>OZ007501.1:101311691-101911691 GCA_963931805.1 Microdon myrmicae | reverse complement strand
AAGATCAAGACCAAATGCTGCCGTCACCAAGCATTGAGGAAACATTAAAAGCCAGCTCAAACCAAATAAAGCCCCCCTGAGCTGATCAAACAAGGAGGGACAGCGTTACATCACGAAATTCATGATGGTGCACTTATGGGAGCAAGATTGGCGTTGTGGCATAATTTGCCCCATACATAAAAAGGAAAATATCACACTGTGCAGCAACTATAGGGCCATAACATTGCTGAGTACCGTCTATAAGATACTCCCCTCTATCCTACAAGACCGGATAGCCTCATACGCTAAAGTCATCATTGGTCAATATCAGTGTGGGTTCATCCGAGGAAAATCAGCGATTGATCACATAAATGTCTGGAATTTAAGATCCCATTATATCATCTATTCATAGACTTTAAGTCGCCTACGTCAGCATAGCCATGAGAGAGTTCGGCATTCCAAACAAATTGATACGACTTTGTAAGTTGACCATGACCAACGTAACTAGTCAAATAAATATTGGATTGATGTCCAAGCCAATAAACATCTTTTATGGACTCCGAAAAGGGGACGGTCTGGCGTGTCTTCTATCAACCTGGTGTTGGAGAAAGCAATCCGTCACTCTGACTATTGACACCAAGCCCTGCCAGATACTTGCCCACGCAGATAACATCGACATCATCGGTAGATTCAATTCGGCTGTACAGGACTCCTTCACCCAGATCGAGCAGCGGCACAAAAACCGGGACTGCACATTAGAGGGGAAACTAAGTACATGGTGGCAACTTCTGCGAAGAGAAGACCTAACATTGGTCAAACTATCAGGGTAGTGGAGCACGAATTTGAAGTAGTGCATTCCTTTAACTCCCTTGGGTCAATAATATCAGCCGATAACAATATGGAAGAAGAAATACGCGAACGGCTGATGAAATCCAACAAAGCCTACTATGGTCTATCAAGGCTCTTTTAAATCCCGAAATTTATCCAGAACATCCAATCTACTACTGTACAAGACCATGGTCTTACCAGTACTCATGTATGGATGGAGTTGAGTGCTCAATAAAAGGCACTCTGATCTCTTAGCAAGGTTCGAGAGGAAGGTCTTCAGGATAATTGTTGGCCCCGTATGTGAGGGAGGACGATTCCGGAGACGGTACAACCATGAGAATTGTACGCGATCTACCTTGAACTTAATGTTGTGAGAAAAATCAAGCTCTATAGACTCCGGTGGGCGGGACACCTAGCTCGAATGAGCGAAGAGGAGCCTGCCCGGAACGTCCTTTGTGGCAGGATGTATGTAAGGAGACAGCGCGGCAGACCTTGTTTGTAATGGAGGGATGGCGTAGACCAGGACGCACAGAGCCTGGGAGTGCCAAACTCGATGACATCGGTGGAGAGACTTGCTAAATAAGGCCAAGACCGGATCCCGGTTGTAGGGGCGATGGTGATGATGATGCGAATATATACTTAAATCTATCTTTCTTTCAGTTCTATAGTTTGAAGTTTTCAACGATGTATATCTATTTCTCCCGATTAACATCAAATTGACGGGTAAGCTAAATTCATAGTTAATCGTTATAAAAAGGCTTTATTGGAATTGGAGAATTTCCATCGCCGAATTGTATGCTTTCATAGCAATGTTGCATGCACGGGGAGCACACGAAGCAAAATCATTGAAAGCTTCCCATATTTGGTCCCTGAAATGTGAACAGGCAATGTCGAGGGATAATTTTCTGATTCATGAGTTTGAATAATAAGACAACGATCTCAGCGATTACGTACAAATAAGTTTGCCCTAATGCCCGACATATAGAATAAATTTAGACAATAGTCCGTCATGACAAGAACAAATTTCATTTCTCTTCTACGAAAACTAGCTCTCCTTTTACGCCATATATACTAAATAAGTTAAAAAAAGTTGGTATACAATTTTGGTTGGCAACAGATATTAACACAAAGTAAATTGTTGGTTTTTGTTATTTGGGTAAAAAGGAAACTCGAACTTCGATACCTTTAAAGCAATTTGTAGTCTTGAAATTAGTTACGTACTAAATCCACATACTCTCTCTCTCTCACCTGAATTATAACAACATGTAGGCGAAACTACTATAACATATTAAAATAAAAAAGTAGATGGCGAAAACTAAAGCAAATAAGAGAAACTTTTTGACAAACGTTTTTCAGCTGTGAAAAGTTTTTGGTTCGCCGCGGATCATCGACTGAGGACGGTTTATAAGTGGCAGTTTCTATTAATACGTATTTAATTGTGCAAGTGACTAAACAATTTTGTGTGATCCAATTAACGAGCAGAGAACAAGGTAGAAAAGGATCTCAACTGCGGGTTCAAGAAGTATACGCTCCCAACAACCAGAAAAGCACGAATGCAAATACTGTGAGTACTTTTACACTGTATTTCACGTTTACATATATTTAATTTGTGTACAAAAATATATCAACAAATTAGTTGAGCCGTATTTACACCGAAGGAGAAATATAGCTACTGATAACTTCTTCACCAGTATACCGCTTGTAAAAAAAAATAACACAGAAAATACAACTTCAGTTCTGAGTAAACAAAAACAAAAAATACCGAAACCAGCAAGAGAGGTAAAGGATAAAATGTTTTCCTTACTGCATTATAAATCAGACAATTGTGTTCTCACTATTTACCAAAGTAAGCCAAAAGTGAAGGTTTTTCTACTAACTACGAAACATACATTTGTAAAAGTTAAGGTGGGGAATAGTATTTTTCTCAAATTTTTTTTTTATTAGACTTCTTTCGGGAGAGGCGAACCTATAGCGCCGAGTGGGCGCTCTGAGATGCCGTCAAATAACAGTTGCAGTTCTTTTTGAACAGTTGCAGGTTGTAACGCTCCGGTAACACTCGCATGGGAAGGGAGTTGCACAGCTTCCCCGCTCCGTAACGGAACGTGTTCTGATGCAGGGATGTTCGCGTCGTCGGGAGATGAACCACAAACGGGTGTGATCCGTCGGATTGTCTTGTGGAGCGCATATAAGCCGAATTGCGTGGAACAATACCAAGAATCTCCGAAGAACAGTACCCGTGATAATATCTGTAAAACAGACAGGGGTCGGCTACGCGCCTTCGATGTGATAGCGACTGTAGTCCCGCCATCAACGCCGGGTCCCCGATCAGGCGGATGGCTCGTCTCTGTATGCTCTCAAGTAGGTCGAGGGTATGTTTAGGAGCCGAGCTCCAAACATGAGCAATATTCGAACGCGGGTGTAATTTGGGATCTATATAGGAGAAGAAGTTGGGCCGGAGTAAAATATTTCTTGGCTGTAAAAAGATAACTCAGTTTTCCTGAGGCTGACCTGGCGATACTCGACACGTGTTTATGCCATGATACATTCCCACAGACCGTGACGCCGAGCAATTTCAAACTTTCCCCAGCCTCGAGGGCCCGGCCATTCATCATTAGCTATGGAACCGATGATCCACTTTTCTTTGTGAATGTTGTATATTGTGTCTTCGCTGCATTGAAGTCGACGAGATTGGCCCTTCCCCACTGCAGGTCCCTATCTAGATCCTGATTCAGAGAGTCAATCTGTCTACATCTCAGCTGATGCGACGCAGATGCACCAATCGGCCGAACACTCGAAAAGGAGGAAACAAGCGTACTATCATCCACAAAACTGAACACTTTGTTATCCGTTGTCTCCAACAAATCATTTATGTGAAGCAAGAACAAGGTTGGAGCTAAAATAGAACCTTGGGGCACCCCCGAATTTACAGGATACAGATCCGAACACTCGCCGTCCACAACAACCCGGATCGATCGATTCTCGAGGAAGCTCCTCGTCCAGCCGCAAAGCTGTTGGGAAAGTCCATATGAACGAAGGTTGCTCAGCAATGTCCCGTGCCAGACGCAGTCCTTGGAGATATCCAATGCGAACGCCCTTGATTCACCATGCCGTTCAATCGCAGATGTCCATATATCGGTTATAAGTGTCAAAAGATCTCCCGTGGACCGCCTGCCACGGAATCCGTATTGACAATCATTCAAAAGTCCGTTGCACTCTAAATACTTGATTAACTCAGTATTGATGACTTTTTCCATTACCTTACATAAAATAGACAATAATGCTATCGGACGGTAATTCTGTGGGAGACACTTTTTTCCCGGTCTTTGGGATTGGCTGAAGTCGAGCGATTTTCCAGCAGGCAGGAAAGATCATCCGTGCATAAGATAAGCGGAAGAGTCTGCCAAGAACCGGCGATAGTTCTGGAGCACAGTTCTTAAGCACAGTCCGTCCAGGCCGGTTGCCTTCCTACAATCCAGTTCACGTAGAATGCATTGAATAGTGCGCGGACGAAATCTCACATCGCGCATGGAAGACCGTACCGGCGCGATCACAGGTGGCTCCAAAAGACGGGGATCGAGGTTTGAATTCGCGAACACATTAGGTTTATCCTTTGAATTTGTGACTAATGTCCCACTGTCTGTCACCAACGGAGGGAAAGAGGAGGATGCTAAGTTACCGCAGACAGCTTTTGTCATTGACCAGAAGGAGCGCGAACCAGTTGGACACCGAAGGAGCTTATTGATCACCCTGTCGTTGTGAACCTTCTTTGTGGTATCAATCGCCCGGTTGCACGCCTTTCTGATTCTAACAAAATTCGTTCTGCTAACTTCGGTGGGATTGCAGCGCCATTGCGTAAAAGCTCTACTTTTTGCCGCTGTAATCAGCTCGCATTTTTTATCAAACCAAGGTTTATCAGACGAACTTCATTTGATGGAATGTGGAATATACATCTCCATCCCTAGAAGAATAATCTCTGATACCGACTCCGCGCAAGCGTTAACATCGGAGTTTCCGAAGCACACCTCGGACCATGAAAAGGATGCGAAGAAATCTCGCAAATAGTCCCAGTTAGCAGCCCCATACTTCCATACATGGCGAATTTGCCTAGGCCGGTTATTCGCTTGATATGCAAATGCTTGTGCAACAGATACTAAGCAGTGATCTGAGTTTCCCAGTGGCGCAGAAACCTCTACGGTATAAATACTCGATTCGGATGTCAAAAACAGATCCAGATAAGATATGTCGAATCAGTTGACGAATCGATCTGGGTCTCAGTTGGGGCAAGGATATCAGGTTTCGTTGTTTGCAAATATTGGTGGACGGCGTTTACATTAGTATTGGTGAAACCGATGTCCCTGATGTTACAAAATGCCGTCACCAGCCGAGCGTGGGCAGAGCCTCGAGAGCAAGCCCGGTTATGCGATGACGAACCTCTTAAAGTTCCATTACTTATCATGATATCTGCATGATGTTACCCCTGACGTAGTCCCTCCCGGAGATCTGAATGGGAGACTAGTTTACTTCCGGAATTCTTTATATCAGAAGGTACCATCATGACTTATCTCCGTGTCAGTCCAGGCCATCAGCCACACACCCAAAACACCGTCGTAGATTTCTCTCGACGATATCGCGGAATGTACAGCGTGACAGGGTGGTATCTCACCTTGGGACCGACTACCACATAATCAGCCTTTTCTCTTTTTATTGTTATATTAGAATGTCTATGATTTCAAGATTTTAATTGAAGTATATCTGAGCAAAAATGACGGGGATATGGATCATTCTATGTTGGTACCTCGGATTCGTATTTACGTGTCTTCTGGCACCAGCGAGCAGTTACTAGATAAACGCGCGGTAAGAACGTCGGACAGCTGGCCCTTTTTACAATAACTTTGCTTAATGTATTGTATATAATGTATATATACATTATGTAGATGTATATTTGTGTAGATGCTTATATATGTGTCTTGTATAGATTCAGTACATAGTATATAGTTAAATTTAGTAGTATATGTTTTGCCGAGCAGTACACGTGCGCTGTAATTTTGTCCATTTTACGTAAGAATGGCGAAGTTACGAGTAGTGAATCGTCAAAAAATAAAAGTAGAAAAAGACGTGGCTGAGGATTTTGAAAAAAAAACACTATAAAAACGGTAACTATACTCTTTTGCTTAACAAGTTGCGAGCAAGATAACCTGGCGTGGCTTATGAAGAGTAGGTGAACTGGCATGACTAGCGGTCGCGCTAGTAAAGGATAGCCACATTACCACAATACACATGACACCATGATCCAAACATCAAACAATCATCATGGGTCAACACCTATCTTCGCGCACGGCACCATTCTCATGGGTCAATACGGGACGCTCATCTGTGACCCAGCAATGGGATAAATTTGAACAATCTACACGAAGACGCACATTCTTTTTGGAAACACCCATCGGCATAACCACAACCTAATTATTAATTTTAAGTAGTGCTAAGTGATAAGGAAAAATAAAATTATATTTTTCGAATTCAAGTACGATCGATTGACTTTGTAGTCAACACAACTATGAGCAAGCAAGAGGGACATACGTCTGTTGCGCAACGGATTATTATAAACAAATTTAACAGATGAAGGCGCTAAACCCACGGAAACTTTTTCTTGACTGAAGGTGATTATACAGCCTCAGAATCGTGTATATACGTGCTGCCCTCATTAAACCAGTTCTCAGAAGTTTTTGAAACCCGGGACAAAAGCAAATACACACATCTAGCGTCTAGTGCCATAAACTGAATTCCTTCGCATGTAAACATGCATAAAATCCAACCCAAGATTTGTTTTCCTACTAATAAACAATCACCAATTTCGTGCTTTGCCAACAAACGAATTACCCAGCATTTACAAATGCAGACAAGGGATTCGTTTCGTCCACCGAGCCAAGATACGATATACAATTTTCATTGTATAAAGTATCCCAATCCATTAGCACCTTTTTCTAATGGCTATGCGTCTATTTACGCAAGGGCATCACTCATCCAAGACTTTTATGGTGCCCTCGCCCCATCTTTCCTTTAAGCACCATTTCCTCGATGCTTTGCTGTCTATTTATTTAGCCGCAATGCACATCATAAACAAAGATCTTCACGATCCCTTTGTTCTTTTTCCCTCGTTGTAGGTTTTGTTTATCTTTTGCTGAAATGCATTGGTAAACACGGTGATGTGTACGATCACACACGCACACCACTGCGTGCCAGAGATCGCCTTTCAATTAGTCACCGGCAGTAAGGAAATATGGCATTTCCTTTGGTGGCCACACCTTAAAGAGAACATTTTCTCTTTCTCCTCCATATCTCACCCTTAACTGAGGATTGAGGACAAGTTAAAATTCAATCCTCGGTAAGTCTTATCTCAACCACCGATCTGTTCGGTTCGCCTTCCGCTCCCCGGGGCGTCCGGGGACGCGTACATACCCAGAGTCGGGGTCGTGTCACTTTCAGTAACAAAACTTTTAATCTTCATTTGTGCGAAATTTGGTGAATTTAACAAAACAATAAATAACAACTAACATCGACACACGTGTAATCGCACATGTAAAGTAATATCGCGCTAAGACAAAATGAAGTTCAAGTGTAAACCTATATTTACGAACCTAACAATACACTTGTACTTGTGTAATGTGTTCATACTTTTGTAATCGGATACTCATTAACTAAATAAAATACAATAAAGAAACTTGTTAGAAGTAACCACATACTGTGCGCAGCCGACTCGGTAAGGTCATAAACTTCCGGGTTCCTATAGGCCAATAAATGGTAATGGTAGTTCTTTTTGAACAGTTGCAGGTTGTAACGCTCTAAGAGCATTCACGCGGGAAGGGAGTTCCGCGTCTTCCCCGCTCTGTAACGGAACGAGTTCTGATGCAGGGAGATGAACCGCAAACTGGTGCGATCTGTCGGATTGTCTCTTGGAGCGCATATAATCCGAATTGTGCGGAACAATGCCACGAATCTCCGAAGAACAGTTTAGATTGCGTACAATTTGGTTTTTCTTCGACCCCAATTCTATACCCGAACGGAAACAAACCATCACCACAGTCTTCAATCGTGATTGTGAAATAAACTACTGGTTCGTCTCTATTGAAATCTTCGTAAATTTGTTAGACTGTGTTTTAGTGTTTGTTAGAAAACAAAAAAAAACAATAAAAATAAAATTTTGCGAAAATGGGTCGTGGAGTACATTGCACTAGTTCCGATCGTGAATTGATAAAAAAATTAAGAAATGACGGGAAAACAATGAATGAAATAGCTAAGCTAATGAAGTGCTCTAAGAAAAAAATATTCACAGCTCTTCATTCAGGTCCCAAAATGGAAACCAGAGGCAGAAAAAGAAAAACAACCTCACGATTCGACTATCCAAGAACCACCATCATGCAGAGACTCGTTTTTGCAAAAAAAAACACATTCACCATTCGAATTGGAATAACATCTTACGGTCGGATGAAGCCAAGATTAATTTGTTTAATTCCGGTGGAGAAATGTACGTCAGACGACCAATGAACTCAGAATTCGGTCCAAAGTATACGAAAAAGACAGTGAAACATGGTGGAGGCAATTTAATGATTTTGGGGGTGCTTTACAGCATCTGGTGTTGTTCCAATTTTTCTTATAAAGGACAAAATGTGTGCTAAAGATTATGTAGAAATCTTAAACATCGTTATGCTACCATTTTCTGAAAAGGATATGCCTATTAAATGGGAGTTTATGCAGGATAATGGCCCCAAGCACACCTCAAAATTGACTAAAGAATAGTTTCTTCAAAACAAAGTCAATGTTATGGAGTGGCCATCGCAGTCCCCTGATTTTAACCCAATAGAACACCTATTCTTAAGCGCAAGATCGAAGACTGCAAAGCCAAAAATAAGGAAAAACTTTGGACAAAAATAAAAGATAAATGGTGCTCTATACCACCCGCGACTTGCACCAAACTAGTCAATTCCATGGGATGAAGATGCGAAGCAGTCATTAAAAACAAAGCTGCAACAACTACCAGGTGTACTGGTTTGAAGTGAGCGTCAAGATACAAATGTACCGATAGGGAACGTTTGTTGTGAACGAGCCCATATATTTCTTTTATTTGGTTGTTATGACATCTGTCAAACATATTTAGTATGCATCAAGTCATTGTACAAACACCTTTTTTTTTTAATCCTGTTAAAAATGTTGAATTTTGTACTAGAAAATGGTGATTTGCGGAAAGCATTAATTTTTTGTGCTACAGAGTCGCATCGAATGCTTGTCGAGGCTTATGATGATCATGCTCTATCGGAAGCAACATGCACAAGATGGTTTAAGCGGTTCAGAGATAATGATTTTGATGTGCGAAATGAAGAACGTGGAAGAGCACCAAAAAAGTTTGAAGACGCCGAATTGCAAGCAATATTGGATCAAGACGACACCCTAAGTCAAGAACAAATGGCACAAATGTTAAATGTTGCACAACAAACAATTTTTGGCCGTTTAAAAGCTATGGGAAAGATCCAAAAGTGTGGAAACTGGGTGCCACATAAATTGAACGACAGGCAAATGGAAAAGCGAAACACCACATGTAAAACGTTGCTTCTACGACACGAAAGGAAGTCAGTATTGCATTGAATTGTGACTGGTGATGAAAAATGGATTTATTTTAAAAATCCTAAAAGCAAAAAATCATGGGTACATCCAGGAGAAGCGTCAACATCGATTGCAAAGCCTGATCGGGTCGGAAAAATACAATGCTTTGTATTTGGTGGGACCAGAAGGGGGTGGTGTATTATTAACTTCTAAAACCTGGCGAAACTGTTGATGTGCAACGCTACCGACAACAAATTATCAATTTGAACGATGTATTGATCGAAAAACTACCAGAATGGGCCACAAGACATGGAAAGGCAATTTTGTTCCATGATAATGCTCCGAGCCATACAGCAAAACCCGTCAAAGAAACAATCTCTGTGCTGGGAAGTGATACCCCGCCCGCCGTACTCACCAGACTTGACTCTTTCCGACTAGCATTTGTTTTCATCGATGGGTCAGCATTTCAAATCCAACAAAGAAGTCGAAAATTGGGTCTCCGAATGGTTTGCCTCAAAAGACGACCGGTTTTATTGGCGTGGTATCCACAAATTGCCAGAAATATGGTCGAAATGTGTAGAAAGCAATGGCCAATACTTCGAATAAAATGTTTTTTACTTTCCCATTTAAAATTAGTGTTTACTGGTAGTGACCATCGTAAGATTTTTTCGATAAATTGATTTTTATAAACTATGTTCGGCCATTTTTTTTCGAAAAAACAAGAAAAAATTTTCTAAACAGCATTTTGAAATTTCAATTTTTTCGAAGAAATCTTACGATGTTCACTATATTTTAAGAAACTTTTTAGTTTTTTGTTTCAAATTTAAAATTGTGGCCTCTAGCCCATGTCACGGAAGACGAGCAAAAAGTTCGGCATTGATAAACTAAAAGACCTGCGCAAAAGAGCTGAATATCAAGATGAACTAACGAATAGATTTAGCATCCTATAGAATGGGAGTAGTAAGGAAGAGGAAACCAATAATGTGGACACTAAATGGGCATCGAACAGAGACACAATCAAACAAACAGTCCAAAAGGTATTAGGAGATAAGAAAACAATTAGATATGTCCAAACAGAGCAACGTAAACACCACAGATTGGTCCATTTGCAACTGCAAACATCTCGGCTCCATTTTTTTCAAATTGGGCGCACCAATAGCTACCTTAATGCTTACTTGGTGGGACCAGAGGTGGGTGGTGTATCATGAAGTTCTAAAACCTGGCGAAACTGTTGATGCGCAACGCTACCAACTTGAACCATGTATTGATCGAAAAACGACCAGAATGGGCAACAAGACACAGAAAGGTAATTTTGTTGCATGGTAATGCTTCGAGTCATACAGCAAAACCCGTCAAACGAACAATAAAAGCTCTAGGCTGGGAAGTGTTACCCCACCCACCGTATTCACCAGACTTGGCTCTTTCCGACTACCATTTGTTTACATTGATGGGACACGCATTGACTGAGCAGACTTTCAATTCCTACAAAGAAGTCGAAAATTGGGTCTCCGAATGGTTTGCCTCAAAAGACGGCCTGTTTTATTGGCGTGGTATCCACAAATTGCCAGAAAGGTGGTCGAAATTTGTAGAAAGCAATGGCCAATACTTCGAATAAAATGTTTTTACTTCTTAAAAAAATATGTTTACTTTTTAAAAAAACGCTCACTTCATACCGGTATACCTGGTATTAAAAGGATATGAAACACTCTTACTGTAAATTAATTCTTCACAAAACACAAACAAAAAACTAATTTGTTTCTATTATTTCTTCCAGGCAAATATATTATATATTATATATATTTTTTTTTTTTGCACCATTTCTCGCTTTTTTTACTAAAAATTTAGTATTTCTTTTATGTATTACAGCGCACTAAATCTATTTAATTTAATAATATACTGCACTACAACCGGGAACCGGTCTTGTCCTTATTTTTAGCAAGTCCTGCGGCTTGTTAAATTTCCCATAATTTGTTTTTCCGGGCAAGCTCATTACTAAATCTATTAGTATATTTTTAATTCTTATGTTTCCTCAAATAAATTTTTCTTAACGATTAATGTCGAAGCTTGTTTCGATTATTTCTTCCATCACTGTACATATTGCGGCCGCCGCCAACTTGATATGAATTTCCCTATGGTGATTAATCTGTATATAATCAACACAGTAAATTATTTGTGAATAAACCTACAAAACTGCATAAATCGTGTAATACATAAGCAGGCAAGAGAATCCAGACGGAAAAACCTTTAATGGCATAACATAAAATAAATAAATGCGTGAAAACGATACTGATAAGATATACACAAATATCTTTGTTATTGTTGACGACGAACGGATATTTGCGTGAACTCAATTTGCTTAGAATCATGGCGTGTTCATCCTAAGTAATAAACAAATGGCGAGTAAAGCATTTGTCTGAAATCTTATCTTGATTAAACAAGAGATGCACTGCGCGATGCATACTTCTTAACGATGTTTAGATTAGACTAGTGCAGAGTGTTCTCCCATCGCAATGTCACAAATCAATGAAAGAAATTTAACATTACCTATTGGCGCAAGGCTAATAACCTTGCCCGGAAAAAAAATTATTGTGGAAAGTTTACCAAGCCTCAGGACTTGCTAAATAAGGCTAAGACCGGATCCCGTTTGTGGTGCCGATGATGATGATGATGATCAACCCTCACGGTACAATAGATAAAGCGAATTCTTCATTAACCTCTGATCGAAACGGTCGCATTCTAAAAAACGTGTTTTTGTTTTTAATTAGAAGAGTCTATGGCGTATTACAATGCGCGCGGGTGAGGGGAGTAAAAAAGGCATAATAAAGCATTGAGTTGTTTATGGAGGACCCCTTACCGCTTATTTAGATTTTTTTTTTGTCAATTTATCTTAAAAGTTGCTACGGATACCTAGAAGCCTCAGCTGCACAATGAAAACCGCCACACGACGAAACTTCTCCTTCCAATATGTGTATTCGAATAACCTTGCGGGTATAATCGATTAATACAGAATCAAAGAGCAGCGTCCAGAAGCAGACTCAAAAAGAACTATATCCTCATTGCAAAATGCAGATAGATCGTTTGAACCACGATAAGACTCCATAAATCCAATACTCTAACAGATACCACTGGCACTAGAAGAAATCTACGAATTACACTGTAATACTATTCCTGGAACAGGTCAAAAAGTAACACATCCCACATTTAATTCCCTGAAACCATTTAAGAAACACAATTTAATTCCGCTTAAATTGTAGTAAACACGGGTCAATGTTTCCACGATAGCCTAATCACGTGGAGAAACATTTTATATTCCAGGTAAACCGAATAACTTCGCATGCTTTGCAGGTTCACGTGACAATACATCTACAGCTCCTGAAAAACTTCAACAAAGGAGATATTCTGCGTAAAGTAATTAACTTGCAAACGATTCTTGAAACAGGAATACATTACCCGAATTTTTTGAATTGGCAAGACCTCAATAAAAGCAAAATCTATTATCGTAAACGAACGCATGGAAAACGTGTCTTCCTAGAAGGTTTCTACATTTAAAGGAAATAAATCTATTTTTAGATCGACGAAACAGTTTTGGTCGACTAACATGAACTTTCGATGAGGGCATGTTTCCGGATCCTCCAGGAATCAGCAGGTCAATGTATGAGCAGACAACAGAGACGACAATGAATACATCGCACATTGTTCCGTGTAGAAGGCTTTTGAACTCTTCTTTGTCCTTCGTCTAAGGCAATCGAAATCCCTAAGTTAATAAACGCACTAGATACTCGGGCGAGGGTTGATTGTTATGATTGAAAAAGGCAAATAAACACACAACCACCACACGTACAAACAACGGAGTGGGTTAACAAAGAACTGCGGCGGAACGATAGAGACAAAAGAAAAGAAACGAATAAAGCACATACGCTCAGGGGGTTGGGATGTTGTCATTGTTTGTAAACTTACCTTCAAATCACCCTCGGCCTTTGTCCAGTCGCCTGCGACGATGTGCCCACGGAATCTTGATGCCACAGGATGCTCTAGAAAGCATCCAGATTCTTGTACCAGTGAGGCCACTGTCTTCTCGAGACCCACATTCTGCAAGTACTGACCAATTAATCGAACCATTTCTTGATTAAAATTATCTAAATGTTGATCGGTGAAGGGCGCATTGGTAATTGTGCCGTTGGTCGATGCTGTGTGTGATGTAGCTACCGTCGAAGGAACAGCAGTGCCATTTTGGACCTTCTCCGGATTAGTGGTGATATGGCCGTTTGTTGATTCCTCAAGTTGGGCCGTTTCGATTCCACCACCTGGTCCAGGTTCTCCAGTTGAGATAGCCGACGTACTGTTAGATTGTTGCATTGCAGTGCCACTGGAGCTGGTGCTCGCTTGATTACAGCTATCTGGATCGGAAAGTAGCGTGCTGTTAATGCCAGTTGCGGTGCTCGCTTTTGGTATTTTGGGTGCTGAAGCTGGTCCTGGTTCACCGCCGCCGCCACCACCTCCGCTGTTGTTGCTATTACTAATTCCACTTTTGGAGTGTCGTCGTTTATGGTGGCGATGTGAACGTCCACTGGCACTGCTACAGCTGGCTGAAGATGATGCTCCTTCAACAGTCCCCTCGTTTCTGTGCTCGCTGTTGTTCGTTGCCTGCTGTTGGTGTGACGCTCTTGCTAATGCACTGCTTGTTGGCCTGTCGCAGACTGATGCACCAGTGTCAATACCTGATGCGTTCGACGTAGAGGCTGTGATTGCAGCCGAGCCAGAGGTCGACGCTGCTGAAGGGGAGGAGGATCTTGGATTTTGTTGAGCTGCTGAATTTGAGTGTCGTCCTTTCTTGCGCGGCGGCTGGTCCTCAGACGAGGCACCAGTTGCAGCAGCTTTTTTGTTATTTCTATCAATTTTGAGTCTCTTTGTCTAAACGAGATGAACTAAGGGAATTCGCCTATAGGTGGGTTTAACGCGGCCAAGGGGGCGGTTCCACAATTTATTACAACAGCACTTCGTATATGCGCGTTAACTATAACTGTATTGGAGAACAGCTGAATATAATATGATGTGGATGTAGTATCGTCGTCCCTTTCGATCTCTTTCGCACTTTTTGTTTTTCTTCACAAGGTCCACAGCTGAGCCATTAAATTATTAATTAGGATATTTCCTTTTCTCAGTTTCCCTTATTTTGATTTTTTTCTGTGGTTTCACAATAAATTTAATAAATATATCCGAAAAGAAAGACTTACTTCGAAATCAAGTGCGTTCCACTATATCCACACGATGATGATATATTTTGGATATAAAGAACACAAAAAAAAATTGGTAAGAAATCTGAAACGCGGATGGCGTTCAGTGAAAATTTGTTTTGCTCTTCTGACTGCAATGAACTTCTCTGCTTATGATATTATTTCACAGTTCTAAAATATGAACGTTAACAAAATATTATAGTTGACTGGTTTTTTCGCCATGTTCTATTTATCAATAGTTTTGACTACTTATTCCAGTTTCCTCTAACTGCCTATGATGACGACGTAAAAGTAAATGATGAAAAATAGATGATTGAACAGTGTTCCCTTTCTTTCTTAGTTTCACAACATAGCATTAGAGTGCGTTGTAATGAGACAAAGGAAATATCTTAGATGCGCTTATAGTTGCTATCGCATAAGGGGAACGAGTCAGGAGTAATAACTGAGAGAAATGTCAACCGCACGGTTAGTCTCTTTTGCACTCAGATTTCGTAATTGCTGCATATGGGATGTTTGTCCTGCTTTATGTTTGGTATCTGATAAGGGGATAGTTTGGAACAGACGACGTCATGTTTACAAATAAATGGAATGTTAAAATGGCAGTTGCTTTCTAGTGCACTACCTGCAGTATGTTGTTCGGATTTAACATCTGTTCTAGATATTGATTTGTTATATTGCATTGATATGGTTCATTCAATCAGACTGTTATACTAGGATGTCTTTGGCAGTTACACTTTGAATAGTTCACCGTCAATTGTCAGTGACTGAACAATAAAACGACCATAACACTATTAATTCTGGCTGACACGAAACCTTGTTAATTTCAATACCCTATTTACCACTGGTGCATTTGGTGTAGTTTTTTTGTTATTCACTTGTTTTTAGGAATACTTGAGAAGGAGGAGGTCAACTTGGACAATATAGCAAAAACGGACAAAATTCATTCCGCTTGCTTTCCGGTGAAGGAAGTGAACTCGTGATGCCTTAAGTCTTCTATGCGCTTTTTTGATCGGTTTTACATCGAGCACGTCAATTAGTAATACGTGATTAATTTGTAGGTACTTTTATCAAAACAAAATATACATTTTATCTGGTAACGTTATTAAAATATAATAGAATCATTTTTTTTTTAATTTAATTTTTTATAGACTATTTCTTTCAAGCGGTGGCTGTACAAAATGTTCACATACGATCTCGCTTACCTGTTGATCGGACGTGGACTGTAGACTGAAGAGCGATTGCCTGGTATCCCTAAATTTGCTTCCAGATTAATTCGGGGAACTTGGTGTACATGGTCATCACTGTAAAAGTGACTTTAACCTCCTATCCGATCCCCAGAGCATCGTTAATGAGCTGACTGCTCAGTATATTGCTTCACTAGGAATCTGCAGCTGACGAAATAGTTATGGCTTACGGAAACTTCGTTATTATTATTGCCTGAATGGATTTTGATTGACTGCTCAGGATATTGCTTCACTAGGAATCTGCAGCTGACGAAATAGTTATGCCTTACGGCAACTTCGTTATTGTTATTGTCTGAATGGATTTTGATTGACTGCTCAGGATATTGCTTCACTAGGAATCTGCAGCTGACGAAATAGTTATACCTTACGGCAACTTCGTTATTATTATTGATTGAATGGATTTTGATTGACTTGATTTGGTTAGTCCCCCGCTTGGTAGAAACCTTGACGTGGTGCGGGGGCTTAAACTACAATGAATCACTCAGGCTATGCTGACGGAAGCATACGGTTCCAGTAGGGCCACCCATGTCAGACAGGCTAGCGAGGAGTAACACACAAAGATCTACAGCCCCTAAACCAGGGTGTTATGCGTCACCATGCCCATTGGATGGTTTGCAGCCAGGGGTATACCGCCTGTATTATAACGGCGCATCTCTGACACCGGGTTGTGGCGAACGTACAAATTCCCCACAGGAAAAGTCCAGACCAACTTGAGGTAACGCACTTACCGGGACAACATCACGCCCACAGACGCGGTCTCAAGCCCAGCGGGGGCCGCCAGTAACCCAACGTTGAGTCGACACCAGAAGGCAAGGAACTTAACGGCCCCAAAGCCTCTAATACCGAGCTAAACGCTCCATATCTAAAACCTACGACCTGAAACAAGGAGAAACATCCATGCATCCTTCGACGTGTGCAATCGCAAGCTGAGTGAGGGCCAGCACCACAAGTCGGCAACCCTGAACATCTGCACGGGATGCAGGGAATTGTAATCAAAACAATTAACCGACCAACGGACGTGGTGCGGTTGATCTAAACATTAGATCACCCAAATAGTCACCGCAAACAAGGAGCGCATTCCTTAGCCTCGTAAACACCCAGATGCCGCGAAAAACCAAGCACCACGTAACTCCAAACAATACTTTGTTTGGAGTTTTACGAAGGCCAGCTGCAATAAATAAATACGGCACAGCATTGCGCCGTTGCCACTGTCCGCCAAGCAGAAATGCATCAGCGGAATGTTTGTTTTTCACGCCATGTGAAAAACTCTCTTGGATTCCAAATCCAATAGATACCAGCGGACTAGACGTCCAGGCGATCGTCAACACCAGATGGTCGACCTAACCAAGCAGCGTGGGAATAGAATCCACCGTCAACAACGACGGTGAAGCTTCCATATGTATGCGTGAGAATTTTCGCCTTACAGGAAATTGTGTCTGCACAACTGCAGATACAAAACACACAGATACTGAAAAAACGGTATTCGATAGGTTGCAAGACAGTGAGTTTGATATCGAGCATCGGTCCAGAAGAGTCCTTCACAGAGAACTCGACGAGGAGGTCGGTCCGCGCCGCGCATTACGATTGATAAAGTTGTTCTGATTGTCGTGAATATAGTCGCAAGTTTAGCTTCACAACGGATGTAAATATCGAACGATACAAATATAGTGCTAGCGAACATAAGTGAAGTAGTTAACGATACGAATATAGTGCTAAGGAGCATAATTGATATAAATA
Organism: Microdon myrmicae; assembly: GCA_963931805.1. NCBI lineage: Eukaryota > Metazoa > Arthropoda > Insecta > Diptera > Syrphidae > Microdon > Microdon myrmicae. The sequence goes on along the minus strand of OZ007501.1, from coordinate 101,894,074 downwards.
TCGAACGATATAAATATAGTGCTAGCGAACATAAGTGAAGTAGTTAACGATACGAATATAGTGCTAAGGAGCATAATTGATATAGATATTGGACGATACCGATATAACAAACTTAATTGAAATAGTGAACGACAAATAGAGTGCTAACGAGCATAATTGATATAGATATTGGACGATACCGATATAACAAACTTAATCGAAATATTGAACGACAAATAGAGTGCTAACGAACATAATTGATATGAATATCTAACGATACAAATACTGTTAAGGAACATTAATTGAAATATTGAATCGGTGCAACCATAGGGCTAAAGAGCACAACCAAAATTATCAAAACTGTCTTAGTCGATTAAGTGATACGAAAGAAACATACGATGGAATAAAAAGAACATAAACAATAAATAGCAGAAACTGTGTTTTGATTGGTGGTCTACTGTCTCCGTGTTCTGGTTTGTCCAATTTCCTCTGTGGTGAACGGTGTTCGGCGGAACACTCCAACAGTCGACTCTACAAAATCCGCCGAAGTGAACTAATACGCCAAAGGGTCAAATCAGAGTAGTGAGCAGACCTCACCATATCAAAGAGGGGCTCTGATATGGCGGACTATTTGAAACCCCAGAGTGATCCTGTGGCGGTTCCGCCAAACCCCACTGTTACTTACCCGAAGAACCCCCATAACTGCTACCTAACTTTCATAATTTTATAGCGCTTGGAATGATAGTGAAGAACGTGTGATTCGAACTGAAGCTATGACAGTTAGAATCACCAAAAATTGAACCTAAGCGTTACCCATCAGGCTACTGGCCGTGTTTAAAATTCGATTTTTAAACTCAAGTATATTCCACTGATGTGAATTATTTGTTATCGCTATGGTATACGGCTCTGTGATATTTTCTTATTCGATTTTCGTTCGGTGTTCTTCACTATTGTATTGTGTGTGTATCTGTTAGAGACGCTACACTACTCCCTCCTCAGTAACTTCGTTGTGATCGGCTTCGGTGCGAACGAGAGAGCGTCGGAGCAGGCGTGTGTGCCTTGGTGCTCTATGCGGAAGTCATGATCGTGTGTAAAGTTCTGTTTGCTACGGGAAAGTGTGTGCTGTGTATACAGATCACGTCAGGGTCATCAATTATAGCGTTTCGAATGATAGTGAAGAACGTGTGATTCGAACTGACGCTATGACAGTTAGAATCACAAAAAATTGAACCTAAGCGTAACACATCAGGCTACCGGCCGATTTTAGAATTTAAACCCAAGTATATTCCACTGATGTGAATTATTTGTTATCGCTATGGTATACAGCTCTGTGATATTTTCTTATTCGGTTTTCGTTCGGTGTTCTTCACTATTGTATTGTGTGTGTATCTGTTAGAGACGCTACACTACTCCCTCCTCAGTAACTTCGTTACGATCGGCTTCGGTGCGAACGAGAGAGCGTCGGAGCAGGGTAGTGTGCCTTGGTGCTCTATGCGGAACTCATGATCGTGTGTAAAGTTCTGTTTGCTACGGGAAAGTGTGTGCTGTGTGTACAGATCACGTCGGGCCCATCAGTTATAGCGTTTCGAATGATAGTGAAGAACGTGTGATTCGAACTGACGTTATGACAGTTAGAATCACAAAAAATTGAACCTAAGCGTAACACATCAGGCTACCGGCCGATTTTAGAATTTAAACTCAAGTATATTCCACTGATGTGAATTATTTTGTTATCGCTATGGTATACGGCTCTGATGTATTCTCTTATTCGACTTTCGTTCGGCGTTCTTCACTAATTTGTATCTGTTAGAGACGATACAATTTCCTGCAAATGCAATCGCATTAAGCACCTGTAAATGCTTCACGCAACAAATGACCAAATGTATTTAGCTAAAAGCTTCTGGAAAAAAATTCTTACCTTCATTCATTAATTCGAATTAAAAATTCCCTATAAGAATTCTCTCCAAACTTATCATAAATTCCCTGAAAGAAAACTTATCGGTTCACATATAATGCAACCGCATAATCAGGGAATCTTAACCTTGAGTTGGCTATTCCCAGCCTAACATGTGCACATGTCTTACATACACATTGGCTGGCGATTCATTGTCCAACTGCCAAAGCAGCGTCGTGCAGCTTGTTTGTTCACCTGGCATTTACCCGACCATGATCCCTCGTCTAGACGAATAAATAATCACAAATTTCGTTCTTTGCCATAAACGAATTTCCCCGCATATACAAATGCAAGCAGGGGATTCGTTTCGGCCACCGACCCAAGATACGATATACAATTCTCATTGTAAAAGTATTGTAATACATTAGCATCTCTTTCGAATGGCTATTCGCCTATTTACACAAGGGCATCACTCATCTAAGACTTTTATGATGCCCTGGTCCCATTTATGCTTTTAACACCATATCTTCGATGCATCGTCGTCTATTTATTTAGCCGCGATGCACATCCCAGACAACGATCTATACGGTCCCTTTGTCTTTTAATTTCCCTGGATGCGTTCCTCATGACCTCGAAGCATGAGCAAACAAAGACCCGATTAGCATCCGATGAGATTTGGTTTGTTTGCTTAGCCGAACACACACCGCATGGATGCACATATGCCCTTTCTTTGTTTTAGATTCGTTCTCATGGTTTCGTCCCATGAATGAACCAATGCACACACATACATGTGTACTACCATGATCTTTATTACGAGATCTGGTTTTCTGTTCCACAGAGAGAGACTTTATGTCTCTCTTGTGGTAAGTAGAAACATATCCTTAGCGGAGAGGATATCCAGCACCACCGAATCGAGGGTGAATCAAGAACCAGATTCCAACCCTCGATTGAGTCTTTTTACATCCGTCGACCACCACGGTCGTTCAGTCTCCCGCTCCCCGGTGCGCACGGGGATGCGATTCTAAGTCGAGCGGAGTAAGCGCGCGCCTTTAATTTAAACGTTTTTTTCCTAGCGCGTTATTAATTAAGTAATTCTTTCTTGTGTCACCAGTTATTTTGTTGTCAAGTAGAGTACACTGTCTTGTATCTTAGTACATCCCTTGTGAAATAAAAAAACAATAGTAATAGTAAAATAAAATAAAAATAAAAAAACAATGGTAAAAATAAATAAAGAATTAGTGTGTTTGATTTCCGAGCACTTATCCTTTTCGTTTGTGAACAACTGTGTGCACCCGATTTAGTGAAGATGATTTGTGAGGACGAAGTAGAACCTTGTGCCCTTATTTGGTACAATACTTCGTTCCCCACAATCCCATGAAATGAATGATCAATGCACAAAAAACAATCTCACGAAAAACCCGGTAGGCGTAGGTGTGATGAGCCGACACTACCATAAGGGAACAAATCATCAAGAAAACACCGACTCGGCAAAAAGAAGAGGTAGGGAAAAACGGAAAAAGCAGGATATACGCGTCAGCACGTGGAATGTTCGAACATTATATAAACCAGGCGCCACACAGACGGTCGTAGAAAACGCGAAACAATATAAAATGGACATCGTCGCCCTTCAGGAAGTCTGACTCCCACATCAAGTAATCGAAACCAACGGATTTACACTGGTGTGTAGGTACCGATACACATAACCTCGGAACCGGCTTCATCATAAGCAAGAAGATTACGCGCCATGTAAAAGATGTGAAATTTATTAATGACCGAATGTCTGTGCTAAAAATACAGGGCCCATGGTACAATTATGTATTTATAAACGTACACACCCCAACAGAATCTACGGACGAAGAAACGAAGGACACGTTCTACGAGACCCTAGAGGAAGTATTTGATGGGATCTCATCATTCAATGTTAAAATCATTCCCGGGGACCTCAATGCGAAAATTGGAAAGGAAGATATCTTCGCACCAACTATAGGTAGAGAAAGCTTGCACGGCGTTTCAAATGATAATGGAATTCGAATTATCACGTTCGCAGCGTCAAAAGGTCTGTTAGTGAAAAGCATGATGTTCAGGCACAAGCAAATCCATAAAGCCACATGGATATCACCCGACGGCGTAACGCGTAACCAAATAGATGTCTTCCTCATAGACAAAAGACACCACTCGAATATCCTTGACGTAAGATCATATAGAGGAGCAGATTGCGATTCCGATCATCTTCTAGTGATGGGCGAAATTAGGAGTCGGCTCGCAGCAAACTCGCATGGGCAATCACGGAAGATGAGCATAAAGTTCGACATTGATCAACTAAAACTACCTAAAAAGACCTGCGCAAAAGGACTGAATATCAAGACGAACTAACGAATAGATTTAGCATCCTAGAGAATGAGAGCAGTGAGGAAAAGGAAATCAATAATCTGGGCACTAAATGGGCATCGATCAGAGACACAATCAAACAAACAGCCCAAAAGGTATTGTTACAGACCTACCTCGCGTCCAGGTCCCCCCTAACATCCACTAATCCCCTTTCGTTGGTTTCCTCTCTCTCTACCTAAATGGAGAACAACTCACCAAGTAGCTAGAGAAAATAAAAAACGGCGTAGGCGCCGATAAAAAATAAACGTCAATGGCAATGAAAATTAATTCATTCGCCGTAAAACTACGTAAGACACAAGTCGAAATTCACTACTGACTCCAACGTGTTCGTAATTTAAAGTCAAGAACGACACGTTATCAAGATAAGTCATATAGTAAGAATTAAAATTATAAGAAGTATCTGAAGAAGGCCACTACTGCTTAACAGGGGAGCATTATCTCAACGCCCCCTGCAACCTGCCACCAGGAACCAGGTACGGCGTCCGCACAACGGACGTTCAAGAACTCAAGAGAACATCCCAAGTAAGTCCCTTTGATTTGGAACAAATCTATATTTAAATATATTAAATATATAAACTATATTAAAATATTAAATTGTTGATAAATAACCATAACAGTATTAGTATTTAAGAAAACAATTAAGTCCAAACCTTGGTTTGAACATGAGTGTGGGGCGAAGATCGAAGAACGTAAACGCATCAGAGTGGTCCACTTAAAAAGATATTGTTACGTTTTTACTTCGCACACGACCGTTAAACTATGTTCTTTTACGCGAGTTCGACCACTGGATCGCAAGAGCGCTTCAATGTTCAAGGACAACCTCTTTTGATCCATTAAAATTCCTCAATTCCCGGTCTCCTCTAGCTCTCCTTTTCTTTTTTTATCCTTTTTGCACGTGTCTTTTGGTGGTTCCGTCTCCTTCTGACGTTTTTTGCCAGTTTCGGGTATTCTCCAGTATTCCTCTATATGGCTCCAGAATCGGTGTGTTGATGTCATATTAGTTGGCTTAAGGCACGGTGCGACGCCATGAGGTCACGCTAACGGTTGACAAGTGTGTCGGTTTTGAATTTGTGACACTACCCCCCACTTAAGTCTCCAAATTCCATGATTCCAATGGGTATAGTCTCTCTATATGCACAACTTTTATCTTCCCTTGCCTCTTCCGTATGCGATACACCACATCGTTTAGTCGCTTTAAGACTTTATATGGGCCTTCCCACGATGTCTGCAGTTTTGGGGACAGACCCTTCCTCCGTTGGGGATTGTATAATAGTACTAAATCGCCTTCTTGTAATCCCTCATTCATGGCTCGATCATACCGATCCTTCATTTTGTTGCTCATCAACCGCGTTCGTTGCCCCACGAGACGGTGTATTTCGTCCATCTCGGATTGGAGCACCTCCAAATAGCTGCCTCCGGCTTTAATAGTGGCACCGTTGCTACCGAATTTCAGGTCCGATGGGAGCCTCAAGTCTGTACCAAAGATGATGTGTGCAGGTGGGTGTCCGGTAGTGTCGTGTACTGCTGATCGGTATGCCATTAAAAACATTTGGATGTGCCTGTCCCAATCACGCTGACATTTGTCGACGACTTTTCGCAAATGTTCCTCGAGCGTAGGGTTGAACCTCTCAACCATTCCATCCGACTGTGGGTGCAGGGCCGCCGTCCGTGTCTTTTTGATGCCCAGCAGTGAGCACATTTCTTGGAAGATAGCAGACTCGAAATTCCTCCCTTGATCCGAATGTAACTCGATCGGTACTCCAAATCGCGTGACCCAATTCTGCACGAAAGCTTCGGCTACAGTTTTAGCCTCCTGGTTTGGTATCGTATACACTTCGGGCCACTTACTGAAATAGTCCATCACCACGAGTACATATTTGTTGCCGGAGTCACTAGTAGGGAACGGGCCAGCTACATCCACGGCGACGCACTCAAATGGCGCTCCGGCATTATACTGTTGTAACTTCCCTCTGCTTTTGACTTTTGGGCCCTTGGCTGCCATACATTGTGTGCAGTTTTTAATCCAGTTAGCGACTGAATTCTGGCCATTCACCCAGTAAAACCGTTGTTTTATTTTCTCCAGGGTTTTTGCAACGCCGAGGTGTCCTCCGCTTGGTCCATTATGGAATTCTTCCAACAAGGCTGCTATCCTTGATTTTGGTAGGACAATTAAATCGGAGGTGTATCTACCATCATTGCTTTCCCATTGGCGATGTAATACTCCGTCTATTAATTTCAGGCTGTCCCATTGCGCCCAATATGCCTTGGCCACTGGACTTTCCGATGACATTCCTTCCTTTGCTGATCTTTCATCCAATTCTTTTGCTTTCAGGATCTTGACCAAATCGGCATCGTCCAGTTGGCTTTTTCTCATAGCACTGGAGTCCCATTCTGCATCAGGTCCGAGACTCAATAAGCCGATGTCGACTATCCCTTCACATCGTTCAGCCTTGAGCAGTGTTTACACTCCACTGCACATGGCCGTCGGGAGAGTGCATCGGCGTTTCCATGCTGTCCTCCTTTTCGGTGTAACGATGAGTTTTCTCCAGAGGAACCACGAGCGTTTTCTGGTCCTCGCTTTCTCCATTCTCTTTTCCTTTGCGTGGTGCATCACAATCCCGTGAAAAGTGCCCAGCTTTTCCGCAATTATAACTTTTCCCGTCGGAGCCCTTGCGTCTGGTTGTCATCATTTGAGTCATAGTCTTTATGAGGTCCCTCACAGTTTTCTCCAGGGATTCGTTCCGTTCCACTTCCACGCGATGGACTCTATGCACTGGTTTGCTTAACAGACTTGCTGTTTCCTGTGTCAATGCAAACGACACTGTTTCCGCGAATGTCCTTTTCGGCGTAGAGTACGTTGCTCGTTTTGTATCTGCATCCTTCAAACCATTGACGAACGCCTGGGTTTTGAGTATTTCGATTACCTCCGCGGGTGCATCTGCGTTTGCCAAGTGCACGAGACGTTCTATCTCCATTGCATATTCTTGTAACGGCTCGTTTTCTTTTTGGTGGCGATTCATCAACTCTATCTGGAACATCTGCTTCCTATGATCGCTGCCGTAACGCCGTTCAATCACAGCCATTATTGCGTCATAATTGCTACGATCACTTGCAGGAACAGTTTGTAGCACATCGGCGGCGGGGCCTTTCAGCGATACCACCAACGCTGCCACTTTGTCCGTCCTTGTCCAATGATTAGTTTGTGCTGTCGTCTCGAACTGTAGTTTAAAAACACTAAACGGCCCAGTTCCATCAAAGGTTGGGGCCTTAAGTTTCATCGCATTGACAGTCGTGACTGGTACGCTTGACTGTCTTTCACGCACATGAATATCCAACTCCCTAAGTTTCGATTCCAAGTGATGTAGTTCGCCTTCCATTTGGTCCTGCCTCGCCCGCAACTTAGCGGTATTTCCCTCGATGTGCGCTAGTTGGTCCTTAACTTGTGAAGTGTGTTCTGCCAACTGGTTCTTCATGCACGAAGACTGCTCCGTCAGCTGGTTCTCTATGCGTTCCGTCAACTGATTCTCCATGCGTGAGGACTGTTCCACCATTTGATATTCCATACGTGAAGACTGCTCCGCCAATTGTTGTGCCATTGCTTGTAAAAGCACGTTCATGTCGAATGCTAGAGTTGGTTGGGGTTCCATCAACTGCTCCTTGACCTCGGATGAAGGTCCCGTAGCACCTTGGTAAAACTCATAGGTTTCAACTTCGATGCCCTCATCCTCCAGAACCTTCCGCAATCGTGCTTGCAGTTCCGCCTTTTGTCCTGTTCCGGCCAATCGTCGAGATTCCAACTCATCCCTCAATTGAGGTATTCTTAGGTCGGCAAACTTTACCATTGTCCACGATCACTCCGCGATCCCACTTCTGACACCAATTGTTACGTTTTTACTTCGCACACGACCGTTAAACTATGTCCAGTTTAAAACTATCCGTTCTTTTACGCGAGTTCGACCACTGGATCGCAAGAGCGCTTCAATGTTCAAGGACAACCTCTTTTGCTCCGTTAAAATTCCTCAATTCCCGGTCTCCTCTAGCTCTCCTTTTCTTTTTTTATCCTTTTTGCACGTGTCTCTTGGTGGTTCCGTCTCCTTCTGACGTTTTTGCCAGTTTCGTGTATTCTCCAGTATTCCTCTAGATGGCTCCAGAATCGGTGTGTTGATGAGGTCACGCTAACGGTTGACAAGTGTGTCGGTTTTGAATTTGTGACAATATGATGAAGTCAACGCAGAAAGATACGCGACAATTCGAAAGAAACAATGAGATTCTTCAAGCGCAAAAAAACGCGAATGGGAGAAGACTCGGATCGAAATAATCCTAGAAAATGCCAGAGCGAAGAACATCAGAGGTATGTATGCCAGCATAAATTCAATTAAAAATGACTACCGAGGGAGAACCAAAACGATTCGAGACACAAACGGCTGTCTGGTCACAGAAACAAACAATATTGTGACAAGACGGAAGCAGTACTTTAAAAACTTGCTCAATGTGCGCGCCCATCAACCACAAATAAATGCACCAGACGTACATACAGCCGAGCCTCAGATCCCAGAGCCCTCTTTCGACGAAGTTGTAAACGCAATAAATCGATTGAAAAACAACAAAGCTCCCCGAGTCGACTGCATACCGGAAGAGCTTATGAAGCATAGAGGAGAGGCAACCGCTCGAAGATCCTCCAACTGGCTAAAACAATATGGGATAAGGAAGTCACTCCGGAAGAATGGAAATCCTCAATAGTCGTCCCCTTTTTCAAAAAAGGCGAAAGATCTGACTGCAAAAATTACAAAGGAATATCATTGCTCCCAACCACATACAAAATACTACCAAATATCATACTGGCGAGAATCACACCGTAAGCAGAAGAAATACGGGGAGACTACCAATGCGGATTCCGTAGGAACCGGTCAACAAGCGACAAAATGTTCACAATAAGGCAACTGCTAGAAAAGAAGTGGGAATACGGAGAGACGGTTCACCAACTGTTCGTTGACTTCAAAAAGCCGACCACTCAGTCGCAAGACAAAGACGCTACCATATTGTACTTGAGCTGGGAATCCCGAAAAAATATGCCGCGCTCAATCAAATTTGCATGAACGAAAACAGAGGGCGATTTAGAATAGAAAACCACCTCTCAGAACCATTTGAAATCCGGGATGGAGTAAAACAGGGAGATGGTCTATCACCGTGTCTTTTTAACCTTGTGCTCGAGTATGTTATGAGAAAGATACAAGACGACAATATGGCCGGATCATCCCTGAATGGGGTCACACAAATACTCGCATATACGGATGACATCGCCGTTCTGGGCGATAATCTAGAAACTGTAAGTAAAAACTGTGAAATCATCATGCAAGCGGCAGAAGGGGTGGGGCTAGAAATAAATGAAGACAAAACAAAATACATGATTACGGCGAGAGCAGGTGGAGCTCAGGGTACACATAAACGTCAGAGGGAAGATATTTGAAAAGTTAAAGAATTTAAATATCTGGGAACGATACTGATGACCAGTAACGAAATGTCGAAGGAAATTAACAAAAGACTACACTCCGTCAACGCTAGTTGACACGCAGTCAGTAAATTGCTGAAATCCAAACTGCTATCATGTAACATAAAGCTCCGTGTTTATAGAACCATAATGATGCCGATTGTTCTACACGGATGCGAAACATGGACTCTCACAAAACGGGAAGAAAACAAATTCCGCGTATTCGAGAATAAAGCTCTAAGAGGTATCTTTGGCGGTAAATATGACGAGGAGGCAGGACAATGTAGGAAATTCCACAACCACAAATTGAAAGAGCTATACCGCAAACCTACAATAGTGAGAGTAATCAAGTCGCGAAGATTAAGATGGGCCAGACACGTGGCTCGGACGGGCAACGATAGGACCGTGCGTAGAATTCTTGACGGTAGACCAATGGGAAAGAGACCGATAGGACGGCGCGACGGAGATGGGAGGACAATGTTAGGTTTGATCTTGAGGAGATCGGATCAGGTGGTCAAGCGTGGAAGGAGAGTGCACAGGACAGGGAACGATGGCGGAGTCGAGTCGGTTATGAACTTCTGGGTTCCTACAGGCAACAGCTGCATATTTTCACAAAAAAGTTTAACTGCCGTGTATTCGATATTGAAAACATTGGCGAACCTGATTTCGGTGAATTGAAGTTTATTATTTAGTAGGATGCCGGTACCTCCATGGGATCCAGTAGTTCTGGTGTTTGAAATAAATGTGTAATTGGGGATGGATACTCGGGAGTTGGACTTAAGCCACGTTTCTGAGAGGAGAAGGATGTCTGGGGAGAAGGTTTTAACAGACAACCGTAAGTGTTGCTTACGGATGTTGGAGTATATAGACTCTGCGTTGAGGGCGACTATAGTTAGTTTATAGCGTTTGGGATTGATAGTGACGAACGTGTGATTCGAACTGACGCTATGACTGTGAGAATCACCAAAAATTGAACCAAAGCACAACCCATCAGGCTATTGGCCGTGTTTTGAATTCGCTTTTTAAACGCAAGTATATTCCACTGATGTGAATTGTTATTTTTATTTCTAGGGTATACGGCTCTGATGCATTATCTTATTCGATTTTCGTTCGGTGTTCTTCACTATTTGCTAGCGTATAGTGTGGGTGTATCTGTCAGAGACGCTACAAGTTCAGCCATTGAGGGAAAGAATATGGGGAGTTATGTGAGAGAATCTGATCTTTTTTTTCTATATTCGACATATGCTTCAATGTAGGAAGCATAGTTTGTAGACTCTTGATGTAGCCCATGATGTCCAGGTTGAGGCCAATGGACTTGGGGTTGTTTGACGTCGGCGTGTTTAGATTGATATTGATGACATCCACATATTATGTTCCTGACCTTGTAGGTTGTGGTAATGTGTTCTGCGATGTGGATTTGGTTGGTGCGGATTTGTTGGTTGTAGTTGGTTTTATTTTTCTTTGGAGGATTCTCAATTTATGAGGGCACTGGGATAAATAGGCTGGATGTGGACCTCCGCAGTTACAGTATGTCACAGCGATTTCCTTAGTGGTAATGGATCCATCGGGGTTTGTGGTTTGTACTTTTCCTGGTTCCATACCCCATGGGTTGACTTTGCATTCTCCTGGTTGATGTACATTGGCACATCTGCCGCATCGTATATTTAGGTGGCAAGCCACCGCCAAGTGTCACGAGGCTTGGCATCTCTTGCAATGGAGGGTGCTTTGTTTATGAGGCTCCTCGATACTGATCTTATACGTAAACAAGTACTTAATATTTTTGAGCTTGTTGGTGTCTTCATTTGGAGGGATTTGGATAATCCGTAGGTTCCGTAAGTTGTTTTCTCGCATGTATGGAGTTTAAAAATAGTCCAGCCTGTGGATTTTCAGCTCTGGGCAAATCCTGATGAACTCAGACGCTAGTTCTTCGTTGGTCCAAGTTGGGTCAATGTGCCCAATGATGAATGTTGTTGGTTTGAGCTGATGGTGTTGGAAGGTAAAGAATTGGTGTAGTTCCACAAGTTTTCTAACGGTTTTCTCGTGAACAACCAGAGTTGTTGTTGTAATGGAGACAGAGGAGCCTTTAGTGTTTGTGGTGAAGTTGCAGTGTCCAAGGGCATTTTCTACTATTATGATCATTACCTTGATACTGGTCGCATTTTTTATGTAGATTGGTGGTGGTCTATCATGTTTGTGCTGAGCAGGCAGGGGACTCGGTGCTGGCTTGACTTGTTTGGTGGATTCCTTACGGGCTGGTGATAGTTGTTTGGGTGGGATGTTTGATGGTTTAAGCTGGGAGAGGGCGTTATCTCCATACTGGCATCGTCACTGTTTTTGGTGGGTTGCTTTATGGAGTGAATTTCTTTCTGGAGTTGCTTCACCTGTGTTGTAAGTTGTTGAATGTATTCCACGGCTTCGTGGAATTGATTTTCGTAGTCAATGCGTTTTCATTGACTTTCCATGTTTGTGGTCTTCTTTGCTGAGTTTTGAAGAGTTTCGATAGCTCTTCTCTTCCGTTCTAATATGTAGTCCCGGGTAGCGCTCGGATTGTTATTTGGCATCTGTGAAGAAAGATTTCGACTACGACATCCAGCGAAAATTACACGTGTTTGAGGGTTTTTTTTTGTTGCAATTAACACAAAAAGTACACAAAGTCACAACATTCGATGTAAACCGAAATAGATCGACGACGACTTAACGTCTACGAATTCAATTTTATTTATAAACGAGCACACGATGAATATGGCTGACTAAATGAACGATCGGCGAGTGAATGTCAGAGGCAAGATATTTAAAAGAGTTAAGGAATTTAAATATCTGCGAACAATACTGGCGGTCAGTAACGAAAGGTCGAAGGAAATTAACAAAAGACTACATTCCGCAACGCTGGTTGGCACACAGTCAGTAAACTGCTAAAGTCGAAACTGCTATAAAGTAATATAAAGCTCCGTGTTCATAGAACCATAATCATGCCGATTGTTCTATACGGATGCGAAACATGGGCTCTCACAAAACAGGAAAAAAAATTCCGCGTATTCGAGAATAAAGTTTTAAGAGGTATCTTTGGAGGTAAATATGACGAGGAGGCAGGACTGTAAGAAACTCCACAACCACGAATTGGAAGAGCTATACCGGAAACCTACAATAGTGAGACTAATCAGGTCCCGAAAATTAAGATGGGCTGGATATGTGACGCAATGATAGGACAAGTGCGTAGAATTCTTGACGGTAGACCAACGGCAAAGAAACCGACAGGACGGTCGCGATGAAGATGTGAGGACAATGTTAGGTTTGACTTTGAGGAGATCGGATCAGATGGTCAAGCGTGGAAGGAGAGCGCACAGGATAGGGAACGAATGCCCATCCGAATCAGTCAGGTTATGAACATCCGGGTTCCTATACGCCAATAAATAGTAGTAAATAGTAAAATCAACAAACCAATGTTGGTCCATGCGACAAAATGTTTCGAGGAAAAACATTGCGAAAACTCTCAAAGTTTTAATAGGGACAACAGTGTTGTCATGGCGTAGCATATAGATAGTATCCTACGTATTAATCCTGTAAAATTAGGGTGTGATAACTGGAAATAAGTTTCGCAGATTGTGGCACTTCGAATACTGTTTTTTTTTTTTTTTTTTTTGAAAAACTGTACTTATTAACCGTAATTTTAATTTGTACATTTAAGTGATACAGAGACTTAAAATTAATTTTGTAACAACTGTTTACATCTAAATATTATAATAATATATACAGCATAGATGGGTGTTTATATATTTAGTAGTGTTTCGTCTTCCTGGAAAAGGTCAGAAAACCATGAATTTCTTATTTTTACTTTACTTAATCTAAACCTAACCCTAATTATAAAAATAACTTAAGCCTAACTTAGTCTGATTATAGTATGATTATTATAAAATGAGCTATAAACAATGTTTTGTAATTAAGGGGATATAAGAACTGCAGGATGTGGAGTGAAGTCGGTTATGAGTCAGAAGTAGAGTATTTCTTTCCGGTTGTTCGTTGGAAAAACATAGAATGTTGGAAAGTGATTGGACGTTACTGTATTTGAACTGGTTGGGGGTAAGTTTAGTCTTGTGGTACATGATCTCGTTTGAATCCTTTACCAGTCTGCCTGAGGCGAACATAACTCTTGTGTAGAGACAGTTGGGATAGTTAGTGCTGACATCTGGGGGGTTCGCTAAGAGTGAGGTTATTATGGGATTGGGGTTATTTCGAAGGCTTTCCATAAATTTGATAGACAGCTCGAGGAATCGGCTATCGGGGCGTTCTGTACCATCGGTATTGTAGAGTTGGACGTCACTATAGTACTTATAGGAGTTAGGACGACGATGTAAACCACAGACATACCTAAGGCATTTTCTTTCGAATGCTCGAAACTTCTCCATTTAGGAGGGAGTGATATGGTACCACCGCGGCTCCTCGATAGTATAGTGGTTAGTATACCCGCCAGTCATTCGGGAGACCGGGTTCGATTCCCCGTCGGGGAGCCTCTGGTGCAAGACTAATGACCTTGCCCAGAAAAAATAAACCATTATGGAAAGATTAACAAGCCTCAGGACTTGCTAAATAAGGCCAAGACCGGTTCCCGGTTGTAGTGCCGATGATGATGATGATATGGTACCACAATGGGCACGCGTAAATGAGTGTGGGTCTGATAATTTGTTGGTAGATGAGCAGTTTGACTTTTGTGAGCGAGACTATTAGGTTTCCACATCACTCTTCTACAGAGATTAAGCTGAATTGTGGCTTTATAAAAGGAATTTTCAATGTGGGAGGAAAAAGAAAAGTTATTAGAAAAAGTTATTCCCAGATATTTTAGGGTTTTGTACGGTTTTATCAGAGTGTAGTTTAGTTTAATTTTAATTTTGTTGTGGCAGCGTCTAGTGTTGTTTGTACAATGCTCGTTTTTGCCCTTGAATACTATGGAGCTGCGTTTTATTTGGGTTAAGGTGAATTTTCCATTTATTGAAGTATGTTGATAGGTTAGGGAGGAAGTTGTTAATGCGGTTTCTTGCAACCTTAACAAGTTTGATGCTAGAGTAAATTAATGTTTGGCGGGTTTTCTCGTAAAGTCACTGCTGAATGATGTTGGAGTGTTCCGCAGAACACTGCTTACCGTAGAGGAGGAATACACCAGCGGAGCGCACACAACAAAACACGGAAAAATTGTTTCTGTAGATTTTTCTTTATTGATTTCCTTTAATTTTTTTCTTGAACAGCACTTAGAACTAATTTACAAGAATAGTACTGACGAAGAACACTCACACACTGATTTTATATGTTCTGATAAATTATCCCCGTTTCTAGATGAACTGAGTTCGCGATTTTTCGATTTGGAATTGCAGCGATGTGTCACTATCGTTTCTTTCGCACCTCAAGAATAAGAAATCGAATCAATTCCGTATCCGGCACGCGTGCGCTTTCGTCCGACACGAAAAGTATTGTCAATTTCTCGTTATTAATATTGTGCCGTATTCGCTATAGTTTATCTTTAGTGTGAATTTCTCGATTTATTTTTAATACGTTGCGCGGCGCAACCTCCTTATTGGGTTCTCTGTAACCTTCTGCAAAAAACAATTTACATCATGATCATCATTCTCCTTTCTCTTATCTGTAAGAAAAAGTTTCCATTTCGATTTCTTATCGGAATCTTGTTTCTTTGTTCAAAGGATCGAGCGTGCCGTCACTTATTTCTCGATCCTTTCATGGGATTTGTTTGCGTTACCCATCTGGCTTAAGATAACAAGAGTTTTCGTGCCTTCAGATGGGTAACAAAGGAACCGTGGGATTTTAATGTCGGTTCCTAGGTCGCAATTTGAAGTCATAAACACCTGGCGTGAGATTTGCGTTAAGATGTTTATGATTGCATGGATTGTGTGTCGGCGGCGAATCGCTATGCCCTTGTGTGCACATGTGCTCTTCTTGGTTTTGGAATATTGCCAGAGATTTAGGATGCTAATTGCTATTAGCTAGATGAGGAGATATGCATTATTCTGTGTGCTTTTAGTAAATGGGCGGAATTGCCTTGAATTGAATTGAATGGATGCATTGAATTCAATATTAGGATATTTTGAACATTTAGTTTGATTGGTTTGTTTCAGACAGAAAAAAGGACTTTTGAGGACGCGTGTCTGTGGGCACGTGTAATCTGGATATAGGTGAGTATGTTCCTTGGTGGAACAACGATATCTCAACCTATAATGAATTGTGTGGTTCATAGAACCCCCACAAATGTATCATCAGCATAATTCAGTATTACAACATTAGGAGATATGGGTTGAGGAATATCTGAGGTATATAGCAGATATAAGATTGGCCCAAAAATGGGGCCTTGGGGAACACCCAGGGTAATGTTGCGAGCTTCTGAGACAGAAGAATTTATTCTCACAACGAATTTTCTGTCAGAAAGATAAGAGGCTAAGAGCTTTGTTATGTGAGAGTTTAGACTAAATATGGAGTGCAGTTTGTACAGAAGCCCTGCGATCCAGACGCAATCAAACGCCTCTGAAATATAAAGAGAAATATGCACACGGTAGGGCTTTGGTTTTGGAGACCGATTGTAATATCGTGTGTAAGTTTTAGTAGAGCATGACATGTGGATTGTCGCTTACGGAATCCGAACTGAGAGTTGGGGATGCATTCTCATTGGCAAATGAGAGAAGATTTTGATAGATCTTGCGTTCAAGTATCTTACTTAGTGTATTTAATAAGGATATGGGACGATAATTGTAAGGGTTATTACTACCATCGGACTTCTTAATAGGAATTACTACCGCGGTTTTCCAGTTGCATGGGAAGTTCGATGCATTAATTACATGATTAAGAAGAACTGGGATGGGAAGCAGATTCGGAGGGCGTAGCTCTTTAAATAGAAGGTGTGGGATTCCATCTAATCCCGTCGACTTTTTGTTATTTCCTGATCTTACGATTTCGGATAATTCGTCTGCAGTTAGAAAAGTTTTAGTGTCTAAAGGGTGTGAAGCTGTGTTTGTGTTGTTAAATTAACCGATGAAAGGAGTAAAAGATGGGACTAATCTGTTTGAGATGTATTCGTTTTACGGTGTCCTCGAAGCCAGGAGTTGAGAGAGAATTATTTTGCTGATGAATCTTTGAGAAGTGTTCTGCGAGGCAATTTGCTGTGTCCATATCGGATTGGGCAATATTATTGCTGATTGGGTTGATGAGATGATCAATTCGGGGTTTATATTTACAACCTGGCGTTGGAGAAAGCAATCCGTGATTCTGGCGTCACAACAAGAGGGACTATTGTCACCAAGTCCAGCCAGATACTTGCCTACCCAGATGACATCGACCTCATCGGTAGAACCGAATCGGCGGTACACGAATCCTTCACCCAGATCGAGCAGGCGGCACAAAAACTGGGACTGCACATTAATGAAGGAAAAACGAAGTACATGGTGGCAACTTCTGCGAAGAGAAGACCTAACGTTGGTCAAACTATCAGGGTAGTGGAGCACGAATTTGAAGTAGTACAATCCTTTAACTACCTTGGGTCAATAGTATCAGCCGATAACAATATGGAAGAAGAAATACGCGAAAGGCTGATTAAATCCAACAAAGCCTACTATAGTCTATCAAGGCTCTTTAAATCCCGAAATTTATCCAGAACATCCAACCTACTACTGTACAAGACCATGGTCTTACCAGTGTTCATGTATGGATCCGAGACCTGGGTGCTTAATAAAAGGCACTCTGAACTCTTGGCCACGTTCGAGAGAACAGTTTTAAGGAGAATTGTTGGCCCCGTATGTGAGGGAGGACGATTCCGGAGACGCTACAACCATGAGTTGTACGCAATCTACCTTGAAGCTAATATTGTAAGAAATATCAAGCTCGGTAGACTCCGGTGGGCGGGACACCTAGCTCGAATGAGCGAAGAGGGGCCTGCCCGGAAAGTCTTTTGTGGCAGGATGTATGGAAGGAGACAGCGCGGCAGACCTTGTCTGCGATGGAGGGATGGCGTAGACCAGGACGCCCAGAGCCTGGGAGTGCCAAACTGGATGACATCGGCTCGAAATCGGGACCGCTTCGCAAAGACTTTCCTAAATATTTGTGAGGAATGGTTGTTGGGGTGTTATTGCTGAGAGCCTCCTTTGCTCTATTCTTAAAGATGCTTGATCAATTTCAGTAGGGAGTAGATTAGATGCTTCCGGGATATACAAGTTAGCGAAAGTTATTGCTATGTCCCTATTGACATTTCTCCATTTTGTTTTGAAGAAATTTGGGACAGGGTTTGACGAGTAGAGTGGATCGAGAGAGGGGATTTCGATCGTGGTGTGAACGGAACCATGATCAGAAGGAAGTATAAAGGAGACTGTAGGTGGACCCGCTGAGTACTTGAGGAAGAAGTCGATTGTTGACTTGGCTGAGCTAGTGACACAGCGTATACTCAAATTTGCTGTTTTAATGTATAATTTATAATACGGCAAAATAAATATAATCTCTCTTCACTTGATATGTATCCAGTAGGCGGACCCAGATATATCATACATGCCGTATCTTATTCCATAATTTTGTTAATTACGCTATTCGTTGCAATAAAATTCGTGGAATACATAGAGGTATTCATTGATTCCCGCGGAATTTATTGCTCACATAGCCGTTAAAATCATTTAATTTGCAAAATACATAATAATTTTATGCAGTAACACACAAAGAAATAAAAATTTAACAAGCTCACATATTACAATCAATAAATATATTACCAAGTGGCATACAATAGTTTTGATTGGTGTTTAGTTTACCACATTCTTAGCAGAGACTTTCTAAAATTGTTTGTATTTTTTTATTAGCGTACCGTAGCCTACGGTAACGATTTTTAGAGCATCCTTGTATCGTAATTGTAGAGAAACGATAAGTGCGAAAGGTTTTATCATTATCTATGTAAGTTACTGCATTCATATGTGGGCAAAGTATAATTTTCACGTGGTCGAAGAAGTTTAACTAGAATTTACATTGCATAACATTATAAAAATATAAGTTGTATAAAATTGTAAAAAAAGCGAACCTGTAGTGTGCCATTTGTTAAAAGCAAAACAACAGCACAGGTTGTTTTAAACCAAGTATGCAGATGAGGAAACCTAGATATGTGATCGTTTTCTATGACTGCTTTACACTCGCCTGTCGAAGCTAGGTGATCATTCATATATCGTTTGAAGTGTTCTAATAGTTTGATTTTGTTCTTCAAACTGTCACGGAAATGTAATGTATTTAAGTACATTTCTTTTCCATTTTTGTCAATATAATATACATCCCTGAGATAAGAATATTTAAAACTTTTTGCAGAAATTTACTTAAAGTTTGATTTACCTTCCATTAGGCAACATTACAAGTTTAGTGGTATCATTAAACATCACACCTATAAGTCCATCGCATAATTCGTAACAAAAGCCACATTTATGGCTGAAGTCTACCCACTTTGAAATCCAATGAAGTGGCTGTGCATTCGGATCTGCATTCTCATCTCCTTCAATGTTTGACATTTTATGTGGCTGAAGTGGGGTGCAGGTTAAGCTAATCAGTTGAATACCACACATAAAAAGTCATGATACACTTACTTTCGTTTGAATTAGTAAATTAATTTGCTTATTCAACATCTGTAGATCAGTTCGAAGATTTTTGAAGTTATCTGGAAGCATAGTTTTCGAATCATTTAAGCCATTTTTCATTAACACCAATTCCAGTTGCATGCCATTTGCTAAAAGAATCAAGCAAAGGGCAGTAAAGGACATTTTTAATGTACTTTTACAAATTTAATCTCACGCATACTATTGGCCTCTGTTAATGGTTTTCGACGAGTTTCCGGTTCAACTTGAGATTCAGTGAACTCCAATCGAGGTGTCATTGTCAAACATGAAAGAGGTAAACTTGTTGGCATAGCACGATTGCTAATAAACTCAAAACCAAAGAGTTCATAGATTGTGGGCCTTGCATCAGGATTTATTTGCAGCATAGCAAGAATCATTTCTGTTGCATTTGGTTTCAAAGAGTCGGGCATCCTATGTAATTCAATTAAAAAACAATTAAGAATAAGAAATCTATAGTGTTGTATTAGTTTGAGAGCCCACATGGGGATGTACAATGTGGTAGCGATATGTTCTTTACCGATGATGAGATACATATGGGAGAGAAAGTGGAATGATAGGTAGCATTTGTCTCAGTACGTTTCAAACGAATGTTTGCCTTAAGTCCACTCCCTTAAATATATACACCTTGGGTTAAGATGAATTCTCAGATGATGACCAATTTTACACATCCAACTACTCAATTGCTAAAGTCTACATACTTAAACAAGTAATATATTAAAATATACAACTTATCCGATGACAGCTATACAATTTGGCCAATAATCCTCATTGGGATCCATAAAATCCCAGTCTATGATTAAAAATCCCCCACGGAAAACATTGTAACATCCATAACAGTGATTACCCATAATCACAAATGCTTATATCGCAACAATTGAAATAATGCGCCGACACTACCTGTTTTCCAAATCCTTCCCTTGAAAGTCATTCGAAAACAGGATTCGAGTTTTGAGTAATTATGACATTGTTCACGACTGAAAATGGAAGAATTAACTGATGACAGGATCGCAGTTAAACCGTCAATGAAGACGCTCGTGTTTTTAAATAATTTAAATAAGCGATCTACATCAAGCCGTTAAAGAAAGCCAGCGTTTTTAACTAATTAAAAAAGAGTCCTAACACAGAATTGTGAAAACTGAGATCATGAAAAATCGCTGTGCTTGTTCGCATCACAGTATTTACATTTGCCACTAACAATTAATTTGTGAGCTTCATAACAAAATCTTAACTCAAGTAAAAGAGATAAGTAATGCCTTATGTTATCTTTAATACCAAATTTTTCTACATGCATTTTTGCTGTCCGATTAGGGCAAACAATTAAGTGATTACGAATTAGAGATGTAATAAATCATCATCATGATAGGCACTACAACCGGGATCCGGTCTCGGCCTTATTTAACAAGTCTGACGCTTGTTAAATTTTCCATAATAATTTGTTTTTCCGGGCAAGGCTATTAGCCTTGCGCCATGTAATAAATATCCATATAAATAAGACGATGGCGAACTAATCATTTAAAATGGCGACCCAGTTGTCAATACCGCGACTTTTTTAAATATTGTGAACATTTTAAAAACAATATTAGTACTTTCATATTATGAAAAGGTGCATGACTGTCATGGACGTGGCATAGAGATGTAGATATAGGAACGTTAGAAAAGAAACGAAAAAATGATAGAAAGAAAAGAGCGACGACCAAATGTTTTGGTTTTGCATATTTCACCCTATTTCTTATGTTCCATCGTACAAAACCCAATTTATTATTTTGATGATAGCAGTACGTTGATTTTCTCTTACTAATTTGAGTAGGCTCGGCCAAGCCTATGGCGTTTTGCAACGAAGCTCAAGAACATGACTCAAATTCACGCTATGAAAAAGCTAGAAACAAAACGCCGACGCATTTGACGTTGGCCGCGTGTGGCGTATTAAGCTAATGTTCTGGTATACGGCTCGAATCACTTTTTCAATGCCCCTCTGGTGTGTTGTTTTGGTGGTTACGTAAATGTGCCAGGAGTTCATCAGACAGCGTATATAGACTCTTTGAAGTCGTATATAGACTCTTTGAAGTCTATATACCAATGAAGATTATCTAACGAATTGGGATTTAATGCCGACAAAACACAAGATTATAGTTTGTCATAAGAAAAAACTTTCAACACCGCATTGCATGATCTATCCTTGAGATTTCTTACGAGATGCGTGAAATATTTTATCCCATTGATTGTAGCCAGGTAAGTCGCATCTTAAATTAAGATTACGAAGCTCTCCTCCAATTCAACTGATTGCCGTCATCCTTTGTTAAGATTATGAAGCTCTCCTCCGATTCTACTGATCGCCGTCATGCTCTGTTCAAACTCAGAGACAGAAAGACATATGGAAATATTCGTCTCTTCCTACGATACCTTCACGAGAGATCAGATTCTGTCTGTTACGAAGGCAAAACCAAAGTCGGTGTCAAACTCTCTATTAACAAGAAGGTTTACTCTCCGATGTCCCCAGGCCATAAACTCAAACCAAAATTCGATGTACCCCCTCATAAAGTATGAAATGACCTAACAGTTTTCGGCCACTACGTTCACTTCAAAAGCTTATCACTTCTTCAGCGTAGTAAACCCAACTCCAACAAGTTGTTTCGTTCCTGAATCACCGCCACCACCACCACAAAACCGACCGTACTACCCCTCACCTCCCACCATCTACTATCAGAACGTTAGAGGTCTTCGCTCAAAACTCACTCCATTCCGATTAACTTCTACGCTCTACCTGTGGACATATTCGCCTTAAACGAAACGAACTTAGTCCCCACTATTCATAACCTTGAACTGTTTCCTCCCATGGTCAACATCTTCCGCGAAGATGACCTCAATCGCTCTTCTGACGTCCCCTCTTCCCGCTCCTTGATGTGCATAACAGTCTTGATTCGTTCCTTATCGCTTTCTCCAGTTCCACTAAGCTCAACTTTGTCTCAGTCAAAATCACTCTTCCTCACAAGACTATCTTTGTCATGTGTTTTTATATTTAGCCATCCCAGCCCGCTGAAGTTTACGAGCTCGCTCTTAACGCAATTGATCACATAATCGAGCTGAGCAATTGCCACGACAATATCGTCATCCTTGGAGATTTCAAACTACCACAATTCAACTTGGCCTTGTGAGAAGAACAATCACACTATGTATCCCATACTACCTCTGTCAAGGTGTGTGGCGTCTCTAACAGATACACAGACAATTCACAAGCAAAATAGTGAAGAACGCCGAACGAAAATCGAATAAGGAAATACATTAGAGCCGTATACCATAGCGATAATATAACAATTCAGATCAGTGGAGTATAGTCGAGTTTAAAAATCAAATTCTAAAATCAGCCAGTAGCCTGATGGGTAACGCTTAGGTTCAATTTTTGGTGATTCAAATTGTCATAGCGTCAGTTTGAATCACACGTTCTTCTTCACTATTATTTCAAACGCTATAAGTGTCTATTCATTGATTGGCTAGCTGATTTCTATCTCTCTCAAGTTAGCAACGTTCTAAATTTCATGGGTAGACAGCTACCCCTTGTTCCTACTAAAAACTCCATCAATACCTCGGTCTCATTCAGCCCCCTCGTTCTTACATCTGTTGACAAATACCGCCCGTCTTTCCTCGTGACCTTTTTTCAGAACCGCCTAGCAATCTGTATGTCCACCATTTCCATAAAGCCAATTCTCGCCTCACCAATGTCTACCTAGGTGGTCTTTTTTTCAACTTCGATCACCTATTCGTGGATGAAGCGACTACTCACCTTTATTCTGAAATCATGTATTCTATTTCCCTATACGTTCCCTATACTGGACAAAGGACATCGACCACATCCTCTCCTTGGTACAACCAGAGGCTTCGCTCCCTGCGTAATAAAAGGAACAAGTGATGGGCCACCTTATTATCGAACCATTCCCGATTATATAAACTTTCTTGTCTGTTACTTCCACTTCACTGAACTCTATAACACTCTTAACGATAAATACCTGATGAAGATTCAGACCAATCTGAGAAATGACCCCAAATCCTTTTTCCAGTTCGTTAGCTATAAACTCAAATCGGATGGTTATCCCACCTCGTTCTCCGTAAACTCCCAAACATCATCAAATCCCCTCTATTGCTAATCTGTTTGCTACGCATTTCAAACCGTCATACTTTGACTTCTTACTCAACCTTTCCCTTGATCCCCTCCTCGCAAGCTCCTTTGAACCCGACTTAATCGAATCCAAATTCCTCTTACTTAAAGACGTGTTTACACTGGGCCCCGATGGTACCCCGCGCTCTGAATCATTAATGCGTTTTGTCCTCCTCTCAAAATTACCGGCCGATAGCATTATTGTCTATGTTATCTAAGGTGAATGGGTGGTGAGATGGAAAAGGTCATCAATGTCGAGTTAATTAAGTACTTGGAGTGCAACGGATTTTTAAATGGTCGTCAATACGGATTCCGTGGCAGGCGTTTCACGGGAGACCTTTTTACCTTTATAACCGATATATGGACATTTGCGATTGAGCGGCACGCTGAGTCGAGGGCGGTCACATTGGATATCTCCGATGCTTTTGACCGCCTCTGGCACGGGGCATTACCGAGCTGGCTTCATTCATACGGACTTTCCCAGTAGCTTTGCGACTGGACGAAGAGCTTCCTCGAGAATTGATCCATCCCGGCTGTTGTAGACGGCGAGTTTTTGGATCTGTATCCTGTTAATTGTGGGATGCCTCAAATTCTTATTTCGGCTCCGACCTTTGTTTTTGCTTCACATACATTTTTTGTTGGAGTCAACGGATAATAGTGTGTTCAGTTTTGCGGAGATAGTACGCTTGTTTCCTCTTTTTCGAGTGATCGGCCGATTAGTGTATCAACGTCGCACCAGGTGAGATGTAGCCAGATCGACTGTCTGAATCGGGATCTGGATAAGGTCCTACAGTGGGGAAAGACTAATCTCGTCATCTTCAATGACACGAAGACACAATACACAACATTCACAAATAAAAGTGGATAATCGGCTCCACAGCTGATGATGAATGGCCAGGTCCTCGAATCTGGGAAAAGTTTGAAATTGCTCGGCGTCATGGTCTGTGGGAATGTATTGTGGCATAAACACGTGTCGAACATCCCCTGATCCGCCTCTGGAAAACTGAATTATCTTTTTAGTGGTAAGAAATATTTTACCTCGACTCAACTTCTTCTCCTGAATAAATCCCAAATTAGACCCGCGCTCGAATATTGCTCTTCAGTTTGAAGCTTTGCTCCTAAACATACCCCTCTGCCTACTTAAGAGCATACAGATACGACAGAGACGAGCGATCCGTCTGATTGGAGACACAGAGCTGACGTCGGGACTACAGTCGCTATCATATCGAAGGCGCGTAGCTGACCTCTTTTTGTTTTACAGATGTTATCACGGGTACTATTCTTCAGAGATTTGTGGTATTATACCGCACAATTCGGTTTATTTGCGCTCCACAAGACAATCCGACGAATCGCACCAGTCTGCATCAGAACTTGTTTCGTTACAGAGCGGGAAAGCTGTGGAATTCCCTCCCCGCGCAAGTATTTCCGGAGCATTACAACCTGAAACTGTTCAAAAAGGACAGTTATTTGGTGTCACCTTGGGACGTCGTCTCGGTGCTATAGGTTCGTCTATCCTGAGAGATGTATTGGGTGGGCCATAATTGTTTGCAAATGGCAACACTTGATTTCTTAAAAACCGTTAGAGGGAGGGGCGCGCGAGTGGCGGGGAATTATGCGTCGCTTCATGCAATTTTAGTCACGATGGACCGCTTCACGGGGAAACAGTGTGCTTTTTGTGTAAAACAATTTTACAAAAACAACGATTCCTACGTTACTGTGCGACGCCTGCTATTGAAGACGGATTACACCTTGTAAGCGAGTTTCCAAGTGTTGATTTAATCAAAGCTTGGGTCAAGGGATACCTGAAAGGTCGGGTGTATCTAAATAAACCGACGACCATAACCCAATTAAAAGAAAACAGCCAGGAGGAGATAGAAACGATACCTCGCAGTATGTGTCAGCGAGTTTTCCAAAGTTTTCGTAGTCGATTGCAAGAGTGCCAATGACGAGGCGGGACACATCTCGACGATGTCATTTAAAAAAAAAATTTCAATAAACGTTTATTACTTTGAATAAATGATCAACAAAATAACATTTGTAGTTTTATTTCTATTCATGTTTTAAATGTGCAAACATTTATGGCCCACCCTATATAATAATAATAAAAAAAAGTAGTTTTGCGACACCAAACCGAGAAGTTGTCGAGATCTGCTTGAAGCAATTCAGAATTAATTGGAGACATGATAGTCTTATAGAATGTTGTGTCGTCAGTATAGAGAGTTAGGTTAAAAATTGGAGGAAGTAGGGGACCTAGATGTCGCTGATCTGAAACGAACACCTTAGAGTCGATCTTTCAAGTAGGAAGAAATCTATTTTAACATGATGGATTCAAAACCGAGGGTGAACAATTTGAAAAATATTTCTTCCTATCTTAAGGATAGACTTTATTCCCTTCGGTTCAGATCTGTGATATCCCCCCTTTTGTGTGGGCGTTTTTGTGAAAGAGAAAAAAAAAAGAAAACAAAAATCCAACCCGTTACCCTAACATACGAAACCCCCACCGTCTCTATATTCCCCCACCGCACCCCTTATGGCTACCCCTTTGCGTATGTTAAGATATGTCAACACTAACTCCACTTCGTTTGATTTCAACTTCATTACCCATACTCTTAAACATCGCCTTATAAATCGTTGCTCTTAATCCCACCTCATATCATAAGCGCCGCTTTCTCTACCTTTCTCACTTCCCCTTTCCACCCCTTGCCCTTACTCATAGGATAGGCTTAGTCAAGGTAACAAATAAGTTAGATTGTAAGTATTTATTTTGTATAAGCTTGTATAAGCTAATGAGGCTAAAAGCTCCACTAAACTTCAATTGAACTAAAAGTGTGGATTTTTCCTCACGATCGTAAGATAAAGGGTCATAACATAGGTTTAACATAGGTCCAAATTTGATGGAAAAGATTCGGGTGTTCGAAAGGAAGTGTCTGAGAACCTGTCTCAGATTATATTGAACACCGGAATCGGAATACAAAAAGTACTACTCAAATGAGACTTTATATAATGAAGCCGGCATAAATAGGGTGGATAATTTTATGATTAAATTAATCAGAGGACATATTGCGAGAGCAATAAGCTCGTCCAATATCCTAATTTTCGGGGCTTATTATCCAATTACCCTGTACTATGAGAACGTGCGTCGCAACGGTTTTGTTCCACCAGAGGCGTTCCTTGATTTGGACATGAAAGGGCTTGTACAGGATAGATCCGGAATTCCGCTGATCTATCATGTAAGTAGATCATCCGTAGACGGGCGATTGTGCTACGACCGGCAAGTAACGCGCACCGAAGAAGAGCTCCTGCGCTTCAGTAGGGCTATCTTCCACAGAGACCGGGACGATAGTATTAGACAGCGTCAACAGTTCTGGTGGTTGAATGGCATATAAAGACCTGGATACCAAAGTCGGTATAGAATCACACTACCATCAGCTAGCTTACATAGACTTAGCTTTTCTAGAATTAGGGTAGTATAAGATTTAAGTTAAGTTAAGCTAAGTGATTTTACATAAAATATAAAAAAACATAAAAAAAAAAAAAAAAAAAGATAGGTAAGTAAGTAAGTTAAATTTTAAGAAAAAAAAAAAACAAAAAAATTGACAAAGTTTTTCAAATTTTTCTTTGTCTTTCAAATAATTATAAGTATTGCCACAAAGTTTTGTCGCCGAAAGGCAAATTTTACAAATATTAAGTAATGTTTAGCTTAGAGCGTCTGCGAAGGACCAGTAAGTTATTATATAAGATATTTAAGCTAGAATTTAAGCATTTTTTGTCTAGCCTTTAATTTAGAAACTAAGAATATAGAAAGAAAATAAAAAAATGTTTAAAAATAAAAATAAAAAAAAAGGGTCATAACAACTTTTAGACATTCAAAACAAATGTATTCGATTTCCCTTCTCCCTTCCCATTTCTTTCCAGCCGCACTGCGCTTTGAAATTTAATTTTTTTTTTGTTCTAAAAAACAAAAGATTATCGGCACATAGGTCGGAAACGTATTTGAATTTGAAAAATTTTGAATCACTGTTTTTCAACCACGAACTTTTGAAAAATTTCGAGTACCAATCACTTACACACCTGTAGTTACATTTCTTAATCCTCGCATAGGTATCATTCAGGCTGCCTGATTGAAATGGAGGTTGGCCAACAAGCAAAGTGTACATCACACATCCAATGGACCATATATCAACCGGGTACGAATGCCCTCGTTGGGTAATTATTTCCGGTGCCGTATAGTTCGGAGTTCCACACGTAGTCTTCTTGAGTTCACCTTCATAGTTGATCATTGTAGCTAAACCGAAATCACCTATCTTCACATGAAGCTTATCGTTTAACAGCAGATTTCCCAGTTTAAGATCGCGATGAACAATATGGTTTTCATGAAGGTATTTCACACCTTCGCTGATTTGGTGTATATAATAACGACACTCATATTCGGTAATGATATTTCGGCATTTGTGAAGTTCCAACATAGACTACAAATACATAACCGAAGATGTATAAGCCATTAACAATATCTCACTTCAACTCACCCGCCTTTTGCACAATTCTAACACGATATACATATTATTCACATCATCGAAACACCCATAAAATTGGACGATGTTTTTGTGATCCAAACTCTTGTGAATTGCAATTTCCTGGATAATTTTTTGTCTTTGGTATTCTTGCATCAATTTTTTTGGTATGATTTTGCCAGCATATACTTGGGATGTGGCAACATCTATTATTTCATAGCACCTAGCAAATCCTCCCTGTTTCATTAAGATATTTCAGTACTATCTGTTATATATACAATTATTAACTTTTAAGATTACTTTGCCGAGGAAACCTTGTTGTTTGTAGGTCTTTCCATTTGCTGGATCGTGTAACTCTTCAGGAACATTATTGAAGTTCTCGTTGTTATCATTTACAGACATTTTCGATAAGTTTGTAATGTATATTCAGACCAAAAAAAAAAAAAATATATATATATATAAAATAATAGTTATTTGTAAAAAAAAAGACAAAAAACACGCACACACACACACACACAAAAAGTAAAAAGGAAGTTAGTCAGATTAAAGTTAACTATTTGTATAAGATTTTAAAACCTCCTATCGGTATTTCAATTCAAAACAGTCGTATATGGCTATCTCGTTTTGATTAAGGGAAAACATCCTTCGATATCGACGGGAATATCTGTGTAGAGAATACAATTATATTTTTTTACGTTGTAACAAGTGTTTAAATTAGTTTCCCTGTTCCAATTCACTTGTCTTTACTGTAGAAAAGACAAAAAATCGGTCTCTATTGGTTTTTCAATTTCAAAAAAAGTATTGTCGTTCAATAGTTTGATCGTTTTGTTTCTTGGTTCAATAAAATCAAATCATCTGATACTTGTTTCACTTGGATTCCGAGATAGTAATCAACATCTCCTTATCCTTTATTTCGATATATTGTCTGAACTGCTTTTGTTTTTCCTTGGACTTGGCAACTATCAATAAATCACCAACTTACGGAAAAACCTAAGTCGTTCTACCATTCTACAAGACTGACTTTCCCTTAGATACTGGGCATTCAAATATGGTTTGACGGTTCAACAAAAGATGGCGTAACTATTATTAAATCGTATCGAATCATCTTGTGACTGTGTTCATGTTACAACGTCATCATTTCTCTCTAAAAATCAGTGTGTGTCATTTCGCTGAAGTATAACCAACCTTCAATTTGTGCTCTAACCATGTCATCTTTGCGCCAAGAAAACACAATTTGCGGGAAGTGCTGCTTATTTGTTTTAATTTGAAGAAAAGTAAAGCTGATAGGCATCGATTGCTGTGTGAAGCATATTGGGAACTTGCTCCATATATAAAACCATGTGAGTACTGGCTCCGGCGTTTTAAAAGTGATGATTTAGACACCAGCGCAGCGGCAAAGAAAGCGAAGGGAGGCCAGTGATACTCACAAAAAGTATTACATAACAATGCTTGTTGCACCGGTGTTCCGATAGATATGTGTCATGGTGTATGGTTCTCACCTATTAACGTGTTATCTGAGAAGTGACTCATTGTGGTTTAAAATTAGGAACACGGTTTTCAGGTCATGATTGAGCGGCCGAAATATGATGGCATGTGATCTACTTGGTATTAATAAGCATCGGAAATGTTGATGGGACAAATATAATAGTATTTAAGAACCGATTTTTGAAAGAATAAACCAGATACAAGCAGAATTCAATCAAACTTGCGTCCCATTATTATTTTTATTTTTGGCAGATATCTATGGCATTCGTGCCCTGACCCACGAAAATATTCCGACTTTCTGTCAGAAGCCTATGAAATTCGTGCCCTGCAATATAGCCAAGCAGAGCTCTCTCCTTTAGAACCTTCAACCCCTGATAGCACTGTTCGAGCGAATTGGACCAGACACAACATTGCGTTGACCTCTACAAATTTGAAAAATATGCTTCATCTTTTACGTCAGATTTTTGCATTATCCTGCTTGGTGACTCTCCCCACATCCCACACTACATGGCGATCCTGCCATAATAAACCAACAGCTTCCTATCCTACACTGCAGCATGTTTTAGTATAACAGCATGCTTAGGTTTATAAAAATTAGTTTTTCATTAGAAGAATACACATTAAAGAATTTCTTTTATTTTTCCATGTTTTAACGTTTGTAAATTTTATCCGTGTATTTCTTCTAGTACTTTCTTCAATCTTGCCTTTTTTAAATATTAACATCCTGTAAGGTGTTTCGCTGCCTCTGCGTTCCCCGCCATTTTGTTTTTAAATATGTAAACGCTATAAAAACAACTGTGTTCTTTTTTCAAGTCTCTTTGGAGGAACTGTATCAGTATTACAGTCGATGGAAATTTCGACTTAACCTATCTAAAGCAGTAGCTATAATTCTGAGTAGTAAACACTCCCAACCTACTTCTCGATATTCACAGAATATCCGAATACAAACAGGAGGTACTACGATTAGACCATAGGACAGGATGAAATATCTTGGGGTCATCTATACCCCAAAAATGAATTTCATCAAAAATGTGACCCACATTCTTCAAAGGGGCCTCGGTCGGTCTAAGCAACTGCACAACATATTGAAGTGGAGCAACAGGGTTGACACCAAAGTTAAGCTTCTCTGCTATAAGCAGCTAATCCGATCTCGAATATCATACGCCTTTCCCATATGGTCCTGCATATCTTCGGCCCAAATGGAAAGACTTCGAGTTTTCGAAAGAAAACTCCTCAGAAGATGCATCAAACACTTTAGAAGGCCTGACGGTCGCCATTACCCGAACTCTCACCTATACGAAGATGTCTCGATTATCCCTATCGACGAGTACTTGCTATAATTAGCATGTAAGTACCTCGAAAGCATTCAGAACAGCGAGAACCCACTTGTATGGGAGTCTTGCGTTCTTGACCCTTCTCTCTTTCGATCTCTTCGGATCAGACCACCATAATTTCTTCTTCAGTATAAAACTGAAGAAAACACCCTTCCCAACAATATTCTCCTTTATAATAGAGGATTCCTGGACCCATCCCATAGGGTCTGCTGCTGACACACTACATACACGCACGCACAATACAAGACAGCACAAACACACACACATACACACCGACCAAAGCGCAGATTATCAGACGCCAAAGACGTGATCTGCGTTTACTACCGCACACAAGACCTACCGGTCTTGTACGATTTCTTTCCCATCATCCGCCCATCCAAATAGTAAGAGAACAATTGAACTAACCCTGTCCACACTATCTTTAGATACGTCCTTCCCCTTTCTTTTCAGATATCTTGAGACCGAGCCCAACATCTTCACGGATGTGGGTGATTCTGGTTATCGCAAGATGACCAGAAGCCAGAGACAAGATGAAGGACACATTTGTCCTTGTCTCCCTAAAGTCGGCCTCTCGCCACCCCATTTTTTTTTCAAGTCTCTTATTCTTTCGTAATTGCTATCGCGTCGGTCGCTATTGTATCGTGTCGTGCGACTTTTTTATGTAACATTTCGCATATGTGTAATTGAATAACATATTAACATAGTTCATTATGTAATAACTGTCCCAGTTTTTGTCAATAGGGATGAGGGTTTCTATAATAGAGGCATAATGAAATTACATTCAAAATGGCAACAAGTTATCGAACAAAATTGTGCACATTTGACCTAAATCAGATCATTCCAACTATGTTAAATAAAGCCTTCAATTTCATGGAAAAATAATGGTTTTATATCAAACTGCAACCAAAATAAATCATTGTTAATTAGGTAACATACTCTTAGATATGTTGTAGTATTTACTAACTGATTTCAAATGATGTGGCCATCCCAATTGATTTGAAGTTCAGAAAAATGACTGAGTTGTAGTGAGTTGTACTCCTTTGTGCCACTATACTATCTGAATCCCTCCAGTGCTCAACTGACTATTTATAATTGTATACCCTTTCCTCCTTTCGCGTGTGTACTGCATCGTCTTCGCTCAGTGTACAGCTCCAATATCTAAAGGATAACACCACATCCAACAGTTTTGTCAAATGTTCTCAATAAATATATTGAATGGTACGATTATGGTCCTTTGGCTTATTACCGTTTGGAATAAGAACAAGTTTCTATTTCCTCAAATTGGGAAAGCTGCTTCTCTCGGGTATGTGGTGGTGCATATGCCTGACTTAGCGAGCATAACGGTTTCCAGTATTCTATGCGCAAAGCCATCGGGTTCTGGAGTCCTCAATAGTTTAATCCTTTCGGCGGCCTATTATTGCTTCAGTGATAACTGACATCAAGGTAATAGATAATGTGCCCATGGACATCTGTAGTTCGAGAATAATTGTTGAAAGAACGGAATACAGCTGACTATTTTTCATATCATCAGCCCTGTGAGTAGGGCGTTAGAATATACTCACAGCTAGGCCGTCTTGTCGTAAGAGGCGACTAAAGGTCGAGTGGTAGGTGGGGTTCCAACGCCCTGCCGCCCGGTGAAATATCACACCATCAAGCTATAGGCTCCGTGAAATCCCTGGCCATAATTCGGAGTTTGTCTGATGGACAGGTTCGAGAAAAGGTTGGTTTAGGTGGTAGTCGGTCTTGATTTCGAGACTCCGTCGACGTTCGACTGATAACGACATTTTGTAACATCAGGGTGATCGCTTTCACCAATACGGATGTAAACGCCGTCCACCGATATTTGCAAACAGCGAAATCTTATATTCTTTGCCCTAACCGAGACCCAGGTCGATTCGTCAACTGATTCGACATATCGTCATTACTCAGGATACCACTACTCAGGGTGGCCAAATATGGCTTGCCAGAGGATGGAGACATTACAACCTGATAATGTGGACATCATGTGGTTGGGGGCCGTGATGAGGAATTCTGTTAAATTTCTTTGTTGTTTTTACCGCTCTCAAAATGACGATCGACCAGCGATATTTTTCGAACAGCTTTCACATATCGTCGACTGGATACAGATCAACCACCCAGCTATTGAAGTTCTTGTCCTTGGCGATTTTAATGCACACAACTGCGGCTGGTTGGTATATTTTAACAGAACCGAGGCCGGGAGACTAGCGGAGATGTTCACTGTGAACCCCAATTTGACTCAACTCGTGGAGGAACCCACGCGAGTGCCGGATACCCAAGGTGATTATGCGAACACCCTGGACCAGTTTTTGACATCAGAGTCGAGCATTTATACCGTTGACATTGTTGTGCCACTGAGAAACTCAGATCACTGCTTGGTATCTGTCGCGCAATCACTTGCATTTCAACCGAATAAGCCGCCTAAGCAGCTTCACCACGTATGGAAGTATGGGGCTACCAACTGAGATGACTTGTGAGAATTTCTTCGCATCCTTTCCGTGGTCGGAGATGTGCTTTGGAGACTCCGATGGTAACGCATGCGCGGAGTCTGTCACAGATATTATTCTTCTCGGAATGGAGATCTACATTCCGCACTCCATTAAACGAAGATCATCTGAGAAACCTTGGTTTAATAAAATACGAGCAGATTACAGCGGCAAAAAATTGAGCTTTTAAACAATGGTGCTCTAATCGCACCAAGGTGAACAGAACGAATTTTGTTAAAATCAGAAACGCATGCACCAGACGATTGATACCGCCAAGAATGGTTACATAGTGAATAATAAACTTGAGTGCCCGATTGGTTCGCGTCCCTTCTGATCAATGGCAAGGGCTGTCGGCAGTAACTTCGCTTCCTCCTCTTTTCCTTCGTTCGTGACGGGCAGCGGGACACTAGTCACAAATTCAAAAAATAAAGGTAGTGTGTTCGCGAATTTATTTTCCGAGAATTAAAACCTCGATGCCATTTATTTGGAGCCACCTGTGATCGCGCCGGTGTGGTCTGCGATGTGGGATGTAACTATTACTATTTAACGCATTCTACGTAGATTGGACTGTAAGAAGGCAACCGACCAGGACGGAATATCAGTAGCAGTCCTTAAGAACTGTACCCCTGAACTATCCCTGGTTCTTGGTAAACTCTTTCGCTTATCTTAGGAAGGTATCCGCCTATCGAACGACATTTCCTACCTGCTAAAAAATGGCTCGAGTTCAGCCAATCCCAAAGACGGGAAAAAAGTGTCTCCCTTAAAATTACCAACCGATAGCATTATTGTCTATGTTATCTAAGGCGTTGGAAAAGGTCATCAATGCCGAGTTAATTACGTATTTGGATTGCGACGGACTTCTGAATGATCGTCAATACGGATTTCGTGGCAGGCGACCCACGGGGAACCTTGGGACACTTATAACCGATATATGGACTACTGCGATTGAGCGGCATGGTGAGTCAAGGGCGATCGTATTGGATATCTCCAAGGCTTTTGGCCCCGTCTGGCACGGGGCATTGCTGAGGAAACTTCGTTCATATGGACTTTCCCAGCAGCTTTGTGGCGGTTCTACCAACCACGCAAACCATTATAGGTCGAGATGTCGTCGTTCCACCAAGGAACATAATCACCTATATCCAAACTACACGTGTCCTCAAAAGTCCTCCTTTACACCTGAAATAAAAGGTAACATTCATACTGGTGTCAGCAACCCACGTATCCACAGATACGTGGGCCACAAGTCCCGAAAAATTCTCCTACGCCTGCACGGCGATCCAGGGACACGACCCAGCACAGAAATTATGTATCGATCCATCAACTGGATATACACAAACGGTTGGCACAGCTGCGCCAGATGTCGACAAACATCACATCTCCGGCGATAAGCGAATTGCCGGAAAACCAATCCGTCGACAAAACCTTTGTCCCTGCCGCAATGAACTTCGCCTAAACAAAGGTCATTGGGGAGCAACAGCAATAAACGAAAATGCTGTTCCCATTGGGCAAAGTAAACATTATCCCACGATCGCCTAAAGTAAATCACACATTCGATTGTGTGCATAACCGATGCATTAGAAGTGTGAAATTCTGACGATCACAGAATGATCCACAGCAACCAGGCAATAACCTCCGTGTCTGTATGTGTGAGCACGATCGACCCTGGTTAAGAGATTCTCGATTGAGAGAAAATCACCACCAGCGAAAGGGAAAAGAAAACTATGGGGTGAATGGAATCACTGAACTAAAATGCCGGTACCTCCGTGAGATCCATTAGTTCTGGGGTTAGAAATAAAAGTATAATTGGGAATGGAAACTCGGGAATTTGGTTTGAGCCAGGTCTCTGAAAGGAATAGGATATCAGGGGAAAATTTTTCAACAAACAACCGGAGGTGTTGCTTATGTATATTAGAGTAAATGGATTCTGCGTTGAGGGAGATAAAGGTTAGTTTAGAGAGTGCTGGAAAGAATATGGGAAGTTATTAGTGAAAGAACTGAAGTTCTTTTTTCAGTTTCTGACATATGCCTCAGCGAAGTAAGCATGGCTTGTAGGCTTCGGATGAACCCATGATGTCCAGATTGATATTTTTAATATTGTCTTTAGAGGCAGTGGTAGTGTTGGGGTCGGGCTAACTTTGCGTCCTGCAATACTCTTGGTTTCGTTGTTGTTGGTTTAATTGTTGACATTGCTAATTTCTGTCTTTGCAGAAGTTTTAGCTTCTGAGGACATTGAGAGAAATTTGCTGGATGTCGCCCTCCACAGTTACAACATTTTACTGTAATCTTCTTTGCGGAAATACATCGGTGTTGGCGGTTTGTACTGGCTTTGGTTCCAGGCCTCGGGGATTTACCTTGTATTCATCGAGCTCGTGTTCCTCTGCGCATCTGCCGCAACGTCTTTGCTGGTGGCATGAGACCGCCAAGTGTCCCGACTCTTGGCATCGCTTGCAATGTAGAATTTCTTGTTTGTGAGGCTCCTCGATTGCGATTTTTTGGGTAAACAAATATCTAATTTGTTTAAATTGCTTGATATCTTGATTTGGTGGGATTTGTATGATCCGGAGGTTTTTAATGTTGTTTGTCCTCGTGTATGGTGTTTGGAAGTAGTCCAGCTTATTAATCTTTATTTGTGGACATATCCTAGCGATTTCCAGTCCTAATTCTTCGTTGGTCCATTCTGGATCGATATGCCTTATTATAAAGGTAGTCGCTGGTTTGCCATTCGGATGTTGGAAGGTGAAGAACTGATATTGTTACTCTAACAGTTTTTTAACTGCTTTATCATGATCGACTAATGATCTGACTGTTATGGAAGTCCTAGATCCTTTTGTATTTGTGCTGAAATTCCGCTGAACCAGGGCATTTTGCAGGGTTTGAATTTGGTGCTGGTCAGGTTTTTGATGTAAATTGGCGGGGTCTTTCGTTTTTCGCAGCTGATTTCGCTGTTGTTTCTACTCTGGCTTAAGCGGGTATTTGATTTGATGATGGCTTTATTTGTTTGGGAAGTTTGGTGGGTAGTTCGCCTTGGCTGTGACTCGAATTGAAGGGTTGACGGGACGTTTCTTCCATATGAACGCCATCAGTGTTATTGATTGAATCTTGTTTATAGATTTGTTCCTGGAGTAGTTTTGTGGTGGTTTATCACAGTGCGTCAGCACGGACGCGGGTTATGCGTAATACACCACGGGTGGTCCTCCCAGGAAACTCTTCACCAAACGAGGAAAGTCACTGCTTCGCGGGGAAAGTAATTAAAACGCGTGGAACACTTGATGTTAAAGCTAACTTTATTTAATTCACTGCAACGATGACCTGGGACAACTGTTTTTTTTTGGTTGATGATTCTTATTGCAAAACAAAATGAACTTCCTTTAATGGAAAATCTTGATTCACAATTTGATTTTAAAAGAACTTGAATCTTGTACACTGTTCACCAAAAGAGGAAAGTCACTGCTTCGCAGGGAAAGTAATGAAAACTCATGGAACACTTGATGTTAAAGTTAACTTTATTTAATTCACTGCAACAACGATCTGGAACAACTGTTTTTTGGTTGATGATTTTTATTACAAAAGTAAAATGAACTTCCTTTAACGGAAAATCTCGATTCACAATTTAATTTTAAAAAAACTTGAGTTTGTACAACTGTAGTTCAAATGGATTGTTCAACTCGACTTTTTCTCACGGTGACTCGGACACGTCTCGCGACATCAAAAGTTAACTTAAACTCTGTCCGTTATAAGTACTCTGTTCCGACTGGCTAGAATGTGAGTGTACTCCTGGGACTATGAGATCTGACTAATTGGAAATCATCCAAGAAAAGGGAACCTCAAAGAGACTGAAAAAGAGGCGGAGTTACACGATTAACTCGAGGTAGTTAATCGTGATTGGACCGGGTGTGATAGGCATACATTACGCATGTGTGCGTATGCCATGCATACGATCGTTCAGCGACCGTGGATGGCGGGCAACATCGCTAGTGCATTTTCTAGGAATGTAAATAATAGCATCTGGGGTGTGAAAGACCCAAACCGATGATTTGGTCATCCTAATGGAAGGCCATAAATCATCATTTCTGTTGCCGATGATTAAACATTGCAACGAACATAGGGTGCAGCCATTGCCAGATGTTGTAAGTAAACATTTTCTGGCTGCTGGTGATCGTTGTTTGAATGTTATCTATGAACATGGGGAACGCTAATTGTGGTGCCAGCGATTGCTGGTAAACAGGGACATGTTTGATTTGCGTCAACAGAAACCTTGTCGGCGGTAGTAAATCGATAGGGGCAATAGCCGTATGCATGTTATGCAGGGGGTAAACAAATACAACGAGTCACAAGGAACTCTTGTTGATTGTTGTTTCCATAGCTTAAGGCTATGGAAACGAGATGCCCTGGCAGAAAGTATGCCTAAAGATAAGATTTCAGATGCCATGGCAATGTGTTGATTTTGCCATGGACTTATGTTCTTTTCAGGAAATGATGTACGCCTCGGGGGTAAATTTTTGGTGCCACGGCAAGGTGATAAGCTTTGCCGTGGGCTCAATGTTTTTTAGGGAATATGGTTTGGCCGAGGGTGAGTTTTCGATGCCACGGCAAGGTGATAAGCTTTGCCGTGGGCTTAATGTTTTTTAGGGAATATGGTCTGGCCGAGGGTGAGTTTTCGATGCCACGGCAAGGTGATAAGCTTTGCCGTGGGCTTAATGTTTTTTAGGGAATATGGTCTGGCCGAGGGTGAGTTTTCGATGCCACGGCAAGGTGATAAGCTTTGCCGTGGATTTAATGTTTTCAGAGGTGATGCTGGAGAAAAAGGGGTTTGGAAGGAAATCCCCTACAGAATAGGTAAGCTGCCTAACATAAATTCAAAACGGTTATCCGATTGGTTAACCGTATTAATTCCGGCGATTTGGCTGAGGGTAAATGCCGTAGCAAGGTTACGCAACCTTGCTGAAGTTCGACCGAGAGGTAAGTCGTTCGCCTGGAAAGGTGGGGATCGAGCGATGTATGGCTCTTCGGGCCCTGAAAAGCCCCACATCACTCCCTCCCCAGTGACGTAGTCACGAAACAGGTAAGGCAGGTTAGGGGGTGATTAGTTGGTTATGGGCGCGCGTTTGAGCGCGAGTACGGGGAGGTTGTGCTGGTGGAGTAGGAGCGGTGTCGATAGATGGAGGTGATTCTGGAGCGGAAGCTTCCAGAAAACAGGGCTTAAGCCTTTCGACGCTGACCGTGGATCGCTTGCCTCTAATGTCGATCTCGAAGACGCGGTCACTGATGCGGCGGAAGACTTTGAATGGGCCATCATAAGGTGGGTCGAGGGGTTTTTTGACCTTATCCACCCTGACAAAGACGTGCGTGCAGCTGTGCAGTTCAGGGTGGACGAAAAGTTTTTTGGAGCCGTGCCTGGTTACAGGGGTTGCCCTATACTTACGTAGCAGGTCACGGAGATGTCCCAATTCGCGAAGTTGGTCACGCGGTGTTTCGCCATCCAGGAAAAGTTCTCCTGGAAGAAGGAGGTTGGTACCGTAGGTAAGCTCTGCTGCCGAAGCACCTAGGTCCTCCTTAATACTTGTCCTCAGGCCGAGGAGGACGGTTGGAAGGGCGTCAAACCATTGTGTGTCATTATGACACATGAGTGAGGCTTTAAGAGATCTATGCCAGCGCTCTATCATCCCATTTGATTGCGGGTGGTAGGCGGTGGTACGACTTCTTTGGCAGCCAAGAAGATTTGTTAGCTGCCTAAAAATTGTCGCCTCAAATTGTGGACCTCGGTCCGAAGTTATGGTGGTTGGTACACCGAAACGTGTGACCCAAGTTGAGTAAAAGGCCTTGGCGACTGATTCGGCAGTAACTGCCCGGAGCGGTGTCGCCTCTGGCCATCGCGTGCAGCGATCCATCATAGTGAGGATATAAGAAAATCCTCTTGATGGAGTAAGCGGTCCCACTATGTCTATGTGGACATGAGCGAAGCGTTCCGTGGGAAGCTTGAATTGCGCTGGCTCCAGTACATTATGTCGCGCTACCTTGCAGCGCTGGCACTGGAGACAAGCACGGGCCCAACCGGTGAGGTCTTTGTTCATCCGGGGCCAAATAAATTTGCGACGGACAGCAGCGGCTGTTGCTCGGCCGCTGGGGTGGGCAGGGTTGTAGTAAACCTGGAACACGCCCTTACGAAGTTTCTCGGGAATGTAAGGTCTAGCGGTTCCAGTGGAGACATCACACCAGATTTCGCCCAAAGGGTCGCGAAGGGTAATTTTCTTGAGCTCTAGTGCCGTATCGGCAGTTAGGAGGGACTTGAGCTGTTCGTCCTCCTCTTGAGCTAGGGCAAGGTCAGTGTTATTCAAGGCGGTACGCAAATGAATCGTATCGATTCGAGAAAGGGCGTCCGCCGTGACATTTTGTTTACCGGAGATATGCCTTATCTCCGTGGAATATTGCCCAATGAGGTCTAATTGACGCTCTTGTCGGGGGGAGGCATTTCCCGACTTCTTCCGGAACGCATAGACCAATGGCTTATGGTCTGTTAAGATGGAGAGTGAGCGACCTTCTATCATGTGACGGAAGTACTTAACAGCGCTGTAGATCGCGAGCAATTCACGGTCGTAGGCGCTGTAACGTCGCTCAGTGGGACTCAGCTTCCTTGAAAAGAAACCAAGTGGTTCCGGGCGGCCTTCAATGTCCTGTTCAAGGACGGCTCCGATTGCGGTATCCGATGCGTCGCATTGGATAGAAAGTGCCGCTCCCTCGAGAGGGTATCGGAGTAAGGTGGCATTTGCCAATTGTTCTTTGGACAGTTGGAATGCTCGATCTGAGACTTCTGTCCAATTAATGGGGCGCTTATCATTGCGCTTAGCTCCTTTCAAAAATTCATTTAAGGGAGCTTGAATCTGAGCGGCATTCTTCAGGGTTGGGCGGTAAAAGTTAAGCATGCCCAAAAATCGACGCAGCTCACTTACGTTAGTAGGCCTGGGATACTTCATGAGGGCCTCCACGCGGTCTGGTAGTGGGCGAATGCCCTGGTTGTCAACGACATAACCCAGATAGGTGATTTGCTCCTTGGCGTATTGACACTTATCTGGGTTGATGACAAGACCGAATTCACGGAGGCGCTCTAGGACCTGACGTAAGTGGCGTTTGTGTTCGGCGAGGTCTTTGGAGGCGATGAGGATGTCATCAAGGTATGCATGGCAGCAATTAAGACCTCGTAAAGCCGTGTCGATATACCGCTGGAATGTCTGTGCGGCATTCCTGAGGCCGAAAGTCATCACTTTGAACTCGAAGAGTCCGAAAGGTGTAATGACTGCGGTCTTGGGGATGTCTTCAGGTGCCACCGGAATTTGGTGGTATGCCCTGGTGAGATCCAGGGTTGTGAAGACATTGCACCCTCGTAACTTGTACGAAAAATCGTAGAGGTGTGCAATTGGGTATCTGTCCGGGACAGTTGCTGCGTTCAACAGCCTATAATCGCCACATGGGCGCCACTCACCAGAACGTTTCTTCACTAAGTGGAGTGGGCTTGCCCAGGGACTGTCCGACGGTTGGCAGATACCTAGTTCGATCATATGCTCGAACTCCGCGCGCGCCGCACGTAATTTTTCCGGAGCCAGTCGACGTGGACGCTGGCTCACAGGGGGACCACGTGTTTCTATATGATGAAACACCGTGGCTTTATGTCGACGCTGGTTAGGTAGAGGAATTGTTGTGCTCACAAATTCCTGTACCATAACCTGGAATGGGTCTAAGCACTCTGTGGCCCCTGAAGTTGCCGCTGGTGATGCCGTCATGGGCAAGGGGGGTGCGGTTGGAGCCACAAGTCTGTTATGGGTCGAATCGACCAACAGATTATGTGCGCCTAATAGGTCGGAACCTATCAGGGGTTCGTTTACGTCCGCAATGACGAAACGCCAAGTGATCGGACGACAAAGACCCAATTGTAGTGTCAGCTTTTTACGTCCGTACGTAAGTATCGGCGTATTATTTGCAGCTGACAATTTAAGTGCGGCCGGCACACGGTTACGCGGAGCAAACGATCGCGGGAGGACTGAAATATCGGCGCCGGTATCGACAGTAAAAGCGATATTCAGTTTCGAGTCCCGGATGGTTAAGCGACTTATCGTAGGGGTGCCGGCCGATTGCGCGAGGGTGTCGGTCGGCAAAATCAGTTTAAAGAGCGCCACTGGTTGGTGGAAGGTTGCGTCCAACCACAAGGCGCTTTGCAATTGAATGCGCGATCACCATATCGCTGGTGATTGGCGCACCAAGGCAGAGTAACGGCATTATCAGGTATGTTCTGCGTATTACCATTGCCGTTACGGGGAGGTCGAGCCGGAGCTCGCTGGGAATTGGCCCGGTGAGGGCCGTTTTGAGAGGAATTGGCTCTCTGTGGGGCATTTTGAGGGAAATAGGCCCTCTGAGGGGCATTTTGGGGGAAATAGGCCCTCTGAGGGGCATTTTGGGAGAAATTCTGCCGATTGGGAGGACGGCTCGGCATGGCACGATTCTGGGCGCTTCGAGGATTGTTCCTCACCTCTGCCCGCAATTGAGTTATCTCGCGGAGGAGTGAGGTTTGGAGCGCCCGGAGGTCAGCAGGAGTTAGTTGTGTGGGCGAATTTCTTTGGTTAGGGTTGGGGCCTGCCACTGGATTCCCCTGAGGGAAATTGGTTGAGGCGGGCCCTCTAAAAGGTAATTGGGTTTTAGGAGGATTGGGAGTTGAGACCAATTGATGGGCTGTAAAAGGTAGACGAGGGTGCCGTGTAGGCTGGGCGGCGTGTTGAGAAACCGCCGCTACCTGGTACGCAGGAGGCTCAGAATACTGATCTGAACTTTCCATAATTGCGTCCGCGATTTTGGATAAATAGCCCAAACTCTGATTGGGTTGGGCTATAAGTGCCGAACGGGCATGCTGGGGAAGACACCTCAAAAAGTGAGGCCTTATTAGGTCGTCCCCAATCCTGGTCCCCGCTATAGAGCGTAAATGGGTCAGGAAAAGAGATGGTCTCATCCCGGATAAGTTGGTTACAGCGGCCAAACGTTGTTGCCGCACACTTCCAGGTTCGTCCAAAGCTTCAAGCAGGGCATCA
Source organism: Microdon myrmicae (assembly GCA_963931805.1). Taxonomy (NCBI): domain Eukaryota; kingdom Metazoa; phylum Arthropoda; class Insecta; order Diptera; family Syrphidae; genus Microdon; species Microdon myrmicae. Next base: position 101,851,644 of record OZ007501.1, on the reverse strand, counting down.
CGCATGTTGCTATATGGGGTGCGGCCGGCCGACTTTATTATGTGTGCAACATGCGGTCGCTGAGTGCGGTCAAGCACTTTCAACAGCTCAACTGCACGAAGTTGTTCGTCGTGCAAGGCTGAGGCCTGGAAGATGCGGTCTGCCACTGCAAACCAAAGGTCCGGGTCCTCCTCATCGAAGGGGGGAAGTCCTATATTAGGGTGACGAGTCCCATTCCCGAGGCTGGAAGCATCGTGGAATTCTTGGGACTCTGAAGGTCTTTGGGGTTGTTGTGAGGTGCCGGCACCAGTTGTGGGCATTAAAATGCCGGAATTTGTCAAAGGGCCGATACCAGGGGCGTTGGAAGAGGTTGGGAGAGCGTTAGAAGATTGGGGTCGGTTCACGACGCTGGGGGCAACGGGTGGTGCCAGAGGAGTAGATTGTCCGGGCAAGTCTAAGTCAGCATCGACTTGCTCAGTGGGGAAATCGACGCTGGAGGCGTCGTGAAATTCAAGAGGCTCGGATTGTTCCAGAGCCTTTTTGGCCATGGTGTTCCTCGTGTTGACCATTATGGGTCGTGACGCGAAACTGAATTAAAAGGCGTAAGAGGACGCGCAGAAAGGTGAAGGGAGGCCGATGGGTCACAAGAGGACGCGAGGAGTTGGGGAAAGGTCGCCAAGGGATGGTGCGAATTTAAGAGGGTCGAGTAACGCGTATTGTCGGTTGAAGATGTTGTCGCTGGGGAAAGTGGGGGTTGGACAGAGTCAAATGGCACCTAAGGTAGTCGCTGAGCGTCGAGTGTAGTTGTTAACACGGACGTGCAGGGTTGGAGTATTGCCTACCCGAACTTCAAAATTAATGCTTGTCAATATGGATAATTACAACCACGATTAAAATTCCAAAAGGGAAGGAAAACAAGAATTCAATGTGTGCCGGAGTGTGTGTAACAGTGTTGTCGAAAAGTGGTGAAAAGAAGGCGATTGTGAGCTTCGGAGCCAAGAGAGAACCGTATAATGTCGAGTGGCGTTGCTTAATGTCGCGAATGTTAGTGAAAAAGAGTCGAGAGTGTCGAAAAGGAGTCGTGTGTAGTCGAAAATTTTCGTGTGAATCTGTACCCAAAAGGGGTTTACAATAATTATTTTTTTGATCGTATAAATTTTAGGTATTTATTATAAGAGTATTTCTTATTTTTGTTTTTGATTTTTTGGTTTTTAAGGCTTTTATTGTTTTTCTGCTTTATCTTGTTTTCGATGTTAATAAAAAGTAAAGGTTATGTGTATAACAGAGAAGAACATAATGTGGCGTAATTGGGATATAAAGTAGTTATTCGATTAAGTTTGTTTAAACGGAAATTTCTTATGTTGATACGTCTATCGGTGTGGTTAAAATAAATTTAATACTATTCTGAAAGGGTTTACTCTTGTTCGTATCCTTATAGTATATATTTTTGTCCGTCTTTCATTTGGCGGACAGCAGAGAACAATGAGAAACAATTGTCTTTTTAATTAATTTAGGAATAGGTGCTTCTTCCTTGGTGATTTTTATCTTATTTCACTTGAATTTCGTTTTCCGGAGCTCTGAAGGAGCTTGCAAAATTTTCTCTAGTCGCTATTGGGTGTTTACAGTGATTGTGCCCAGAAGGGGCTTACGATAGGCAACAACGCAAATACCAATTCCTGAATAACTAACTGTTATGGAATGTAATTGATTAATATATTTTTAATATATTTTGTATGTCTCTTTTCTAGTATGAATATTAAATTGCTTCGTGATATGGGTTAGGTCACCATTAATTTTTAATTGAAAAGTGGTTATAGAGATAGTACTATTGTTGTTGAACGTTTAGGCGCTGCTAAATACCCTGAAGGGGCTTACAATGATAGGTGCCTTTATTGTTTTGTTTTCTTAAAAGTATAAAATTTTTCTGCTTCAACACACGCTATTTTGACACGATTAATTGAGTTAATAGCGATAAATATTTAAAAAATTGTATTTTGATATTTTGACGGTAAATGTTTGTTCGTTAATTGTCAACCCTTCTCTTAATCTTTTATTATTTAAGTAGGTGACGGTTGTCTAGACAATTTGTTCTCAGGAGTGATTTATGATTGCAAGTGTGTTATTATTTATTTTAGTTCAGTTACCGTATTTGGTTGTATATTGTAATTTAATCTTATTTTACAGTAAAACGCTATAACGAATTAAATGATAACTTTATATTTATTTGTTATATAATGGATAAATTACTAGAAGAATTTATGTTTCAATATTCAAAATTTTCCGATTCTATTGATTTATTTATAGGAGCTAGCTTGCCAGACTAACAAACTTTTTGCCTTACGCAAGGAGTTCAACATTTAGGTTTATTTGCTACGCACTTAATTTAGTTGGACACTGTTGCACCAATAAAGCAAATAACTGAGTGAAAGACTTACGAAAAGGAAGGATTCCTGTTGATGGGTTGCGGCTGCTAATTGTAGTTGACGGTGTTGTGGTGGCTTGAGTCCCTGTCCTGAGCTGGAGCGATGGTTAGCTGCGTACTGTTGAGGTGGGGCTCTACTTGCCCTTACAAAGTTCTTATTTTGGTGTACACCAAGTCACAATTTGACTATTGTCGTTGAGACCCACTTTGACGCGAATGTTCGAAAAGAAAGGTGGCGTGTTATTCACCCTTAGGTCACCAATGTGGTGGTTTATCACAGTGCGTCAGCACGGACGCGGGTTATGCGTAATACACCACGGGTGGTCCTCCCAGGAAACTCTTCACCAAACGAGGAAAGTCACTGCTTCGCGGGGAAAGTAATTAAAACGCGTGGAACACTTGATGTTAAAGCTAACTTTATTTAATTCACTGCAACGATGACCTGGGACAACTGTTTTTTTTTGGTTGATGATTCTTATTGCAAAACAAAATGAACTTCCTTTAATGGAAAATCTTGATTCACAATTTGATTTTAAAAGAACTTGAATCTTGTACACTGTTCACCAAAAGAGGAAAGTCACTGCTTCGCAGGGAAAGTAATGAAAACTCATGGAACACTTGATGTTAAAGTTAACTTTATTTAATTCACTGCAACAACGATCTGGAACAACTGTTTTTTGGTTGATGATTTTTATTACAAAAGTAAAATGAACTTCCTTTAACGGAAAATCTCGATTCACAATTTAATTTTAAAAAAACTTGAGTTTGTACAACTGTAGTTCAAATGGATTGTTCAACTCGACTTTTTCTCACGGTGACTCGGACACGTCTCGCGACATCAAAAGTTAACTTAAACTCTGTCCGTTATAAGTACTCTGTTCCGACTGGCTAGAATGTGAGTGTACTCCTGGGACTATGAGATCTGACTAATTGGAAATCATCCAAGAAAAGGGAACCTCAAAGAGACTGAAAAAGAGGCGGAGTTACACGATTAACTCGAGGTAGTTAATCGTGATTGGACCGGGTGTGATAGGCATACATTACGCATGTGTGCGTATGCCATGCATACGATCGTTCAGCGACCGTGGATGGCGGGCAACATCGCTAGTGCATTTTCTAGGAATGTAAATAATAGCATCTGGGGTGTGAAAGACCCAAACCGATGATTTGGTCATCCTAATGGAAGGCCATAAATCATCATTTCTGTTGCCGATGATTAAACATTGCAACGAACATAGGGTGCAGCCATTGCCAGATGTTGTAAGTAAACATTTTCTGGCTGCTGGTGATCGTTGTTTGAATGTTATCTATGAACATGGGGAACGCTAATTGTGGTGCCAGCGATTGCTGGTAAACAGGGACATGTTTGATTTGCGTCAACAGAAACCTTGTCGGCGGTAGTAAATCGATAGGGGCAATAGCCGTATGCATGTTATGCAGGGGGTAAACAAATACAACGAGTCACAAGGAACTCTTGTTGATTGTTGTTTCCATAGCTTAAGGCTATGGAAACGAGATGCCCTGGCAGAAAGTATGCCTAAAGATAAGATTTCAGATGCCATGGCAATGTGTTGATTTTGCCATGGACTTATGTTCTTTTCAGGAAATGATGTACGCCTCGGGGGTAAATTTTTGGTGCCACGGCAAGGTGATAAGCTTTGCCGTGGGCTCAATGTTTTTTAGGGAATATGGTTTGGCCGAGGGTGAGTTTTCGATGCCACGGCAAGGTGATAAGCTTTGCCGTGGGCTTAATGTTTTTTAGGGAATATGGTCTGGCCGAGGGTGAGTTTTCGATGCCACGGCAAGGTGATAAGCTTTGCCGTGGGCTTAATGTTTTTTAGGGAATATGGTCTGGCCGAGGGTGAGTTTTCGATGCCACGGCAAGGTGATAAGCTTTGCCGTGGATTTAATGTTTTCAGAGGTGATGCTGGAGAAAAAGGGGTTTGGAAGGAAATCCCCTACAGAATAGGTAAGCTGCCTAACATAAATTCAAAACGGTTATCCGATTGGTTAACCGTATTAATTCCGGCGATTTGGCTGAGGGTAAATGCCGTAGCAAGGTTACGCAACCTTGCTGAAGTTCGACCGAGAGGTAAGTCGTTCGCCTGGAAAGGTGGGGATCGAGCGATGTATGGCTCTTCGGGCCCTGAAAAGCCCCACAGTTTCACTTTAACTGTTAATTGGTTTATGGTTTCCAACGCTTCCCCGAATTGTTGTTTATAATTTGCGGGGCTACTTGTTCTCTCCATGTTTGTGGATTTATTTACTGGTGCGTTCCGTAAGATGTTCAGAGCTTTCCTTTTGCGTTCTGTTATGAACTCCAGTGTGTTACGTGCGGCTTCCGCCACCCCCATCATTTAATTGTTTTTAATATAATTTGATTTTAATACAGTTTGATGGTAAGGTGGTGGAAAAAGCGCACGATCCACATGTGAGTGTGCGAACACACCCCAGTTCGAGTGTGGATCGTGGGCAAGTTCGAATTCGGTTTTCGGAGTGGACGTTGAGGGAGAGCGGGAGAGAAGCGGCAAGATGTTTGAATTCGGTTTGCTTTGATTCCGTTGTTGACGGTTTTTTTGGGAGAGTTGCTTGGAACAGTTCGTGAACAGTAAAAAAAAGCAGTAAGAGGGAAGAACGATAAGATAGAGTTTCGGCAGAAGGAGAAAAAGCTGAAAAGCCAAGGAAGAAACCCTAAAGAAATGTTCTGTTTAAAGTGTAAATTAAATTGAAAATCAAAGAGGAAACCCTAAAGAAATGTTCTGCTTAAAGTGTAAATTAAATTGAATCTTTGTCGGAACTGTTATCTTGTTCTTTGTTCGTTTTTGGGCTGTGGAAAAGATTGGAACCGAGTGCCAGTGAATCTTGGCTCGGCAACAGTTTACACATTCTTTACATCTGCGTAACCTGTGATGTGGATAAAACCAGGTAAGCCATAAATATATAACCGTCCATCCACAGGAATTAAAAGAATATCCGATGACTATTGGGAGCCGTTAAGTGTGAACGCCGACCCTACGCCACAACGGTTTCGTTACACTTCAATTGGGATTACCTCTACATAACACAATAGTAGAAAAAAAACAGTCGATTGTCAAGTTCGAGTTCGTGTTAGCAGTAAAAAAAAAGGAAAAGGAAGAAACTGCAACGTCCCGGTTGAGGAAAAGAAAAAACGTGAAATAATCATCAACGTGGAGTGCAAGGCATGGGCCTAGAATATCCATCACGACGGTAAAGACCGAATAGTTTCGGTTCACTTTGAACCTCTAACTGATAGACAAGCAGCACTCTAGTTGATTCGGACCATTTTTGCCACCCATCCCGGGTCCCAGAACCAAAGACAGTCTGATACAAGCCTTTGTTAATTTCCTGGAGCAGGAATCACACCCGCGCGCTTTGCTCGGAGGTGTGAGGAATTGAAGACCACAGCCAGAGAATATTTCCGAACGAGTCTCCTGAACATCAGGTAATTTATTTACATATATATATATATATATCAAATTTTCTGTGGCAAATACACCACAAGTGCATGGCTTGGGTCATTGCTTATCATCGGAGTTGTGAAGTAAGTAACTACTTTCCTTATCTTGCGATAACCAGAATCACCCACATCCGTGAGGATGTTGGACTCGGTTTCGCGTTATCTGAAAAGAAAAGAAAAAAGGGGGGTATCCAAGGATAGTGTGGACAGTGTTAGTCCGGGTGTTCTCTAACTGCTTGTATAGAGGGATGGTGGGAAAGAAATCGTACAAGACCGGTAGGTCTTGGTTGCGGTAGTAAACGCAGATCACGTCTTTGGCGTCTGATAATCTGCGCTTTGGTCGGTGTATATGTTTGTGTTTGTGCCGTCTTGTACTGTGCGTTCGTGTGTGCGGTTTGTTAATAGTAGACCCTATGGGATGGATCCACGAATCCTCTATTATAAAGAAGAATGTTGTTGGGAAGGGTGTTTTCTTCCGCTTTGTACTGAAGAAGAAATTGTGGGGGTTTGATCCGAAGAGATCGAGAGAAAGAAGGGTCAAGAACGCAGGAGTCCCGTACAAGTAGGTTCTCGCTGTTCTGAATGTTTTCGAGGTACTTGTATGCTAATTGAAGCAAGTACTCCTCGATAGGGGTAATGGAGGCGCCTTCGTATAGGCGAGAGTTGGGGTAATGAGGACCGTGAGGCCTTCTAGAATGATTGGTGCATCTTCTGAGGAGTTTCCTTTCGAAAACCCGAAGTCTTTCCATTAGAGCCGAAGATATGCAGGACCATATGGGAAAGGCGTACGATATTCTAGATCGGATTAGCTGCTTATAGCAGAGAAGCTTAACTTTGGTGTCAACTTTGTTGCTCCACTTCAAGATGTTGTGCAGTTGCTTAGACCGACCGAGGCCCCTTTGGAGAATGTGGGTCACATGTTTGATGAAATTCATTTTTGGGGTATAAGTGACCCCAAGATATTTCATCCTGTCCTGTGGTCTAATCGTAGTATCTCCCATTTTTATTCGAATATTCTGTGAATATCGAGAAGCAGGTTGGGAGTGTTTACTACTCAGAATTATAGCTACTGCTTTAGATGGATTAAGTCGAATTTTCCATCGACTGTAATACTGATACAGTTCGTCCAGGTGACGGTTGAGTCGATTTGTTGCGAGATTAGGGCCTTTGGTTGACGTGTACACCACGACGTCATCCGCGTAGCATATCTGGTTTACTCTCCCGTCCACAGGGCGGGGAATATCGGAGGTGTAAATATTGAATAAGATGGGGCCTAGAATGGAGCCCTGTGGTACGCCTGCAGCGCCGTGAAAAGTTTGGGAAAGCTCTCCATTCACTGTAACTTGGAAGGTTCTGTTTCGAACGAACTGGTAGATGATACTACATAGCGTTCTACTGAGGCCACTATTCAATAGTTTAAAAGCGACGCCTTCGATCCAAGTCGTGTCAAAAGCTTTTTCAATGTCCAGGCTTACCGCAACGGTGGGTTCCTTATTAAAGAGCCGCACGCAGACGTGGTTTTGGAATATGTTGAGAGCCATGGAGCTGCTGTTCTGCTGATGTACTTGCCTTATATAGGCCCGCAGCTGTCTTCTTCGCTCGTTTCCCGAGTTTCTTCTGGTTTGCTCAAATTCCCTGAGTGGTTTTTCTTGAACTCGTTTCCTGAGTGCCTTTTCCCCCTCCAGTGGTTTTCCGCATTTGGTGTACAGCTGATCGTTGTTTCCCGAGTGCTTGTGTGCTGGCGCTTTCCTTGCTCTTCCTGGAAGTTCGTGTAAATGCATCGCCAACAGCCGGGATAAACGACTTCTTACTGCCGGAATTGGATGAGCGGGGCTTGGTGAACATGCGGTTTCAACAAGACGGTACAACCGCACAAACAGCACGAGCCACAATGGATACTGTAAAGGAAGCGTGTCCTGGTTTCATAATCTCCTGTTTTAGCGATTTGGCATTGCCAGCAAGATCGGGCGATTTAACCATCCCACACTTCTTTCTTTGGGGCTACTTGAAGTCCCGCGTTTATGCCAACAAGCCTCAGCCAATCGCAGCCCTTAAGGGAATATTCGACAGGAATGCGAACAGTTATCACCGGAAATCTTGCGGAAAGTCATGGAAAAGGCGATAAAACGGGTACAAATGTGTATCAACACTGGCGGCAGCCACTTGACGGATATCATCTTTTCCACTTAACAGAAAAAATTGTAAAGGTGCAAATAAAGATTTCCATCACTGAAAATCATTTTTTTTATTTAGTAAAGAAGTAATTCAAAAACAAAATTGGATTTTGCGCCACCTTGTATGATGATACCAGTAAAATATAAGACGTATGCTTCGTCAGGACCAACAAAGTTTTCTCGGGTTTTGTTTTTAGTTCCGTTTACCGCACCACATGGAAGTTCTGCACTCTGACTTTGTGGTAATCGTTGGTCTTTTAGGCTAGCAAAGCTCGGATATTGGGCGATTAGGTAGCGATATAGTTCGGTATTGGTCATTCACGAATTCCAAAAAGAAGGAAAGACAAAAACAAGAATCAGCGATGGCTAGCACAATTGTAGTATCTTTGCAGTTAAAAACATTAAATAAATACGCAAATAAATAAAAATAAAATAGTTTATTGTTTAATTGGTATGCGAATATTTATTATTAGACCACTTAGGAAATTATATGAAATTTCTTAATACACGAATTTAAAATATGAATATAACGATATTTTTAGTTATCTTTAGACCAAATGGTCTCTAATAGTTAATCCAGGATAACCTTGGCCTTCTCGATCTTCCTCTAATTACCTACGTACTTCCTTTTTCGACATAAAGACTTTCTACTTATGAAATAAGAACCGACTTAATGAAAAGAGAAAGCAAAGCACAAGATCGTGGCAATAATAAATGAAACTTAACATTTCTGATAAAATTCTTTTTGTATAGAAAATAAAAGATAAAAAAGAAAAACAAAAAACGATATGAAAAAATTAAGTAAATAAATATTTATAATGAAATGATATCGTTGGGTTTGATAGACAAATACATAACAGTTCTTTTTCTACGATAAAACAGAGAAACTATGTCCAACAATTGCTTCGCATCCTTGAGAGCCTACCAAGTTCTTTTGATTTCAAAACATTTTTTCCAAAGTTCTCCGAAGTTTCTCGTGTGCATACCGGAACTTCTGATATAGATCTTCTGAGCAACCATTTGATATAATTGTAGAAAAGCGATAAGTACGGAAGTTCTTATCACTATCCATGTATGTAACTGCACTCATGCGAGGACAAAGGATAAGTTTCATGTGATCCGAAAAGTTAAGCTAAAATATTATAGATGAAAGGTAATTACAAATTATTATATTTATAATTAAAAATTAATGTAAATTTAAAAAAAAAAACATATTTATATAAGTGAATTACAGACCTGCAGTGATCCGTTGGTTAGGTGCATTACGACAGCACACGTTGTCCTAAACCAGGTATGTAAGTGAGGGAATCTAGATATGTGATCATTTTCAATCATCACATTATTTGCACCCGCCTTCACTAGGTGCTCATTCATATAGCGTTTGAAGTAAGATAACAACTTCATTTTCTTCTCCAAAGTTTTGGGGAAATTTGTGGTGGTCATGTAAGTTTCCTTGCCATCTTTGTCAATGAAGTGAACATTCCTGACGTAAGATAAAGTTTATATAAATGAATTAACTATTGTATTAATTTATTACAAGATCAATATTTCCGCATAAATAATTATAAGGATTGAGGTATTCTTCAGTGTAACTTTAGTAAGAAAGAGACTATTTTATTTGTTTATTAGACAGCCTAACCAAAGATGTCATAAGAGAGAGCCATGGACAGTACAAGAAGACAATTACTGTCTGATGTCCGTATTTTTTTTTTTTGGTCTGCTGCTTCTATACAACGACGGTGACACTCCCACCAAATCAAATATCAACATTATATTGTATGGCAGAATGCTAGCAAGGATTATTAATAGTTAACCCGTAAGAATCTTTTTGTAAGCTAGATCTAAGCTAGTAAATGGGGTGGCACCTCCACTAAACTCTAAATTCTAGTAGCGGTGTTGTGCCTTATATCAGCAGAGAAAATAGGTAGAGAATAAGGGAATTGGACGTGGGATTTTCTGATAACCTTACCCGAGTGAAAACGAGGAATTAAAGGTGTTGGACATCTAATGTTCTACATTAGTGTACATCCGATGAGCACACCGGCGACAATGAAATTGGTTGAACTTGACGAACATCCACCATTCGTATTTCGTCAAGTTTCAAAGACTTCCTGATAATGTACGTGCACATCATCACTCTCCTTTATCAACTAGCCGCTTAAGGGCACGTCTACTCTACCACGTGTTATCCTCCCTTCGTCTCTACTACTCTTCAACAAAAGGAAAGGGTTATCGAACTTCTTTTTTTTTATATACTTCCTTCATTGATGTTAATAAATAAACTATTGATGTTTTTGAACAGTTTCTAATTATACTGATAATTTTGAGGAAAACACGTTTTTGTTTCTTTGGGATTAGTGAATGCTAGCAGATTTCTCACAGGTAGGAATGGCTTTCTGTGCATAAGATAAGAGGAAAAAGCTGGTAAGAACCGGCGACAGTTTTTAAGAACCATTGCTAAAAGTCTATCCGATTATTTTCCAGCAGCCGAGTCCATAGAGGATGTATTGTGTAGTACATAGGCGCAACTTTACATCCAGCTCCAGCTTGAAGATTGTACAGATGGGATCACAGGTGGCTCCAAAAGCAGTTGGTAGCACGAGCACACAAAAAGGGATTTTGAAGTACCCTTAAATGTCTGAGCAGTTTTTTTTTCTCTCTAATGCGCTCACAAAAGGGATTTTGAAATACTTTTAAATGTCAGTGCGAGCGGATGGAGAGGAAGTGGATATGGAGAAGTGGTATCGATGTATATTGGTCTTAAATACCTCGACATTACAATGAGGAGGAAACACGTGATCAGGAAGAGCATTCCACATTCGTGTAGTTTGGCTAAAGAATGACTCTATGTTTATTTGTGCGCCTGAGGTTGACTTTCAACGTGAATTGATGCGCATTCTCAGATTGACGGGTATCGCGGGAACGCAAGTTCAGTTGAACAACAACCTATAAAAATAAGATAGGTTCGTTCCGCTTATGCTCTAACAACGGAAATAAAAGACTTACGGCTGGGTCCCCAATAACTTTCACTGCTCGTTTTTGCATCCTATCGAGCACGTGTAGTGCAGTTTTGGATGCGCCTGACCAGATATGGGAGTTGAAGTCCATTTTGGGACGATATACGTCTTGTAAATAGTGGCCAGGTTGGATGGAGTGAAGTATCTTTTGCATCTCTTAAGGAACCCCATGCATTTGGCCGAACTTTCCGCAGCTTCACATATGTGGTTGCTCCAATTATGAGTCGAATTAATTCGAGTGCCGAGGATTGATAGTTCCTTTTATTCGTCGATGTAAGTGCCGCTAATTGACAGTATATTTACTTTGGGGTTGCCTTTGACGACTAGTGGCAGCATTGAGTTTTTAAGACATTGAATTCTACTCTGTTAGATAAGCCCCATTGATATATCTTGTCAAGGTCGGAATTCAATGTATCAAGCATAACCTGCTGATTGGTAATGACAGTCGAGGAGTTTGACTGGGAATGTTCATATGAGTATGAGAAACTTGTGGCGGTTCCGCCGAACGCCACTGTATACTTACCCAATTACCCCCAAGCTTCCTGTGCTGAAGCTCCTCAAACTCCATTGTTTTCGGCTAATTCAATTGCATTACCTGAAAACATTTCCCTGTCCAAGGATAGTCAATGCTCCCAATGCATTACCTAGAAATTCCGGAAAAGAATTTCACCAACAAGGGCATTTTTCCATACATCAACGCATCGGCAAAATTTTCCCAACAAAGAATTCTTAGCATTCATAATTCAATGCATCAAATTTACTTTCCTAGAAGAATTCCTTAAAGAACAAACGTCACATTCCTGAAAGAAAACATATCGGTTACCGTACCATGTAGCCATCATAATCAGGGATAACGATCATTGCGTCGCCTATTCCCAGCACCACCATGTGTACAATAAATTTCCCTACATACACATTGGCTGGCGACCTTTTCACCCAACGACAAAGCAACTCCTAGCAGCTTATTGACGCAGCTGCATACAATTAGCGCAATAGACGCTACAACCAAATTCGTCAGCACGCACCAGTGCAAACAATAGAATTCGGTTCGTTCGCAGGCATTCGGGCGATACGATAAACAACCCAAATTGTTTGAAGTATCCCAAATGCATCTAGCATCTAATGAGTTGCAACTTGTTTACTTAGCTGAACTCTCACAGTTCATAAATTCCTTTATGCCTTTCACCATTTCTGGATCCGTTTCTCATGACCGCGCGGCATGAGTAAACAGAAATCCATTAGCACCCAATGAGATACAGCTTGTTTACTTAGCTGAACTCACATCTCATTGATGTCCATTATTCCCTTTCGATCTTTCAGCTTCGTGCTCACGGGCTTGTCCCATGAAAAAACCAATCTTCACATATACATGCATACCACCATGCTCTTTATGAGAACCGGTTACCTACCCCAAAGAGGGACTTCACGTTTCTCTTGTAATAGGAAACGCATTCCTTAATAAAGAGAGCATGCACCACTGGCCGAATTTCCCTTGCTAGCGAATTCACATCGCGAACTCGTATTTCAACCGCCGAATCCGTCGGTTCGTCTTCCGCTCCCCGTGGCACGCCGGGGACGCGTAATTAACCAATCAAAGAGTCGAGTGCAGTAGTTCGTTCCTGGGTGTGTCTCTTTCATTGTTGTTCCCTAGTGATCGTGCTAGGAACTCAGTTTCCTGTCTCGGTGATTAACTTGTGGCTGAACTTGTACTTGGTGGTTGAAGTGAACCAGTGTCGTACGACGGCACAATATTTCTTCCCCACAAACTCAACGTGTTATCATCAGCAAACGATTGAATTGGATTTTGGGTAATGGACAAGAGATCATTTAGAAAGATCAGGAAGAGTGTGAGTGAGAGTACCGACCCTGGGGAACACATGCATTAATTTGATGGGAGACAGATTTGACACCGTCAAGAGCCACTTGATTGAACGGCCGGAAAGATAGTCCCTCATTCATCGGATCAGGGAATTGTCCACTACATTGGAATGTAATTTAGACAAAAAGGCTGGATGGCAAACTCTGTCGAAGGCTTTTGAAATATCCAATGCGACTATCTTGCTTTCGCCGAGGTAGTGGATGGAATGGCTCCATTTTTCGGTAAGGTACGCCATCAAATCTCCTGTGGACCTGTTGGTACGACAGCCGTATTTGCGGTCATTTGTTTCCAAATATTTCGAAAGTTGACGGTTGATAAGTGATTCCTTTACCTTTGAGAGAATAGAAGTTAGTGCTATCAGTCGGTAAGAAGAGAGGGACGAATTGTCACCCTTTTTGAGACTTGGTTGAATGTTCACTAACTTCCATCTATTTGGAAGAGAAATGGAAATGGAAGTTTCCACAGTGGTTTAGCCATCTTGGTGGTCATTGAGGAGGTCATTTCATTCCAGATAGCTCGAAAGTTGGCGATTAATCAATGATTCTATTACCTTCGAAGGAATAGAGGTTAGTGCTATGGGTCTGTGGGGCTTTTCAGGGCCCGAAGAGCCATGCATCGCTCGATCCCCACCATTCCCAGCGATGCGACTTACCTTGAAGTCGAATCTTCAGCAAGGTTACGCAACCTTGCTACGGCATTAACCGCCAACCAATTCGCTGGAATTAATTCGGTTATCCCCAAGGATAACCGACATAAATATATATTAGGCAGCTTACCTTTTTTGGGTGCTTTTCCAAACCTCTTCCCCACGGTCATTCCTAAAAGCATAATTCACGGCAAGATTATCATCTTGCCATGACATCAACCCATCAACCGAGCTTCCGCGACCGAACAATGGATGGCACATATCCACCAACACACGCTGATCTTTCCGTGTGTTATTTTTGTACCCATTCATTGACCTAGCATTATTTCGGGTTGCTTGCACAGCTGCAAGCCAGATTTCCAACGGCATGTCTACGATCTATCTTTCCTTAAGTAAAGAAGATCAAATCAAACATTGGCCTTTCAGGCGCGCATATTTTGCTTGGATCTAAGCATGACCGATTTTATGATCCGTTGCCGTTTCTTGGAACTTTCACAAGCATCGGTCATGGCCACCAATTTTAGTTTACACAAAGTAAACATTCAAGCGGATACTTTCGCCTGACAGTGCCTTTCAACGGGATTAACACATCCCTAACATAACATGCATCGAATCATACGACCGAAATTTGTTTATGCTAGATGATCTAACAACGGCCATGCCCAATGTTCGATACATTTTTCCAAGATAGATTTCTGCCTTCGGCAAGGGTTTTATTGACTCGCGTCAATCATGAATCTATCCCTTGCGAATGGTGGCAGTTTATCTTGCCCAAACATGTAGCAGCCGATTCGATCTGCTACATGAGTTTTTCCCTTTTCCTTCTTTGTTTGGACCTTCGCCGTTGGCGGCGAATCCTTTAGGTTCGTTTTCGTTGGATGTCTGTAAAGAGACATCCAATAATCAGTCAAATTTCATCGCGAGAGGAGTACGTACACCGCTATCGGTCACCTTATCAATTATAATCTTTTTCCGTCGAGTCGCTTGTCGTGGATGGAGTTTTTGTAGTTAGTTGCCATTTAGAGGCTTTATACGTGTCGGAGGTTTTTTTTTTTGTCTATGTGATAATCGCTTATCCATAATAACTCTTAGTGAAAGTCGGCCTTACCAACTTAAATGGCAATAGTAAAGATCTTTATAGTGATTATAAGTGTTCGAACAATGTAAAAAATTCATTTGTAGTCCCAAACGAACTATCGCCCATAAATAAAAAAGTGTAATAGTCTAACTAAAAACTACCGTGTGTTTATTTTCCGCTGGGGATTTCAGTGTATCGCATCGATCTTCGTTTTTAAGTTTTGCCACTGCTCGGTCGGTGGACAATTACCAGTGAGCCATCCGTGGGTGTTTCTACGAACCCACGTCCGTGCAGACGTAAGGTAAAAACTACCCCACAGGTCCATAAGAAGAGAGAGAGGAATTGTCATTCTTTTCGGGAATTGGCTGAATGTTCACTAACTTCCATCCATTTGGGAAACGACCAGTAGAACAAGAGAAATGGAAGGGTTTTCGCAGTGGTTTAGCCATCTTGGTGGTCATTGGGGAGGTCATTTGATTCCATATAGTTCGAAAGTTGACGATTAATCGATGATTCCATTATCTTCGAAGGAATAGAGGTTAGTGCTATGGGTTTGTAAGAAGAGAAAGACGAATTGTTATTCTTTTCGGGAATTGGCTGAATGTTCACTAACTTCCATCCATTTGGGAAACGACCAGTAGACTAAGACAAATGGAAGTTTCCGCAGTGGTTTAGCGGGTGAAGAGGAACATCTCCTCAAGTGAATTGGGGGAACGTTATCAGGGCCAGCGGATTTGTTAGCGTTTAGATCCTTAAGTGCGCTGGCAACAGTGCGCGTTCGGAAGTGAATCTGGCTCATGGTGTGCTGTTAATGCTCAAGTTGAGGTGGAACTGATGTGGTATCAAGCAGCGTCTAGTTCGCGGGAAAATGAGCTGCAAGTAGATTCGCCTCCTCTATTGCACTGGTCACTGGTCTGCCATCGAATATTAGCGAAGAAATGGATGAGGAGACCGACCTTTGGAAGTTTTTTACGAATGCCCAGAAGTTTCTACTACCTGTGGGAGATTGCAGTACTTGTTGTTGCACTGTCTAGTCATGCAAGAACTTTGCACGTTGAATATGTGCATTATCGTCGTTTCCAGCTCTTTTAAGTGTTTTCTGGTTTTCCTCAGAATTATTTTATTTATACAACCCGAAGCTCAACTCTTTAGCCTTAGTGGCTTCGCTGCACCCGGAACGCACCACATATTTCTCTCGGGTTTGATACGGTATACTCTGTGTGGAATAAAGGTTCGCATGCCAAGTATTGTAGCATCGTGTCTGTAGTTATAATATAAGATAATTAAGCTAGAATTTAAGCATATTTTGTCTAGCATGTAATTTAGAAACTAAGAAGATAAAAAGAAAATAAGAAAATGTTGTAAAATGAAATGAAAAAAACAGCGTGTCTGTCAATGCATCCGCTATAGAGTCAGCATCGTTATTGAAGAAAAATGACCAATGTAACCTCACAAAAAATTCGTTCAGACCTTCCCAGTTGGCTTTCTTGTAGAACCATACTGTTTTTTTTTTTTTTGGAGTTTTATCGATAAGGTTGCTGTTGGTTAGAGCAAACTTTGTTGATATAACATAGTAGTCTAAAATACCCAAGGGCGAAGAAACTTAAATTGTGTATTTGTTCGAATGGGAGATGAGAAACAGGTCCAGTGTGGTGGCGGAATGACCATCTATGTTTGCTACCCGTGTTGGCTCATTGACTAGTTAAGTTAAACTATTTAAATCAGTAAAGAGCTGGACTTATAGAACTTCAGGTGTTGTGCGTACGGAGTAGCGAAGCCACTGAGAGTTATGCAGATTACAATCACCCACAATAACGATTCCAGTGTGCGGATGTAGAGTCAAGATCCTATCGATAGAATCAGATAGAGCATCAAATTCGTTAAAATAAGCGTTTCTATCCAAGTTTGGGCTTCTGTAAACAAAGCAGTAATGTAAAATTTTAGCCTCTAGAAATTAAATTCTGGATTGGAGCAGAGCCCATATTGTGGCAGAAGCTGATAACAATATTATTCCGTATGTATGTAGCTAGACCACGATGTGGAAAGAACAGTTGCACTAAGTTATATCCAG
The DNA here is from genome assembly GCA_963931805.1 of Microdon myrmicae. Classification (NCBI taxonomy): domain Eukaryota; kingdom Metazoa; phylum Arthropoda; class Insecta; order Diptera; family Syrphidae; genus Microdon; species Microdon myrmicae. Next base: position 101,834,900 of record OZ007501.1, on the reverse strand, counting down.
ATAGATTAAAATCGGAAATATCTGTATTAGTAATTACCTGGGTTTCGCTAAGTGCAAGTGTGGGGGTTCTCAATACCATATGTAGAACCAACCCACAATGCCAACCAATTTTGACCGCTAACAGCGCGTCATCCTAACCTAACCTGTAACCCATTTCCCAACATGCAAAAAACATCCTAATATGCAACCGCATCCGTCCCCAAATCCGCAATTGCATAACCCCCATACTTACCAAGAATCCATTTCCCAAGCTGTAATAAATGCATATTCCAATTAACAACGGAATATTAATCATCTCCCTCAATTACATCACCCCACATATAATTTTTCCCAAAAACCACCTCGGTTAACTTGCTATTTAAATTACATTCCTTGCTTGCGATCAAGCAACCCTAATTTCCCCCAAACACCATTTCGGTTCCCATTCCACCTAAACCATGTAGAACCACACCGATTCCCTCTTACTGGCAAGCCCACAGCATAATGCGTCGCCTTTCCACAAAACGACCATCGCAACGATCAAGACCCTTGACCATACTTAGCTATGCCGCCGAAACCAATTTCCCGATACACACAGCCAACGAATCCAACTCAGCTTATAGGGTGATGATTCTCCGGAACTAAATTCCCTATACTGGCATAGCAACCCTTTTCAAAGTTCCTAGTAAATGGCAGTGAGTTTATTTTAGCTATGACTCCACTGCCACGACGCGACGAAATTTTCCTCGCCAGTAATTAGTCAGTCGATATTCATCCACCGCGGTGTCCGCACGCACACAATCGAGTCGAAACCGCCAATACGCACACACCGGAAAGTCGTAACGAAGTAAATAGCGAGTGCTTTCGGGAAATTGTAACGGGACAAATAGCGAATACTTTCGGGAAGTTGTAGCGAAATAAATAATAGTATTTACAAATAAACAAGACGTGGACCCAAATAGTGATTTGCTGAATTAAAGATAAACGAGGACGATCATCCTATGCAGGCGAGCACGTAATTATGTCCTCTCTGTTTTAAGCGTGTGTTCTCTTCGAAGAAACTTGGCGTTACATTCTTTTATTGCAAAATAACAAACTCAACTAAGCAGAAACAAATCAAAAAAAATTTTCAAAACAATTATTATTATTTGTATAAAACATTACTTAAAATAAATTCTATGTAAAACCATACATTTGCACGTTATCTTCTTATTTGGTGGTGGACGATAGCAGACGGCGGGACGTTAGTGAACCAGTGCCATACGTAGCCCTACGTCCCCCTACGTGGGCAGACACAGAAGAGAAATTGTTGCATCTCAAGCCGCGAATGGTCACATCCCTTCCACGACGAACATGTTTTTTTTTTTTTTTTTTTACACTAATGCGCGCACTAAAGGAGATTTTGAAGTACCCTTAAATGGCAGAGCACAGTGCTAGCGGATGGAGAGGAAGTGGATAAGGAAAGGAGGTGTCGATGTATATTGGTCTTGAATGCCTGGACATCACAACGGCCAGGAAATACATGATCAGGCAGAACATTCCACATTCGTGTGGTTCGGCTAAAGAATGACTATGTTTATTTGTGCGCCTAAAGTCCACTTTCAAGGTGAACTGATGCGCATTCACAGATTGACGGGTATCGCGGGAAAATGTCTGAAGGGGCGGAACACATTCAGCAAGTTCAGTTGAGCAACGACCGTGGTAATACCTATAGAAAAGAGATAGGAATGATACGATGCGCCTGTGTTCTAAGGGCGGAATTGATCGACTTACGGCTGGGTCCCCAATAAGCTTCAATGCTCGTTTTTGCATCCTATCGAGCACGTGTAGTGCAGTTTTGGATGCCCCTGACAAAATATGGGAGTTGAACTCCATTTTGGAACGAATATCATCATCAACATCATCGGCACTACAACCGGGAACTGGTCTTGGCCTTATTTAGCAAGTCCTATTGTTCATAATGATTTGTTTCTCCCGGCCAAGGTCATTAATCTTGCGCCAAAGTCTTGGGACGAATATACGCCTTGTAAATAGTGGCCAGGTTGGATGAAGTGAAGTATTTTTTGCATCTCTTAAGGAACCCCATACATTTGGCTGCACTTTTCGCAGCTTCAAATATGTGGTCATTCCAGTTAAGAGTCGAATTAATTCGAGTGCTGAGGATTGATAATTGCTTGGCTTCGTCGATGCAAGTGCCGTTCATAGACAGTATATTTACTTTGGGGTTCACCTTTGACGACAAGAGGCAGCACTGAGTTTTTAGGGCATTGAATTTTACTCGGTTAGACAATCCCCACTGATATATCTTGTTGAGGTCTGAATTCAATGTATCAAGAATAAGTTGCTGGTTGGTAGTAACGTTCGAAGAGTTTGGACGGGAGTGTTCGTATGAGTATGAGAAACTCAACGTGTTATCATCAGCAAACGAGTGAATTGGGTTGTGAGTAATTGACAAGAGATCATTTATAAAGATGAGTAAGAGAGTGGGTGAGAGTACCCTGGGGAACACCTGCATCAATTTGATGGGAGACAGATTTGACACCATCAAGAACCACTTGGATTGAACGACCAGAAAGATAGTCTCTTATCCATTGGATCAGGGAATTGTCCACTCTATATGAATGCAATTTTGACAAAAGGGCTGGATGCCAAACTCTGTCGAAGGCTTTTGAAATGTCCAATGCGACTACCTTGCTTTCACCGAGGTAGTGGATGGAATGGCTCCACTTTTCGGTAAGGTACGCCATCAGATCTCCTGTGGACCTGTTGCTACGAAAGCCATATTGGCGGTCATTGAGGAGGTCATTTGATTCCAGATATTTCGAAAGTTGACGGTTGGTAAGATTCCATTACCTTGGAGTGAATAGAAGTTAGTGCTATGGGTCGATAAGAAGAAGGGATGATTTGTCACCCTTTTTGGGAATTGGCTGAATGTTCGCCGACTTCCATCTATTTGGGAAACGACCAGTAAAATAAGACAAATGGAAGAGTTTCCGCAGTGGTTTGGCGAGTGAAGAGGAACATCTCTTCAAGGGGATTGGGGGAATGTTATCAGGACCAGCGGATTTGTGTGCGTTTAGCTCTTTGAGTGCGCGGGCGACAATACGCGTTCGAAAGCGAATCTGGCTCATGGTGTGCTGCTTATGCTCAAGTTGAGGTGGAACTGATTTGGTATCAGGCAACGTTGAATTGGTTGCAAAATATGCAGCAAGTAGATTCGCCTTCTCTAATGCAGTGGTGTGTGTTTGTCATCATAAGCGATGGAATGGATGAAGAGATTGAGTTTTGAAATTTTTTCACGAATACTCAAAAGTTCCTACTACCTGTGCGAGGTTGTAGTATTTTTTGTCTCACTCTCTGGTCATGCAAGAACTTGGCGCTTTGAATATACGCATTACAGTCATTTCTAGCTGTGTTAAGTCTTTTCCGGTTTTCCTCAGTATTGTTTGATTTATAAAACCGGAAGCTCAATTCTTTAGCCTTAATGGCTTCTCGGCACCCAGAATCGAACCACATATTTCTCTTGGGTTTGATACTCTTTACTATGTGTGGAATAAAGGGCCGCATGCCAAGTAGAATCGTGTCTGTCAATGTGTCCGCTATATAGTCAACATCGTTATGGAGGAAAAATAACGACCAATTTAACCTCCCACAAAAGTCGTTCAGACCTTCCCAGTTGGCTTTCTCGTAGAACCATACTGTTCTTTTGGGAGCTTTCTGATTAACATTACCGTTAGTTAGAGGAAATTTAGCTGACACGACACAGTGGTTTGAAGTGCCCAAGGGCGAAGAAATTTCAATTGGGTATTTGTTTGGGTGGGAGGTGAGAAACAGGTCCAGTGTGTTGGCGAAATCACCATATATATCTGGTACCCGTGTTGGCTCATTGACAAGTTGAGTTAAGCTATTTGAATCAGCAAAAAGCTGGACATATTGACCTCCAGGTGTTGTGTGTCCGGAGTGACGAAGCCACTGAGAGTTATGCACATTAAAATCTCCCGCAATAACGATTTCAGTGTGCGGATATAGGGTCAAGATCCTGTCGATAGAATCAGACAGAGCTTCAAATTCGTTAAAGGATGCGTTTCTACCCAAGTTTGGGCTTCTGTAAAGAAAGCAGTAATGTATGATATGCTTACGAACGTGTAGTTTTAGCCAAGAGAAATTAGATTCTGGGTTGGGACAGAGACCATATTGTGGCAGAAGCTGGTAAGCTATATCATTTCGTATGTATGTGGCTATACCACGATGTGGAAAGAACAGTGGCACTAAGTTATGTCCAGGTAGATTAAAATCGGAAATAGCTGTATTAGTAATTACCTGGGTTTCGCTAAGTGCAAGGATAGTTGGATTCTGGCTAGAAACATGGGCAGACGCCGAAGAGCAATTACATCTTAAGCCGCGAATGTTACACACATCAACGCGAAACTCCCGCTCCATTGAAATGGCCCTACACAGAAAACCAATATCGGCTCGGGAAAGGATGCAAGTCGGGACCAGCAATACATAAGCGAAAGCAACCACTACAGGTGTTATGCCCTTGTAGTAGGCGCGCCACTAGATCCGTGCCTAAATCCAGGTCACATCCTTTCCATGATGGACATTATGCCACTCAAACACCAAAAACTCTCCATAGATTATTAATCAATCGAGAGTATCGATGCCTGAGGGACGCAAAGAGAGGTGCGAAAAAAAAAGGAAAACAGACACAAGGGATGGAAGGGTAGAGGGTTTTCCCGCACTGCACATTACTCGCGTGTATATTCTCGCAATTTTCACAGCACTAAGACGCGGGTGCGGAGATCCGTTTGTTTGTTTAGGATCTCACAGTAAGACTTCACACCCGAACCGATACTGCAATTGGGTATCTTATGTGTATCTAAGAATCCCAAAACGGATTGCACAATTGATCCGATGGTACGGGTCACGAGACAGACGCGCACGTGCTGTCTCGTTGGCGGTTTTCACGCATGGTAAACAATTCTAAGAAAAAAAACGGTACTTGTAATGAACCATAAAGGGGAATGGGAACGAACATACAGGGCAAAGTCTCTGCTTTCAACCCGGCGAAGGCCAGGACGATCCTTGTCCCCGTTCAATCCAAGTTGACATGCAGTCGCCACGTGGCACCCGCCAAGTAGTGAACCAATAAATGCAGCGACATCCTGAGGAAGGTTGGCGCAAGGCTATGCCCGGAAAAACAAATTATTATGGACAATTTAACAAGTCTCGGATAAGGACCGGATACCGGTGGAGAGACTTGCTAAATAAGGCCAAGACCGGATCGTGTAGTTGCAATGCCTATGATGATGATGATGTAACGAATCCTAAAATTCTCACACGTCAAGCACGCATACTACTTTACTTTATAAAAAAAGAAAATTTAACGTTCTCGTACAGATGTTCACTCGAGAACTTCTTATTTCTGACTGCACACATTATTCCACTCAGACACCAAAAACTCTCCAAAGATTATAAATCAATCGAGTATCGAAGCCTGAGGGACGCACAGAGAGGTGCAAGAAAAAGGTGAACACATACAACGGATGGAATGAGTAGAGGGTTTCCTCTGCTGCGACCGGAATTCAACCATATATTCGACTCAATAGTGTGTAAAGTTACCAGTTATTTGCAAATGGCGTGCCGCAGAAATATTATGAAATACTGGTATTGATTTCCATTAAAGATTATCAAGTAAGGTTGTACCAAAACATCTTGTAGACTACCTACCTGCGAATTTAATATATCAACTGGTATTTCATGATTGGGTTATCCGCTTTGACTGAGCAATAAATCAAACCATAGCAATAAAATAATAAAGAGAGAGAAAGAGAATAACCGATTGGTCTCTTGCAAAAAGTTTCGAAAAAGTGAAAGAAACTCAGTCGGAAGCAACAGGTACTTCGAAATGGTCCATTCTCTCCATTTTTTATCACGGTTACTGTTCTTCGGAGATTTGTGGTATTGTTCCGCGCAATTCGGTTTACATGCGCTCCACGAGGCAATTCGACGGATCCCATCACTTTGCGGTTTATCTCCCGACGGCCCCAACATCTCTGCATCAGAACTCGTTCCGTTACAGAGTGGGAAAGCTGTGGAATCCCCTCCCGGGCTACAACCTGCAACAGTTCAAAACGAACTGCAACAGTTATTTGGTGGCATCTGGGGGCGCTATAAATTCGCCTCTCCCGAGAGAAGTGTAATAAGAAAAAATTGAAAGTCACAAACTGTACGATGCAAGTACCAACTGTTCAAAAGGTGGTGATGCTACTGTTGGGTTCCCGAATTGGACTGTTAAGCTATGTATGAATTCTATGTATTGAAATCTCAAGGATTCCTTTTATCAAGATTATTTTTTTCTTCTGTCTTGCAATATGAAAATAAAATTTCTTTATACTTACAATCCATTCGGCAACATAATTAGCTTGGTGGTATCGTTGAACATAACGCCCATGCCTTCGTCGCACAACTGGTAACCGAATCCATATTTATCGCTGTAGTCCACCCACTTTGATATCCAATAAAGTGGCTGCGCAGCAGGGTCGGTATTTTCGTCTCCTAAGTTGTTTGGCAATTTAGTGGGCTAAATGATAACAAAAGAAAGATTTTAAAAACGACCGGACTTTTTAAATGGACAATTCTCGTACCTTGGCATTAATGAGGTCAGTCATTTGTTCGAATAGATTCTGTAAATCTGCTCGGCAGTCTTCATTGAGACGATAGATTTGAGCGGAAGCTGTTATAGCATCATGTAAATTATTTTTCAAGAATGTTGATTCCAGTCTTGTATCATCTCCTAGACCATACAAGTAAACAGACTGTTGAGGAGGTACAAGTCAAAAACTAATATCAAAAAGAAACATACGCATAACATTCGCTTCAACCAGCGGCTTACGTCTGGTTTCGACTTCAACGTCAATGGTTTCATTTAACTCCAGTCGTGGTGCCATTGTCAAACATGAGCTGGGTAAGCTCGTAGGCACCTGGCCAGCGCTAATGTATTCGAAATCGAGTAATTGCCGAATGGTTGGCCGTTTATCTGGATTCGATTGCAGCATGGCGATCACCATTTGTGCGGCACTTTTTCTCAGAAAATTCGGTACTCTACAAAATTTATTATCATGAGTAATTTAGTTTAGTACTTACATGGGATTGTGATTGTTACCTGTATTCACATTTCTTGATTTTTGTGTATGTGTCCTTTAAGGTCTTTGTTTCAAACGGCGGTTGACCAACGAGCAAAGTATACATCACACACCCAATGGACCATATATCAACTTCATATGAATGACCTTTCTTCGTAAGGATCTCGGGTGCAATATAATTGGGCGTCCCACACAGTGTCTTTTTGCGTTCACCATCGTATTCGATTCTCGTAGCTAAACCGAAGTCTCCGATCTTCACATGGAGCTGATCGTTCAAAAACAGGTTTCCTAACTTAAGATCCCGATGGATAATGCGATTATCATGAAGATATTTGACTCCATCAATAATCTGATGGATGTAGTACCGACACTCGTAATCAGTGATAATTTTTCGGCGTTTATGGAGCTCCATCATTGACTGCAAACGAATCTCTTGTTGCACCCAACAGGTTGGAACAATATTTTTTTTTTAATTTACTTACTCGCTTTTTACACAGTTCTAAAACAATGTATATATTAAGACTATCCTCGAAGAATCCATGAAATTTAACAATATTTTTGTGGTTTAAACTCTTGTGAATCGTGATTTCCTGGGTCATTTTTTCCTTCTGATTATTTTTCATCATCAACTTTTTCGACACGATCTTTCCAGCGTACACATTGTTTGTAGCCAAATCTATGATTTCGTAGCACTTTGCGAATCCACCCTTTAGAAGTGAATAACGAATAAATTACAATAGTGACAAGTGCAATTTAATTCCTTTAATAATTACCTTCCCAAAAAATCTCATTCGCTTGTAAGTAGCTCCCGTCTCCGCGTTGCATAGCCTATCAGGAATTTCACTAGTTTTATCGTCAATGTTAGAGGATGCCATTTAAATATATTGTTTAGTGTAGAAATAAAAGTTTAAAACAAATTAAAATATATAAATTGTTAGGCGAGCGCCAAAAATACTGACAAAGCAACAACAAAATATCTACTAGCAACTCCAAACCGTTTGAACGGGTTTAAAAGAATCGCAACCGACGTTTAGATTCGAATCTCCTAATCGAACTTTTAGTTGTCTCTTTCTTTCTATTAACGTTTTGCTTTGTCGTGCAAATAATATCGGCAGCTTGATGTTCGAAAATTTTATTTGGAGAAGTGAAGCCAGTCTCCGATTTCTGAATAACTGCAATATTGAAATTAAATTATCAGGTGATAATGTTGCTCACATTTTTATTTATGAAAATATTGGGATTGTAATATTAAATTCATTTGAATTAACGATTTTTAAATTATACGAATGCTTCAATAGCAAATATTAATTTGCGGCACATACCAATAGCTTTGTTAGCTGATAGTTAAATATATTAAAAAGAACATTTGTAAAGCAAACGGCTTTATAGGTAACCCTGCCTAAAGCCTTACCAGCTGTTGCTGAATTAAATTACAGCTGCACTTTTTTAGTGAAAATTCAGGTAGTTGATAAAAATCTGAATCTTTGCATGTTTTTTTTACATGCAATCTGATATTTATGCCTTTTTTTATATAATTCTCTTACGAAAGGCAAAGCTATAAATGGCACCATGAGATAGTAATCGGAAAATGTTGATTTGATTTTTGAACAGTTGCAAGTAGCGTTCTGGAAACACTTGTCCTAAATCCCACCGTTTTGCCATTCTGTAAAAAACGAAGTTTGATATTGAGGTGTATGTGCCGTTGAAAGGTGAATCGCAATTCGATGAAACCTATTGGGTCGCCTTGTTGAGCATACTTAAGGCGAATTTGTTGGAACAATATTTATTTATTTTATTTATTTATTTATTATTAACTAGTAATGTAAAATTACATATCAATTTGAATTCAATTCAATTTTTATTAAGTATATAATACATTCATATTTTACAACTAGTATTTCAGAGTTTTAGGACATCAATTCATTTACATCTATAATCTTAAATCTATATAATGAAAATAGCACAATTTTAATTTTTTTGTAATAACATCCTTTATTGAATATGAATAGTACAATCTTAACAATTTAATTTAATACTAGGTTTAAATTGTACTTAATTTAGTTTAATTAAGTGAAACGTGTAAGGGTTTACTGGACCAGTGTTCAGCTCCCAACTCGATTTTAGTATGTTAGATTTTAACATATTAATTCATGAGGTTTCGTCCGTTTTAGCCGTCACAATTCGTGGGTAATATCCAAGAGCTGAATAGCTTCTACATCATCATCATCGGCACTACAGTCGGGATCCGTCTTGGCCTTATTTAACAAATCTCTCCACCGGTCCCGAATTCGAGCCGATGTCATCCAGTTTGGCACTCCCAAGCTCTGGGCGTCCTGCTCTACGACATCCCTCCATCACAGACAATGTCTGCCGCGCTGTCTCCGTCCATACATCCTGCCACTAAGGACTTTCCGGGCAGGTCCCTCTTCGCTCATTCGAACTAGGTGTCCCGCCCACCGGAGTTTTGGCGGTTCGTTGGTCTATAATCGATGATGCAGTGTTCCGCCGAACACTGTTCGCAGGAAAACAAAACGAACCCGGAGCAAATGATAGCGACGATTAAAACACTTGTATTCCTTGTTCTAATTCAGTGGTTTTTATTTTACTGTTGGAATTCGACCTTTTGTTGCACAATTATATTTTGTTATGACATAAATGACGCGTACTTCATCGAAACAGACTGTTCTAATCGAATCTACGAAAACACTAAACTTCCGACACACTCGAAACGTTTCTTTACTGCCTTCTTCAAGCTCGAGTATCTTTCTCTCTGCCCTTACCGCTGCTCCTTTACGAAAACTCGTCTCGATGACGATCAAAATCAGACTGGCTCGCTATTCTCCTGAAAAATACCCTGATACAGATCGTATCTGTATCTGTATCGACAAATGTTCTTATTCCCCCTGCTAACAGAATTTCCGAATTTCTGTTAGCAGCATGTTATCGCATCCCCGGGGATATTTCGTAGATTCCTGAGAAAGGGAAAGTCATCTTGCATATATTATTCGTTGGTGATAGCATTTCCTTTTCCACGGCCTTCTGTTTGCACAGAACATCTGACGCGCAGGACGGAAATGATTGTTCGGGCGTACAGCCCGTGGTTGCTTGCCTTTTGCAAACACAACCGAAATCCATTAGATCCCTCTAATGGGTATGAAATTTTTACAAAGGAATCGTGGGACCGGAGTATTTCCATTGTTGGCGTTGGACTTGTAAATCTTCCGAATTATCTTGTTGCGATAATTACGGTTGTTTACAATTTTGGCAGCGGATAGGCGATATGCTTACTTACATTTAGCTGCCAGCGTATGCATCCGTTGTTATCTATCTACCGAAAATGGTAATTCCTGGTAAACATCGTGCAGATGTTTAAGATGGGAGATCGGTATGCGATGTTTTAGCTGTTGGATTTTTGGGATCTTGCACGGAATTAGAGGTGCTAATTGCCTTTAGCTACCCGAGTATGCCTCCCTGGTTCGATTAATTTACCGAAGATATAATTCCTTGGAAACATCGTGCAGATGTTTTGGATGGAAGATTTATGGCCTGTAATCTGGAATTGTTTTTGCATACTATGAATGGATGCGATGTCTCGATACTGAAAGTTTTTGAACGTTAAGTTCCTTGTTTTTTTTTGCTGTCGGGTTCAACAATGTTTCAGCTTCCTATGCCCTTGTTACAGGTTTGATTAAGAGCTTTGGGGACACGTGTAATGGATAAGGTAAGTAAGTTCCTTGAAGGTTTGGAACCTTACCTGGGCGGAATTGTGCGTTCGTAGGACGCTACAGAGTCTACCGAACTTGATTTTTATTACAACATTAGCTTCAAGGTCGATTGCGTACAACTCATGGTTGTAGCGTCTCCAGAAATGTTCCTTCCTCACATACTGGGCCAACAATTCACCTTAAGACCTTTCTCTCGAACGCGGCTAAGAGTTCAGAGTGCCTGTTATTGAGCACCCAGTGTTACGGACCGACCTTGAGTCCAGGTCCCCCCAACATCCACTAATCCCCTTTCGTTAGTTTCCCCTTTTTACCTGTAAACGGAGAATAACTCGCCAAGTAGTTAATTTGCATAAACTACTTTATGCAAATTCTTCTTGGCAGAGAAAATAATAAAAACCGGTGTTGGCGTCGAATAATAAATTAAAACGTCAACGGCAAAAAAAATAAATAATTCATTCGACGTTAAACTACGCACGAGGTCACACAACGGTCTATCAAATAACTTCTAGTATATCATTAAGCAGTGACCGATAAGGTGAGCACAACTACGGATGAACAGGGGAGCAACCAATCAACGCCCCCTGCATCCAGTCGCCGAAGAACCAACAGCTGACAAACGGCTTCTCCAGCGACCGGTCAACGGTCTCCAAAGTAAGTCCCATTCCTTTACTAGAAAAATTATTGACTATATAAGAAACATAAAATTAATAATTACCTTATTATTAAATAATTGTAATAACATCATAACACCAGGTCTCGGATCCATACATAAGTACTGGTAAGACCATGGTCTTGTACAGTAGTAGCTTGGATGCTCTGGATAAATTTCGGGATTTAAAGAGCCTTGATAGACCATAATAGGCTTTGTTGAATTTAATCAGCCGTTCACGTATTTCTTTTTCCATCTTGTTATCGGCTGATACTATTGACCCAAGGTAGTTAAAGGATTGCACTACTTCAAATTCTTGCTCCACTACCCTAATAGTTTGACCAACGTTAGGTCTTCTCTTTGCAGAAGTTGCCACCATGTACCTAGTTTTTCCCTCATTAATGTGCAGTCCCAGTTTTTGTGCCGCCTGCTCGATCTGGGCGAAGGATTCCTCTACCGCGGATTCGGTTCTACCGATGATGTCGATGTCATCTGCGTAGGCAAGTATCTGGCCGGACTTGGTGACAATAGTCCCTATTGTTGTAACGCCAGAGTCACGGATTGCTTTCTCCAACGCCAGGTTGAAGAGGAGGCAGTCCAGACCGTCCACTTGTTGGAGTCCATTATAGATGTTTATTGGTTTGGACAGCAATCCCGCTATTTTTACTTGACTAGTTTCGTTGGTCATGGTCAACTTACAAAATCGTATCAATTTGTTTGGAATGCCGAACTCTTTCATGGCATTATATAGTTCTACCCTGACTATGCTATCGTAGGTGGCCTTAAAGTCTATAAACAGATGATATAATGGAATCTTAAATTCCAGACATTTTTCCATCGCCCGCCTAAGGGTGAATATCTGATCAATTGCTGATTTGCCTGGGATGAAGCCACACTGATATTGACCAATGATGGCTTTAACGTATGGGGCTATCCGATCTTGTAGGATAGTGGAGAGTATCTTATAGGCGGTACTCAGCAACGTTATACCCCTATAGTTGCTGCACAGTGTGATATCTCCTTTCTTATGTATGGGGCAAATTATACCGAGGTACCAATCTTCCGACATCACCTCTTGTTCCATACGTGCACCACGATCTCATGAATTGCGTGATGTAACGCTGTCCCTCCTTGTTTGATCAGCTCAACAGTTATGCCATCAGCTCCGGAGGCTTTATTTGGTTTGAGCTGTTTTATGGCTTTGAATAATGCTTGGTGACGGCAACATTTGGTCTTAATTTTGCATTGATGGACCCTCCAATTCTTCTGTGAGCTGACCATTTAGCAATTCATTGGAGTGCACTTCCCGTCGCTCCAGAATGCCTTCAGGATCGGTTATCATGTTACCCCCTTTATCCTTGCAAAAAGTGCAGTGTGGTGTGTACTGCCTCATACTGCGGATTATTTGGTAGAGCTTCCGCGCCCGGTGTGGACCTCGCTCTCTACTTTTCTCTATTTCACAGACAAGGCTTTTTTCCCAAGCACGTTTCTTTTGTCCGTGAAGCCTTTTTCAGATCTTCTGAGGTCTTTGTATTTCTCCTCACGCACCCGCGTCCTATGAGACTGCTGCATTGTCCGGTATGCAGCATTCTTACGTTCAGTCGCTAGTTTGCACTCATGATCATACCAGTCACTCCGATCTCTACGACTACTGCCTAAGATGGAGTTGACAGTACTAATGACAGTATTCCTAAGGCGTGCCCATTTCTCTTCTACGCCCGGCATTCTGGTCCCAGGACTTACTCACCCTCCGTCGAGCTCTTCGAGGGCGAGTCCTAGCGCATGACCAAAGGTGTTACTGGTATTCTCATTGCATAAGGCAGCCGTGTTGATTCGAACTTGATCCGCGGATGCAATACGTCTCCGTGAGGCAATCCGCGCTTAGAAAACTGTACCAACAAGATAGTGATCCGAGTCGACGTTGGCACCTCGGTACGTTCGTATCGTCATCAGGCTCGAGGATCTATCAACACGTGGTAAATTTGGTTGTGAGTGGCTCCATCAGGTGATACCCGGGCGGCTTTGTGGATGCCTTTACCCGGAAACCTGGTACTCGCAACGACCAAGTTTTTTGATGCTGCCAGTTCGATGACTCGTAGTCCATTGTCATAGGGTTCTCAAGCAAACTATGAGAATCTGTGTAGTGCCTGAAAACCGGCTCCCGACATATTTTCGCATTCAAATCACCAAGAACGATTTTCACATCGTATCTGGGGCAGACATTGAGGTTCCGTTCGATGTTCTCGTAGTATTATTCTTTTTCGTCGTCAGGGGACTCTTCTGTAGGTCCGTGAACGTTTATGAGGCTTATGTTCTTAAACTTGTCTCGTACGAGTATGCGAAGAGTGCATAGCCTTTCGTTGATTGCATTAAAGTCGATGATGGCAGGCTTCAGCTTTTGGCTAACTAGAAAACCTTCTCCAAGCACATAGTGTTTTGCATGACAGCTGTAATAAATGTCATACTCGTTTCTTTGAATATCACCACTCCCCATCCACCTTATTTCTTGTAATGCTGCTATGTCAGCCTTATATTCGGTCAGGGTATCGGGTAGCTGCTGTGCAGCTCGAGCTCTGTATTGTGAGCGGACGTTCGATGAGAAAATTCTCAAATCGTTGTCATTTTCTTTTCGGTGGTCATCGTCGTGTTTCAGGTCCATATCCGACGTTTGTTAAATTTTCCATAACAAGCGAGTGTGTTGTTAAAAAATTCCCGCCCTAGTTGGTGGTAGAGGGGAATATATTCTCCGCCTCCATTTGTTGTTGTTCTAACATGAGTTCTGCAGCTTTGCGAGTCATAATTATATTGCTTATTTCGCTCTCTTTGATTTGTTTGCAACTTTCAATTTCGGTTTGGTGCACGAAGAGCGTTTGAATAGGCTAATTTTGCCTTACCTCACTGCTCATGTAGGAGCCCGCGGTACACGGACGTTAGCACAACAAGCGCAAACATTTCCGTTCTTATTTCACTTAGTGCACGCATTTTTTTTCTTAGACACTTCATCGAATGTTCGGACAACACAATTTGGTTTATTATGTTCACTGCTATTGTCACTTGTCACAAAGCAAAACACGGGGCGAAAATCGAATCTATTGTCTTGTTCATGTATTTGGTCTACCTGACTTCACTTTTAAGATCGTTCCGTTGAGAGACTTGTTAACTAGCGTTTGTCGGTTGTCGACACGTCTTTACCGGATGGTGGTCAATTTGGTTCTGAGATAATCGCTACTAGTGTGCGTGAGTTAAGAATCATTCAGGCAAATAACCTTCCTGCATTATCATTCACACTGGGTCTGGTACACAGTTTATGTTTACATCTTGCTTTGCATTCAAAATAATTTGCCCTTGTTTACCTACATAAAATCAGTCATGTCTGGTATTTATTTAAGATCCATATCATTATTCAAAAGAATGCATCATTTCTAAGAATGGATACAGTGGGTCAACATAAGGTTTGTTACTCAACCGTGCACACAATATTCATAGTATGCCAGTGATTTCGATTCTAGCGATAAGATACGCAACGCAATGCCTTATGGCTACGATTGTATGTAAAGAATCGAATGCAATCATTTGATGGCAGTTTTTAATTATTTTTTTTTTGTTTTCAGTTAGAAGGTAGACATCTTCAAAAGATACCTCTGGACCGATCCAGAGGTATGCCGGATTTTTACCGACACATATTCCCGTTGATCCTCGCGGAAGTTTCTTTTAGATATTCCATCGCGGCGATTCGATAGGCAGTGTGTTTGAGTGAGTGTTTACATATGCCTACACCGTGAGAATGTTTAAAGACGATATTATATAAACGAAAGCGAAAGGCAACGTCTCGTGTATTTATGTAATCAGTCTACATGTTCAAAAGGCACAGATTTTATGCATGCATCCCCTGCGCGATCACAATTACAATTAATTAATTAAAATTAAGTTTTATAATATTATGTCTTTTGTACAGTGATGCTCTTGGTGGCACATTGAAGTTTGATTATGAGGGGAAGTGGTTACGGGCGGGTACCGTATCTGGCACTACATTTGACAAATCAATGCCTTTCCCCGGCGTAGCCCCTTATTTATTTGTGTACTCTGATTTACTTGTGTAAGCGCCAGATGAAAAAAACAAGAGATATTGCGTTTTCGGCGATGCGACCTTCGTAATGAGGTTGTGTCCAGAAGAATAAAGCTTCCAGAGGATGAAGTCAAACGATGTAGTCGGCGTCCAAAAGGGATGAAGTCGAACGGTAGAATTAGCGCCCAAGAAAATGAAAGTAAACGATAGAATCAGCACATAAGAAGATGAAGTCAAACGATGGAATCAAGGCCCAAGAGGATGAAGTGAAACGATGGAATCACCGCCCGAAAAGATGAAGTCAAACGATAGATCAAATGAAGAATCAAAGACCGTTGAGAAATTTGAAAGTTTGACGCTTAAGTATCCTTTTCTCTCTGTCGGACGCGTCGTCAGCTGGTGGTTGACAGCTGGCTAATGGTAATGTACTAGAACTCTCTAATAAATTTGCGAATCCGCAACACTGTGTATCCAAATAATAATGAGGAGACGTTACAACACAAATACTTTATTTAGTCTACGTGGCATCGCAACTCATGTTAGTTATATATATATATATATATATATATATATATATATATATATATATATATATATATATATATATATATATATATATTGTTGGGGATTGGCAATTGAATGTGCTGGGATGTGCTGGAGAAAAGATGAAGTCAAACGATAGATCAAATGAAGAATCTAAGACCGTTGAGAAATTTGAAAGTTTGACGCTTAAGTATCCTTTTCTCTCTGTCGGACGCGTCGTCAGCTGGTGGTTGACAGCTGGCTAATGGTAATGTACTAGAACTCTCTAATAAATTTGCGAATCCGCAACACTGTGTATCCAAATAATAATGAGGAGACGTTACAACACAAATACTTTATTTAGTCTACGTGGCATCGCAACCCATGTTAGTTATATACATATATATATATATATATATATATATATATATATATATATATATATATATATTGTTGCGGATTGGCAATTGAATGTGCTGGGATGTGCTGGAGAAATCTAGTACATTCGCAGTGTATACCAGTTGCGCGGCAGCTGTCACGGACCAGCTGGCCGATTGTCACGAACGATGAGGTAATAGCGTCCCTTTTTTGAATTGCAGTTATGCCCACTCAGTCAGTCTGCAACCAACATTCAACGGGCTCGTTACATCGGGGCAAGCATCGTCATCACGAGTAAAACGGAACAAGAAGCTACTCATTGTCGTTGTTGTTAACATATTTATTGAATGTTCAATAAACTAACTCAATCTCTTTAAAAGGTAAATTCCTCGAGTCGTTTTCTTCTTCCATCTGCTTTGTTCCTGCAAAGACCAACCGAATTGAAATACGCAATCACTGGTGTAATTGAATTGCATCATACTCAGGACGGTGGTTCGCGAGAATCACCATTATCACCCATCGGTGGACGCAGCCTTCATCCTAACGGTTACACCCATAACAATATATATATATATATATATTGTAGCGAGCTTAGGGTTCGCTGGATTAATTATTTTAATAAATAAGAACCGTTAAATCGATTCTCTTTATAAACACTTTATTAGTCTGTTAATATCAATCGTTACTTGATATTTCCTTCTTTACTTATCGCTTCCTTACTGCTTACTTCTTACTTATCTTCTTGATCTGCGTGCGGCGTATTTATACCGTTTTCCCCCATTTTGATGCGGCGTTTCGTTTCCGCCCGTTCCATAGCCTTGAATTTTATACTGCTCATAGTCTCCAGTTTTCCAGTACTTTCTAGAATATTTTAGTACTTTGTTCCGGACTTTCTAGAATATTTTAGTACTGATTGTCATATGCGTCACATTACCCTCCCCCTAGATTAGTTCGTCTCGAACTAAGTTCACTGGTCTTCTGGGTTAACAAAAAGTCGCCAGTCGGCCACGATGTACCACTTTTATCTTGGCATTCGATCTTCGCTGAATCCTATAGACAACGTCGTTAATTCTTGTGAGAATCTTATACGGTCCTTCCCGATGTTGCCGCAACTTCGGAGACCTTCCTTTTTGCCGATGAAGGTTATAAAGCCACACGTTATCGCCTGCATTAAATCCAGATGCTTTGACTCGAACGTCGTACCTTGTTTTCATCCTGTTACTTGATACCTTGATTTGCTTTCGAACTAAATGATGAATCTCATCGAGGCGATTTCTCCATTCGGCTGCGTAGTCTTCAGTCTTATCTATGACGTCTGGAGGTATTCCGAATCGTAGATCAGCTGGTAGTCGTACCTCTCTCACCCAAATATAATTCTTGCTGGAGAATGGCCCGTCGTATCGTGATTAGCCGATCTATAGCTCATGAGAAAGGTTTTTTTGTACATATTTGTCCCAATCTCTTTGGTGATCACTAACGACCTTCGATAAATGCTCTTTCATTGTTCGGTTGAACCTTTCGACCATTCCGTCTGACTGCGGATGTAAGGGTGTGGTCCTGGTTTTCCTTACGCCCAGTATCGCACAGTTGCCTTGAAATATCTGTGATTCTAAGTTTCGACCTTGATCGGAATGAAGCTCGCAGGGAACTCCATATCTGCTGATCCAATTATTGATAACTGCTCAATGATGGTTGTTGCTTCTTGGTTTGTTTGCTGAAGTAATCCATGATGACCAACATGTATTTGTTGTTGTCGTTGGTTTTTGGAAATGGTCCTGAGATATCAATCGCAATTCGCTCGAAAGGGGCACCCACGTTGTACTGCTTCATAGCGCCCCTTGGTTTTGCTGTGGGTCCTTTGATCACCGTGCAAGTTATGCACTTCCTACACCAAGGCGACGTCATCTCTCATGTGAAGCCAGTAGAATCGAGATCGTAATTTTGAGTGTCTTATTAACCCCCAGATGTCCACCGGAGACCCCGTCGTGCATCTCTGTTAGTACATCCTTCACTTTTGATGGTGGAACTAGAATCTGCATTCGATGGGATTTTCCATCCGCGGATCCCATTTACGCTTTAGAATTCCATCTTCCACCAGCAAGGAATTCCGTTTTGCCCAATATGCTCTAAATGTTTCACTCTTGTCGGAAATATTGTTCCAAGTTGGCCGCTCGTTCTTTTCTTTGTGTTCCTGGATTAGTGACATATCTTCACATATAGCATCACTCGTCCACCCATCTAGTACTTCTACCCATACATTTCGGAGGTCGTATGCCTCTTGTTTTAAACAATCAATTTCTGCTTCCGAATCCTTTAGGGTCAAAATTTCAGCTTGCCTCTCTGCTAGATAAGTTGATAGGCGATTGTTCTCTTCAATGACCTTTTCTCCGCTGGTCTTAAGAGCAATTATCTGTTGATGCAAGGATTTACATTCGGTCGTGGTGCTGTCCAAGTCTGAATCACGCTGAAGGCTTCTCTTGTGATTAGCGCATGAACATCAATTGATGTTTCATTCATTCGTCGACGTTTCCTACAGTCAACAAAGATGTGGCAGAGTTCGCCGCATGTCCAACACTTCATATCAGGTCTTGGGATTGTCCGTTGTACATGCCCGATTCTTTGGCAGAAACATTCTTGGACGGACGTTTCTCGGGGTCTATATGTACTCCTGGTAGCCAGTTTAGCAGATTCATATGCCAATGCGAACACCAGTATTTCATTAGTCGTCTTCTTTGCCGCCAAACGAACGGCTTGTTGCAAGTCCCGATCTTGGAGTGCGTTTATAAATGCATCCATTGCTACCTCGTTCAGAAATTCCTTAGTCATAATTGAATAAGACAAGTTTGCCAATCGCTCAATGTCTGCCTGCAACTGTTGAAGATTTTCTCCAGGTTTCTACGTTCTGCTCCGCAGTTGCATGCGGTAGACCTGCTGCATGTGGTTGTCTCCATACCTAGCTTCAAGGCCGTCTCTTACCGCTTGGAAATCTGTTTGCCTCTCTGTATGGTTTGTAGCGATTCCGCAGCCGCCCCGCGGAGTGACAAAATTAGTGATGTTGACTTTTGCCATCCGACCATTTATTATAATTAGCCGCGGCGTCAAACTGACGTATAAATACGGAGAAGGGTCCCGTTCCATCGAAGGTTGGCGGTTGCATCCTTGTGTCTTTGTAGTCATGTTGATTGCTAGGCGATGTCTTATTTCTCTCAATACACTCAAGTCTCTGTTCGATTCGTGTTGTTTCATCGGTAACTTTCTTAAATTCAGCTTCGTTTTTTTAGATCCAGATTTTCTACTTCGTTTCGAATTTTTGACTGAATTTCTTCCTTAAAGTGTTGAAAATTACATTTCATCCACTGCGTTTAGGCATCCAATTTTGCATTCAGATCTGCAGGTTGTGCGTCGAATTTTGAATTTTGGGCATCCAGCTTTGCGCGTCCAGTTTTGTATTGTCTGTAGCTTGCACGTCCAATTTTGTCATCATCATCTTGAGCATCTCCCAAATGTCCAACTGTGGCGAACTCTTCTCCGTTACATTGGCACCATCTTAACTCCCTGTTTCTTCTCCATCCGGACAGTGTAGCCCAATCGTAAGAACTTGTGTCGACATCAATACTCTCTTCTTCCATTGCTGCTTGCAGAGGCTGTCGAAGAATTTGCTTCTGTCCTCTGCTATCCGATTCCGGTCCTGAAGTTCCTTCTTCAACTCAGGAACGCGAAGATCCTCCAAATGTCGATCTGACATAGTCACAACACACTTTCACAGACTTATTTACTTCACTAATAATTAATCCCATTTCTGACACCAATTGTAGCGAGCTTAGGGTTCGCTGGATTAATTATTTTTAGTAAATAAGAGCCGTTAAATCGATTTTGAATTAATATAAACACTTTTTTTAGTCTGTTAATAATGTAACGAGCTTAGGGTTCGCTGAATTAATTATTTTGAATAAATAAGAGCCATTAAATCGATTTTGAATTAATGTGACACTTTATTAGTCCGTTAATAACAACCGTTACTTTTTACCGCACACTTAACGATTACTTCATTTATCGCGTCTTTGACTGATTACTCCTTTGCTTCTTACTTATCGCTTGCTTCACTTTCTACTTCTTACTCGT
Source organism: Microdon myrmicae (assembly GCA_963931805.1). Lineage (NCBI taxonomy): Eukaryota > Metazoa > Arthropoda > Insecta > Diptera > Syrphidae > Microdon > Microdon myrmicae. Next base: position 101,814,314 of record OZ007501.1, on the reverse strand, counting down.
CTCCATGATCTGTGTGCGACGTATTTATATCGTTTCCTCATTCTGATTCGGCGTTTCGTTTCCGTCTATTTCATACCCTTGAATGTTCTATTGTTCGTAGTCTCCAGTTTTCTATTACTTTCTAGAATATTCTAGTACTTTGTTTCGGACTTTCTCGAATATTCTAGTACTGATTGTCATATGCGTCACAATAACAGCCGTTACTTTTACCGTACACAACGATTTCTTGACTTATTGCTTGCTTCACTGCTTACTTCTTACTTACTCCTTGATCTGCGTGCGACGTATTTATACCGTTTTTCCTTATTCTGATTCGGCGTTTCGTTTCCGTCCGCCCCATAGCCTCGAATTTTCTACTGCTCATAGTCTCCAGTTTTCCAGTACTTTCTGGAATATTCTAATACTTTGTTTTGGACTTTCTAGAATATTCTAGTATTGATTGTCATATGCGTCACACTACCCTCCCCCTAGATTGGTTCAGTACTAGAATATACTGATTGTCATATGCGTAACAATATATAAAACAAACAAGGCAATATTTACAAATGTATAAATATAAGCTTATGAATAAAAAACCAAACGGGGGAGTGGAACAACTTCTTAATTCTAGGAAAGAATACAACAGTTCTTTGTTTTACGTGTAATAATTAATTTTTAATAATTCAAATCAACACTCAAAGTTTTTAATGCTATTCCGGATTTGCAGTCTCACTATGCGAGGTCTGCATGCTTTTATTGAATATGTTACCGTCATCTTGTTTTGATCGTTTTACATAGTTGTTTTCGCGGCACCACTCGACAAAATCATCAATAAGTACGGGCCAGGCCCCTTCTGAGTCATAATTTACCATTTCGTCATCTATCTGTACCGCAAAGTCGAGTAACAAGTTCCAAGTATCTCTTGATATTGACCTTTTGTGTTTCTCCTGTATTAACGAACACAAAAAAAATTAATATTTAGATAATAAAAGATGTTATAATTTAATAAATAAATAAAATAAGTAATAACAAAATTTAATTGTAATTGTTAAGGAAAAACATTCGCTTAATTGAATAAGGTGGAGTTATAATTTTTTGGTTTATTCTGATTTCGTTGCACGAAAACCTCTGGGGCAGTGTTTTCCTCTCTTTTCTTTATTAATACCAAGAAATGGCATCGTTCGTTTTTCTCAGTCGGTTCTATTGTTTTCCTATAACTTTTTTGGTTTACCTGCACCCATAAAGTAAAACCGATTTAAAAAAAAAAAATTAAACCTGTATTTATTACTCCAAATCTTTTTCATTGCCTAACCCAATGATTCAGTTTGGGCTTCAAGTCAAAGCGATGTGCCCGGAGCGGTCTCTTTTGTGAACAGCCAGGATTCACACGACGCTAAATCTGATGAATAGGGAGACATAGTTCGAATTTTTAGCAAAAACGGCGTAAAAGAAAGTTGAATATAAGCTTAAAAATTGAAATAAAAAAAAAAAAATAAAAAAAAAAAACTTGGAAGAATGGCTGATGTTATTAAAATACTCAGAGTTTCATGTCATGAAACAAGTGGGGATTGTTTGTGCAAACGTTATATATATTTTGAAAAAGTTTCTTACATTGCTCAAAATAAAATTATTTCTAATTTTAACGATATGTTAACAACATTCCCTGTGAGTAGGGCGTTAGAATATGCTCACAGCTAGGCCGGTTTGTCGTAAGAGGCGACTAAAGGCCGAGTGGTAGGTGGGGTTCCAACGCCCTGTTGCCCGGTGAAATACCACCCCATAAAGCTTTAGACTCCGTGAAATGGTCGGGAGAAATCCCTGGTCATGTTTCGGAGCTTGGCTGATGGACCTGTGGGGGTTCTCTATATCACACGGAGAACCAACCCACAATTCGTACCTAACTTCGACCACTAACAGCGCGTCACCTTAACCCAACTCCCTCATTCCAAACTCGCAAAGAATACACTTCCCAATCTACAACAGCATCCACTCCCAAATCTGCAATCGCATACATCCCCAAACTTGCAAAAAATTCATTTCCCGATCTACAATAGCATATATTTCCCAATCCCAATAGAATGCATTTGTAAAACACACAACAGAATATACCCCGAAACCTGCAACAGAATACATTTTAAATCATCTCCCTCATTTACACCAAACCGCATTTAGTTTTCGGCGAACAAAGTATTAGAATATTCCAGAAAGTACTGGAAAACTGGAGACTATGAGCAGTAGAAAATTCGAGGCTATGGGACGGACGGAAACGAAACGCCGAATCAGAATGAGGAAAAACGGTATAAATACGTCGCACGCAGATCAAGGAGTAAGTAAGAAGTAAGCAGTGAAGCAAGCAATAAGTCAAGAAATCGTTAAGTGTACGGTAAAAGTAACGGTTGTTATTGTGACGCATATGACAATCAGTACTAGAATATTCGAGAAAGTCCGAAACAAAGTACTAGAATATTCTAGAAAGTAATGGAAAACTGGAGACTACGAACAATAGAACATTCAAGGGTATGAAATAGACGGAAACGAAACGCCGAATCAGAATGAGGAAACGATATAAATACGTCGCACACAGATCATGGAGACGAGTAAGAAGTAGAAAGTGAAGCAAGCGATAAGTAAGAAGCAAAGGAGTAATCAGTCAAAGACGCGATAAATGAAGTAATCGTTAAGTGTGCGGTAAAAAGTAACGGTTGTTATTAACGGACTAATAAAGTGTCACATTAATTCAAAATCGATTTAATGGCTCTTATTTATTCAAAATAATTAATTCAGCGAACCCTAAGCTCGTTACATTATTAACAGACTAAAAAAAGTGTTTATATTAATTCAAAATCGATTTAACGGCTCTTATTTACTAAAAATAATTAATCCAGCGAACCCTAAGCTCGCTACAATTGGTGTCAGAAATGGGATTAATTATTAGTGAAGTAAATAAGTCTGTGAAAGTGTGTTGTGACTATGTCAGATCGACATTTGGAGGATCTTCGCGTTCCTGAGTTGAAGAAGGAACTTCAGGACCGGAATCGGATAGCAGAGGACAGAAGCAAATTCTTCGACAGCCTCTGCAAGCAGCAATGGAAGAAGAGAGTATTGATGTCGACACAAGTTCTTACGATTGGGCTACACTGTCCGGATGGAGAAGAAACAGGGAGTTAAGATGGTGCCAATGTAACGGAGAAGAGTTCGCCACAGTTGGACATTTGGGAGATGCTCAAGATGATGATGACAAAATTGGACGTGCAAGCTACAGACAATACAAAACTGGACGCGCAAAGCTGGATGCCCAAAATTCAAAATTCGACGCACAACCTGCAGATCTGAATGCAAAATTGGATGCCTAAACGCAGTGGATGAAATGTAATTTTCAACACTTTAAGGAAGAAATTCAGTCAAAAATTCGAAACGAAGTAGAAAATCTGGATCTAAAAAAACGAAGCTGAATTTAAGAAAGTTACCGATGAAACAACACGAATCGAACAGAGACTTGAGTGTATTGAGAGAAATAAGACATCGCCTAGCAATCAACATGACTACAAAGACACAAGGATGCAACCGCCAACCTTCGATGGAACGGGACCCTTCTCCGTATTTATACGTCAGTTTGACGCCGCGGCTAATTATAATAAATGGTCGGATGGCAAAAGTCAACATCACTAATTTTGTCACTCCGCGGGGCGGCTGCGGAATCGCTACAAACCATACAGAGAGGCAAACAGATTTCCAAGCGGTAAGAGACGGCCTTGAAGCTAGGTATGGAGACAACCACATGCAGCAGGTCTACCGCATGCAACTGCGGAGCAGAACGTAGAAACCTGGAGAAAATCTTCAACAGTTGCAGGCAGACATTGAGCGATTGGCAAACTTGTCTTATTCAATTATGACTAAGGAATTTCTGAACGAGGTAGCAATGGATGCATTTATAAACGCACTCCAAGATCGGGACTTGCAACAAGCCGTTCGTTTGGCGGCAAAGAAGACGACTAATGAAATACTGGTGTTCGCATTGGCATATGAATCTGCTAAACTGGCTACCAGGAGTACATATAGACCCCGAGAAACGTCCGTCCAAGAATGTTTCTGCCAAAGAATCGGGCATGTACAACGGACAATCCCAAGACCTGATATGAAGTGTTGGACATGCGGCGAACTCTGCCACATCTTTGTTGACTGTAGGAAACGTCGACGAATGAATGAAACATCAATTGATGTTCATGCGCTAATCACAAGAGAAGCCTTCAGCGTGATTCAGACTTGGACAGCACCACGACCGAATGTAAATCCTTGCATCAACAGATAATTGCTCTTAAGACCAGCGGAGAAAAGGTCATTGAAGAGAACAATCGCCTATCAACTTATCTAGCAGAGAGGCAAGCTGAAATTTTGACCCTAAAGGATTCGGAAGCAGAAATTGATTGTTTAAAACAAGAGGCATACGACCTCCGAAATGTATGGGTAGAAGTACTAGATGGGTGGACGAGTGATGCTATATGTGAAGATATGTCACTAATCCAGGAACACAAAGAAAAGAACGAGCGGCCAACTTGGAACAATATTTCCGACAAGAGTGAAACATTTAGAGCATATTGGGCAAAACGGAATTCCTTGCTGGTGGAAGATGGAATTCTAAAGCGTAAATGGGATCCGCGGATGGAAAATCCCATCGAATGCAGATTCTAGTTCCACCATCAAAAGTGAAGGATGTACTAACAGAGATGCACGACGGGGTCTCCGGTGGACATCTGGGGGTTAATAAGACACTCAAAATTACGATCTCGATTCTACTGGCTTCACATGAGAGATGACGTCGCCTTGGTGTAGGAAGTGCACAACTTGCACGGTGATCAAAGGACCCACAGCAAAACCAAGGGGCGCTATGAAGCAGTACAACGTGGGTGCCCCTTTCGAGCGAATTGCGATTGATATCTCAGGACCATTTCCAAAAACCAACGACAACAACAAATACATGTTGGTCATCATGGATTACTTCAGCAAACAAACCAAGAAGCAACAACCATCATTGAGCAGTTATCAATAATTGGATCAGCAGATATGGAGTTCCCTGCGAGCTTCATTCCGATCAAGGCCGAAACTTAGAATCACAGATATTTCAAGGCAACTGTGCGATACTGGGCGTAAGGAAAACCAGGACCACACCCTTACATCCGCAGTCAGACGGAATGGTCGAAAGGTTCAACCGAACAATGAAAGAGCATTTATCGAAGGTCTTGCGAAAACTTGCAAAAAATTCATTTCCCGATCTACAATAGCATATATTTCCCAATCCCAATAGAATGCATTTGTAAAACACACAACAGAATATACCCCGAAACCTGCAACAGAATACATTTTAAATCATCTCCCTCATTTACACCAAACCGCATTTAGTTTTCGCCGAAAACCATTCCGGCTCACTTCCTACTTAAACTATTTTTCTCGCTTGTAACCAAGCAGCATTTAGTTTCCCCGAAAACCATTTCGGCCCCCATCCGACATAAACCAATTGAAACAATACCAATTCTCCTTACTGGTAAGTCACCAGCACGATGCGTTGCATTCCCACGAAACAACCATCGCAACGCCCAAGGCTTTTGTTCCTTTGTCTAACCGACAACCCATGCCCATACTTGGTCATGCCCCCGAAACCAATTTCTCAGTATGCACGACAACAGAGGAATCTAACTCAGCCTGTACGGCAGGAATTCCCTGGAACAAATTCCCTATGTACGCATAGCAACCTTTCTTCATGTTCCTAGTAAGTGGTAGTGAGCTTACTTAGCTATGACCCCACTGCCACGACACCATGAATGGATTCTTGCCCATTTTTAACCAGTCGTCTCAACCACATCGCTCTTCAATTCAAACACAGTCGAGTTTTAACAGCCTACGCGACGAGAGTCGAATTTCAACCACTGCAGGAGTCAAGTCGAGGTCGTCAGGTTGCCAGAGTCGGGAGAGTACATCAAGTTACGTGCTAGATTCACGCGTTAATACATCTCTTGTGAGGACTCCATACTCAAAAATTCGCATTCTTTCGGAAAGTAGCGTTTTCCGCCCGTTATTTTCCACCGGGTCATTTTGCAAAACCCAATCAAAACGCAGATCGGTCGCGTCATCGGTAAAGAAACATTTATTGCGACCAGACACCAGAGTTATAAAAAAGGGAAATTGTCCTTCTACGCTTGTGTAGTGTTTGTCCTTTTTACGTTTGTGTAGTGTTACTGTCGTACGGAGATTTCCTCTTATAGTGTAAAAATTGATTGTTAAAAAGAATAAGTAACGAAACTTGAAATAAAAAAACACCCAAACAACATTTATACAGAGAAATAGAAAAGAACATTTAAACAACATCTAAACGGGAAAAATACAAAGAACACTTAAACAACATTTGAACAGAGAAATAAAAAAAAGGAACGCTTAAACATTTGTACAGCACGAAGTCGTGTGTTTTATTTTCCCTTTTCTACAAGCGCACAGTGTGTGGCGGACCTTCTAGTTTCGGAACAATTTTCTGTGAACAATCTCCGGCGGCGCAATTCGGTAGGAGTGTAGTGAACCACGTGCCATACGTTGGCATCAAACTATCCACACCCTCAGACCGGTTCGAGAAAATGTTGGTTTAGGTGGTAGTCGGTCCAAAGGTGAGATACCACCCCGCCATGCTGTACATTTCGCGATATCGTCGAGAGAAATCTTCGAGGGTGTTTCGGATGTGTGGCTGATGGCCCGAACTGACACGGAGATAAGTCATATTGGTACCTTCTGATATAAACTAGTTTCCCATTCGGATCTCCGGGGGGCGACTATATGTCAGGGCGAACATCATGTGAATATTTTGATAAATAACCCAACTTTAAGAAATGCGTGATTGCGGAATCGGGTTCGTTCGCGGAGCTCTGTCGACGTTCGACTGACGACGGGATTTTGTGATATCAGGGGTATCGGTTTCACCAATACGAATGTAAACGCCGTCCACAATATTTACGAACAGCGAAACCTGATATCCTTGCCCTAATTGAGACCCAGGTCGATTCATCAACTGATTCGCCATATCTTTGTTACTCAGGATATGTCTTGCATCCGAGATTCTGTTTCCGATTAAGGGCGGAGTCTGCGTCGTCACGCGGTCCGACCTGGCTTACCAAAGGATGGAGGCGTTAGAACCCAATAACTTGGACTTCATGTGGTTGAGGGTGGTGCTGCAGAATTCTTTTCTTTTCCTTTGTTGTTTTTACCGCTCCCCGAATGACGATCAACAAGCGACACTTTTCGGACATGTTTCACGTACCGTCGACTGGATACAGGTCAACCACCCGGCTTCACAAATTGTCGTCTTGCCGTCCTTGTCGTTTTTAATGTACACAATTCCGACTGATTGACACATTCTAACAGAACCGACGAGGTTGGGACACTGGCGGAGATGTTCACTGTTAGCCACAATTTAACAATTCAACACCCTGAATCTGTTTTAGACATCCGGGGCGAGCATTTATACCGTGGATTGTTGCGCCACTGAGAAACTGTGATCACTGCTTGGTATCGATCGCGCAAACACTTGCATTTCAAGGGAATAACCGACCCAAGCAGCTTCGCCATGTATAGAGGTATGGGGCTGCCAACTGGAACGATTTGCGAGATTTCTTTGCATCCTTTCCGTGCTCGGAGGTGTGCTTTGGAGACTCCGATGTAAACGCATTCACGGAGATTATTCTTCTCGGGATGGAGGCCTACATTTCGCATTCCATCAAACTAAATTCATCTGATAAACCTTGGTTTGATAAAAAAAAAAATACGAGCCGATTACACCGACAAAAAATAGAGCTTCTAAACTATAGCGGTCCAATCCCACCGAGATTGACAGTAAGAATTTTGTTAGAATTAGACGCGCGTGTAAACAGGCGATTGATACCGCGAAGAAGGTCTACAACGACAGAGTGACCAATTAGTCCCTTGAGTGCTCAACTGGTTCGCGTCCCTTCTGGTCAATGGCAAGGGCTGTCAGCAGTAACTCCGTTTCCTCCTCTCTGCCTCCGTTAAAGACGGGCAGCTGGACCTTAGTCACGAATTCAAAGCATAAAATCAATGTGGTCGCGAATTCAACTGGCGATGCCGGTCTTTTGGGATCATCTGTGATCGTGCCAGTGCAATTCTCAATGCCAGATGTGGAGTTCCGCTCATGTGCTTTTCAACACATTCTCCCTAGACTTGACAGTAAGAAGTCAACCTGTCTGGATGGAATACCTATAGCGTTTGGGATGATAGTGAAGAACGTATGATTCGAACTGACGCTATGACAGTTAGAATCACCAAAAATTGAACCAAAGCGCAACCCATCAGTCCGCCACCGTGTGTACGAATTCGATTTCTAAACTCAAGTACATTCGACTGATGTGGATTTGTTATGTTATCGCTATGGTATACGGCTCTGATGCATTTTCTTATTCGATTTTCGTTCGGTGTTCTTCACTATTTACTTGTGTATTGTGTGTGTATCTGTTAGAAACGCCACATACCAGTAATAGTTCTTCAAAACTATGCTCCAGAACTGGCACCGGTTCTTGGCAGATTCTTCCGCTTACTTTGCGCACAGAAAACTTTCCCTACCTGCTGCGAAAGCGCTCGAATTTAACCAATCCCACAGAAAGAGAAAAAGTGTCACCCACAAAATCGCGTTTGATTTCTCCAAGGTTTTTGACCGCGTCTAACAACAACCCTTGCCAAGTAAACTTCGTTTAGACGGACTCTCTCATCAACTTTGCGACTTCGACTCGCGCGAAGGCGACATGTCTCCGAATCTTCATTCTATTAATTTCTGGATGCCTCAGGTTTCTATTCTGGCTCGAACCATATTTCTACTTCATATCAATAGTTTATTGCAATCGACGGGTAAAAAAATATTCAGAGTTTCGGATGATATTACACACGTTTCCTTGATTTTCCAAATGATCTTCCGATTGACGCGTCAACGTCGTAGCAATTGAGACGTAGTCAGATCGATTCCCTGAATATCGGGATTTGGATAAAATCCTACAATGGGGAAAGGCCAATCTCATCGACTTCAAAATGGAACATCGGTTCTACAGCTGATGATGAATGCCTAGGATACTAAATCTAAGGAAAGTCTGAATTTGCTCGGTGTTACAACTAGTGGGAATTATAATAAAATGAATATATACATGTTGTATATATGCATACGTTATTCCCGGTTAACTAAGATATGGCGCCAGCGAAAAGTACGCAGCGCATTAATTTGACACACGTCATTTTGTTAGTCTGAGATTTAACTACAAACACACACAAGTTGAGTGCACCAAAAACTAGCGAATTTGTTTTATCGTCCAGTGATCATGTCTAGTTTTGTGCCTGAAAAATAACATTTTCGGCACGCATTGCCTTTCTTATTTCATCAAAAGAAGAAGGCTGTTGAAAATCATCGTTTGCTGGTAGAAACATATGGTAAACAACTCCATCAATTATAATACGTGAGACATGTTTTGGACAATTTAAAAGTGGCGATTTCAATGTGAAAGACAGTGAGCGCTCTGGTAGACCACAAAAATGTGAAGACGAGCAATTGCAGGAGTTATTGGATGATGACCCAACTCAAACTCAACGACAATTAGCGGAAGCAATACACGCATCACAAGAAACATTCAGCAGACGTTTACGAGCAATTGGGAAGGTTAATAAACATGGTAAATGGGTTCGACCCTGAGGAGATTGGATCAGATGGTCAAGCGTGGAAGGAGAGTGCACAGGACAGGGAACGATTGCGGAGTCGAGTCGGTGAGGTCATGAACTTCCGGGTTCCTACAGGCCAATAAATAGTAAAAAAATAGTAAAATGGGCCCACAAGGTTTGAATGAACGTCAAATGGAAAAAGCAAAGTGACATGTGAAATGCTGCCTCAACGCCACGGGTGACGAAAAATGGATTTATTTTGAAAACCCGAAGTGGAAAAAATCGTGGCTTTCACCTGGCGAAGCAGGTCCTCCAACAACAAGGGCAAATCGCTTCGGCAAGAAGACCATGCTCTGTGTCTGCTGGGACCAGAGCGGTATTGTATATTATGAATGCTGGAAGCCAGGTGAAACCGTCAATACACAACGCTATCGTCAACAACTCCTTAATTTAAACCACACATTAACCGAAAGACGACCGGAATGGGCCAGAAGACATGGCAAAGTGATTTTGTTACACGACAACGCGCCGTCTCACACAGCAAATATAGTGAAAGACACCTTGAAATCACTTGGACGGGACATCCTTCTGCACCCGCCGTACTCCCCGGACTTGGCACCATCTGACTATAACCTCTTCGCATCAATGGGGCACGCACTCGCAGAGTGGAACTACAGCGATTTCGAGGAAGTTGGGAAATGGCTCGACGCATGATTTACCTAGACTAGCAGTTTTTCTGGCATGCTATTCATAAATTAGGCTCCTTGATAGTATAGTGGTTAGTATACGCGCCTGTCTCGCGGGCGACCAGGGTTCGATTCCCCGTCGGGGAGCCTCTGGCGCAAGACTAACGACCTTGCCCGGAAAAAACAAATCATTATGGAAAATTTAACAAGCCTCAGGACTTGCTAAATAAGGCAAAGACCGGCTCCTGGTTGCAGTGCCGATGATGATGATTCATAAACTACTTTAAGGATGTGCGAAATGTGTAAAAGCCGATGGACAATATTTTGAATAAAAAGAATTAATTTCCCTAGAAAATTACATAAGTAAAAATTTTTTTACAAAACAAATCGGAAACGACATGCATACACCTGGTATATGCAGATTACAGTGGCAAAAATAGAGCTTTTGAACTATGGCGCTCCAATCCCACCGAGGTTAACAGAACGAATCTTGTTAGAATCAGAAACGCGTGCAACCAGGCTATTGATACCATGAAGAAGGCCTACAACGACAAAGTGACCAGTAAACTTGAGTGCTCAACTGGGTTTCGTCCCTTCTGATCAATGGCAAAGGCTATCAACAGTATCTTCGCTTCCCCCTCTTTACCCCCCCTTGGTGGCGAGTGGCGGAAATTTAGTTACAAATTCAAAAGATAATGCTAATGCGTTGGCAAATTCAAACCTCGATGCCGGTCCTTTGGAGCCACCTGTGATCGCGCCGGTGCGGTCTTCAATGCGGATTGTGAGGTTCCGCCCGCGTACCATTCAATCCATTCTACGTGGATTGGGCTGTAGGAAGGCAACCGGCCCGGACAGAAGACCAGCAATAGCCCTAAGAACTGTGCTCCGAAACTGTCGTGGGTTTTTGGCAGGCTCTTTCGTTTATCTTATGCATGCAGGACATTTCATACCTGCTGGACAGTAGCTCGAGTTCAGCCGATCCCAAAGAGGGGGAAAAAGTGTCTCCCACAAGATTATCGGCCGATAGCATTACTGTCTACTTTATCTAAGGTAATGGAAAAGGTCATCAATACAGAGTTAGTTAAGTATTTGGAGTGCAACGGACTTCTGAATGATCGTCAATATGGATGCCGTGGCAGGCGGCCCACGGGAGATCTTTTGACACTCATAACCGATATATGGACATCTGCGATTGAGCGGCATGATGAGTCAAGGGCGGTCGCATTGGATATCTCCAAGGCTTTCGACCGTGTCTGGCACGAGGCATTGCTTAGCAAACTTCGTTCATATGGACTTTCCCAACAGCTTTGCGACTGGACGAGGAGCTTCCTCGAGAATCGATCGATCCGAGTTGTCGACGACGAGTGTTCGGATCTGTATCCTGTCAATTCGGGGGTGCCACAGGGTTCTATTTTGGCTTCGACCTTCTTTTTGCTTCACATAAATGATTTGTTGGAGACAACGGATAACAAAGTGTTCAGTTTTGCGGATGATAGTACGCTTGTTTCCTCTTTTTCGAGTGTTCGGCCGTTTGGTGCATCTGCATCGCATCAGCTAAGATGTAGACAGATTGACTTTCTGAATCAGCATCTAGATAATGTCCTGCAGTGGGGAAGGACCAATCTCGTCGGCTTCAATGCAGCGAAGACACAATATACAACATTAACAAAGAAAAGTGGATCATCGGTTCCACAGTTGATGATGAATGGCCGGGCCCTCGAAGCTGGGGAAAGTTTGAAATTGCTCGGCGTCACGGTCTGTGGGAATGTATCATGGCATAAACACGTGTCGAGCATCGCCAGGTCAGCCACAGGAAAGCTGAGCTATCTTTTTAGAGCTAAGAAATATTTTACTCCGGCCCAACTTCTTTTCCTATATAAATCCCAAATTAGACCCGGGCTCGAATATTGCTCTCATGTTTGGAGCTTGGCTCCTAAACATACCTTCGACCTACTTGAGAGCATATAGCATATATAGCCTGATCGGGGACTCGGCGGTGACATCCGGACTACAGTCGCTATCACATCGAAGGCGTGTAGCCAACCTCTGTCTGTTTTACAGATATTATCACGGGTACTGTTCTTCGGAGATTCTTGGTATTGTTCCACGCAATTCGGTTTATGTGCAATCCACAAGACAATCCGACGGATCGCACCAGTTTGCGGTTCATCTCCCGACGGCGCGAACATCCCTGCATCAGAACTCGTTCCGTTACAGAGCGGCGAAGCCGTGGAACTCCCTTATCACGCGAGTGTTCCCGGAGCGTTACAACCTGCAACTGTTCAAAAAGAACTGCAACAGTTATTTGGTGGCTTCTCGGGGCGCCCGCTCGGCGCTATAGGTTCGCCTCTCCGAGAGAAGAAGGCTCACCGCCGCTGTGTAAGAAAATATTATTAACAATATTCACATCTACATCATAAAGCATAACATAGAGCATGTTTTATTAGCAAATCTTTTCGGGACACTTTAACGATATGATAATGCGGTTTAGGGTAATTACATATTAAGGAAGAGAAATAGGGGACCCCATTGAACCACGACTGAAAATTACCAGAGTTGTTTGCTCAAATGACCAGACTAATTCCATCAAGTTTAATTCCGATAAACATACAAGAAACTCTTTACTAGAGCTATTTGATATTTCCGCATTTTCAAACAAATTTGACTCGAAATAGGATAAGGGTTATTAATAACTTTGCATCTGAACCAGTTGCAAGTGCAAACAATTGCTTGGATTAGGACATAAAAAATAAATAAAAGTTACACAATTAACACAGAAGTACTTACATTTAAAAATATGCACCAGAGATTTAAAAATTCAAAGCTTTCCTCCAAAACAATTTTCCAATATGCTATCGCCATATCTAAGTCGACCCCTTTCTGTCCAGGGTCCTTCGCATAATTAAACGTAAAGTGATAAAATTCCTTAAATTTTGCATCATTATTATATACTTCGTTCTCGAGCATAACTAATCGGGATTTGAGATCGAATAAATTGTTTGCATTTAATTCAACCATCCCAGTGTAGAATTCATCGAATGTGAATTCACATTGTGTTTCAGCGCGGCATTTCCACGCGAATAACAAGACCAGTATAGAATCAGCATTGAGTTCCAAGTCGTCTAGGAAACGTATTATACCTTCTGAAGTAATCTTTTTCGGATCACATGCATCTCGGTATTTATCGAAGATATTTTCTATAACATTCAAAAATAAACCATTCGCGACCACAGGTTTTCGGTAATAATAATCACTTGCTACTTCAATATCCCAATTGTTAGCTATCAAGCATTTTAGAGCTGTGGCTTCTTGTGCGTGCGTTAGTGATATGAATTTGCGTACTTTCTCTCTTTTTGCTGGCTGCAATCTGTTCTGCAAGTGTACAAAAATATATATATATATAACTATTATTTAATTTAATAATGGACTAATTGATGCAATGCAGTTACGTTGGAGGACACTTATTAGTGTTGTGTTTATTTGTATGGCCCAATCGCATACTGTTGCTAAGGCTCATTGCAGCAATGAACAATTTTGAAACTTACCATTATTAACTATGCCTATAATGATATAAACTCTTAAAAATGTTTTTCCTCCGCACAGCGAATTTTGACGTACAGTGTATTTATGATTTGAGGTTGAAGCCGTATGTGAATTAAGAAACAAACACAAATAAAAAAACAGCACTTGACAGCTGAGTGAAGTTTGTGCCGATAAAAACTGTCAAATGCGTTGACCGGAAGTTGTGTTAATAACGAACGATGGTTGCAAAATTGATTTTGAAAATAAACGATTTTGTGTATAAGTTTTAAAAGCCACCGCGATAGCTGTTCTCAAATCGACGTCTCAATCAAAAGCTAGTTGTTTAAAAAAAATAATGTTCACGTAATTAAAATTGATCGGTAGATCTCGATAAATATTCGCGTCGTACAGTTGCAGGTGTTTTTGTTTTAGGTTTTGTTTTTCTTAGTCCAGATTGAAGTATGTATATCTCAGCATGTTTGTAATCCTGTTGAGATCCGTTGTCAAAGTAAATGAACATCGCTCAATCTGCCACTGGGACATCAAATACACTCCCACTGTTCGGAAATTAACATTTCGCTTTTGTTAATATGAATCGTCGTGGGCATCCTTTTAAACCAGAGGCTACCCAGTTTTGAATTTAGTTTTAACATCGTATTTACAGGGTGGCGCAAAATTAATCATCCAATTTTGTTTTTGAATTACCTTTTTACTAAATAAAAATTTTTTTTATCAGTGATGGAAGTTCACAAATGTCAACTATGATGTCTAGTTCACAAATGTCAAATATGATTGACGTCCGACGCTATTTGCAAAATGCATAACACCTTCCGATAGGGTGATTAATTTTGCACCACCCTGTATTAAAGGTTCTGGGAAAAATGTGTACTATGTTTGAGTAAATCTTAAATCTATTTTTACAATTTTCATGGTCTTATATTAAGTTATTTGCTTTTCATAAGCACTCTAAATTGCACATTAATTATAATTTTTTATTTGTCATTCGACTTCGGTTTTCTGCCCATTGTCACTTATGTGGTATATGAAGAGTGATTATACGATTAATGAATGAGGCATGATTATTTGTGGTATGAATTTTCTACGTGTGGTGCCTTAATTTGGAAATTGTATTCACTTGTGACGTCTAGCAGCTAATGGCAATTTAGAACATTTAATGCAGATTCCCAGGTAGTATCTTACGTGATGTTGTTGTTGAGATCCCAAGCCAATCGCAATATAAAATTTGCCGTGCTCTTTTCTTCGGGTTTCCCGGAGCAGACGCCACATCTTGATTGAATGAATTGTAATATAAATGTTACAGTGACCTTCGCAACTTGTCGTAGTGTACTTCGGCAATAATAATATTTGATTTGTTGTATGTTTAGTGTTCAACTATTAACATTTTAATTTGGAATAATGGTGATTAGTGACTGTAATCCCTTTGCTGATATATTTTAGTTTTAATGTAACATTTTAGTTTTGGTATATTTCAATTTGTTGTGTTACGGAATGGAATGACTGCGCCAGTTGCTACAATTTAATTTTAAATTGTTACAACATAATAATGTAGTCTTCAAATTTTGCAGTGTGCGCCGTTGGTTAACGTTTTATTCTTTTACGGTTGTGGTCACCGTGTTAGGACCGGTAGTACCAATACGGCATCTGCTGTACGGCTTCTGATGGAATCCTTTTCTTAGGGGAAACCGTCCACCGTTGATGCCCGACCGTTGCACTACCTGAGAAACTGAAAATTTCTTGAAGTCACAGGTTACCTGGGGATACTTGCTCCACTAGTCCGCCCACCGAAGCTCCAGTTCGGAACAGAACAAGTAAAACACCCTTCACTCGGCTTCTTCTTGAAGTTTTCCTTTTATTTACAGCATGGATGGGTTCTGAATCTCTTGATATATAATAGTTCTGGTTATCACATTGATACGAAATTACAGCCACGAAAGAAAAGAAACTAAAACGGACGTGATCACCTATGATCACGTAAACACGACACACTTTACAATAATTCTGTTCACGAAAAAACAAACTCTCCCGCCTCGTTCTAAACTTAGTAGTACTATTTTTCGTTTTCTTTTTTAACCGGGGCCGACACGCCCGACTTCTTCTTCAACTCGCGCGTCTGTCCACACAGGCCACTACCTCTCAACTCTCCATCTCACGAGGAGAAAAACAGCACGCCTGTTCCTTCGGAATTCGCAACTTGACGAAAACAAAATCGGGCATTCCCAATATTGGAACTCAACGAAAACAGGGTCGAGCACTCGCTCGCGATTACAATCTAAACTGTGGATCTCTCCCCTAATCTCTGCATACCTATTTCTATCTGAATCCAGTTTTATCTAGATTTAAACTCCCCGCTCGGTGGGACATCGGGGACGGGGGAGATTACTACGTAACACTTATCATATGAAGGGTACAGGGGAAAAACCACGGCAGTCCATTTTCTTTTATTTTAAACTGGTGCTGCCATCTGTGTACTATGAAGTGTACTTTCTTTTCCAGTATATTCATCATCATCATCGGCACTACAACCGGTATCCGGTCTTGGCCTTATTTAGCAAGTCTCTCCATCGGTATCCGGTCCATATCCGAGACTTGTTAAATTGGCCATAATAAATCGTTTTTTCGGGAAAGGTTATTAGCCTTGCGCCAATAAAATAGGCATGCAGGGGAAAAGCCACGGTAGTCCTGAATGCAGGGGAAGAACCACGGTAGTTCATGTCGCACAGACGTAGTGCTGTCGCGTGCCACGCACTTCATCACTAATCACCAGTGCGCGCTGTTGCTTTTTGTTTTGTTGTTGTGTAAGGTTATGATTAATCTGATTAAGTTGTTTTTATTTTTATCAATTTTACTAATTATTTTATTGTTAAAAAATATAAAAAATAGATTTACAAACAATCATAATGAATAGTAGGCTTCTTCTTGGTGAACACTTTTACTTTCGATGGTTAATGCTGTCTTCTGAGTCTATTTCTCCAGCGGACCGGCCTCGATGCTACTTCTCGATTTTGGCTTCTTGTTGGTGAAAACTTTTATTTTCGATAGTAAATGTTTCCCCCTAAGTCCATTTCTCTAGCGGACTGGCCTCGATGCCACTTCTCGATTTTGGGTTTCTTCTTAGTGAACACTTTTACTTTCGACGATTAATGGAATTTTAATGAATAAAAGTCGGTTACACTGTTTGCATTTACTTTCAGTACAAGCTCGTTTTTATTCTGTTGACTTTATTAATTATTCACACGCAATTATTGTACATATATTTCACCGGCTGTTTTTACAGCTTAAAACAAAAACTGATTATATCAAAAACGAGAACTAGTTGGCACACACAAAAAAAAGAAAACCACAGTTTTGTTTGAAGAACAACTCAACTCTCTAACTGCACACGAAGAACCGTCGATCAATCTCTTTTTAAAGGCAAGGAACTGTAAAAAGACTTTCAAAAAACCAGTTGCTCGTTGTCAGCCCCAATTTGATTCAACTCGTGGAGGAACCTACGCGAGTGCCGGATACACGAGGCGACTATGCGAGCACCCTGGGTCTGTTTTTGACATCTGAGCCGAGAATTTATACCGTGGAGGTTTCTGGGCCACTGGGAAACCCGGATCACTGCTTGTTATCTGTCGCGCAAGCATTTGCATTTCAAGCGAATAACCACCCTAGGCAGTTTCGCCATGTATGGAAGTATGTGGCTGCTAACTGGGATGATTTGCGAGATTTCTTCGCATCCTTTCCATGGTCGGGGGTGTGCTTCGGAGACTCCGATGTTAACGCTTGCGCGGAGTGGGTCACATAGATTATTCTTCTCGGGATGCAGATCTACATTCCACATTCAATCAAACAAAGTTCATCTGATATGCCTTCGTTTGATAAAAAATGCCAGCAGATTACAGCGGCAAAAAATTGAGCTTTTAAGCAATGGCGCTCCAATACCACGGATGTTAACAGAACTAGTTTTGTTAGAATCAGAAACACGTGCAACCAGGCGATTGATACCGCGAAGAAAGCTCACAACGACAAAGTAATCAATAAACTCCTTCAGTGCGCGACTGGATCGCGCTCCTTTTAGTGAATGGCAAAAGACGTCAGCAGTAACTTCGCTTCCTCCTCTTTTCCTCTAAATTGAAAGGATAAAGCTAATGTGTTCGCGAATTTATGTTCCGCGAATTCAAATCTCGATGCCGGTTTTTAGAGCCACCTGTGATCGCACCGGTACGGTCTTCCATGCGGGATGTGATATTTCGCCCGCGTACTATTAGACGCATTCTACATGAACTGGACTGTAGGAAGGCAACCGACCCCCCGTAAAAATAATAGCAAACCTGCTCGCCCCACACCACCCTCGGCCCAGGTCTCCAATTCCATCCCCCTTTTCGACCTCAAAACAGGCGCGAAATATTCTAACTTCCATAGGTCACACATTCTTAATCCTCCCTCCTCCCTTCACTCACCTACTGGTCCTAACACCAGGCCGCCTCTTGCCCCACTCCTTCCCGCACCTAGTCCTCGCCCCCGCCCATCTCGCGCCCCCGTTCGCCCTCCCCCCCCTAGACCATTAATCGACCCAGTTTTACCACCATCTGTTAAACTCACTCAGCAAACCATTAATTCTTCGGACAACCGGTATGCCCTGTCTAAATTTAGAAACAAAGTGATCTATGAGAATGTACGCCTCTATCTTGCTTTCCTCCACGATAAAGCCGACTCCGTCTGTTACGATGGTATTACGAAAACCAGCGTAATGGCCTCCATCCAGCAGGAAGGTCTACCTACTGACGTCCCTAGCCTTCGCAGCCTATTCATCAACTTCCATAATAATCTCGATATGCCCCCAAATAAGGTGCTAAGTGATCTCTCAGCATTTCGCCAGTATATTGACAGCAAAATTACCTTTCCCAATAATCAATATTACTTTTGACCCTTTTCAGCCCCCCTTTGGTCCCTCTAATCATTTCAACACTCTGCCCATAACCGTCTACTATCAGAATGTTAGGGGTCTCCGCTCCAAAACACATTCGACTCTGGAAAAGGCACACTCCCTCCCCTTCGACATATACGCTCTGACGGAGACCAACCTTATCCCTAGTATCAGTAGTCTTGAACTATTCCCTCCTTCCTTCAACGTTTTTCGAGATGACGACGCTCATCGAGAAGGTCCCTACTCCCCATGCCGTGGAGTGCTGCTCGCCACTCATAACAGACTCACTTCATCTCTAATTGCCATCTCTTCTTCTCCGGATCTCGACTACGTCGCTATTAAAATTGACAAGCGCCCTAAGTCTCTATTTATTATCTGTTTTTATATTCCTCCCTCTCGACCCACCGCGTCATACGAACTCGCAATAGAAGCGGTAGATAACCTTACAGTGTTAAGCACCGCATTAGACGATATCGTCGTTCTTGGCGACTTTAACCTGCCCCACCTTCAATGGACATCAGCTGACGAACTAGCCTTCTACGTCTCTAACCCCACTAGTTCTAATGAACGTATTTTTATTAACGGGCTCTCCGACTCAGGCCTCCATCAAATTAGCAATGTCCCAAATCATATGGCGAGACAGCTGGACCTCGTGTTCACAACCGACCCACTCATGTCCTCAGTTGCCCCTAGCCCACACGCCCTCTCTACCATTGACAATTATCACCCCCCACTGCTCTTATCCTTATATCTCGACCATGAAACCCAGCCCCCTCTACCCCCTGACTGCTTTTCTTACAATTTCCATAAGGCTAATTTCCGCCTCCTAAATGAACATCTTAGCAAAACAGCGTTTCGCTTTGATCATTTGGGTGTAGAAGAAGCCACGGCCACTCTCTATAAGGAGATTTACTATGCCGTCGCCTTATATGTACCCTATTCTCGCCGCAGGTCATCGGTTTCTTCGCCGCCATGGTACAACCGCAATCTCCGCAATCTTCGGAACAAAAGGAATAACTTATGGAACATTTTCCTCAAAACGCGATCCATTGAAAACTACTCCAACTATCTCGGGGCCTTTTATAAATTTTCCGAACTCTACAACTCCCTCTATTCCAAATACCTTATTAAAACACAATCCAATTTGATTAGCGATCCCAAATCCTTTTTCCACTTTATAAATTATAAACGTAAATCCGACGCCTATCCAAACTCCCTCTCTTATGGCACGACTACGTCAAACGACAACTTAACTATTGCCAACCTGTTCGCGTCGTTTTTCAATAAATCCTTCACGGAGATCTCCTTCGAACCCAATCCGTCGTATTTCAATGACTTGCCCGAATTCTCCCTTGGTCCTTTCTCTCCTCAACTTATTCACCGTCACGTAGTTGAGGAGAAACTAAACTTACTCAAAGACGAGTTCAGCCCAGGACCTGATGGACTTCCGTCTGTATTCTTAAAGAACTGTTCCACTTCTCTTTCTCTCCCGATATCAAAGATTTTCAACCTATCTCTATCTCAAGGGACCTTCCCTAGTATATGGAAATCCTCCTATGTCACCCCCATACATAAAAAGGGACCTAAAAATGATATCAGCAACTACCGACCCATCGCCAAACTATCTCATATCCCCAAACTGTTCGAAGGGCTTCTGTACAATGCGTTATCTTTTAGTTGTAAATCCATCATCTCACCCAACCAGCACGGGTTCCTTTCGGGTAGGTCGACCACAACCAATCTGATTGAGTTCTCATCCCATACTCTCCGTGCCTTAGAGAATGGCAACGAAGTTGATGTTATCACCACCGATTTCAGCAAGGCATTTGACAAAATCTCCCATAATCTCATCCTTTTCAAACTGTCCTCCCTAGGCTTCGAACCCCTATTGATCAAATGGTTATCTTCTTATCTGAAAGACCGATCCTACCGTGTCAAATTCAGATCCTCCCTTTCCGATCCTTTTTTTCCCACCTCTGGGGTTCCGCAAGGAAGTCATCTAGGCCCCCTCCTTTTTATCCTAACCATCAATGATGTCGATTCTGTTATTAAACACTCATCCATATCCCTCTATGCGGACGACACCAAACTCTACAAAACAATCATCTCTCCCCTCGACTCCTCACTCCTCCAACAGGACCTCGACAGCTTCTCAACCTGGTGCCGTAATAACTGCCTTGATCTCAATGTTGCCAAATGTCACTCCATTACCTTCTCCCACAAACGTCCACCCCCACCTCCTCGCCCTTACTTCCTGCTTAACCAGCAGATCTCATACGTATCCTCAATACGTGACCTCGGAATCTTATTTGACAGGGAGCTCAGCTTCATCCCACATATCGACGATATCATTCTTAAGGCCAACTCCGCCCTAGGGTTTGTGAAACGCTGGTCTAAGGAATTCTCTAATCCTTACGTTTCCCGTTCCCTCTACATTGCCTTCGTCCGCCCCCTTCTTGAATACGCCAGTCAGGTCTGGTCTCCACATTGCTCGTCCCATATCCGCAGAATCGAGAGCGTGCAACGTCGGTTTCTGCGCTTTGCCCTCCGTGGGCTGAACTGGGAGAATCCTCGGATTCTTCCCCCATACACAAGCCGGCTCCATTTGATCAACCTCAGTACACTTGAGGAACGCAGAACTCTTGCCGATATCCTCTTTATCCACCGTCTCCTCTCCGGCACAATCAACTGCCCTAGCTTGCTTTCCGCCATCGCACTCAACACCAACCCCCGCAACCTACGAAACCCTCGTCTCTTCTATCTGCCCTCCCACCACACTTCCTACGGTTGTAATGAACCAATTTCACGTATGCTTAAGCAGGCAAACTCTTACCCCACCTCCTTCGATTTCTACCTCACTTCTATTGCTCTCAAACGTCGTCTTCTGTCTTTCCCCTCGTGACCTTCCCCCACCCACTATCTACACTTTTACTACCCGTATACATTCCTATCACCCCGCCCCTTTATCCTACTACCCGGTCTTCGCCAACCCATCACGTGCACAGCCACCTTCCCACCTTTTTATCTTCTTACTTATTCGAATGTAATTTTTTGTAATCCAAAAAAATGCTTGTATTAAGTGTAATAAACGAGGGTTCTGCTCTCACTAAACAACGACGGACCAACTCTTTCCCCACCGCCTTTCATTTCAACCTCTCCACTCCCGCTCTCAAACGCCGTCTCTTAACATTCCCGGCCACCCCCCCCCCCCCCCCCTCACATCCGCTCAATAA
The DNA here is from genome assembly GCA_963931805.1 of Microdon myrmicae. NCBI lineage: Eukaryota > Metazoa > Arthropoda > Insecta > Diptera > Syrphidae > Microdon > Microdon myrmicae. Next base: position 101,792,271 of record OZ007501.1, on the reverse strand, counting down.
CCCCCTCAATCCTACCTCTCCTCTCCCGCTCTCAAACTAGTTTTCCCCCACATGCCCACCCCCTCTTCTCACTTCTTTGTTTTTTTTTTTCTTGCGTTTGTCTCTTTTTCTTTTTTTAATTATTACTTTAGGTTTTAAGTTAGTCTGTAAGATATTATATTATATTATGCTTGTATTAAGCTAAATAAATGAGGGTTCTGCCCTCACTAAACAACAACGACCCAGACGGCACACCAGCAATAATCCTTAAGAACTGTGCTGCAGAACTATCGTCGGTTCTCGGCAGACTCTTTCGTTTATCTTATGTACGGAGAACCTTTCCTACCTGGTGGAAAACCGCTCGAGTTCAGCCAATCCCAAAGACGGGAACAAATTTTTCCCACAAAATTACCGACCGATAGCATTACTGTCTACTCTATCTAAGGTGATGGAAAAGGTCATCAAAGCCAATAAAGTATTTGGTGCGCAACGGATTTCTGAATGATCGCCAATACGGATCCTGTGGCAGGCAGTCCACAGGAGACATTTTGACACTTAAACCGATATGTGGACATCTGTGATTGAGGGGAATGGCGAGTCAAGGGCGGCCGCATTGGATATCTCCAAGGCTTTTGACCGCGTCTGGCACGGGGCATTGCTGAGCTAACTTCATTCATATGGACTATCCCAGCAGCTTCACGACTGGACGAAGAGCTTCCTTGAAAATCGATCGATCCGGGTTGTTGTGGACGGCGAGTGTTCGGATCTGTATCCTGTTAATTCTCGCGTGCCTCAGGGTTCTATTTGGGCTCCAACCTTGTTTTTTCTTCACATAAATGATTTGTTGGAGACAACGGATAACAAAACGTCCAATTTTGTGGATGCTAGTTTGCTTGTTTCCTTTTTTTCGAGTGATCGGCCGATTAGTACATCAACGTCCCACCATCTGAGATGTAGCCAGACCGATTCTCTGAATTGGGATCTGGATAAGATTCTGCAGTGGGAAAAGCCCAATTTTGTTGACTTCAATGCAAGGAAGACACAGTATTCAACATTCACAAAGAAAAGTGGATCATTTGTTCCACAGCCGAAGGTAAATAGTCAGGCCCTCGAATCTGGGGAAACCAAAAAAATTGCTCGAAGCCACGGTCTACGGGAATGTATCGTGGGATAAATAGGTGTTGAACATCGCCAGAGCCGCCTCTGGTAAACTGAGTTATCTTCTTAGAGCCAAGAAATAGGACATACACGTGACACCCCTGGATAGCTACTTTGGCACCCGCCAAGTAGTGAACCAATGCATGCAGCAACATCCTGAGAAAGGTTGGCGCAAGGTTAATAACTTTGCCCTGAAAAACGAATTATTATGGACAATTTAACAAGTCTAGGATATGGAGCGGATACCGGTGTAGTGAGTTGCTAAATAAGGCCAAGACCGGATCCCGGTTGAACTGCCGATGATAATGATGATCATAGCAAATAGAAAAACCATTATAACAGGTTTTATATTCATTTTTTTTTGTTGGTAGTATCTTCTGTTTTTGTTTTTTAAATTATTATTTTTCAATTTCAATACTTTTTTTTGAGTTGTGATCCAAAACTATTCAATTTTGCATGGTATATAAAGCAGGTTTTTATCCTGTTGCTTTACATGTTCTTAAGGTATGTTGACATTTGCAGTTTTTTTTTTTTTTACATTTCTGTATTTATTGACCGTAAATGATTTGTTACAATAAGTAATACAGATAACTTATAATTAGCTTAGCTTTAATCGTTTACACATACTTGCTAGTACATTTTTCAAACATTATTATAAAGTTACATATTTCATGGGTGGACAAGATAGGAGTAGGGGGGGCTTCCTGGAAAAGGTCAGAAAACCAGGATATCATTATTTACTTAACCTATAACTAATTTGCTTAACTTAACTTAACTTAGCTTAGCCTAGCTTATCTAATTATTAAATCTATTATTGTTACAATAAGTTAGAGTAGGGTGGGGCGGGAGGTATAGTGGTCGATGGGTAGGATTTGGGTTAGGGTGGGTACTATCAGTCGGGGATATGGGTTGGGGGAACCCTTTCCGATTGGTCGTTGAAACGCAAGATATTAGAGAAGGGTTGTATATTACAATATTAAAACTGGTGAGGTGAGAGTTCAGTATTGTGGTATACAATCTCATTGGAGTTGTTGACCAACCTGCCAAAAGTGAAGAGGGTTCTGGTGTGGAGACAGTTCGGGTAGGCAGTTCGGTTGTCTGATGGAGTCGATATGAGCGCATTTATTATCGGATTGGGATTATTGGGAAGATTTCCGATAAATTTGATGGACAGCTCGAGGAAGCGTCGATCTATACGTTCAATATTAGCGGCATAGTAGAGCGAACTACTGTTGTAATATTTGTGGGAGTTAGGATGTCGGTTGAGGCCAGTGATAAGTCTGAAACATTTCCTTTCGAAAATGCGTAGCTTCTCCATTTGGGCGGGTGTAATATGGTACCATATCGGGCATGCATATGTGAGAGTGGGTCTGATTATTTGTTTGTAGATAAGTGATTTGACTTTGGGAGAGAGACCATTCGGTTTGTACATGACTTTTCTGCAGAGGTTCAGTTGGGTTGTGGCTTTACGAATCGTATTTTTAATGTGGGCGGAGAATGACAGATTGTTGGTAAAGGTTATACCGAGATACTTTAAGGTTTTGGAGGGTTTAATTATATTGTTATTTATTTTAATTCTGATTTTATTATGGCAGCGAATAGTGTTGTTTGTACAACTCGCGTTTCTGTCTTTAAAAACTATGAGCTGAGTTTTGGTTGGATTTAGTTGAATTCTCCACTTGGTAAAGTAGGCTGACAGGATTGGGAGATATCTGTTAATACAGTTTCTTGCCTCCTTGACAAGCTTGTTGCTTGAATAAATTAAGGTGTCGTCGGCATAGTTGAGCATTGTTGTATTGGGTAACAGTGGCTGCGGTGCGTCTGATGTATAAAGAAGGTATAGTAGTGGGCCGAGGATGGATCCTTGAGGAACTCCTGCGGTTATGCTATAAGGTGTCGAGAGAGTTGAGTTTATTTTCACCATGAACTTTCTATCAGAGAGGTAAGAAGCGAGAAGTTTTGTGGAGTGGATGTTTAATCCATACATTGAATGAAGTTTGTATAACAGTCCTGCGATCCAGACACAGTCGAATGCTTTAGCTATGTCTAGGGAGACACATACCGTTGGGGATTGGTTTTGGAGGTGGGTCGTCACATCATGTGTCAGTTTTAAGAGAGCATGACAAGTGGAGTGTTGTGAGCGGAAGCCAAATTGAGAGTTCTGAATGAGGGAGTTATCCCTGGCAAATGAGAGAAGATTTTTGTAGATTTTACATTCAAGAATCTTGCTAAGCGAGTTTAGCTGGGATATCGGACGGAAGTTATCCGGGTACTTGGAGGGCCCAGATTTGCTAATAGGGACGATCACCGCTGTTTTCCAACTTTTAGGGAAATGTGAAGCGTTTATTATGTGGTTGAGAAAAACGAGAATCGGGAGCAAGTTGCCTGGGTGGAGTCTTTTGAATAGGAGGTTAGGGATTCCATCTAGGCCAGTCGATTTTTTATTGTTACGTGAAGTAATGACTTCGTATAGTTCTTCAAGGCTTAGGAATGTGTCGATTCCTACGGGGTGTGATGCTTTATTGGTTTCGGTGAATTCAGTAATAAATGGTGTGAGGGATGGCTCCAGTGAGCGTGGGATGTAATCGTGCACGGTATCGTGGAAATTTGTTACTGGGAGGGTATCGTTTTGCTTATGGACTTTGCAGAAATGTTCAGCGAGACAGTTTGCTATATCAGTGTCCGACTGGACGATGTTATTATTAGTTGGGTGAATAAGATAATCTGTTCGAGGCTTGAGTTTGCGACCCGTTAGTCTGTTTATGTTTTAAAATAGATCGCGATTTGGTTTGATACTGTTTAGGGTGGATGACATTTGCAGCTATTTTGAATATTTACTTTATATTGACAGTTGAAGTGAGGAATTTGTATCATGTTATTATTATTAAAATCGATAGTATAGTGGTTAGTATACCCGCCTGTCACCCGGGAGACCTGGGTTCGATTCCCCGTCGGGGAGCCTCTGGCGCAAGACTAATGACCTTACCCAGAAAAAATAAATCATTATGGAAAATTTAACAAGCCTTAGGACTTGCTAAATAAGGCCAAGACCGGTCCCCGGTTGTAGTGCCGATGATGATGATGATTATTATTAAAAACAAATAAAAACATATGTTCAGGTCACACACAGTAGAAGTGAAACCTTCAAACAACTAATCTTAGAGAGAATGTATCATATTAGGAGTAGGATAATTTTAGGGTTTGTTTATTTATAATATTGTTACCAAGTATAAACATTATTTTACATTCTATTCTACATATTTAGTGTTTGCGACGATAATGAAGAGTGTGCGATTCGAACCGACGCTATAACGGTTAGAATCAGTAAACTATAGAACCAAAGCTCAACGCGTCAAACCTCTGCTGGGTGAGTTAGATATCAAATAGCAATTAATTAAAAAGTGGAAGGAGGGTAGTCACGGTTTCGTTGCTAAGGCAGTAATTGCTGCTTGGCCAGCTGTTCTGGTTGCTAGGGGTGTTGATCCTTCGAACCCTATTTGGATAATTTGTTGCAGTTTGAATAGTTTCTTTTTTTTTTATTTACTGCACATATTTGACCGAAAATTAAGGGTTACAATATGTAATACAGTTAACTTATAATAGATTGGTTATATATTAATTGTTTACATGTGATTTGTTAACATTTTCTAATCGGTTTTTTACGTGTGGCGTTTCTAGCAGTGAACAACAAAACCACTAAAAGACAAGTCGAACAATCAAAGCACATCTATTAAAGCCGTATACCATAGCAACAACATACAAAGCATTTCCACATCACCGCGATAGCGTCGGTTCGAATCACACGCTCTCTTCACTATCGTCGCAGACCCTATAACTGGTGTTCCCGACCTGATCTGTACGACATAATACACACTCCCATACCCACACAGAATTTTACAACTACAATCACACGACTTCTACCGAGAGCAACGGCTCACTCGCCTGCCCAGACATTCTCTCGTTCGCTCTCTCACTCGCTCCACGCTCAGTCGTTCGCATTTCAAATTTGATCGTAACGAAAGTTACTGAGAAGGGAGTGTGCTGGCATGTCCAGCAGATACACACGACCAATAGTTAAGAACAACATAACCTAAAAGAAAAGTCGAACAATCAAAGCACATCTATTAAAGTCGTATACTATAGTAACAACATACATGCCATTTCCGCAGCAGTTGAGTGTACTTGAGTTTATAAATCGAATTTGTACACGCGGCAGTGGTCTGATGCGTTGAGATTTTATCTTTTAGTGATTCTAACCCTGACAGCGACGGTTCGAATCACGTTCTCCTCACTATTGTTGCATGCATTTGTGACATTAACTGTCATAAATGAAACAAAACTAAATCATGATTCCAACAAATGAATTATGTTGCTTTCATATATGACATTAACGGCCATACATTAAAGTTTTAATAACTTTAAACCAAAAGAATTCTATCGGTGTAGAATTAGAAATTAATTCCCTGTTACAACCGACAGAGTTCTTTTAGTGTAGCAGTGAAACCCTATCACACACCTACCTTTTGCTAAACGTAAATTCCAATCATACAATAGGATATGCTATGACTACACAGGGTGAATGGCGACAATATTGTAACGTTGCAGTTCCCATTCACGTTGGCATGGCCTGCCACTGGGCTGGCATCGGGTAACTGTCTCAAGGTGAACATAGGTGCACGGAAGTGGTTGCTTGAGGAACACCCAATTATTCGCCAAATATGTGTTGCGATTAGACTTCGCCCTCGTCTAAAAGAGTGTGGATTTGATGGCCCTGGGATAATTTTCACGATTCCATTCACCCAAAGCATAATTGTTGTCTTTGAGCTGACGAAAATAACCTCTGCATGCTGTTTCGTGATGAAGAAATGCCACCGCAGAACTCCACAACCATTCGATGCGATGCACAGACAATTTCCTCAAATGGAAACAGAAAATCAAAGATTATTTTCTGGAAAAAATTACCAGATACAGTTATTAAAGCCCCCGCTTGGTAGAAACCTTGACAAGATGCGGGGGCTTAAGTTACAAAGAATCACTCGGGCTATGCCGACGAAAGCATACGCTTTCAGAAGGGCCACCCATGTCACAAAGGCTATCGAGGGGTAACGCACAAAGATCTGCCACCCCTAATCCTGCGAGTTACGCGTCACCGTGCCCATTGGATGGTTTGCAGCCAGGGCTATACCGGGTGTATTATAACAGCGCCTCTCTCACACCGGGTCAAATCAGAGCAGTAAGCAGAACTTACCATATCAAAGCGGGGCTCTGATATGGCGGACTATTTGAAACACCAAGACTCGTGGAAACAAAAATTAATGAGCAATATACACAAAACAAAACAATCCCGCGAAAGACGCGATAGGGGTAGGTGTGGCGAGCCGACACTACCATAAGGGAACAAATCATCAAGAAAACATCGAGTCGGCAAAAAGGAGACGTGGGGAAAAACTAAAAAAAGGGAATATACGTGTCTGCACGTGGAATGTTCGAACGTTATATAAACCAGGCGCGATTCAGACGGTCGTAGAGAACGCGAAACAATATAAAATGGCCATCGATCAGAGATTAAGTCCAAACCTTTGTTTGACGATAAGTGCAGGGCGAAGATCGAAGAACGTAAACGTCTCAGAGTGATCGAGTTAGAAACATATGATGAAGTCAACGCAGAAAGATAGGCGAGAATTCGGAGAGACAGCGAAAATTTTCAAGCGCAAAAAACGCGAATGGGAGAAGACTCGGATCGAAAAAATCATAGAAAATGAATGGTATGTATGCCGGTGTAAATTCAATTAGAAGTTGCTATTGAGGGAGCCAAAATAATTCGAGACGCAAACAGCTGTCTGGTCACAGAAACAAACAATATCGTCACAAGATAGAAGCAGTAATTTGAGAATATACTTAATGTACGCCCGGGTGGTAAGCAACGTCGGTAAAGTTGGGTAGTAACATAGGGGTTAAATAGAAATCAGAACATAAAACTATAAACGCGTGTATCTCAAAACTATGTTATTCAGATTGGCCTGCAAGATAACTTTCTCAATTTTTATTCGATTTGATCACACTTTAACTGCGACTTCTTAATCAAATTCCGCAGTGTATGCCGTACGAGTTTTGGCAATTATTCAAAATTATAAAAGTTATTAATAAACAAAATCGACAATCATTTCTTTTCTTCAAAAGGTTGCCATTTTTTTAAAAATCAATATTTTCAAAATTTCGTACAGCACATATTTTGATGTGGTTTGAGAAGAATTTTTTTTTTCATGATCAAAACTGTTGAAGATATTATGCAAGCTCCGGAGCAACTTTTTAAAAACACGTTTTTGGTTTTTCAACGGCCGTATGCCGCCATTTTGTATTTTTTGAAAAAAAAAAAAAAATGCACCTTAATGCATATTTAAACATGTGGTAAACTTCGTTTTATTAATATACATTTTTTCCCATCAAAAAAATATCAAAGAAGTAGTCGATTTTCCAGTCTCTACAGTTTCATGACCCCATAAACGTATACGCCGCGTAATATTTTAAGCTAGGTCATGGGTCAATAAATAATAAAAAGCTCAATGTCAGTTTTATTTTGCCTACAAAAACAAATTGTAATAAAAATACTATAATATATACGAATTAATATTAAATCGAATTTAGTTTAGTTTTTTACAATAATCATTGAGCAATTACAAATTCATGGAAGAACCACAGCGATAATCGAAAATGAATGGGCACCAACTGAAATTATGTTTTAGGTCTTATCGTCTGTATGCAATTCTCATTATTTTGTAGTAGTCGGCCTTCATGCATTCGCATCCTTCAAACGGTGGTATTGATTCCTCAGTTGAAGATGAACTTGAACAATCTGAAATACGAGACAACATGGAAGTACAATTTAACAAGTCTTCCGGAAAGTCCCAAGATATATAACATATAAAATTGAATTTTTCGGCAAGATTCGACTATGTCGAAAACTAAAATGTTGCCATGCCCCAGCCTCCATATTTGCTAGATATCACTCTGCTGTAGTGCTTTGCAAAGCCCTAGTACACTTTCCTCTCTAACCTGTCCCCACCTGCCGGCCCTACTCTTGCCTTCATAATATGTCCTGTTTACCTTAGGTTAAGTTTAGTTAAGTTAGTTCTTACGACCTTTGGTTTGTAAAGTTATATATACTTTAGCTTATAAGTACTTATATTGCTTGAATTAAGCCAATAAATGGGGTGCTCGCACCACTAAACTAAACTAAAGTTCTCATCCTTCACATATGACCCATTCATCAACATCCCCATATACCTAAACAACATATGCCCAAATTGAATCCAATGCACGACAAACTGAACCAACTGTTGAATTGTCGCACATTGATTCACATTTCCATAATCCCTAAAAATAAAACAAACACGTGATAAATGAACCAAATGTTCATCATCATCATCAAATGCAGAATTACCACAGTACCAAATTGACCACCATCCGGTGTAGACGTGTCGATAATCGACAAACGATATTTAACGAATATTTCGACGGACAAGCCAAACACAGTGTATCGTGTACCTGCGCACCGTAATTAAAAAGCAATTAATGTTAATACGCGGCAAACAAACAGCCCAAAAGGTATTAGGATTTAAGAAAAGAAATAAGTCCAAACCTTGGTTTGACGATGAGGGCGAAGATCGAAGAACATAAACGCTTCAGAGTGATCTGTGGGGGTTCTTTAAAACTACGCGAAGAACCACCCACAATTCCAACCCCAACCCCCTTCGCCAACCCGCAGTCACCGGCGAACATTTCCGCCCCAAGGGCATTGTTTCATACATTAATGCATCACACCAATTTTCCTGAAAATAATTCGGTTAAGATACAAAGTAATCGTCATAAACCAGGAAACCTTATCGGCGTATCCCGCCACACACGTGCGCAGCAGATTTGCCCGGCTTATCCACATTCGCGGCAGCCTTTTGTCCAACCGACAAAAGCAGTTTTCGCATCTCGCGTCTAGCCGCCAAAAACTGAATTCACCAGCGTGTAAACATACATACAAAAGAATTTGATCCTTTCCACCGCCATAGATACCGTGCACAATCACCATTGTGTAAGTATCTGAATTGCTTTTAGCACCAGTTTCCCTAATGGTATGCAGCCTATTTACACAGCTGCATGCACATCTCCCACGATGCCCTTTGTCCCATTTCCTTTTCTCGGTTTCGTTTACCCATGACCTCGCAGCATCGGTAAACAATGTAATCTCCGCGGCATCAACCGCACACTCACCAGGATTTATTCAGAGAGATCCTCCCCCCTTTGTCACAAAAAGAGAAACTTCACTTTCTCTTGAGAAGAAAACTCGCCCCTAGCCGAGGGTCGACTCTGCACGAGTCACAGGCAGTCGAGGTTGATCATTCAGAGTCGAGTTTTACCATCAGAGGAGTGCGCACCGAAGAATGAGTATCGTCAAGCGCGCTTGTGTGTGTTTTATTTTCCAACTCGGGGAAGATTTAGTTTATTTTCCCACGTGAATTTATCCGTAAATCTATGAAATAACGTAAATTTATTGATCCTAAACTGTTATTATCGAAAACGTATAGTGCGGCATAAAAACCACATGCAATAGTCTCGTTGATAAAAAAATAACATTAAGTTCATACGAAGGTGTTCAATAGTTTTTGTGAAAACCAATAAATCATACAACAAAGTAAAAGACAATAAACAATTTATAAATTTCATTAATTGTTTGATTTTCAAAATTTAAAAGTGAATTAAATTCCAAACTAGACACATTTAATTGTTGAAGCGTGTTTCCTGTGCTGCTACCCAATAAAACGTTAATAGATGTATTATAAAATAAAGCTACCAATGCGGATCCCGTCGGAACCGGTCAACAAGCGACCAGATGTTCACAATAAGGCAACTGCTGGAAAAGAAGTGGGAATACGGAGAGACGGTTCACCAACTGTTCGTGGACTTCAAAAAGCCTACGACTCAGTCGCAAGGCAAAGACTCTACCATATTGTGGTTGAGCTGGGGATCCCGAAAAAAATATGCCGCCCTCATTCAAATCTGCATGAACAAAAACAAAGGTCGAGTTAGAATAGAAAACCACCTCTCAGAACCATTTGAAATCCGGGACGGACTAAAGCAAGGGGATGGCCTCTCACCATGCCTTTTTAACCTTGTCCTCGAGTATGTTATCAGAAAGGTACAAGACGACAACACGGCCGGATCATCCCTGAATGGGGTCACACAAGTGCTCGCGTATGCGGATGACATCGCCATTCTGGGCGATAATCTCGAAACTATAAGTAAAAACTGTGAAATCATCATGCAAGCAGCAGAAGAGGTGGGCCTAGAAATAAACGAAGACAAAACGAAATACATGATTACGACGAGAGCAGGTGAAAATCAGAGAACACATATAAACGTCAGGGGCAAGATATTTGAAAATGTCAAACAATTTAAATATCTGGGAACGATACTGACGACCAGCAACGAAAAGTCAAAGGAAATTAACAAAAGACTACATTCCGGCAACGCTAGTTGGCATGCAGCCAGTAAACTATTAAAATCCAAACTGCTATCACGTAATATAAAGCTCCGTGTCTATAGAACCATAATCATGCCGATTGCTCTATACGGATGTGAAACATCATCATCATCATCGGCAGTACAACCGGGAACCGGTCTTGGCCTTATTTAGCAAGTCCTGAGGCTTGTTAAATTTTCCATAATGATTTGTTTTTTCCGGGCAAGGTCATTAGTCTTGCGCCAGAAAAGGATGCGAAACATGGACTCTCACAAAACGGGAAGAGAACAAATTCCGCGTATTCGAGAATAAAGTTTTAAGGGGTATATTTGGCGGTAAATATGACGAGGAGTCAAGACAATAGAGGAAACTCCACAACCACGAATTGGAAGAGCTATACCGCAAACCTACAATAGTGAGAGTGATCAAGTCGCGAAGATTAAGATGGGCCGGACACGTAGCGCGAATGGGCGATGATAGGAGCGTGCATAGAATTCTTGACGGTAAATTAACGGAGAAGAGACCGACAGGACGGCCGCGACGGAGATGGGAGGACAATGTTAGATTGGACCTGGAGGAGATCGGATCAGGTGATCGAACGTGGAAGGAGAGCGCACAGGACAGGCAACAATGGCGGAGCCGAGTCGGTGAGGTCATGAACTTCCGGGTTCCTACAGGCCAGTAAATAATAATAATAAAATAATTGTGGAACTAAATATATTATTGTAAGGAACTTGTGTAAAATAAAACTAAAAAAAGAGAAAATGTTAACAATAAAAGCAATGATCACCAGCCACCTCCAAGCGTTTTAATTGTTCCTGTTTTCCCTGGTGCATACTGATCCATCGGCATTTTACACTGACGACGAACTAAGTTGACTTCAGTCGCAAGGACCACAATCGATCGCAGTTCCTCAATTTCAAGTGGGATTTAAGTGAATCAGTGCCGTACGTCGGCACAACCTACCTTAAACCCCCACAGGTCTTATATGATTTCTTTCCCACCATCCCTTCATCCAAGTAGTTAGAGAACATTTGAACTAACCCTGTCCACACTATCCTTAGATACCCCTAGGAGTCCATACAGAAATAAATTTTAGTTGTAATCTTCTTTTCGATGAATAAAGTTTGAATTTTAAAAACCAAAAACCTCGTCGCATGAAATTAACTTATATAACCGATTGTAAAAAAAAGAGCACCGTCAATGAAAGCCGGAGAAAGGCAAACAAGATTAAATCACACTATCGGCCCTTAAACCTGCGATGATATAAATTAAGAATAACTTACATGACGAATCGGAATCAGATTGCTGTGCCAGAGGTTCATCAAGAACATCATAGAAGCTTTGTTTGCCATGTTTTTGTAAAAGATGTACTTTGCGATTTTGTTCTTTCACTCTCTGGTCGCATTCTCTCAATTGCTTTCGAAGGCGTTCAATTAAGTTCGTAAACTCAGTAGCTAGCCCGGGAATTCGTATATGCGGATAGTCCCGGGTAGATGTTGATTCCTCTTTTAAAACAATTGGTGATTTGTAACCATTTAACTGATCGTGCTTTGCATCTACAGTATCTAACAGCTTTTCTTGGGTGTTTGCTTTTACATTACATTCTGCCAGTCTGTTTTCCAGGTATTGAACATATCCTTTAATTTCGGCTTCAGCTTGTAATTTTTGCTTAGTTGGAAAAAAATGCGGGTCAAGTGTTACCTTGTCTGTAGTATTGGGTTCGGGCCTGTATTCTTCTTTAAGTTCTTCTTTGATTTCTTCTTTGATCTCGACTTTGATTTGATCCTTGATTTGATCCTTGATTTGATCTTTGATTTCTACTTTAATCTCTTCCTTGATGTTTTCTTTGTTAAACACCTTCTTCTCTTCATCAGAATTTTTGACATCATTTGTCGTTTTTAGAAGTTCACAACCGAATCGCGGCCCAGATATGCATGGCGGAGGTTCATCTACTAACTGTTGAAGTTTCTTGTCACAGTCGCATAAACGATCTTGCAGATACTTAATATATCCTTCGATTTCAGGATCTAGTTCGGGAAGTTTTTTAAACTGCTGACCCTCTGAGCTACTTGTTTCCGTTAGGGATGCATTAGTGTCAGTTGAGATAGATTCGCCAGGTGTTTGTCTATAACGCCTATTGCGCTGGTTTTCAAGTTCATCGGCGATTCGTTTGTCACACTTTCCTAAACGATTTTGTAGGTATTCGATGAAATTAGTGACTTCCGAATCAAGTCCAGGTATTTTGATATTTGGGCGCATTTCAGTATGTGCAGCTGATTTCTCGGGGTCTTTATACATAGCAGCTACTTTTTGATCATGCATGTTTTCTTTGACTGGTAAATGGTGATTTGGCTGCGATTCTCTTTCTATTTGAAGAGGAGCAACAACTATTTCCCGCCGTAGACGTTTGATGAGTCGATTATCCTTTTTAATTTGGTTATGGAATTCAACTAAACAATTTTGAAGATATTTTATGTAATGTTGAATCTCTGGATGGAGATTCGAAATTTTTATAGGTGGTTTTTCTACTGTAGACAGATCTGATTCACTGTTCGTTTCAATTATTTGGGCAGTAGCCATTTCGGATCCTAAGAAAATCGAGGCAAGACGAACTTTTTCTGGTTTTCGTAAATTAAAAATGTCCTGGGCCTTGTTTTTCAAAATCTCATCACAATTTCTGATCTGATTCTGAAGGCATTCAATGTATTTTCGAGTTTCTGGATCTAATTGGGAAATCCGTTTGGCAGGATATCCATCTGTTGGTGGTGGGGGATCTTCGACGGTGGACTTTGATGAATTTGTAGACAAGGGGGATTTTTGTAGGACCACCTCTGCGGTTCGCTTCTGCAAGGGATATAGGTGAATTTTTAAACCGATAGATCTTGGCTCTTCGGGAAATATAATGTCTTTGAAAAAGTTATATTTCTTGACAGTGGACGGATCTTTGATCTTTGTACGCATGTTTTCAGTTAGGTGGGTTGCACTCCCTGAGTTTCTTGCAATAAGTCGATCTTCAGAAGACAGGCTAGGCTCGGACACATACGATTTGAGTAGTTTTGATTTTGTTTTTCCGTCTACCGATTTTTTTGGGGTAGTTGGTTCCATTGCACTGCGCTTCGATTTCGAAGAATCCGAACAAGAATTCCGCGAAGTTTCATGGTTATTTTTTTCAAGTAATGAATCTGGTGCGGTTTTTCTGATTTGAGAAGTTTTCTCGTGCTGTTTTGGTTTGGGTAGCTCTTGAATTGGAGGTCTTTTTGGAATGTTCTTTTCATTGTCCGACAATCGTGGAGAATATATGTCAGGCTTTGGGGTTTTTTGAGAAGGACTAATGCGTTTCGATGGTCCTCCAGTATTCTGAGCATCTTCTTCAATCTTTGACGTATTACTACAGTCCTCAATTTTTATATTGACAGGGGGAGCAACTTCTATTGATTCACAGGCAAACTGCGAGCAAGGTGCGACACATTCGAAGGGTGCATTATACAAAGGACATTTCGGCTCGAAACTGCAATAATTCATCGAGTTTTCCAGAAGTTCACTTTGGCAGGAACTCATATTGCATCCCTTGGCGGTGTCACCGTTTTGATAAGTGCATGTGTAGTCGTTTGGTATGCAAGACGTCTGGCAGCAGGCGCTTTTAAATTGTGTCATTTCTATTCTTGGTGGATTGGCAGTTAAACTTTTCTGATTTTCCTGAAGTATATTATAACAACGTGAAGTTAAATCCGAAGTAGTTGTAGGGGAAACAGCTGCATGATTCTCACGTGTCTTATGATCCCTAGAAAAATGTGACGTTTTACTTCGTTTATCCACTACAGGTGAAGAGATTTTTGCTTTTGTATATTTCCTTTCCGATGAGATTTTCGGTTTTTCCCGAATATTTCTTGATGGACTGTGGCTGCTCACATACTTTTTAGGTTTAGCTCCTTTGCTTGAATTGCTTTTGAAATGTTCTGCAACGATGTTTGGATTACTTTTATGCTGTCTATTTTTGTCGGTGGTTGTTGCTGTGAGGGAGGGACGGCAGGGGTCAGTGAATTTGTATTTTCTAGGCTGATTCATACTACTGGTATCACCAGAATAATAATACTGGTCAGACGTTGTGTCACAATTAGTCCACTTCATAACTTCTGAGGGTGATAGAACAAATGGAGATACACGCGTATGCTTACATGGTGATGCGGCTTTTCGTGTTTTTCTCTTTTTAGAAGACTCCAAAGACCGTAAAAGTTCATCATGTTTTTCTTGATATTTTTGAGCAGAATAATGGCTCTTACTAGGGACCTGTCTTGACTCGTCGCTTTGTCGTCTTTTACCATCATTTATCTCGTTTTTTGTCGTTCGAGGATGATCTAATATTTTTTCGCTTCTATTTAAAATAAAAGATGAACTCATTTGAGTGAAAGTATCGGCGACCTTCACACATTCTTTTGCTGTAAATTCCTGAATGAGTTTTTCTAAATCATAAATCTTAGAGCAAAGATGTGAGTTGGTGATTGCTTGGCATTTCACGTTCTCGACATGTGAGATTTCGTTTTCTTTACGGGAGGTTTGAGTGGTGTTATCAGTTCTTAAATACTCATGCCATGTTTTATCGGTTTCACAAAGGCTTCGTGTTTCTAGGGATCTTTTTTGGAGGTGCAAACTTTCTAAATGTTTATCAATTTCAGCAATGAGTTGGGTTTTTTTGAGTGAATCAGTTTTTTTACCTTTAGATAGGGCTTCTTTCTTTTTCTGCTTGGACGAATTGTAATCATCTGGAACTAAGGAAACGATTACGTTGATTGATATTGACAAAGTTAAATGGCACGTACCGGTTTTGGTGATTCGGTAAACGGTTTTTTCAAAAGTCTGATGTTTTTGCATTGGGTTGTCTTTGGCGTTTTTGAGATGTTTTACTTGATTATGGGTTTTATAAATTTCTCCTAATGACCTTTAAGATAAATTATGAATTTCAAAAATTTCGACAGACTATTACCTTCAGTACACTTGCTATCATTAATCAATTTCATAAGCAATTTTTCATTCCATTTGTAATCGGTGTTACTAATGGACATGTTCTTCAACTTTCTGACTTAAACGTTTTTAAATTCACAAATATAATTAATAAAGTCATAGCATACTTAAACCCCTATATAAAATATGTGTATAGTTTGAAAAGCAAAGTATTGCTTATAAGGAATAATTTCTAATGAATTCTGCCTACTGAATCGTTTTTAGAAACAGTGATCAGATTTTTATCAAGGCCAAGCACACGCAAAATATGTGATGGGAAGGATTCAGGTGAAATTTCCAGACGATTTTCAAGAAGTAAAAAAAGTCTTCGTATCGAATTGGCATTATGCTGCATTGACAAGTGTTTCTGTGAACAAATTAAGAACACACTCGGAAGAGTGTCAACAAATTCTGACCACGGAGACTACGACGTAAAAGGGACCTTTTGTGAATCGACTAAGCTGGGTGATATGCATTCACGTTAGTCGTCAATTGCGATGAATATGCCATCATGCTAAATCAACTTTCATCCGGTGAAAAACACCTTCGAAATTAGTTGGAGCAAAACCAGTTGAAACTGGCTTGTAATTTGTAACGAGCATTTTCAACAGAGACCGCTCCCAAGAAGTGGTAAGTAAGGAGACGAAGTTTAAGAACGGGAGAGGTGAGGTTGAAGTCAAAAGAGCTGGGGTAAGAGTTTACCCATCGTAACATTTGTGAAATGAGTTTATTAGAGTCGTAAGAAGCGTGATGGGTAGGCAGATAGAGAAGACAAGAGTTCTCCAGATTTCAGGGATTAAGTAATATGTTAGTTAATAAATACCAATAACTTATCAAACAATCAGATTGTTGTTTCAACAGACGTTCTTTTATTTACAATTTTATAAAAGTACTTCTCCCTTCAGTAATCACAGTCTTACAACTAATTTAATTTCTGTCATTTCGTGTACGTCAAAAGGCGCCAATTTACTTACACTTATAACAGAGTTTTGACAGTTCTAAAATTTTAGGTTAATAGAAAATAATTAATCACAACACTCCTCCTTAATTATTTTACAACGCTGACTTTCAAATACTTTTCGTGACAATGGTTTCGTGAATATGTCTGCAAGCTGGCTGGCACTTTCAACGTGTTCGAGTGCAACCGTCTTGTTGACATGTTCTTGTATGAACCTTCTTGGAATTTCTATATGTTTCTTTCCCTTTGTAGTTTTACCTTCATGTGCGTTTAGCATCATCTGAATTGCAGCCTGGTTGTCGATCAGTAGTTTCACAGGTTCATCTTTCTTCAAAATTTTCAACTCGAGTCCAATTCTCTTGATCCAACAGACTTCATCATTTGCCGCAACAGCAGCTCGATACTCTGCCTCAGCTGTTGATGTTGCCACTAGTCGTTGCATCTGGGTGTACCAAACTATCGGCCCTCCTCTCATCACAAGTACTCCGGTGGTTGAGTGTTTCGTCTCGGGATCTCCGCCGTAGTCAGAATCCGAATAAGCGACGAGCTGATCTCCCCCATCAAAGTAAATGCCAAGGTTTGGTGTTCCCTTCAGATACTGAAAAATTTCTTCTCACCATTTTCCACAGACTCATTTTTGCTCTTCCGTTGAAGCGACTCAAAAAATTGACTGCAAAACAGATATCTGGCCGAGAGATGGTGGCCAAATAAAGTAAACTTCCAATTGCTTCTCTGTACGGGATAGTTGGCGGTATCGGCTGATCGTTCTGCTCGTTCTGCTCGTCCTCTTCGTCTGTCACCATACCTTTCTCGATGGGCGTGAAACCTGGGTTGCAGCTGACTGACTTGAATCGTTTGATGATCCTGTTTGTGTACTTTGATTGGCCGACAAAGATACCTTCTTCTCCAATTTGAATTGAATTTCCATTCCAAGGTATCCAATTTTCTTCTGAATTTCTTTGCTGTAGGTGATTTCAAACTTCCTATTTATGATGTTCAATGTTCGATAGATTTCAGCTTCATCACAGCTTGCAATGAGTCCGTCATCCACGAATAAGGTCATCATAATTGTCTTGTCTTTGTTGTAGTATAAGCAGGGATCATCACCACAGCATATCAGTCCAAGTTTCTCCTCAAAGAACATTGATACAGTGTCGTGCCAATTTCTCGGTGCCTGTTTCAGTCCGTAAAGACTCTTGTTGAGTTCACAAATATCATCAGTGCCATCATCGAATCCTTCCGGTTAGCGCATGTAAATTATCTCTTCCAGTTTTCCATGTAAGAAAGCTGTCTTGACATCAAAGACTACCAGCTTCATCTTCTCGGTGGCTGCACGACTCAGCATCAAACGGATTGAAGCATGACGAGCGACTGGACTGAACGTTTCGGTGTAGTTGTGTGGGGGTTCTCTATACCACATGGAGAACCAACCCACAATGCCAACCAATCTTGACCGCTAACAGCGCGTCACCTCAACCCAACTCCACATCCCAAACCTGCAATACACATATTCGCAACCGTGCAAAACCTGCAGACGTACCCATCCCAATATGCAACAACATCCGTCCCCAATCCGCAATTGCATACATTCCCCAATTTACCAGGAACCCATTTCCAAAGCTAAATTAAATGCATATTCCAATTTACAACGGAATATTAATCATTTCCCTCAACTACATCACCCCACATACATTTTCCCAAAATTGCTTCGGTCAATTCCTTACTTAATTCATATTTCCCTTTGCGACCAAGCAATCCTAATTTCCGCGAAATTCATATGCTGTAACGAAACGCATATTCAAATCTATAACGGAGCATCAACCATCGCTACCAATTATACTAAGCCGCGCACATTTCCCCGAAATTACTTCGGTTAATATTTTACCCAAATGATATTCCTTGCTTGCACCCAAGCAATTCCAATTTCCCCCGAAAATGTATGCCCATACTCGCTCGCGTTCCCAAAGCCAATTTCCCGGTACACCCAACTAACGAATCCAACTTAGCTTATACGGCAAGGATTCGCTGGAACTAAATTCCTATGCAGGCATAGCAACTCCTCCAAAATTCTTAGTAAGTGGCAATGAGTTTACGACGTCACTGCCACCACGCAATAAATCCTTGACTTCATGAGTCAGTCATCATTCTACCATCGGCGCGCGCACTCCGGCTTAAAACACGGCCCCTCGTGAGGTGCACTCGGGGGCTGCAAACCCCCGAGCATACAATAAGCGTTTATCGCGTCTCGGTCGAGTGGGGTCGGGGCCCTTGATTCTCAGTTTTATTCAAAAATCGGTATCGGGTACAATCGTGTCAGTTGAGTGCTTGTCGGCGGAACGAATAACTCGTGTGATGGTTCAGATCCTTGTCACCCTCAATAGCAATATTAATGATATTAAAGATTCCCTTGAGCGGCCACCGGTTATTGTAGGCCCTGCAAACAAGATGTTTTAGTGACAATAAAGCCAAACAACGTGTGAATGACTGACAACATCAGTGAGTTTTTTTATTTCTCCGATTGGTTTGATGGACAATCTCCGGCTACGAAATAGTTAGTGGGGCGATAGTGAACTGGTGCCATACGTTGGTACATCCCCTACTTCGTACCCCCACAGTTGATTCCTTCTTCCTGTTCAAAACCTCTTGCCACCAGACGTGCTTTTAATCTTCCATCGGCCTTTTCACTTAACACCCATCTGCATGTCAAAGGTTTGACATTTTCAGGACATTTCACAATTTTCCAAGTTTTCATCTTCATCAAGGAATCAAACTCTTCTTGCATTGCACGCTTCCATCCTTCATCCTTCAGAGCTTCAGATATTGGAATATCTTCTACTTCTCCTATCATTGCGACGTTGGCTGACTTGTTGTCGATGTTAAGAACGTAGTTCTTGAGTCTTCCTGGCTTCAGTATTTGGCTACGATCTCGCAGACCTTCCCCCTTCTGACATTGTTCATCTTCAGTTATTTGACTCTCAAAATTACTTTCAGTCTGATCTGTCGTTTGAGTCTCATCAACCTCTTCAGTCTCCTCTCCAACTTCATTTTCTTCTTCATTCGGGCTTGCTTCTGACTCTTGAATTGACTTCACTGGCTTTCCTCCTGACTGGCTTTTCGTTCCATCTTCATCGAAGATAACATTGTCCGAACAAATCACTTCTCTGCTTCCAGGAATGTAAACTCTGTAACTTGACGATTGAAGATCATATCCAACGAAGATTGCCTTTCTTGACTTCTTATCCAACTTCTTTCTAGTCTGACTTGTGATTAATACATAACAATCGCATCCGAAGATTTTCAGTTTGTTAATATCAATGCGACGACCATACCACAAATCAGCTGGACTTTTCCCGACGACTGAGCTTGTCCCAGTTTGATTGATTGTAAATACAGCATAGTTTACAGCTTCTGCCCATAAGGTTTCCTTCAAGTTCTTCGCATGCATGGCTGACCTTGCTGATTCCACAATTGTTCTCATTTCTCGTTCGATTCTGCCATTTTGTTCTGGAGTGTGAACATTGGAGAAGGTGTGCCTGATTCCCAACTCCTCCAGAAGTTTGCGAGTAGTGAAATTGTCTCTTTCCTTGCCATGATCAGATCTCAGGACCTTTACTCTTCTCTCGAATTGATTTTCGACTTCCTTCAAATAAATCTTCAACTTTTCTGCTGCTTGATCCTTAGACTTCAGATAATAGACTGTTCGAAAGTGTGAGTAGTCATCTTTGAACATCAAAAAATACTTCGCTCCTCCAATTGACCTGTCGTTCATTTCTCCAAGCTCTACATGAACTAAATCCAATGGTTGTTTGGCTACTTTCTCATCCCTGGGATGTGATACTCGTTTCTGCTTTCCATCGATACATCCTGTACATACTCGGTTGTTCCAGTCATCTACAAACTTGATGTTGTTTTTCTTCAAAACGTCCCTCACGTACTTCAAATTCCGATGTGCGAGCCTCTCATGCTAAGTGACAATCGAAGTTGCAATCAGACTGTTGTTCCGGGTTGGTTTGCGCAACATGACCTTGTACAAGTTTCCCTCACGCTGAGCCATCGGCAAAACTTCTTGGTTGTCCTTTGCCTTGATAACTGACACACCTTTATCACATTCTTCAGTGTGACCTTGATCCATGATTTGACTGAGAGAAATCAGGTTGAAATTCAGACCAGGTACATAAAGTACATCTTCAAGTGTCGCCAACCGCCATTCATCACCGTTGTAGGCTTCCAGTTCTATGTCTCCTACTGATGTGGCCTTGAGTTGACGAGAATCTCCCATAGTCACTCTGATTGGCTGCTTCAGTTCTCTCAGCTTGACATATGTTGTGTGGCAACACTGTCCTGATACCAATTTTCATTTGCTCCTTGTTGACGGATTTTCAATTCAGCACTCGGCAAACCAATGGCAACGTGCAGTTTGCCTGTCCGACCTCCGTTTCTTCTATCACTCTTGTCTGGTCTTTCATTATCTGACTTGTCATCATTTTTCTTCAAGCAATCTCTGGCAAAATGTCCCTTTTGACCACAAACATAACAGGGATTATTCTCCATGCAGTAGGCTAAATGCTTTGCACACAGTCTGTTTGTGCATTTCTTCTTCACGTGTCTTTTCTGTCCACATTTGTAGCAAGTGATTGCAGCGTCCCCACTCTGTTTGTTTGGCTTCTGATTGCTTGGGTGTTTCGTCTTCTTCCTTTGCTGCATCATCAAGGCGTTTTCGGATTTTGACTCACTTGACCCTTCTTGTGCCTTGATTCTGTCTTCTTCAAGTCTCAGTTTTTCAAGCAGATTTGGTATTGTACGCTGACGTCCTATTACGTTGTCCCAAGATGTACGAAAGTGATACAGATGAGATGGTAGAATTGATAACATTCGAGTCATTGCCCATTGTTTATAGTCATTTCCATCCAGAGAGGTTAAATCCTCGGCGAGTTGCAGAATATCATTGCAATTTGCAACGATTGGTGCATCTACGTCGCACCAGCTGAGATGTAGACAGATTGACTCTCTGAATCAGGATCTAGATAAAGTCCTGCAGTGGGGAAAGGCCAATCTTGTCGACTTCAACGCAACGAAGACCCAGTATACAACATTCACAAAGAAAACTGGATCATCGGTTCCACAGCTGATGATGAGTGGCCGGGCCCTCGAGGCTGGGGAAAGTTTGAAATTGCTTGGCGTCACGGTGTGTGGGAATGTATCATGGCATAAACACGTATCGGGTATCGCCAGATCAGCCTCAGGAAAACTGAGTTATCTTTTTAGAGCCAAGAAATACTTTACTCCGGCCCAACTTCTTCTCTTATATAAATCTCAAATTAGACCCACGCTCGAATATTGCTCTCATGTTTGGAGCTCGGTTCCTAAACATACCCTCGACCTACTTGAGAGCGTACAAAGACGAGCGATCCGCCTGATCGGGGACTCGGTGCTGACGTCGGGACTACAGTCGCTATCACATCGAAGGCGTGTGGCCGACCTCTGTCTGTTTTACAGATATTATCACGGGTGCTGTTCTTCGGAGATTCTTGGCATTGTTCCACGCAATTCGGTTTATATGCGCTCCACAAGACAATCCGACGGATCGCACCCGTTTGTGGTTCATCTCCCGACAGCGCGAACATCCCTGTATCAGAACTCGTTCCGTTACAGAGCGGGGAAGCTGTGGAACTCCCTTCCCACGCGAGTGTTCCCGGAGCGTTACAACCTGCAACTTTTCAAAAAGAACTGCAACAGTTATTTGATGGCATCTCGGGGCGCCCACTCGACGCTATAGGTTCGCCTTTCCCGAGAGAAGTCTAATAAAAAAAAAAAAAAAAAGCTGATTTAGAGCTCTCAAATGTGAATGTGAAAAATTTTCGCTGCAAACCTTCGACTTCATAGTCTGACTTTTTACCATACAAGTTTTGCAATTTTTCATACATTTCTTTCGACGTTGCACAATTCAAAATCTTTTTCGAAATTGCTTTACTAACATTTATACCAATGACGGTTTGAGCTTCAATGTCTTTTCTAACCATTCAATTACTTTTGCATCATCAACTTTAGCCTCAGGTTTTGTTTTCGCACCAGTTACATACTCATAGATTTTCTTTGACTTTAATGTTAAATCAATTTTAAATTGCCAGGCTTCAAAATCTACTTCACCGTCTGGATCTTCAGACAACATTTCAATATTCGACTTTGTTGTTTCCATTTTGACTCAGGACAAAACAAATTTTAACAAATTTTCAAAAGTTGCTCTACAAATTGTTTTCGCAAGATTTTACAATTTTGATGTACCTGGCTGACTTTCAAACAGACAACTTGTCTCACAGTTTTGCTCGTGCTATTTATCTTAATCAACCGTTATTTTCACAATAATTTTCACAATTTAATTATCATTATCTTGTTTTCTTTGCCTCGTTTTCCGCATACAAAAATTTGAACAAGTGTTAAAACCGTTAAGTTATGGCCCCTGGGCCACGTGTGTTAAACAAAATTAAGCGCAAACGGTTGCGTTACGACCCCGTTATTGGAGGCCAAACTCCTCCCGATAAACTTTCAAAAGTAAACAATACAGTTCTAGAAAAATCTAAAATGTGTTCAAACACTAACTTTTTTCAACCACTTCAAAGTCTGATGGAAGACTCTCCTGAAATGGATCCGACCAATGACGAACAGAACTTCCTAAAGAAACCGTTCCGCCAATTGTGGTATTAAAAACAACTAGTGCTCAAGTGCGTGATATTTTGAGGAACATTAAGATAGACAAATACTTAATCAAAAACATTTCGCTTGGGCAAAAAATATGTGCCCCAACAATGGACATATATAATAAAATCAGAACCGAACTCTTACGGTTAAAATGTGAGTTTTTCACCCACTCACGTAAGGAAAGTCGTCCATTAAAGGTAGTGTTATCCGGGCTTGACTTAATTAGCAAGGATATAGTGAAAAATGAGCTAATTGCACTCGGGATTAAGTGCCTAGATGTTAAAACCATCACATTAAATCCGTCAACAAAAGCCCTGTACAGACACTACTTGTACATCGTCTACATTCAACGCGGTACTGTTAAATTAAACGAACTAAAACGGAACTACTCCACCTTGTTCAAAACCATCGTTCGCTGGGACTTTAAAAAACATAATCCAGGTAAGGTCACACAATGTCACAATTGCCAGCTTTATGGTCACGGCTCGATGCATTGTCATATAAATAGCTTCTGTGCAATATGTTCGGGAAACCATAAAACATCCGACTGCAAAACGAATGAGGTCATCAAGTGTGCAAATTGTAGTGGGCCACATAAATCCACCGATCCAGAATGCATAAGCCGAAAGCAGTACATAGACATTCGCCGCAAATTATCCCCACGCGGACGTGGTACAGGAAATACAACGTTCCTACAGCCTCCGAGTTACAAACAGCAACCAGTGCCCGACCGATTATCCATTGATAATTTTCCTCCACTACCCCGATCTGTGCGTCAACCTTTACTTCCTTCATCCACCTGGGCTTCTGGCCTCCATCAAACCCAGCAACCTTCCAACAGTGATACGACACACACGAAGAAAAATCCGTCAGAAACATTAACTAATGATAACCTGTTCTCATTTAGCGAGATAAACTCTCTTCTTAATGAAGTTGTAACCAAGCTTAGTGCTTGTCAAACCAAAGCTGACCAATTTAACGTCATTACTTCATTAGCTATTAAGTACATATACTCGGAAAAAACATGTTAAGAAACTCTCTTAACATCATAACTTGGAATGCGAGAAGCATCAAAAACGAAAAGCATGAATTTTTTAGTTTCTTGATAAATTTTAATATTGACATTGCACTTGTTTCAGAAACCTGGCTCAAACAAGACATTTCGTTCTCACATCAAAATTACATATGTTATCGCCTAGACAGGGTAGATGCTAGTGGTGGAGGTGTCGCCATTGTTGTGAAAAAATGTATAGAACATTCCTTGCGTCCTTCATTCCTTGCGTCCTTCATTGTTAACCTTAAGTTAATTGAGGAAATTAGTATAGATGTAACATTAAGTGACAACTCCAAGGTGAGTCTTTTTTCGGTCTATTTCCCTGGAGGAAATAGAAACATTGAGAAATCTACCTACTTTAAGCGGGATCTGCAAAAATTGTATAGAGTCAACACTCGAAACAAGGTAATTATTGGTGGTGATCTAAACTGCAGACATCAGGCGTGGAATTGTCTTAGGGCAAACTGCTGGGGTAACATTTTACTAGATGTTACTGAATCCAGCCCAAGTTTTTCCATACTTTATCCACTTCTCCCCACCTATATCTTGATACTACTATCACTCTTGATCTATATATCACTAATATTTCAAATTACTGCACAGTGCCATTAACTCTAAATGCGTTAAGTTCAGACCACCTTCCGATCAGCCTCACAGTGAATCACACAGTAGTTGTAAATCGTACCAGTTTATACCACAACTATTCCGCCGCCAACTGGAATTGTTATAAATCATATATAAACACGAACTGGATTCTAGGTGATACCAGCCTAAATTCTATAACCTGCAGCGAGCACATTGATATCCTATGTAACAATTTGGTTTCTGTTATCAATAGAGCGGCCGATCTTGCGATACCTAAATGTTCCACTGCTCCAGTTGATAAGGCACCGCTTCCTGAAAATATCTTACATCGGACTAGGCTACGAAACTCTGAAAGAAGAAAGTGGCTGCGTTATAGAATCGATTGTTTTCTAGTTAATGTTAAAGTCTTAAATAATATCATTAAAAACGAAATCTCAACGTATAGGAACAAGTGTTGGAATAAACACCTTTCCTCTCTTGACAAAGCTAGCAAACCGTTCTGGAAAATATCAAAAATTATGAAAAAGAGAGGGTCAAGTATTCCTCCGTTTAAAGTTCACGACAAGTTGTTTATTTCTTCAGTGGAGAAATCGAACCTACTTGCTAACACGTTTAGTAAGAACCACTCCATATCTATTCATCTAAGCGACGCGTATACTGAAGCTGAAGTTGCTAACACTATCCATGTACTTTCTCAAACACCAGCTGAAAGTACTTACGCAACTAATATCAGCAAAGTTAAAGAATTGATAAAAAAATCGAAATCAAAAAAGGCTGCGGGTCTCGATAATATTAACAACAAATTAATCAAAGCACTTCCACCTGCTGCAAGTAACTATTTAACGTTCATTTTCAACGCTTGTCTTAAGAATTGTTATTTTCCGGACTGTTGGAAAACAGCAAAGGTAATACCTATCCCGAAACCCGGCAAACCGAAGAACAGCCCCGAAAGCTACAGACCTATTAGTCTACTTAGCTGTCTAAGTAAGCTCTTACAAAAAATCATTAAGAAAAGGATTGATCGTTTTGTGGAAGACAATAACATCTTACCAAACTTTCAGTTCGGTTTCCGTAGTGGTCACAGCACAATCCACCAAGTCTTGCGCATTAAAAACCACATAGCTGGTAAATTCATCGACAAGGAGTCAACGGGACTGGTTCTTCTAGACATCGAAAAAGCTTTTGATACGGTATGGCATGATGCCTTGATTTATAAGCTACTAAAACTTAAGCTGCCAATACCGCTTATCAAAATTATCCAGAGCTTTCTTCGTTCGAGAAATTATGTTGTGAGTTTAGGAACCGACATATCCTCTACTCACCAAATCCACCATGGTGTACCCCAAGGATCGGTCCTTGGTCGCAGAATTACCATGTCTAGGTGAAAACATTCAGGTAGCTATGTTTGCCGATGATACGGCCATTTTCTCTTCGGGTGCCTTATTCACTAATGTCTACAACTCTTTGCAAGCAGCTCTTGACAAGCTAGCAGTATATTACAGGAAATGGAAAATAAAAATAAATGGTAATAAAACACAAGCTGTCTGGTTTTCGAGATGTAGGAAACACTGCTACCTACCAAATGGCACTAAACTCAGTATGTGTGCAGTTGATATTGATTGGTCCGAAGACTGTAGATATCTAGGTATTATTCTAGATAAAAAACTTATCTTTCAAAAACACGTCACTACCACAATTGACAAAATAAACAAAGTCGTAAGAGTTCCCCAATAGTATACTGGTTAGTATACCCGCCTGTCACGCGGGAGACCGGGGTTCGATTCCTCGTCGGGGAGCCTCTGGCGCAAGACTAATGACCTTGCCCGGAAAAAAAAAAAAAAAAAAAAAAAAAACAAATCATTATGGAAAATTTAACAAGCCTCAGGACTTGCTAAATAAGGCCAAGACCGGTTCTAGGTTGTAGTGCCGATGATGATGATGATGATGTAAGAGTTATGTATCCATTAGTGTGTAGAAAGTCAAAGCTTAGCATCGAAAATAAAATTATAATATATAAAACCATTTTTCAAGCGATACTCCTGTACGGGGCCCCTGTATGGTGTAATTGTGCTCGCACACACAAAATAAAATTGCAAAGGTGTCAAAATAAAATATTAAAAATGTTGCTGAATTTGCCATGGCATTATTCGACACATGAACTACATGAAAACGCCAACGTTAAACCGGTAGAGTTCCTTATTGACAAAATCAATCGAAACTTCTTCGTCAATTGTTCTTTTTCTGACAATGTTCTCGTTTCCCGTCTTCCGTTATCCTAAATCACTACATATGTATTCTGTCTATGAAAATTATATCGAGGTTATTATTATATAAAATAACCGGAAGCTCGTGCAATATTAGTCTTAAGATTCAAATAAGGGTTTTTTATTGTAGTTTTCCCTTAATTTATTATTTGCTATTCATTAAAATTGTGCTATTGTCGTTATATAGATTTAATATTATAGTTGTAAAGGAATTGCTATCCTAAATCTCTTAAGTACTAGTTGTAAAATATACCATAAATGTAATTATCTACCAAATAAAAATTGAATTGAATTGAATTACAATTTTGATTATTTGTCGCAATTTTACTGACTTAATTTTATTTGCCCTTTGACATTTGCAGGTTATGTTGACACTACTCACAACTTGATGCTTCACTGACGATGACTTAGCTGGACACACGGTTGAACTGACTGGGATGATTTCGGCTTGGCTCGACAACTTGACTAACACTCACTGCGACTCTGCAACAACAATTTCTGACCTGATTTGACTGACTTTTCTTTTGTTTGATAATTTGGCGTGTCTGACTTTTGGGCATGCTCTGGGCCCATAACCTGTTAGTTAATAAATACCAATAACTTATCAAACAGTCAGATTGTTTGTCTTTTATTTACAATTTTATAAAAGTACTTCTCCCTTCAGTAATCACAGTCTTACAACTAATTTAATTTTTGTCATTTCGTGTACGTCAAAAGGCGCCAATTTACTTACACTTATAACAGAGTTTTGACAGTTCTAAAATCTTAGGTTAATAGAAAATAATTAATCACAACACTATAAAATGTAATGAAGCAGAGCAGGCTTGGGCAGTTGATTGGACCTGAGAGAAGACGGTGGACGAAGAGGATGTCGGCATGAATTTTGCACACTTCAAGTGTGTTAAGGTTAATTAGGTGGAGACAGCTTGTGTCTGAGGGAAGAATCAGAGGATTTTCCCAATTCAATTCCCGAAGGGGAAAACGCAAGAACCGACTTTAAACGCTTTCGATCCTCCGAATGTGGGACGAAAAATAAGGGGATAGAACCTGACTAATATATTCAAGAAATTTTGAAGGTTATTGGTACTCGGTACTCGGTCAAAATTAGTCCGGATCTGAGAGGATCTCAAATAGCATACTGAAGAGATTATCTACATTAATCCACTCTGTTCTCTTGATTTCCAACTGCTTTTGCTGATGATAAGGCTTTCTCATATGGTTATGGCTGAACTTAATCCTTGATGTTGTGAGCGTGGTTTTTACCAGGTGCGTCGGCAACGCGCGGATTCCGTAAAAACACCACAGATAGTTCACAAAGAATCGTTGCCACGAAGAATATAGTAAATAAAAGAAACGCAGGAGTTGTTGTTCTGTTTAATTTTTATTGTTTATTGTTATCTATCGGCAACTTAACATTCACTGAAATATATTGATATGGTTTGGCGTAAACGCTAAAGGTCCGTCTTTATTAAATTACAATTTAATATCCACAGAAATAAACAATCATGTGACCTTCACCGAAATACATTTGGAATTGTTTTGACACGAGTGCTAATCGTTCGTCTATATTAATATTTACCATCCACAGGAACACATGGGACTGTGGCGATTCCACCAAACCCCACGGTTCACTTACCTGAAAAACCCCCATAACTTCCACCCAACCTCATACTTGACTAATGCAATCGCATTAGCATCTTAAATGATTCACGCATTAAATAGATCAAATCTTTAACTTAAAAGTCCCTGTAAAAGAAAACTTACCTTCATGCATCTCTTCGCATACAATTCCCCGTAAGATTTCTTGCTTAACTTATCAGGAATTCCAAACCAATGTGACGTGTTTGCACACAAAAATGTATGTATTTAAATGAAATTGGTTACCTGTGGTACTTCTTCGGGCTCCTCCTGGCTGTCGCTGTGTCTCTGTGATGTCTACATCTACAATCTTTTGCAGGGGGCCCTGGTGGGGTTCGGGACGAATAGTAGTATCGCTTCCTGATAGTGCTGCGTTCGGTTGGTATCCTCTTTCGATTAATGCCTCACAGTGTGTATCGGATACCGTAGGCGTGTCCGTTGATTTCGTGTCACTCTTGGGGGTATTCCTCCTGCCAATCGCCAATTTTTCACCTTTCCTTCCCAGACAAAAAGACACTGCCACAATTTCCAACGCAGCAAACACAATTTATTACAACTTCAAAAATTTATTACACCTTCGTAAACTCTTCTCAGACAATTTAACAGCCATATCGCCGCCTTTGCAATTCAATGTTTTTTACATCCAACATTCTTACAGTTCTCTTCTTTTAAAAAATCTACTCTTATCTTCAAAAACAATTCACCGCAACTTTTCTTCCGACTTCAAACAGTACCAAAAAAAAACTGTCCTCATTCAACTGTTGCTAACGTTCCGCCGTAATCTTTCGCTCTCCAAAAAGTACCGAACAACCATCATCACAACGGAACCCAAAAAAAAAAACGCATTTCACAAGATATCAAACTTGCTGCCTCTCTCTCTCTCCATCGACATCCACAGAATTCGAACTTGTGCACGATCCACACTCGAACAGGGGGTGCGTTCGCACACTCACACGTGGATCGTGCACTTCCTCCACCACCTTACCATCACACCATATTAAAATTAATTTACATTAAAACAATTAAATGATGGAGGTGGTGAAAGCCGCACGTAACACCAATTTGGCAGCTTCGGTGCCAAACAAATTCCCCTAGACGTATTCCTAATAACAAAGGATTTGGATTACATACTATGTAACCTTCACCAGGCACCATAAACATTGCGCTGTCTATTTTTCAGCTTCGCCATGTGTATGATAAATCTCTTAACGTACGCATTGGCCGGCGACCTTTTTCTCCCAGCAATAAAATACCAAGCAACTGCATTCAATTAGCGCAATCGACGCTGAAGCCAATTTCCCTAACTCGCACCAAGTGCAAACAAAGAACGCTGTTCCTCCATAGGCTTCCTGGCGATACCATAAACAACCCATATCGTTTGTGGTATCCTAAATGCATTTTTCATTTAATGAGTGGCTGCTATTTACCCAGCTGGACCTCATTACCGAACGATGCATTAGGTCGTTTCTTCCTTTGTCCTTGCCGTCTGCCTGCTTCGTTGTTCCATTGTCATCGCGCATATGTAAACAATCTGATCTCAACGATCGACTTCACGCACACCACCACGGGACCTCACCAGTGAAATCCTCTTTCCTCGTTTTCACCACGAGAGGAACACTTTCTCTCTCGAGAATACTCACCCCCGGTTGCGAAGTGGCTCTGCATCGAGCAGAGCAACGCGGAGTCTAATTATACCTGCCGACCACGCTGGTCGCGCGATCTCCCGCTTTCCGTCGCGCGGCGGAGGAGCGTAGATATACACAGTCGAGTCCCAAAGTGTCTTAAGACGTTATTTTCAAAAGTCCTCATTCGTGTTAATTGAAATCGATTTGCGAAATTTCGCTTTGGAAATCAAACCAAAATTAAGTGCTCTTGGAAACGTAGTGTAAGTGAAGTATAAAAACACTAACATATAAAGATAATGACTAATATAACAAAATAAATGCATAAAAATACGTGGATACATCCAAAACAAATGAAAGTGTTAAGCAATAAAAATAAAACAATAAACTAAATCCGTATGTTTAATTTTCCGGCAGCGGTTCCTGTGTCCTGCGTTATTTTCTGTATTGTCCGCTCCGTATTTTGGTGTTCGGTTTGTTGACTTGGCGGGACGGTTTTTGGAACATTTAGTCACGATTTTGTTTGGCGGAACCTTGTCCGAACTGCGGATACTTAGTGGGACGAAGTAGAACTCGCACCCATGCCGGTGCCACGACTTCTTTCCCCCACAGGACTGTCTTTAGTTAAGGTTTAAATACTTTCCTTCATTAAAATTGTACATCTACAGGAACACTTGAAACTGTCTTTATTAAATTGTACACCCACAGGAACACTTGAAATAGTCTTTATTAAAATTGTACATCCACAGGAACACTTGAAACTCTCTTTATTAAATTTGTACATCAACAGGAACACTTGAAACTCTCTTTATTAAATTTGTACATCAACAGGAACACTTTATTAAAATTGTACATCAACAGGACTAGCGAGCGACAACTCTCTGGCGCGTTAAAAACTCGACTCGTATTGTGCGTGTGTCCGCTTAAGGAAACAAAATCTGACTCCTCTGGTGCTGTTGTACGGAACATACCACCAGTCGCAACCGGGGGTGGATTTCCACCGATGTGTGAGGAGCAAATCCGATCTTTTCTTTGGTGACGACCAATGAACGATCGATTTGAGTTTTGTTGGAAGTATTTCCATTGTGACCGTACAGGTCTGGTTGCAATGCCTATTCGCTGAAAGCCAGGACAAACGAAAATGCGAATGGTGATCAAAAGAGAATCCAAACATGCAGCTGGTCAAATATGAAGATCGTGTACGGAGGCTAGCTGTATTGCCATCATAAACGATATGTGATCGATTTTTCTGTTGACGTTAAGTCAACACAAACTTCGCCTACGATAGCAAGGGACTAGGTTGGATGGGTGCATGTTTGGTTTGGGAACGAATTATAGGGCATGGCCATTGATATGATTGTTTGGATAAATAATCATGGGTCGTGTGCAACTCGATGATCGTTTATCGCTTGTGCGACCGATCATGATGACTTTGACTTGCAGATGTGCAAGCATACAACTTATCCAGCTTGACTATGGACCAACGGATGGTAGGGAAAAATACACGCAGTGAGATTACTGTGTGTTTGATTTAGAAAAACGGATCGTGGGACACGGCCGTTGATTTGATTGTTTGGACAATAATTATGGTCGTGTCCAACTCGATGATCGGTTATCGGTTTAGGCGATCGATCATCAGAAATTTGGCTTGCGGATGTGCAAACAAGCAAGTTGCCCGACTTGTCTTTTGGATCAACGGAGAGACTTGCTAAATAAGGCCAAGACCGGATCCCGCTTGTAGTGCCGATGATGATGATGATGATGATGAAAAGTAATCCAGAATTCACTCTCACAAGGCCACTTAGATTGGGTCGAATGCTGCGATTGACAAACTTACACGATAAGAGAGAACTGAAACATTCATCAATAAGAGAAATCCAATTCAGTTTTGTTCCTATGTGTACTTATGAAAAGTACGAGAATCGATCGTGAACCATTGGGAACACCCAGTGCTCGGTTAAAGCCACAGATGACGATCGAGGAGATCAGTAAGTTTGAATGTAAACATTCAACGACTGAGATCCCAAACTTTATACGTAAACAACGCGGACAACGCTTCTTGGGAAGGAATGCTCACCAAGGTGTTCGACTGGACAGCGTGCAGTTGCAAGTGGTTAAGATTGAGTAAACAACATTCAACTTGACAAGGATAGCTGATTCCTGAGATGTTTTATGAATAACTGTTAAAATACTTAGCTTACCTGGAAAAATCCAGCATCGCGATCGTTTGATTGGGATGATCGTGTCAGAGGACAGCGTAGCGGACCAATGCCCCCTGGCTAAGCGAGGAATTCCTTCGGAGAATTCCAGTGACGATAAGGACATTCATTGGTGTTGTGTCATTGCTGGATCTGGAATTCGCGTTGAATGATACATAGTTTGTTTGTGTGGAATAGTTGAAGGTTAGCCGATAATTACGGAACTAGATATCTGTATGCCACACTAAATCTTCATTGTATATTCACACAAGTCATGAATCTCACTCAACGCACTGATGCACATGCACATCGATTTGAGGTCAATCCTGCGCAGCGTTTGGACTTCTTTCACTTCATAAACACTCGACTCGCGCACCTATTTGATTTATATTTGAAGTTAAAACATCGACGAACTGTAGAATTGAACACTGATTTAAAAACACTTGTCGAGAGAATTGTCAACTGGAACAATTGTAAAGTACAATTGTGTTGATGCCGAACGTGGCGGTACGTTTTTACTTCGTCAATAAGTTAGATGACAGGGAGCCGTTTGGAAGCCACATTCGTTAAATGTAACTCTTTCGCGTAATATCAATGGAATTAAGAACTCCATTTAATTAAAGAAAATTGAGAGGATCAGAGATGTCTACACAACCTTCTAGGTATTCTTCAAGAATACAACTCTTGATGATAAGAGAACCAACGCAACAGTCCATAAATTGCTCAGGTTCACAACCGGGGATCCACTTTGCAATCAACGAAAAAGTTTACATGAAGAGTGCGGACCACACATCTAAACGCCCACAGCTGTTTCGAAGTGACGAGATCAAGCGACCAGTTGACGAGGGTCGCATTTGGTTGTCACGATTCGTTGTGAGTTTGATTCGTGTTAGTTTACTGACGCACGTGTTGTATCAGTTACGTATACATCTACGTACTGGTAGACTCAATTTTGTTCTTCTGCTGCTGCGTCGGATCGTCGGTCGAGGATGAGATGGGATCGTCTGAGGGAGTAAATGAACCATTTTTGGCAGTTGGTTGGATAGTGGTGCTAAACTCCATTGACCGCAATGGTATGAACACTGAGAGTTTACTGCTAGGAGGTGAAGATGGTGGCGTGGCCGAGAGCTGTTGAGTGAGCTGAGCCTTTCGGTAAGAAGGAAAATGTGATCAATGACTGGAATTTGGGATTCACGTTGGTGTTTTGTTTATCTATCTCTCGAATGACTGATGACGCCGTAGTTTTAGTGCCCATGGCACGAGTTATTTGTTGTTTCCTAGTGTATAAGTTGTTCACTGCTGGCTATTGATATTACTGCTGTGGATTCGTTTGATTTCTTTGCGTTGGGAATGGAGAAGGAGGTATTGCCACAGCCCCCTCTCTCCCTGTTATGTCCCGCTTGTTGAGATTGTTGTTATGCAGCAACTATAGATGCACTAGGACTATGACACTTATGACTCGCTGTTGTTGGCGGCAACCGATGTTTCCCTTTGTCACTCGGGTCTGGAGTAGAAGCTGCCGTTGAGGAAGCAACTTTCGCGTGGATTTTCAACAACAACAATAATAATATGAACATTGGAGTATGGTTATTTTTCTTAGGTCATTTAGGACCTTGTCCGGAAAAATGTAATATATCGTCACATGAATTGCTACCAGAAACGAATTGTTCGCCACCGGGACCGAACCGAATCGCTAATTATTTAACTTGGGGCAATGACAATAGCAATAGTTCAGTAGTAGATAGTTAAATAGAAGTCATTCATCTTGTAGTATTATATATGAATTTAAAGACGACGGATATCTTTTATACGTATTACTTTATTTAACGGGACAACATACAGATCATGCATTCTAAATCTAATTGTGGGGAGAATAACATGTTTTCTACATAGTTGTAAATCTGCAATTTTCTTCTTTTGCTTTTGCCTGATGGAATCTGGTATCAGTAAGGTTATGCCGTAGCTCTTGATTCTGAACATTATACTCTTGGACTAGGGCATCGTTTTGTCTGCGTTTATCTTGTTCATCACACAACTGGCGCTAAAAATAAACTTAAAGATAATATTGAAATCACAGACGCTTGTATAATATATCTACCAGAAGCTCCTCATTCCTTTGTTTCATCCGAATCAACTCTTGGCTTAATTTACAGTCCACTCTAAGTTGCTGTTCCAAGTCTCTTCGGGTACTTTGCAGAAGTTCTTCAGCTGTATTTGTAGTTACTCTCTGGGATCTTGTGATGCTGGTGTTTTCCGTCCGCGGGCCGTTAATTTGTCGTTCCAACTAGAAGATAATTATAAAAATTTACTACTCTTGTATTAAATAATAAAATATATTGCTTTAAGTAGTTCTAATAGCAACCTTCGTACACAGTACTAAAAAACGAAACTTGCGGATAGCATAGAGCAGAGTCGCCGTAAGCCTCCCTGATCATCTCATTGGCCTCGACAAAGGATTTCTGGAGTTTTGCCCAAAACTTGATCGCGTAGCATTGCTCGATCGATGAACTTATCGCGATTTATGACACAGATATTGAACAGAGGTTCATAGTAACAGCCATGCACACGCTCCACCTGCTCGGAGTACACCGAATAAGACCCCATTGGAAGGCTGAGAATAAAAGGTTTTCTACCTAGTTATCCGTCAACTTAGAAACAGGCCAACAACCAATAAAAAAAGAGTCCTTCCTCGAGTGTATGAGTCAAACTTCCTTTTTGGAAAGTTACGCCATCAAATCTTTTGTGGACGTGTTGTTACAGAGCCTATAATTATGGGAATCATTAACGGATCGTTTGCTACCAGATGTTTTGAAAGTTAAATGTGAAACAATGACGCCATAACCTTCGACAGAATAGAAGCTAGTGCTGTAGGTCGGTAGGAAGATATCATTACATTAGATAGATGTGGTCCTCCACAACTTATCGAAGAGTTGTCAGGAATACCTAAAATATTTGTACACCGATTTTTTTTTCGAAAAGTTGTGTAACAGAAACGTCTGCCTATGATTGGTACCAGACACAGTAAAATATAACGAAGACCTGCTTGGTTCGACAAATTCCAAAACCCCTGCAGAACCCTCGCTATTGCAAAGTAATCAACTACAAGAAGTTCATATCAGAAAACTAACCCATTAATTCTGATCTTGTCGTCTTCCAGTATTTGTGGGCAAAAATTTGTTGAATATTGTTCCAAATACTACGATACCGAATCCTTATTCTTTCGTGACGTAGCCCCAGTCTCCGATCGAAGATTGTATGCGAGTTTCAAGCCAGAAATGAATTACGGGCGTAGATTACCTACTACGAATTTGTTCACAGTAAATTTCTGGATGTTCTTCAAATTGAA
Organism: Microdon myrmicae; assembly: GCA_963931805.1. Classification (NCBI taxonomy): domain Eukaryota; kingdom Metazoa; phylum Arthropoda; class Insecta; order Diptera; family Syrphidae; genus Microdon; species Microdon myrmicae. The sequence goes on along the minus strand of OZ007501.1, from coordinate 101,756,261 downwards.
GTTGGCAATGAAAGAATATCATTACGACATCATTAAGGACATCCAAGAAAAATGTACAGCAGTACTGAATGTATTTCTAAAAAAGCTTAACGGCTGTTGTTTCGTATCAAATTGAACTTTTTGAATAAGTGTAGTGAATACTTAATGTATGCATCTATAGCATTTGCGACGATAGTGAAGAACGTGTGATTCGAACTGACGCTATGGCGGTTAGAATCACTAAAAAAATGGAACCAATGCTCAACACCTCAGGCCACTGCCCCGTGTACGAATTCGATTTCTAAACTCAAGTACACTCAACTGATGTGGAATTATTATGTTATCGCTATGGTATACGGCTCTGATGCATTTGCTTATTCGATTCTCGTTCGGTGTTCTTCACTATTTGCTTGTGTATTATGTATGTATCTGTTAGAAACGCCACAGAGCAACATCGTTATTGAGGAAAAATAACGACCAATTTAACCTCCCAAAAAAGTCGTTCAGACCCCTATGGTATACGGCTCTGATGCATTTGCTTATTCGATTCTCGTTCGGTGTTCATATTTGCTGGTGTATTGTGTGCGTATCTGTTAGAAACGCCACACTACCCCCTCCTCAGTAACTTTGTTACGATCAACTTCGTGTGCGAACGACGGAGTGAGGAACGACCGAGCGAGAGAACGTCGGAGCAGGCGAGTGTGCCGGTGCTCTATGCGGAAGTCGTGATCGTTGTCATGAAGTTCTATTTACTATGGGAAAGTGTGTGCTGTGTGTATACAGATCATGTCGGGGTCACCAATTATAGCACTTGCGATGATAGTGAAAAACGTGTGATTCGAATTGACGCTATGGCGGTTAGAATCACTAAAAAATGCTCAACACATCAGGCCGCTGCCGCGTGTACGAATTCGATTTCTAAACTCAAGTACACTCATCATCATCATCATTGGCACTCCAACCGGGATCCGGTCCTGGCGTTATTTAGCAAGTCTCGGGGCTAGTTAAATTTTCCATGATAATTTATTTTTACGGGCAAGGTTATTAGCCTTGCGCCGAACAAGTACACTCAACTGATGTGGTATTGTTATGCCATCGCTATGGTATACGGCTCTGATGCATTTTCTTATTCGATTTTCGTTCGGTGTTCTTCACTATTTGCTTGTGTATTGTGTGTGTATCTGTTAGAAACGCCACACACCCATTAACCACGAATAAACGCACCATACGTACACACAGCCGAACTTCAGATCACAGAGCCCTCTTTCAACGAAATAGTAGACGCAATAAATCGACTGAAAAACAACAAGACTCCCAGAGTTGACTGCATACTAGCAAAGCTTATGAGGCATGGATGAGTCGATTTAAGACCGCCAAAAAGATGGCACGTGCGCTTCTGCCTCGTGATTCGTACCATCGGATCGATTGTGCAATCCGTTTTGGGAATCTTAAATATACACAATATACCCAATCGCACTATCGGCTCGCGCGAAAAGTCTTACTGTGGGATCCTAAAGAAACACACGGATCTTCACACACGCTTCCGAGTGCAGTGCAAAGTTATCTGTGCGACCCTAGGCAAATAAACGGATCTCCACACATGCGTCTTAGTGCTGTGAAAACTGCGAGGGTGTGCAGTGTGGGAAAACCCTCTATCATTCCTCTCTCCCTCCTCTTGTGTCTGTTTTCCTTTTTTCGCACCTCTGTTTTTGTTCCTCGGACATCGATACTCTCGATTGATTTATAATTTTTGGAGAATTTTTGGTTTTCTGTATACGGCCATTTCAGTGGAGCGGGAATTTCTAGATGATTTGTGTAACATTCGCGGCTTGAGATGCAATTTCTCTTTTGTGTCTGCCCACGTTTCTAACCAGAAACCAATCATCCTTGCACTTAGCGAAACCCAGGTAAGTACTAATACGGATATTTCCGATTTTAATCTACCTGGATATAACTTAGTGCCACTGTTCTTTCCACGTCGTGGTATAGACACATACATAGGAAATGGTATTGCTTATCAGCTTCTGTTACAATATGGGCTCTGTTCCAACCCAGAATTTAATTTCTCCTGGCTAAAAGTTCACGTTCGTAGGCATATCATACATTATTGCTTCCTTTACAGAAGCCCAAACTTCGATAGAAACGCATCCTTTAAGGAATTTGATGCTCTATCTCATTCTGTCGATATGATTTTGACCCTATATCCGCACACTGAAATCGTTATTGTGGGTGATTTCACTGTGCATAACTCTCAGTGGCTTCGTCATTCCGGACACTCAACACCTGAAGGTCGATATGTCCACCTCCTTGCTGATTCAAATAGTTTAACTCAACTTGTCAGTGAATCAACACAGGTACCAGACATATATAGTCATTTCGCCAACACACTATACCTGTTACTCACCTCTCACCCAAACAAATACACAATTGAAGTTTCTTCGCCCTTCGGCAGTTCAGACCACTGTGTCGTGTCAGCTAAATTTCCTCCAACCAACAGTAACGTTAATGAGAACGCTCCCAAAAGAACAGTATTGTTCTACGAGAAAACCAACTGGGAAGGTTTGAACGACTTTTTTGGGAGGTTAAATTGGTCGTTATTTTTCCTCAATAACGATGTTGACTCTGGCGTTTCTAACAGATAAACACACAATATACAAGGAAATAGTGAAGAACACCGAAAGTAAATCGAATAAGAATATGCATCAGCCGTATACCATAGCGATAACATAACAATTCCACATCAGTTGAATGTACTTGAGTTTAGAAACCGAATTCGTACACGCGGCAGTAGCCTGATGCTTCAATGGTTCGCTTCTCACCCGTTTCTCTGTGTGTTCAATTCACCATCTTCACTATCCTTGCTTAACACCATAACTCTATAGCGGACACATTAACAGACACGATTCTACTTGGCATGCGGACCTTTATTCCACACAGAGTAAAGAGTATCAAACCCAAAAGAAATATGTGGTTCGATTCCGGGTGCAGATAAGCCATTATGGCTGAGTTGAGTTTCTCGTTGTATAAATCAAACAATACTGAGGAAAACTGAAAAAGATTTAAGATAGCTAGAAATTCCAGCCAATTCCCAAAAAGGGTGACAAATCATCCCTTTCTTCTTATCGACCCATAGCACTAACTTCTATTCTCTCCAAGGTAATGGAATCACTTACCAACCGTCAACTTTCGAAATATCTGGAATCAAATGACTTCCTCAATGGCCACCAATATGGCTTTCGTGGCGCAAGGCTAATAATCTTGCCCGTAAAAATAAATTATGGAAAATTTAACAAGCCTCGTGACTTGCTAAATAAGGCCAAGACCGGATCCCAGTTGTAGTGCCCATGATGATGATGAGAGGCCATCGCCCTGTTTTAGTCCATCCCGGATTTCAAATGGTTCTGAGAGGTGGTTTTCTATTCTAACTCGCCCTTTATTTTCGTTCATGTAAATTTAAATGAGGGTGGCATATTTCTTCGGGACTCCAAACTCAACTACAATCAGAAAGGTACAAGACGACAACATGGCCGGATCATCCCTGAGCGGGGTCACACAGGTGCTCGCATATGCGAATGACATCGCCGTTCTGGGCGATAATCTAGAAACTGTAAGTAAAAACTGTGATATCATCATGCAAGCGGCAGAAGAGGTGAGCCTAGAACTAAATGAAGACAAAACAAAATATTTGATTACGGCGCGAGCGCGGTGAACCTCAGGGAACACCCAAACGTCAGGGGTATGATATTTTAAAAAATTAGAGTTTAAAAATCTGGGAACAATACTAACGGCCAGTAACGAAATATCGAAGAAAATTAACAAAAGACTGCATTCCGACAACGCTAGTGGCACACAGTCAGTAAACTGCTGAAATCCAAAACACTTTCACGTAATATAAAGTTCCGTGTTTATGAAACTATAATCATGCTGATTGTTCTATACGGATGCGAAACATGGGCTCTCACAAAACGGGAAGAAAACAAATTCCGCGTACTTGAGAATAAAGTTATAAGCAGTATCTTGGGCGGTAAATATGACGAGGAGGCAGGACAATGGAGGAAACTCCACAACCACGAATTGGAAGAGCTATACCGCAAACCTACAATAGTGAGAGTGATCAAGTCGCGAAGATTAAGATGGGCCGGACACGTAGCGCGAATGGGCGATGATAGGAGCGTGCATAGAATTTGCGCCAACCTTTCTCAGGATAAGGGGTATCTTTGGCGGTAAATATGACGAGGAGGCAGGACAATGGAGGAAACTCCGCAACCACGAATTGGAAGAGGTATACCGCAAACCTACAATAGTGAGAGTAATAAGGTCGCGAAGATTAAGAAGGGCCGGACATCTGGCGAGAATAGGCAACGAACGAACGTAGAATTCTTGACGGTATGTCAACGGAAAAGACATCCGTAAGACGGCCGCGACGGAGATGGGAAGACAATGTACGGTTTGAGTTTGAGGAAATCGGATCAGATGGTCCAACGTGGAAGAAGAGTACATAGGACAGGCAACGATGGTGCAGCCGAATCGGTGAGGCCATGAACTTCCGGGTCCATATAGGCCAATAAATAGTAATAGTAATATAGTGAATACTTGAACATAATCCACGTCTTTTATTTTTTTATTGCCACAGTTCTAACCAACTATACACTACGTATAGCGACAGACCAATGATAAATACACAGTTCTAACCACTTTGTATAGCGACAGAACAATGACAAATACAAAATTAATAGCATTAAACTCACCCTCTTGCGCACTTCGTTCAGCTCATACACCTCTGCATTTAATTTGTTCGATTGATTGAACATTTTGTCACATAATTCCTTCTGGGCTGACAGGTCGACTTTGAGTAATTTCTGTTCATCTAAAGCTTCTTCTAGCTGATTTTCCAATACAAAATTTTGTTCCTTAAGAGAACTAATCTGCAGAAAATCCTGGCTTAAACAAAACACCGTACCATATCATACAGAATTTACAACTCACCTGTGTTTCAAGTTTTGAAATGATCTCTTTGTGGTGCGCAACTTCTTTTTTCAAATTCAAAATCTCTTCTTCAGCTTCGGCTAATTGTCGTCTTTTGAAACAAAAATAAAGTGCAAGAAATAAAACGTGAAATAAGAAAATAACACAAACAACACTACAAACTACTGTCCACATTTGCAGTAACATCTGAAGATTGATAGACAGAAGGCGTGAAAATAACCATAAAAACTGTTTATTGCTTTTTAATTAATTACGCAACCACCGACGACTTACTTGCACTCAGCCGCTTCTGTTTCTAGGCAGTGATTATTGCCTTCCAATAGTACAGCGTCGTGTGACAGACTACGATAGTGGTCTAGCATTTCTTCGCGTTCCCTCTCCTATTAATGAGACATTAAATATAAATGAAAAAAAAAAAACACTTTATAAAAGAAAGGTGAGAAACAGGCCAAGCATCTCCATTTAGTTCGAACCTTATGTAAGAGCAAGTCTTCCGCTTTTCTAACTTCTTCGACGTACTGCTTCAGCTGTTGTTTTAAACGATCAATTTCCACTTCCGAATCCTGAAGGCGACGCTTTAGGGTCAAAATTTCAGCTTGCCTCTCTGCTAGATCAGTTGATAAGCGACTGAAAAAAATTGATTTTAGTAATTACATCCCTGCATCAAAATTAAAACTGATCCAGTCTTGCTTATTGTAAAACATTACTTACTTGTTCTCCTCAATGACCTTTTCTCGGCTGGTCTTAAGAGCAATTATCTGTTGATGCAAGGATTTACATTCGGTCGTGGTGCTGTCCAAGTCTGAATCACGCTGAAGGCTTCTCCTGAAAATAACAAAAATGACAGCAATGATTTTTTAAGCGTTGAAAATGTGTTTTCATTTTTTTTTTGTAGTTAAACTTCGATGAGTTGAAAATTCATAAAATAAATGGAAATCCTGTCGCATAATTTTCCTGGTTTGGTCTTCTATATGGAAATCAATAGTGGACGAGATGGTTACGGATGTGAAAGTTTAGGCAGGAAAAGATTAATTCCGGACTCAAACAAAGTCCATAGACTGGTAGAAGCCGGCAACTACTTCGGTTGTTTGACAAGTCAGGGACTTCTAAAAGGATTTGTTTGAACAACTGAGGTTACTATTCTTATTTCCAAATAATCGGTAAAAACAATGTTCTTATATCTACTGAATCTATTTATATAGGTTATACCTCGAGTATCTCAAAAAACGGGTACCATTTCTTTTGTAGCTTTTTGAGAACACCTATAACGACTTTAGGAATGCATTCTTAGTTATCATTTTAAAAAAATCGATTTAATTCAATTTTTTTATGAAATTCATCATCATCATCATCATCATCATCGGCACTACAACCGGGAACCGATCTTGGCCTTATTTTGCAAGTCCTGAGGCTTGTTAAATTTTCCATAATGATTTATTTTTTCTGGGCAAGGTCATTAGCCTTACGCCAGGGGCTCCCAGACGGGGAATCGAACCCCGGTCTCCCGGGTGACGGGCGGGTATACTAACCACTATACTATCGAGGAGCCCTTTTATGAAATTACATCTCAAAAATGTTCTCCCGAAATTTCGAACCGTTTCGAAGGAAATTGAAGGAGATGGAACATGTTAAGCCCCGCCCTTCCAACCAGCTCATATTCTTATTGAAAACTTTAAAAGCGTTTATCGTAAAACAGTATTCCAAATCCAATTTAAAAAAAATCTCTTTTGTGAAAGTACACAGCATATCTCTCGGACATGTTCTCTCTACATTTCGAGTCGATTCAAAGATAATTGAATGAAGCAGAAGGCCTGAAAGATAGTCTCTTATTTATGGGATCAGTGAACTGTCCATTCCAGAGGAGAGTAATTTCGACAAAAGGGGTGAATGCTTTAGTCTGTCAAAAGCTTTTGAAATATTCAATATGAAGTAGTTGATGGAGTGACTCCAGTTTTCGGTAAGGTATGCCATCAGATCTCCTGTAGATCTGTTCCTGCGAAAGCCATATTGGCAGTCATTGGTTAGGTAAGTCCATCCTAGCTTCTTTCCAGCAGGTGGTTGTGCGAGTTCTGTCGCGCAATTGCGCCCATATACTCACGCGTGTGGGTGGACCCCATTTTTTTTTACACTAATGCGCGCACAAACGGGGATTTTAGAGTATCCTTAAATGTCAGAGCACAATGCGAGCGGGTGGAGAGGAAGTGGATAAGGAAAGAAGTTGTCGATGTATATTGGTCTTGAATGCCTGGACATTACAACGACGAGGAAATAGATGATCAGGTATAGCATTCCACATTCATATGGTTCGGCTAAAGAAAGACCATCTATGTTTATTTGTGCGCGTGAAGTTGTCAATGTGATCTGATTACGCTTTCACTGATTGACGGGTATCACGGGAAAATGCCTGAAGAGGCGGAACACATTCAGCAAGTTCAGTTGAATAACGACCGTGATAATACCTATAGAAAAGAGACAGGTATGATACGTTGCGCCTATGTGCTAACGACGGAATTAAACGACTTATGGCTGGGTCCCCAATCCTGTCCTGACACCCCCTGCCGAAGCGTGCTGCTTGCCATCCAAAACGGACTATCATCTTCTGTTATCACCATCTCTTCTTCTCCTAACCTCGACTACGTCGCTATAAAAATTGAACATTGCTTAAAGTCCTTGTACCTCATATGCTTCTACATACCGCCTTTGCAAACTATCGAGACATACGAACCCGCAATTGCTGCAATCTTAACTGAGCTGAGTTCTCCCAAGACCACATTATAGTCCTTGGCTATTTTAACCTCCCCCCTCTCCAATGGACGCTGTCTGACGATAAGTCCCACTACATCTCAAACCTCACTACTACCAAGGAATTTCTCTTTGTAGACAGCCTCACCGACTCTAGCCTTTGCCAAGTAAGCAATGTCCTAAACCACCTGGGCAGACAACCTTGTGTTCACGACAGAGCCCTTTAATTCCTGTTGCCTTTAGTCCCTACACCCTCTCAACTATTGACAACCACCACCCCCCGCCTCTCTTATCCGTGTACCACGACTGCTCAGCCCCCCCCCCCCCCCCCCCACCAATTTTCTTTCAACTTCCGAAAAGCCAATTTCCCCTCATAAATGAATACCTCGGCAATATCACACCCCACTTAAACGATATAAGTGTAGAGGTCGCACAGCCTCGCTTTACACAGAAATCTACAACGCCATATCCATATATGTCCCATACTCCCGACACAGGTTATCATTCTCATCGTCCCCATGGTATAACCACAAACTGCGCACCCTTCGTACAAGATAAATAAGTTGTGGAACAATTTTCTAACCACGCGTTCTTCCCTTGACTACTCCAACTATCTTGGTTACTATTATCAATTCATCGAGCTCTACGGCTTCCTCTACCACAATTACCTCACCAAAGCTCAATTCAACCTGATCAACGACCCCAAATCTTTCTTCCACTTCATCAGCCACAAACGGAAATCTGATGCCTATCCCACCTCTCTTTTCTACGGCTCAACTACTACAATGGACTCCCAAACCATATCCAATCTTTTCGCGTCTTTCCCATATTCCCGACACAGGTTATCATTCTCATCGCCCCCTTAGTACGAGTATAACCGCAAACTCCGCACCATTCGTAACAAGACGAATAAGTTGTGCAACACTTTCCTAAATACGCGTTCTCCCCTGGACTACTTCAACTATCTCGGTTACTTTATTCACCGAGCTTTACAGCTTCCCCTACCACAATTACCTCACCAAAGCTTAATTCAACCTGATCAACGACCCCAAATCTTTCCACAATTTTATCAACTACAAACAGAATTCTTATGCCTATCCCACCTCTCTTTTCTACAGCTCAACTACTACAACTGAGTCCCATACAATAGCCAATCTTTTCGCGTCCTTCTTCAAACTATCCTTCACGGACGACTCTTTGGAGTCTAACCCCTCTTACTTCACTAGCCTGTCTGAATTCTCCCTCGGCCCTCTCATCCCTCTACACATTCAACAACACCAAGTTATAGAAAAACTTGAACAACTGAATGACGATTTCAATGCCGGCCCAGATGGACTCCCTGCTATCCTCTTAAAAAAATGTTCCTCTTCTCTCTCTCTCCCGCTCGTTTCAATCTTCAATCGATCCCCTGCACAAGATCTATTCCTTGACATTTGGAAATCCTCTTACATAACCCCCATACATAAAAAAGGGCCAACAAATGATATATCCAATTATCGTCCTATTGCTAAGCTTTCGCACATTTCTAAACTGTTCGAGGGCCTTCTATGTGATGCGTTGTTTTCGCTGCACACCCATCATCTCTTCCAACCAGCCCACCTTCTTCTCCGGCAGGTCCACCATTACCAACCTTGCCGAATTCACATCACACACACTGCTTGCCCTAGAAAACGGCGATGAGTTCGATGTAATCACTACCAACTTTGGCAAGGCCTTCGACAAAATCTCCCATAACCTCATTCTCTTTAAGTTATCTTCTCTCGGTTTTGAACCCCTGCTAATTAAGTGGATCTCATCCTATTTCAATTATCGAACCTGCCACGTGCGATTTAGATCCACCCTCTCCGATCCTATTTTCCAACCTCAGGTGTCCCCCAGGGCAGTCATCTCGGCCCCCTCCTATTTATCCTAACCATACACGACATAGGCTCTAGCATCAATCACTCCTTCATCTCGCTTTACGCGAATGATACCAACATTTTCAAGACAATTCGCTCTCCCCTAGACTCCTCACTTCTTCAATCGGATCTTGACAGCTGTTCAACTTGGTGTCAAAATAACTGCCCAGAACTGAATATCGCCAAATGTCACACAATCACTCTCTCTCGGAAGCGCTCCCCCACCCAGCCACGCTCCTATCTCTTACTGAACCAACCGATGATATCGGTTGAATCGATTCGCCACCTGGGCGTCCTATGCGACAAGGAGCTCAAATTTACCGCACATATTGATGACATAAACCTTAAAGCCAACGCCTTGGGTTTTTCAAGCGGTGGTCGAAGGAATTCTAAACCCTTACGTCACCCGATCAATCTACACAACTTTTGTCGGCCCACTATTCGAATATGCTAGTCAGGTCTGGTCTCCATATCAATTGTCTCACATTCGCAGGATCGATGGTGTTCAACGTAGTTTCTTGCGCTTTGCCCTCCGTGGACTAAACTTGGAAAATCTTCTGACTCTACCACCATACACAAGCCGACTCCCTTTAATCAATCTCAACACACTTGAAGAAGGCAGAATCCATGTCGACATCATCTTTGTCCATCGCCTTCTGTCAGGCTCAATCAATTGCCCAAGCCTGCTCTCCACTTTAAAATTTCACACAATCCCCCGTAACGTACGTAACCCTCGATTTGCCCGGTCATCACACTTCTTACGGCGCTAACGAACCCATATCCCGTATGCTACGACAGGCCAACTCTTTCCCCACCTCCTTCGATTTCAACCTCTCCACTCCCGCTCTCAAACGACGGCTCAGAAGAAATCCGTCCTAACCCCGCCCCCTCTCTCCAATAACCCCTATATCCTGCAATCCTACCTCTCCTCTCCCGCTCTTAAACTAGTTCTCCCCTACGCCTTTCCAGCCCCACCCACAATTTCATCCTCTCCCCACCAGCTCACTAACCCCCGCCCCTCTACCAGTCCACACACATTCCGCTCACTGTTGCTGTCTCACAAATGCCGCATTTACCTCCCCCACATACACTCGCTCTTCCCTTGCCTCCCACCTCCCCTATCGCCAAGTCATCTTCGCCTTCCTGGTTTTTTCTCCTTTTTTTCGTTTTTAATAATGTCTGAATTACTACTCTAGATTTTAAGCTAGTCTGTAAGGTTTTATATCATTTAATTTAAACTTGAATTAAGCCAATTTAATGAGGGTTCTGTCCTCACTAAACTAAATAAGTTTTACTGGTCATTTTTGCATCCTATCGCACACTTGTGGCGCAGTTTTGGATGCACCTGACCAAATATGGGAGTTGAACTCCATTTTGGGATGGCGAGTCAAGGGCGGTCACATTGGATATCTCCAAGACTTTTGACCGCATCTGGCACGTAGTATTGCTGAGCAGGATTCGTTCATATGAACTTTCCTAGCAGCTTTGCGATTGGACGATTGATCGATCCGGGTTGTTGTGGACGGTGTGTCTTCGGATCTGTATACGCGCGCCTCAAGATTTTATTTTGGCAGCAACCTTATTTTGCTTCACATAAATGATTTGTTGGGCTTAACGAGTAACAAAGTGTTCAGTTTTGGGAATGATAGTATACTTGTTTCCTATTTTTCGAGTGATCGCCCGATTAGTGCATCAACGTCCCACCAGCTGAGCTGTAGCCAGATTGACTCTCTGAATTGGGATATGGATAAGCCCTTGCGGTGAGGAAAGGCCAATCGCATCGACTTCAATGCAACGAAGACACAATGTATAATATTCAGAAAGAAAGTTCCACAGCTGATGATGAGGCCAGGCCCTCGAATCTGGAGAAAGCATAAAATTGCTCGGTCTGTGGGAATGTATCATGGCATAAACACGTCTCGAACATCGCTAGGTCTGCCTCTGGAAAACAGAGTTATCTTTTTAAAGCCAAAAAATATTTTACTCCGGCTCCACTTTTTGTCCTCCATAATTCTTAAATTAGACCCGCGCTCAAATATTGTTTCCATGTTTGGAACTCTGCTCCTAAGCATACCCTCAACCTATTTGGGAATATACAGAGACTAGCTGTTTTGTCCTGTTGTAGTGCCGTGTAGATTGTTGATTCAATACATAAATGATTTGTTGGAGACAACAGATAACAAAGTGTTCAGTTTTGCGGATGATAGTACGCTTGTTTCCTCCTTTTCGAGTGATCGGCCGATTGGTGCATCAACGTCGCACCAGCTGAGATGTAGACAGATTGACTCTCTGAATCAGGATTTGCATAAAGTCCTGCAGTGGGGAAAGGCCAATCTTGTCGACTTCATCGCAACGAAGACCCAGTATACAACATTCACAAAGAAAACTGGATCATCGGTTCCACAGCTGATGATGAGTGGCCGGGCCCTCGATGCTGGGGGAAGTTTGAAATTGCTCGGCATCACGGTCTATGGGAATGTATCATGGCATATACACGTATCGGGTATCGCCAGATCAGCCTCAGGAAAACTGAGTTATCTTTTTAGAGCCAAGAAATATTTTACTCCGGCCCAACTTCTTCTCCTATATAAATCTCAAATTAGACCCGCGCTCGAATATTGCTCTCATGTTTGGAGCTCGGCTCCTAAACATACCCTCAACCTACTTGAGAGCGTACAAAGACGAGCGATCCGCCTGATCGGGGACTCGGCGCTGACGTCGGGACTACAGTCGCTATCACATCGAAGGCGCGTAGCCGACCTCTGTCTGTTTTACAGATATTATCACGGGTGCTGTTCTTCGGAGATTTTTGGCATTGTTCCACGCAATTCGGTTTGTGTGCGCTCCACAAGACAATCCGACGGATCGCACCCGTTTGTGGTTCATCTCCCGACGGCGCGAACATCCCTGTATCAGAACTCGTTCCGTTACAGAGCGGGAAAGCTGTGGAACTCCCTTCCCATGGAAGTGTTCCCGGAGCGTTACAACCTGCAACTGTTCAAAAAGAACTGTAACAGTTATTTGATGGCATCTCGGGGCGCCCACTCGGCGCTATAGGTTCGCCTCCCCCGAGAGAAGTCTAATAAAAAAAAAAAAAAAAAATTTCCAGGCGAAAAAAAAAGAAACAATAATATTCGCTTAATTCATGAACTATTTTATTTGGCCCCTTTCCAACCGTCGTCGAGTTTAGATCGTCGCGAATTGTGTTCAGTAGGTGTAACATCGGTTCTACGTTATAAAATTATATTACATCCCCTTTGTGTAATAGTGCAGTGAAAAAAAAAAAAAAAAAAACAGACCAGAGCCTTGTTGTTCAGTGTGCTGTGTTTATAAGATAGAGTAGTATAAAACAATTGCAACGAAATGGCCTGCGGGCCAAATGTGAATAGTAACCGGTTTAGCGATTTTACGGAAGATACAAATAGTGATATTCGACCAAACAAAATGCAAAGGCATCTGCGGTAAAAATTTCCACGCCTCCTGCGTGGGCCTAAACAAGCATAACACGCACTTCGCTAAAAAATTACCCTATAACCTCTTGTTCTTTTGCGATGAGTACACCGATGTTTCGCTTTCCCTTGTCCTTTTGGCTATCGAGTGCCTAGGAGACGCAATTGACGGCTCCCTAGGCACTAATCTCAAAATTATCTTTGATAAAATTTCACCCCTCGAGAGCAGCCTTAGGTGCATTGACGACCTTGCCTCTCTCCACCATAAGTCGCTCTCCGAGATCACCTCCCTCATCAGAGACAACAACAAAACAATCGTCAACCAACTTACCCACACGTTCAACGAATGCCTTAATACTTCAACTCTTGAATAAATCCACGCCATTCGGGCTTTTCCCAGCTTCATCAAGTGTACACCAAATCCCTTTTCATACACATTGGCTGGCGACCTTTTCTCCCAACAATAAACAACCCAAACAGCTGCATATAATTAGCGCAATCGGCGCTGAAGCCAATTTCCCTAACTCGCACCGTGTGCAAACAAAAGAACGCTGTTCTTCCGCAGGCATTCTGGCGATACGATAAACAATCTATATCGTTTGAAGTATCCCAAATGTATCTCCCATCTAATGAGTTACAACTTGTTTACTCAGTTGAACTCTCAGATCATAAATTCCCTTTGTCCTACATATTCCTGGATCCGTTTACCATTGACCTTCTCACATAAGCAAACACAAACCCAATTAGCATCCAATAAGATTCGGCATCTCATGGATGCACATTTTCCCTTTCTTTGTTTTAGAATCGTTCCCATGGCTTTGATCCGTAAAAGAACCAATGTACATACATACATGTGTACCGTGACGATCTTCTCTATGAGATCTGTTTGGTTACCCCAAAGAGAGACTTTAAGTCTCTCTTGGAATAGGGAAATGCATCCCTTAATTAAGAGAGCCAGTTTCACTGGGCGAATTTCTTTTGACAACGAATGAATATCGTTGAGTCGTTTTCCATCCACCGATCGAGCCGGTCGGGTCTCCACCACCGCTACCCGTAGCCCCGTTGGTATGCGTATGTATCAGTGTCGAGTTTTGTTTACACACCTCGATACAAATTAAGTCCACGCGCGTGTGCCCTTCTCCGTGCTAATTAAAGCCTTACTTCTACACGTCTTCTGTTAAATGTGCTTCTTTCAGAACAGTAACAAATCCTTAAACGGTGTCGTGAACTTAGCAATGTGAATAACAATACATTAAAATAATAATTTGGCGCAAGACTAATGACCTTGCCCGGAAAAAACAAATCATTATGGAAAATTTAACAAGCCCCGGGACTTGCCAAATAAGGCCAAGACCTGTTCCCGGTTGTAGTGCCGTTGATGATGATGAAAATAATAATTACTAATTAATCATGAACAGTAAACTCGTAAGACCCGGTGTTACTTAAGAACAATAGTAAAGGAAACAATAAAAGGAATAATAAAGAACATTCACTGCAATAGACTCAAACAGTGCTTTTTATTTACTGCTTGTGGACGGCGTGCTGTGGAGGTGTACTTGTTTTGTTTTCCCGGTGGACAGTGTACGGTGGAACTTTGTCTTCGTTAAGCTGGTGGAAGGAAGTGAAGCGAGTGTCCCTGCCTGGCACAATACTTCCTCCCCCACAGAACCAACCCACAATCCCAACCTAATTTAGACCGCTAACAGCGCGTCATTTTAACCCCTATTCCTCCGTTCAGCTATTTCAGCCGTGAAAGATAGATCCCAAAAAGAAACATGGCCGGAAGTCATCGATCTATGCAGTTAAGGCACAATTTCATTCAGTCTTTTCTTGCCATACGGCAACACTATTGCATTAACCCAATGAGATTTCCACCGGAAATCTCAATGTCATATTGGTTAACAACAACCAAGTCTGACCAAACGACGCGGTTGCATCATCGTACAACGGCTTGGGTAATTACCGAATTCCTTAGCTTGTTTTCCACGGTAATATTTCCCTAGCCGATTTAGCGCCCCTTTGACTTCTTCCAGACACTCTATTCGCTGGGGATCAATGATCTCTTTTGTCAGATGAATAGCAACAAACAATTCTCATCTCATTTCATTTTTCCGTTTTCATAGTTCATTGCACTCTGAGATCACCACAGTCACTGAACTAGGTCACTCGGTCAACCTCAGATTTTGCGTTGGTGCATTCACGCAAAAGCCAAACCAACCCTAGGTCATTGTGCTCTCCCTTTTGATTTCTCCATTCTTCCTATGCCCAGCGATGGTCGAATGAATGCACATGTGTTTATTCACCTCGATGGGCCGGAAAATTTAAGGAATGCATGAGAGAGCACGACGATGATTGGTTGATCGTTGTGCAAAACCAAAATTACTATTTTCATCCCTGATTGGGATCAGTCGTTTACCATCACCCAAACGGCGCGCATCGTCGAGCGTCACCAGGAGTCAAATATTAACCACTGCAGTGCGCACACACATCAGTTTTACATGTGAGCCTGTTGTAAAGTTTTTCTTTTCGTTTTACGAGGCAAAAATAAAAAGGTCGCGTGTCAATCACAGTGCAGTGTGAATTTAATTTAAAACTAATCAATTTCAAGTACATTAATCGGGTGTCGCGATTAAGAACACAAAAATCAGTCGGACGGTAAATCCGTAAAAAGTGAACTCAGTTAAGAAAGTGCGATCTCTAAACGTTCGACCACAATATTCCCCCTGAAACTGTACAAAGAGTAATCAATCAGGAGTTTCAAAATCAATTATCTAACATAACAATGTGCTATCGTTTTTTGTGAAGTGTGGAGACACTAACCTTAGAAACATCACCGGATTAAAAACCCTCCCCTGTGGAACAAAAATTTAGTGTAACAAAAAAAAAAACATATTAGTGCTAAACAATAAAAACAAGAAACTCGTGCTCGATCGTTTTATTTACTCCTCCCGTGACTCTGGGATATTTTTGTGAGCAATTTTTGGTGATTTGGATTTCAGCGGAACAAGAGTGTGGGAAGAAGGTGAACCTGTGCCCATGTTTGGCACCACTACTTTCTCTACCCCCACAAAGACACTGGCTGAACGTTCGACCTCGGGCCTGCGTATGCA
Organism: Microdon myrmicae; assembly: GCA_963931805.1. Lineage (NCBI taxonomy): Eukaryota > Metazoa > Arthropoda > Insecta > Diptera > Syrphidae > Microdon > Microdon myrmicae. The sequence continues at coordinate 101,740,097 of OZ007501.1, read as the reverse complement.
TATTAAGGGGGAATGTTGCTTCCACTTGTCGCCAGTCGCGCTTTTGAAGATCATTTCATTCGCATTTTGCCAGCACGTGTGCATTAATTTTCAGCCCAACCATGTACGACTAGAAAAAATGTTTTCGTCTCTAGTTGAGTTTGATGAAAAGATTCGTAACAGGAAGCGTTAAGTAAGAACATCGTTTGAATATAGTACAGCAGCAATGTCATTTGTATTTTTCAAAAAGTCTTTTAAGTACAAATCAGAAATCAAAATTAATTTTAATATGACGACCTCATAGCAAATATAAGGGCAGTGTTAAAGCATTGGACTGATCAAAATAGCGTAACGTCCCACTGAAGTGATAAACATCTGATCTTTAGAATGTACTTAACCCCGATACCATTGGTTTTGTGAATCTGCGACAAGTTATTATATAGTCAATAGTAAAATGTATTTCCAAAATAAATAAAAAAAATCGCTATAAAAATACAGTAATGACCTTAATCAATGCAAAGTTGTTTAAGAATGAATATAAGGGAAAATATTGTAAACTATTCTTCTGACACGCATTTGTGCATTTGTTTTCCAAACTCAGCTAAACAGGAAACCATATATCTAACAGGTACAGCCCAGGAGAAGAAAAACAGTTTGAACACAAAATTTATCATTATTATTAGCTTAGGGACATCTGCATATATCTAAGCAACAAGGCAGCAGTCACTATGGAACGAGAATTGAATAAGCTTAACTTCATTTCATTATTATTCGCCCTCCACGACGAGTTACCACGTTCCTATCTGTTTTTCTTTAGTTTCTTTTTATCACAAAAAACAAAACAAAAAATACCCAAACAAAGGCCACGCCGGTGGCTAGGCAGCCCAAACAACTCCACCGAGATTCAGGTAGTTTAGTCAGGTATACACCTTCATGTGTTGCGATCGTTTACTAGCGCTGTTGACTGCAACACTTCGATGTTGTTACATTAGTATCTCCACGTGCTAGTTCGGTAACAAGAATTCGTGAGGCAGAGTGCTCCGTGGCTGAGTTAAAGGGCACTTGGAAACATTTACGAAGGTTTTTGGTACAAATACTGTTTGTATTTTTAAATCCTTCTTAATTGCCACGGTGATCGTTGTCGGTGTTAGAATTACAAACAAATTAGTGAGTTGGTTATTGTTTAATCGAACATTGAGTATTATCATATTAACTGCCCCTGTTAAGGTCGGCTTCGGGTCGAAAGTTTTGTGCTTTTAATATTGTCCTCGGTTGACCTAACGTCACAGTGCACGGATAGAGACCACTAAATGCAATAAAATTTAATTGCCAGTCTTTGTGTTCAAAGAGAAGAATTTAAAGAACATACATGGATTACAGTCCGCGACAGCCCAAGGTAAGTTTTGTGGAAGGAATATAATTTAGGTGTTGTAAGTATATTGGATCCTGTGATAGAAGGGTTGAGGAAATTTTGTAAAAACATGAATGCTCGTAGTGTTTTAACTGCGAAAAAATATAGGCGCATTCTCTAGAGTTATTCTGCACAAAAGTGCAATCCTATACCGTTGTGGCTATGAGCAATAGCGCATTGTATGAATTAGAATTTATGCCAATAATTTGGTTGGACACCAAGCGAACTCCTCTTTAATGAGAGATGCAATTATTTCGAAGCATATGAAACATGTAAGTCACCTACTATACTCAAGAATATGTGGCTTATCTTCACAATTATAAAGTTGCACAACTTATAAGGCTCCACAACTTATGACTTTCTCGTCATGCTTCCCTCTACTGGCAGGGATACACAAGATGCGCTAAACAGATAACTTACAAAGTTCCATTATTTGTCAAGTTCTATATCGTATAAATTTCCATTTGCATTGTGTACACATTTGTAAAGTTACACAAATTTTACTTTCTGTAACTTACAAAGTTCTAGAACTTATAAGATTCCATATGTTGTATGCTTTATAGAATTTGCAGATTTCACACAACTTCCGAGGGTCCGCGGCTCCCAAACGCCGCAAATTTGCATGGTTCCATAACTTCACTTCTGACAAACTTCCTTAACTTAAAATTTTCCATAGGTTAGGTTCCACATCTTATAAAAATCCATCCATTTTGTACAACTTGCAAAGATTCACAGAACAGGTTTCACATCCCGCAAACTTCCACAACTTCCGAGATTTACATCCCGTAAACCTCAAGAACTTGTAATGTCCACCAACTTATTACGTTCCACAATTGGCTCAATTCAGAAACTTTGTAATATTTTCACAACGTGTAATGTTTCACAACTTGCAAAGTATCACAACTTATTAGAGTCTGCAATTGACACGATACAGATACTTTGTAAAGTTCACATACTTGTAAAGTTTGACAACTTATTAGGTTCCACAATTGGCTCGATTCAGATACTTTGTAAAATATTCGCAACGTGTAATGTTCTACAATTTGCAAAGTTTCACAACTTATTAGGTTGCACAATTGGCACGATGCAGATACTTTGTAAAGTTCACATAGCCTGTAACGTTCAACAACTTGCAAAGTTTGACAACTTATTAGGTTCCACAATTGACACTATACAGATACTTTGTAAAGTTCACATAGCTTGTAACGTTCAACAACTTGCAAAGTATCACAACTTATTAGAGTCTGCAATTGACACGATACAGATACTTTGTAAAGTTCACATACTTGTAAAGTTTGACAACTTATTAGGTTCCACAATTGGCTCGATTCAGATACTTTGTAAAATATTCGCAACGTGTAATGTTCTACAATTTGCAAAGTTTCACAACTTATTAGGTTGCACAATTGGCACGATGCAGATACTTTGTAAAGTTCACATAGCCTGTAACGTTCAACAACTTGCAAAGTTTGACAACTTATTAGGTTCCACAATTGACACTATACAGATACTTTGTAAAGTTCACATAGCTTGTAACGTTCAACAACTTGCAAAGTATCACAACTTATTAGAGTCTGCAATTGACACGATACAGATACTTTGTAAAGTTCACATACTTGTAAAGTTTGACAACTTATTAGATTCCACAATTGGCTCGATTCAGATACTTTGTAAAATATTCGCAACGTGTAATGTTCTACAAATTGCAAAGTTTCACAACTTATTAGGTTCCACAATTGGCACGATGCAGATACTTTGTAAAGTTCACATAGCCTGTAACGTTCAACAACTTGCAAAGTTTGACAACTTATTAGGTTCCACAATTGACACTATACAGATACTTTGTAAAGTTCACATAGCTTGTAACGTTCAACAACTTACAAAGTTTGACAACTTATTAGGTTCCTCAATTGGCTCGATTCAGATACTTTGTAAAATATTCGCAACGTGTAATGTTCTACAAATTGCAAAGTTTCACAACTTATTAGGTTCCACAATTAGCACGATTCAGATTCTTTGTAAAGTTCACACAACTTGTATTGTTCGATTCAGATAATTTGTAAAGTTCACATAACTTGTAATATTCCACAACCTGCAAAGTTTGACAATTTATTAGGTTCCACAATTAGCACGATCCATATTTATTTCTAGGCCCACCTCTTCTGCCGCTTGGATGATGATTTCACTGTTTTTACTTACAGTTTCTAGATTATCCGGCGATTTAAATTCTTCTTAAATTCTTTGACATTTTCAAATATCTTGCCCCTGATGTTTATGTGTGTTCTCTGACGTCCATCTGCTCTCGCCATAATCACGTATTTCGTTTTGTCTTCATTTATTTCTAGGCCTGCCTCTTCTGTCGCTTGCATGATGATTTTCACTGTTTTTACTTACAGTTTCTAGATTATCGCCCAAAACGCCGATGTCATCCACATATGCGAGCACTTGTGTGACCCCGTTCGAGGATGATACGGCCATGTTGTCATCTTGTACATTTCTGATGAAATACTCGAGCACAAGGTTAAAAATATCGGATTTTCCAATAGGGACTTGACAACTTTGAATTTAATTTGTGAACGCACCCTTTCACTAATCATCGAACTGTCACTGTCAATTTATTCAGTAAACTCAACATTTTCATTATGGTTAAGGACACGAACGAACAACGTTTGCAAATTATAAAAATTTACTACCGAAAAAAAGTTGTCAAGCCCCTATTGGAGAACCCATTACATGGTAAGAGGCCACGCCTCTGTTTTAGTCCGTCCCGGATTTCAAATTGTTCTGAGAGTTGGTTTTCTATTCTGAGTCGCCCTTTATTTTCGTTCATGTAAATTTGAATGAGGGCGGCATATTTTTTCGGGACTCCCAACTTAACTACAATATGGTAAAGTCTTTGCCTTGCGACTGAGTCGTAGGCTTTTTTGAAGTCAACGAAAAGTCGATGAACCGTCTCTCCATATCCTCATTCTTTTCCAACAATTACTTTACTGTTCAGTACCTGGCTGACTTTCAAACAGACAACTTGTCTCACAGTTTTGCTCGTGCTATTTATCTTAATCAACCGTTATTTTCACAATAATTTTCACAATTTAATTATCATTATCTTGTTTTCTTTACCTCGTTTTCCGCATACAAAAATTTGAACAAGTGTTAAAACCGTTAAGTTATGGCCCCTGGGCTACGTGTGTTAAACAAAATTAAGCGCAAACGGTTGCGTTACGACCCCGTTATTGGAGGCCAAACTCCTCCCGATAAACTTTCAAAAGTGAACAATAAAGTTCTAGAAAAATCTAAAATGTGTTCAAACACTAACTTTTTTCAACCACTTCAAAGTCTGATGGAAGACTCTCCTGAAATGGATCCGACCAATGACGAACAGTGCGCAGAACTTCCTAAGGAAACCGTTCCGCCAATTGTGGTATTAAAAACAACTAGTGCTCAAGTGCGTGATATTTTGAGCAACATTAAGATAGACAAATATTTAATCAAAAACATTTCGCTTGGGCAAAAAATATGTGCCCCAACAATGGACATATATAATAAAATCAGAACCGAACTCGTACGGTTAAAATGTGAGTTTTTCACCCACTCGCGTAAGGAAAATCGTCCATTAAAGGTAGTGTTATCCGGGCTAGACTTAATTAGCAACGATGTAGGGAAAAATGAGCTAATTGCACTCGGGATTAAGTGCCTAGATGTTAAAACCATCACATTAAATCCGTCAACAAAAGCCCTGTACAAACACTACTTGTACATCGTCTACATTCAACGCGGTACTGTTAAATTAAACGAACTAAAACGGAACTACTCCACCTTGTTCAAAACCATCGTTCGCTGGGACTTTAAAAAACATAATCCAGGTAAGGTCACACAATGTCACAATTGCCAGCTTTATGGTCACGGCTCGATGCATTGTCATATAAATAGCTTCTGTGCAATATGTTCGGGAAACCATAAAACATCCGACTGCAAAACGAATGAGGTCATCAAGTGTGCAAATTGTAGTGGGCCACATAAATCCACCGATCCAGAATGCATAAGCCGAAAGCAGTACATAGACATTCGCCGCAAATTATCCCCACGTGGACGTGGTACAGGAAATACAACGTTTCTACAGCCTCCGAGTGACAAACAGCAGCCAGTGCCCGACCGATTATCCATGGATAATTTTCCTCCACTACCCCGATCTGTGCGTCAACCTTCACTTCCTTCATCCACCTGGGCTTCTGGCCTCCATCAAACCCAGCAACCTTCCAACAGTGATACGACACTCACGAAGAAAAATCCGTCAGAAACATTAACTAATGATAACCTGTTCTCATTTAGCGAGATAAACTCTCTTCTTAATGAAGTTGTAACCAAGCTTAGTGCTTGTCAAACCAAAGCTGACCAATTTAACGTCATTACTTCATTAGCTATTAAGTACATATACTCGGAAAAAACATGTTAAGAAATTCTCTTAACATCATTACTTGGAATGCAAGAAGCATCAAAAACAAACAGTATGAATTTTTAGTTTCTTGATAAATTTTAATATTGATATTGCACTTGTTTCAGAAACCTGGCTCAAACAAGACATTTCTTTCTCTCATCCAAATTACATATGTTAGCGCCTAGACAGGGTACATGCTAGTGGTGGAGGTGTCGCCATTGTTGTGAAAAAATGTATAGAACATTCCTTGCGTCCTTCATTGCGCCTTAAGTTAATTGAGGAAATTAGTATAGAGGTAACATTAAGTGACAATTCCAAGGTGAGTCTTTTTTCGGTCTATTTCCCCGGAGGAAATAGAAACCTAGAGAAATCTACTTACTTTAAGCGGGATCTGCAAAAATTGTATAGAGTCAACACTCGAAACAAGGCAATTATTGGTGGTGATCTAAACTGCAGACATCAGTCGTGGAATTGTCTTAGGGCAAACAGCTGGGGTAACATTTTACTAGATGTTGCTGAATCCAGCCCAAGTTTTTCCATACTTTATCCACTTCTCCCCACCTATATCCCAGCGAGTGCTAACAAGAACCCCTCAACTCTTGATCTATATATCACTAATATTCCAAATTACTGCACAGTACCATTAACTCTAAATGCGTTAAGTTCAGACCACCTTCCGAACAGCCTCACAGTGAATCATACAGTAGTTGTAAATCGTACCAGTTTATACCACAACTATTCCGCCGCCAACTGGAATTGTTATAAATCATATATAAACACGAACTTGGTTCTAGGTGATACCAGCCTAAATTCTATAACCTGCAGCGAGCACATTGATATCCTATGTAACAATTTTGTTTCTGTTATCAATAGAGCGGCCGATCTTGCGATACCTAAATGTTCCACTGCTCCAGTTGATAAGGCACCGCTTCCTGAAAATATCTTACATCGGATTAGGCTACGAAACTCTGAAAGAAGAAAGTGGCTGCGTTATAGAATCGATTGTTTTCTAGTTAATGTTAAAGTCTTAAATAATATAATTAAAAACGAAATCTCAACGTATAGGAACAAGTGTTGGAATAAACACCTTTCCTCTCTTGACAAAGCTAGCTTAAACCGTTCTGGAAAATATCAAAAATTATGAAAAAGAGAGGGTCAAGTATTCCTCCGTTTAAAGTTCACGACAAGTTGTTTATTTCTTCAGCGGAGAAATCGAACCTACTTGCTAACACGTTTAGTAAGAACCACTCCATATCTATTCATCTAAGCGACGCGTATACTGAAGCTGAAGTTGCTAACACTATCCATGTACTTTCTCAAACACCAGCTGAAAGTACTTACGCAACTAATATCAGCAAAGTTAAAGAATTGATAAAAAAATCGAAATCAAAAAAGGCTGCGGGTCTCGATAATATTAACAACAAATTAATCAAAGCACTTCCACCTGCTGCAAGTAACTATTTAACGTTCATTTTCAACGCTTGTCTTAAGAATTGTTATTTTCCGGACTGTTGGAAAACAGCAAAGGTAATACCTATCCCGAAACCCGGCAAACCGAAGAACAACCCCGAAAGCTACAGACCTATTAGTCTACTTAGCTGTCTAAGTAAGCTCTTAGAAAAAATCATTAAGGAAAGGATTGATCGTTTTGTGGAAGACAATAACATCTTGCCGAACTTTCAGTTCGGTTTCCGTAGTGGTCACAGCACAATCCACCAAGTCTTGCGCATTAAAAACCACATAGCTGGTAAATTCAGCGACAAGGAGTCAACGGGACTGGTTCTTCTAGACATCGAAAAAGCTTTTGATACGGTATGGCACGATGCCTTGATTTATAAGCTACTAAAACTTAAGCTGCCAATACCGCTTATCAAAATTATCCAGAGCTTTCTTTGTTCGAGAAAATATGTTGTGAGTATAGGAACCGACATATCCTCTACTCACCAAATCCACCATGGTGTACCCCAAGGCTCGGTTCTTGGTCCCATATTATTTACATTGTTTGTCGCAGATTTACCATATCTAGGTGAAAACATTCAGGTAGCTATGTTTGCCGATGATACGGCCATTTTCTCTTCGGGTGCCTTATTCACTAATGTCTACAACTCTTTGCAAGCAGCTCTTGACAAACTAGCAGTGTATTACAGGAAATGGAAAATAAAAATAAATGGTAATAAAACACAAGCTGTCTGGTTTTCGAGATGTAGGAAACACTGCTACCTACCAAATGGCACTAAACTCAGTATGTGTGCAGTTGATATTGATTGGTCCGAAGACTGTAGATATCTAGGTATTATTCTAGATAAAAAACTTATCTTTCAAAAACACATCACTACCACAATAGACAAAATAAACAAAGTCGTAAGAGTTATGTATCCATTAGTGTGTAGAAAGTCAAAGCTTAGCATCGAAAATAAAATTATAATATATAAAACCATTTTTCAAGCGATACTCCTGTACGGGGCCCCTGTATGGTGTAATTGTGCTCGCACACACAAAATAAAATTGCAAAGGTGTCAAAATAAAATATTGAAAATGTTGCTGAATTTGCCATGGCATTATTCGACACATGAACTACATGAAAACGCTAACGTTAAACAGGTAGAGTTCTACATTGACAAATTCAATCGAAACTTCTTCGTCAATTGTTCTTTTTCTGACAATATTCTCGTTTCCCGTCTTGCGTTATCCTAAATCACTACATATGTACTCTGTCTATGAAAATTATATCGAGGTTATTATTATATAAAATAACCGGAAGCTCGTGCAATATTAGTCTTAAGATTCAAATAAGGGTTTTTTATTGTAGTTTTCCCTTAATTTATTATTTGCTATTCATTAAAATTGTGCTATTGTCGTTATATAGATTTAATATTATAGTTGTAAAGGAATTGCTATCCTAAATCTCTTAAGTACTAGTTGTAAAATATACCATAAATGTAATTATCTACCAAATAAAAATTGAATTGAAAAAATACTTTACTGTGAACATTTGGTAGCCCGTTGACCGGTTCCTACGAAATCCGCACTGGTAGTCTCTCAGTATTTCTTCTGCGTACGGTGTGTTTCTCGCCAGTATAACATTTGTTAGTATTTTGTATGTGGTTGCGAGCAGTGATATTCCACTGTAGTTTTCGCAGTCAGATCTTTCGCGTTTTGTGAAAATGGGGATGACCATTGAGGTTTTTCATTCTTCCGGATTGACTTCCCTATCCCATATTGTTTTGATCAGTTGGTGAATCTTTTGAGCGATTGCCTCTCCTCAATTTTTTTTTTTTTTTTTTTTTTTTTTTTTTACACTAACGCGCGCACAAAAGGGTATTTTGAAGTACCCTTAAATGTCAGAGCACAGTGCGAGCGGATGGAGAGGAAGTGGGTAAGGAAAGGTGGTGTCGATGTATATTGGTCTCGAATGTCTGGACATCAGGCAGAACATTCCACTTTCGTGTGGTTCGGCTAAAGAATGACTCTCTGTGTTTATTTGTGCACCTGAAGTCCACTTTCAACGTGAATTGATGCGCATTCTCAGATTGACGAGTATCGCGGGAAAATCTCTGAAGGGGTGGAACACAATCAGCAAGTTCAGTTGAGCAACGGCCGTGGTAATACCTATAGAAAAGAGATAGGCATGATACGTTGCGCATGTGTTCTAACGACGGAATTGATCGACCTACGGCTGAGTCCCCAATAAGTTTCACTGCTCGTTTTTGCATCCTGTCGAGAACGTGTAGTACAATTTAGGATGCGCCTGACCAAATATGGGAGTTGAAGTCAATTTTTGGACGAATATACGCCTTATAAATAGTGGCCAGGTTGGATGGAGTGAAGTATCTTTTGCAACTCTCAAGGAACCCCATACATTTGGCTGAACTTTTCGCAGCTTCAAATATGTGTTCATTCCAATTAAGAGTCGAATTAATTCTAGTGCCGAGGACTGATAGTTCCTTGGCTCCGTCGATGCAAGTGCCATTCATCGATAGTGTATTTACTTTGGGGTTCGTCTTCGACGACAGGAGACAGCACTGAGTTTTTTGGGCATTGAATTATACTCGGTTAGATAATCCCCACTGATATATCTTGTTGAGGTCTAAATTCAATATGTCGAGCATAAGCTGCTGGTTGGTAGTGACGTTCGAAGAGTTTGGACGGGAGTGTTCGTATGAGTATGAGAAACTCAACGTGCTATCATCAGCAAACGAGTAAATCGGGTTGTGAGTAATTGACAAGAGATCATTTATAAAGATCAGGAAGAGAGTGGATGAGAGTACCGAACCCTGAGGAACACCTGCATTATTTTGATGTGAGACAGATTTGACACCATCAATAACCACTTGGTTTGAACGGCCAGAAAGATAGTCTCTTATCCATTGGATCAGGGAATTGTCCACTTCATAGGAATGCAATTTTGATAAAAGGGCTGGAAGCCAAACTCTGTTGAAGGCTTTTGAAATATCGAATGCGGCTACCTTGCTTTTACCGAGATAGTGGATGGAATGGTTCCGCTTTTCGGTAAGGTACGCCATCCAATCTTCTGTGGAACTGCTGCTACGAAAGCCACCATCATCATCATCATCATCGGCAATACAACCGGAACCCGGTCTTGGCCTTATTTAGCAAGTCTCGAGGCTTGTTAAATTTTCCATAATAATTTATTTTTACGGGCAAGATTATTAGCCTTGCGCCAAGAAAGCCATATTAGCGGTCATTGAGGAGGTCATTTGATTCCAGATATTTCGAAAGTTGACGGTTGATAAGTGATTCCATTACTTTGGAGAGAATAGAAGTTAGTGTCGTGGGTCGATAAGAAGAGAGGGACGATTTGTCGCCCTTTTGTTTTTTGGGAATCGGCTGAATGTTCACTGAGTTCCATCCATTTGGGAACGACCGGTAGAATAAGACAAATGGAAGGGTTTCCGCAGTGGTTTAGAGAGTGAAGAGGAACATCTCTTCAAGAGAATTGGGGGAACCAGCGGATTTGTTAGCGTTTAGCTCCTTGGGTTCCCGGGCAACAGTACGCGTTCGGAAGCGAATCTGGCTCCCGTAACGAAATATCGAAGGAAATTAACAAAAGACTGCACTCCGGCAAAGCCGGTTGGCACACTCAGTATACTACTGAAATCCAAACTGCTATCACGTAATGCGAGGGTGAATCAAATATAAACGATAATTTCTTTTTATACATTTATTGGATAATGTTACACACTAACTATACTATCAACATTTTTCAATATAGTCTCCTGTGTGATCTACACACTTTTGCCACCGATTTAGAAGCTTTAATATCCCTTGTTCGTAGAAATATTTAGGGCATGTTGTTAGCGCACATGCCTCTCGATTTCTTCATTACTTGCGAATTTGTAACCTCCAAATGATTCCTTCAAGGGTGCGAACAGAAAATAGTCACAGGGAGACAAGTCTGGGCTATAAGGGGGATGTTCGGGGGCTTGCCAGCCCATTTCTTCCAATGTATCCCTTGTCAAGGACGCGGTGTGAGGCCTGACGTTGTCATGAAGAAGGATGACATCTCGAATGGGCATACCTCATATTTTGTTTCGATATGCGGCTTTTGCCGACTGTAAAAACTGACTGTAGTAATCTGCATTCATTGTTAGTTGTTCATGAAGAAAATCAATCATTAAAACTCCCCTTGAGTCAAAAAAAAAAAAACCGTTGCAAGAACTTTTGCGGCTGAGAGACGAGTTTTGGTGTTTACTGGGCAGCCTCCAACCCCCCTTCGCCACTCCTTACTTGCTATTTTCGTCTCGGGTGCAAGACTAATGACCTTGCCCGACCTTGCCCGGAAAAACAAATTATTATGGTAAGTTTATCAAATTTTACTTGTTTAAATAAGGCCAAGGCCGGATCCCGGTTATAGTCCTAATGATGATGATGATGAGTATAATGATGTACCTACGTCTTATCACATGTGACGATGCGCTTCCAAAAATCCTCCCCTCCTTGTCGAAATCGATCCAGGTCTTTCACTGATTTCCGACCCGACCTGTTTTTGATTTACGGCCAATAACCTCGGAACGCATCGAGTAGCATTTTTTTTTAAGCTAAGATCAGCAGTGATATTGGATTAAACACTTCCATAGCTGATACCCACTTCTGATGAGATTTCTCCAGCAGTTAAGCGGCGATCACTTTCAATAAGCTCTCGAACGGCACGGATGTTGTAATCTGTACGACTTGTCCTTGGACGTCGATCATGACTTTCGTTTCCGATACGTTCTCACCCACTTTTAAATTATCTGGTCCATGCATACACACGATTCTGAGACAGTTTATCATCACCAAACTGTGTCATCAATCGAGAAAAAATTTTCGAGGGCTTAGCGCCTTCGTTTGGTAAAATTTTTATAATAATCCGTTGCGTTGGAGGAAACTTCACAACCGGAATTGGAAGGGCGATATCGCAAACCTAAAATAATGAGAGTAATCAGGTCGCAAAGATTAAGGACAGCCGGACATGTGACGAGAATGGGCTACGATACGATCGTGCGTAGAATTCTTGACGAAAGACCAACCGGAAAGAGACCGGTAGGACGGCCGTGACAGAGAAGGGAGGACAATGTAAGGTTTGACATTGAGGAGATCGGACCAGATGGTCAAGCGTGGAAGGTGAGTGCACAGGACAGGGAACGATGGCGCGGCCGAGTCAGTGAGACCATGAACTTTCGGTTTCTTATAGGGCAATATATTGTAGTAGTAAAATCAATGATTTGAAAGACGAATTACTTCTTTAGCACCCTCGTACTATTTTCTATTTCCAGACTTGAAGATATGGCTCGGCGGTAAACAGCAATATCCGATGTTTGAATTTCTTCCATGCTTACAAATTAACTCGAGATTCGGTTTATTTACGCTCCACAAGACAATCCGACGGGTCGCAACAATTTGTAGTTCATCTTCCTACGGCATGCACATAACTGTATCAAAGCACGGTCCGTTACAGAATGGCAAAACGATGGAACTCCTTCCCCCCAGGAGAATATTTCCAGAGAGTTACAACCTGCGACTGTTTAAGCATTCCAACAGTTATTTAATGGAATTCCGGGGCGGTGGCTTGACACTCGCATTTTCCGGAGAGAAGTATATAAAAAATCGACAAAACTTTGAATAAATCATAATGTAGTTTTTTTATATAATAAAACCCCATTTTCGTACAAATTTAAACTCTTTAAACTGACTTGTACACTTAATATATTGTATTTTTTACAATAAAATGAAATGCATAAAATGAACTACATCCTTTACACCCTTAAATATCAAAACGCAGTGCAAACGGAAAGTGGCAGAGGATTGGTATTGGGGTTCGAGCTCCACATTAGATAACTTCCGATTTTATATAATAATTCGTCTCTACGAGGGCGGGTTGTGGGGGTTGTGGTTGTGGTCCCTGCAGGGACACACACTGTTTCACTGACTCCCCAACAATTGCTCAAAGAAATTGTCTCCAAAAACCCACATTAGATAACTTCCGATTTTATATAATAATTCGTCTCTACGAGGGCGGGTTGTTGGGGTTGTGGTTGTAGTCCCTGCAGGGACACACACTGTTTCAATGACTCCCCAACAATTGCTCAAAGAAATTGTCTCCAAAAACCCGAGCCCCAAAATAGCCAGGAAAATTAGACACAGGATATTGTTGGTTATATTTTTATTTGTCTTCCTTTTTACATTGTTGGCTATTTTAGTTTATTACTTGACAATAGATGCTGCCGGTTTTTAATATTAACGCTTCTGTACACGGCTTTAATTTGATTGTTCGACACCATTGGTTTTAAATATTAAGATTTCCGTGCACGGCTTTAATCGAATGATTGTTCGACACCTTCGGTTTTATATGTTAAGATTTCTGTACACGACCTTAATTTATTGATTGTTCGACACCGTGGTACACACTGCTCGCGGTAGAGACTCGACTCTGAGAACGACACACTACTGGGGAAGGAAAATGGAATGACGCGCACTCTGTAGTTGTTGAACAACGACTAACTGAATGAAGGCAAAAATCCATTCACGGTGCCGTGGCAGTGGAGTCATAGCTAAGTAAAATCACTGCCACTTACTAGGAACATGGAGAAGGGTTGCTACGCCTGCGTAGAAAATTTTGTTTCAGGGAACTTCTGCCGTACGGGCTGAAATACATTCTCCTGTTGCTGTGTATACTGAGAAATCGGTTTCGGGGGAATAGCCAAGTATGGTCATGGGTCGGTTAGACAATAGAATATGGGTCTTGACCATTGCGATGGTTGTTCCGTGGAAGGACAACGCATCATGCTGGTGCCTTGCCAGCAAGAAGAATTGATATGCTTTTAAATGGTTTAGTTAAAATGGGAACTGAGTGGTTTTTGGGAAAACTAAATGCTGCTTAGTTGCAAGTGAGAAAAATGGTGTAAGTAGGAAGTGAGCAGGAACGGTTTTCGGGGAAAACTAAATGCTGTACGGTTGCAAGTGAGGGATATGGTTTAAGTAGAATGGGAGCCGGTCAAAAATGTATTTTATGCACGTTTAGAAATGAATTCTATTGCAGGTTTTGAAAATGTATTCTATTGCAGGTTTGGGGATGTATGCTACTGCAGATTTGGGAATGGATTCTTTGCAAGTTTTGAATGGGGAGTTGGGTTAAGGTGTTAGCGGTCAAAATTAGGTTGGGATTGTGAGTTGGTTCTTCATGTAATATAGAGAACCTATAGCGTTTGGGATGATAGTGAAGAACGTGTGATTCGAACTGACGCTATGACAGTTAGAATCACCAAAAATTGAACCAAAGCGCAACTCATCAGGCCACCACCGTGTGTACAAATTCGATTTCTAAACTCCAATACATTCGACTGATGTGGATTTGTTATGTTATCGCTATGGTATACGGCTCTGATGCATTTTCTTATTCGATTTTTGTTCGGTGTTCTTCACTATTTGCTTGTGTATTGTGTGTGTATCTGGTACAAACGCCACAAACCCCCACAGGGTCAATAAATCTTTAGAAAATGAGGACGATTTTCTTTTTTTTTTCTCATTTAGCTGATCTAATAATGACGCGTAATACTGCCCAGTTATTGGCTGTTTTCCAAATAGTCAATGAAGATAGTACCCCGTGCATCTCAAAACATAGTAGTCATAACCTTTCCAGTTGATTTCGCAGTCTTTGCTTTCTTTGGAGCCCGTTCGCCTTTAACAATCCACTGTTTTGACTGTTCTTTCGTCTCGTGAGTGTAGTGGTGTATCCATGTTTCATCTACAGTTACCAATCGGCGCAGAAACACATCTGGGTTGCGACGCACGCGCTCTAAAAGTGCTCAACTAAGAGCAAATGCAGCACCCAACTCGCAGATATTTTTTTGATGCCCAATTTATCATGCAAAATCGAAACATGAAACAAATGTCAGATACTTAGTGAGGAATGATACTTACTAAAAACAGACCATTAGCGATGCTACGAGCGCCATTGTACGCATTTCTAAGAACTTATTGTCCTACCCTGGTGTTGTTAGAAATCCCCAGATCTCACAGATAAGTTGCATCGGTCTATCAACGTCTCGCACAATATTAAAGTTAACAGTTTGCGATCATTGGTGTGAACGGATGTCATTCCTTTTCGACTCCTCATTTTACATAATTTAGTATTACGAACAAACCCGTCATAGCAATTGATCATCATCATCATCATCATCATCATCGGCACTACAACCGGGATCCGGTCTTGGCCTTATTTAGCAAGTCTCTCCACCGGTATCCGGTCTTTATCCGAGACTTGTTAAATTGTCCATAATAATTTGTTTTTCCGGGCAAGATTATTAGCCTTGACCCAACATAGCGATTAAAAGGGAATAGAAATTCCGACGTAAAACTAAATAATATACTCAACATACAAAAATAAATAGAGTGAATGCAACTGACGTAACTGCACAACATATAAACATGCAAAAGCATATGCATCAATTGAACCTAAGCACAATCAGATGCGTCTCAACTTGATGAGTATCTACAGATTGATGATCTAATTTATTTACTTCTAATTTAAAACATCCGCCGGTGAAGTTGGAGAAATACAACCGCATGTCCTACGGCATGTAACCGTATTCAAGGACAATCAAAGAAACAAGATACAAAAAATATATTGAAGATTAAATGCTAATTTCCGTCTCATAATAATGTCAAAACATGAGGAAACATTTTCAAAAGTTAGGAAACGAAAATTAACTTGAGCTGCCGCAAGCGTAGGATCTCGTTAGGCGATGAATTAAGTGAAGTTTTAATTGCCCACAAACGGAAGTAAAACCAATTACCGAAGTGGCTTAAATAGTTAATCACTTTTATGTCAACTAAATAAATTTCCGACAATGGTAGTAGTAATTACAACTAAATCGAATTACCCCCATAGAAACACAATTAGCAAGTTTAGTCGAGAAAATGCGACTTCATCGCTGGCGGAATTACGTAAGTTGATTTCCTATCAGGGATGCAAACTTGATCAGTAATTGGGAGAAACCTGGCACAACTTTGAATCAAGTGTAAAACTCAATTACTGGTCAATAACCTTGGCTTTGTGGAATATATAATAAACGTTCCACAGCTTATAAAGGGACATAGTTTTCAGCTTTTTTTTTTTTTGACAATTCTACAGAAAAAAAATCTTATTGGCTAACCATACTTAAGAATAAGCTAACAATTTTCAGGAAAAATATGGGGATAGTTCTGATCGGCATTTGTTCACCTGCAAAACCATGCAGTCTTTATGTCTTCAAAAATTGCGTGCAGTCTTCCCACGTTTTTTTGAAGGAAGTAGGTATGGGATTATAGATTCGCCTCACCGCAATGTTGTTTTTTTTTTAATTTTTTTATTTTACTTCTCCCGGGAAAGGCAAATCAGCGTCCCGAGATCCTTTTTTTTTTTTTTGTTTTTTTTCCTCGACCCCGGATCCATCAGCCAAGCACCGAAAGATGGTCAAGGATTTCTCCCAACCATTTCACGAAGCCTATAGCTTAAAGGGGTGGTATTTCACCGGGCGGATGGGCTTTGGGAGCCTACCTACCACTCAATGATTGTACCGAACTGTACAATAGCAAGTATCGTCAGTTGAAGCTAGGTTTGCAGAATCAAACGCAAGACACAACCTCCTTACCAGCTTAGCCAATAAGGCGGAGTAAAAAAAAAGGGATAATTAAAAAGGTTATAATGCACCGTTCGAGGTCAAAAATTCACTGTATAAACAAAACTCGTTTAACGTTTCCAACAGCTAAGGTTAAAGAACATACCTAGCACGACTAAACAGCACAATGAAAAAGTATTATAAAGGAAAAATGTTCGAATATGAAATCCCGAAATCAGGTTCAAGTTTTGCATCTTGTTGCTCAGTTGAGCTGGTAAAGTAAGGAGGTTACGATATAAGCGTCAACTACAAGTTAAGCAATAAAATTTTACTTGTATACAAAATACGTACAAAGATGATTTGAAGTACTCATAAATGTCAAAAGCATTCAGCGATGTGAAGAAGAGCAAAAATGCACTATTGTAAAATTGTGACGATTATAAAACGTATTTTGATTCTACATGGGCTACGAAGCTGTTAGCCACAACTTGACTCAACTCGTGGAGGAACCAGTGCGAGTGCCGGATGTCCGAGGCGATTATGTGAACACCCTGGATCTGTTTTTGACATCCGAACCGATTATTTATACTGTAGAGGTTTCTGCGCCACTGGGAAACTCGGATCACTGCTTGGTATCTGTCGCGCAAGCACTTGAATTGCAAGCGAATAACCGACCTAGGCAGCTTCGCAATGTATGGAAGTATGAGGCTGCTAACTGGGACGATTTGTGAGATTTCTTCGAATCCGTTCCGTGGTTGGGGGTGTGCTTCCGTGACTCCGATGTTAACGCTTGCGCGGAGTCGGTAACACTGATTATTCTTCTCGGAATGGAGATTTATATTCCACAGTCCATCAAACAAAGTTCATCTGATAAACCGTGGTTTGACAACAAATGCGAGCAGATTACAGCGACAAAAAATAGTGCTTTTAAGAAATGGCGGTCCAATCCCACCGATGATGACAGAACGAATTTTGTTAGAATCAGAAACGCGTGCAACCAGGCGATTGATACCGCGAAGAAAGCTCACTACGACAGAGTGATCAATAAACTCCTTCGGTGCCCAAATGATTCGCGCTCCTTTTGGTCAATGGCAAAAGCTGTCAGCAGTAACTTCGCTTCCTCCTCCTTTCCTCCGTTAGTGACAGGCAGCGGGACACTAGTCACAAATGCAAACGATAAAGCTAATGTGTTCGAGAACTTATTTTCCGCGAATTCAAACCTCGATCCCGGTCTTTTGGCACCACCTGTGATCGCGCTGGTACGGTTTTCCATGCGGGATGTGAGGTTCCGCCCGCGTACTATTCAACGCATTCTACGTGAACTGGATTGTGGGAAGGCAACCGGCCCGGACGGAATACCAGCAATAGTCCTTAAGAACTGCGCTCGAGAACTATCGCCGGTTCTTGGCAGACTCTTCCGCTTATCTTATGCACGGACGACCTTTCCTGCCTGCTGGAAAATCGCTCGAATTCAGCCAATCCCAAAGAGGGAAAAAAGTGTCTTGCACAAAATTGCCGTCCAATAGCATTACTGTCTATGTTATCTAAGGTGATGGAAAAAGTCGTCAATACTGAGGCAATTAAGTATTTGGAGTGCAACGGACTTTTGAATGATTGTCAATTCAGATTCCGTGGCAAGTGGTCCACGGGAGACCTTTTGGCACTTATAACCGATATATGGACATCTGCGATTGAGTGGCATGGTGAGTCAAGGGCGGTCGCATTGGATATCTCCAAGGCTTTTGACCGCGTCTGGCACGGGGCATTGCTGAGCAAACTTCGTTCGTATGAACTTTTCCAGCAGCTTCCTCGAAAATCGTTCGATCCGGGTTATTGTGGACGGAGATTGTTCGGATCTGTATCCTCTTAATTCGGGGGTGCCCCAAGGTTCTATTTTGGCTCCAACGTTGTCTTTGCTTCACATAAATGATTTGTTGGAGACAACGGATAACAAAGTCTTCAGTTTTGTGGATGATGGTACATTGTTTCCTCCTCGAGTGTTCGCCCGATTGGTCCATCTACGTCGCACCAGTTGAAATGCAGACCAATTGACTCTCTGAATCAGAATCTAGATAAGGTCCTGCAGTGGGGAAAGGCCAATCTCGTCGACTTCAATGCAGCGAATACACAATATACAATCTTCACAAAGAAAAGTGGATCATCGGTTCTACAGCTGATGATGAATGGCCGGCCTCTCGAATCTGGGGAAAGCTTGAAATCAGTCGGCGTCACGGTTTGTGGGAATGCCATCATCATCATCATCATCAACGGCACTACAACCGAGAACCGGTCTTGGCCTTATTTAGCAAGTCCTGAGGCGTGTTAAATTTTCCATAATGCTTTTGTTTTTTTTTTTTTTTTTTCAGGCAAGGTCATTAGTCTTGCGCCGGAGGCTTATAGCGTTTGAAATAATAGTGAAGAAGATCGTGTGATTCGAACTGACGCTATGACAGCTCGAATCACGAAAAAAATTTTCCCTAAGCGTTACACATCAGGCTACTGACCGTGTTTGGTATTTGATTTCCAAACTCGACTATACTCCAACTGATGTGAATTATTTTTGTTATTTATCGCTTGGTATACGGTTCTGATGTATTTTTCTTATGCGATTTTTTCGTTCGTGTTCTTCACTATTTTGCTTGTGAATTGTGTGTATATGTTAGAATCGCTACAGGCTCCCCGACGGGGAATCGAACCCCGGTCTCCCGTGTGACAGGCGGGTATACTAACCACTATACTATCGAGGAGCCTTGTGGGAATGTATCGCGACATAAACACGTGTCGAGCATCGCCAGGTCAGCCTCAGGAAAACTGAGCTATATTTTTAGAGTCAAGAAATATT
Organism: Microdon myrmicae; assembly: GCA_963931805.1. Classification (NCBI taxonomy): domain Eukaryota; kingdom Metazoa; phylum Arthropoda; class Insecta; order Diptera; family Syrphidae; genus Microdon; species Microdon myrmicae. The sequence continues at coordinate 101,720,331 of OZ007501.1, read as the reverse complement.
TTTCTCCGGCTCAACTTCTTCTCCTGTATAAATCCTGAATTAGATCCGCGCTCGAATATTGCTCTCATGTTTGGAGCTCGGCTCCTAAACATACCCTCGGCCTACTTGAGAGCATACAGAGACGAGCAACCCGCCTGATCGGGGACTCGGCGCTAAGATCGGGACTACAGCCGCTATCACATCGAAGGCGCGTAGCCGACTTCTGTCGGTTTTACAGATATTATCACGGGTACTGTTCTTCGAAGATTGGTGGTACTGTTCCACGTAATTCGGTTTTTATGCGCTCTATGAGGCGAATCGAATTGATCGCTCTGAAGTACAAGCATCTGCTGCTTCGAAGGAAGCTATAACAGCACGACGATCAGAGAAGTTTGGAGAATTTGCTTTTTGAAAAAGAAGAAGGCCCATTGTGTGGACCAGGAATTGCCGGCTAACAAGGTGTAAGTATAACGCAATATTATGTCACTTGAAGCTATTATACCCTGGAATTTTTAAACACGTTTTTCTCGAAACCACTTTTTTCAAGTCTATTGACACGATTGACTTGAAATTCGGTACACCTCTTCTTGATACAACGCTCTTAAGTCCCTACCAAACTTAAAAAAAAAAAAAGTTTACTATTTTTTAAAAATTAATAGCCGGTAAAAAATGATGAGAAAAATAAACATTTTTTTCGAAGAGTTGCAATTTTGCGAATTTTTTTTTTCTTATTTCTTAAGGTGTGAACGATTCAACACCTTCACTGATTAAGAATCCATTTTTTTTTTCAAATAATTAAAAGAGTCAAAATCATGTCAATCAGGACGCACGCTTTTGTTTCAACCCACCCCCTCACCACCCTGAAATTTTGGAAATTTTCGACATTTTTGTTTAAATTTTTTTTGATTTCATTATGTTATAAATAAATATTTGGCGCAAGGATATTAACTTTGCCCGAAAAAACAAATTATTATGGAAAATTTAACAAGCCTCGGGACTTGCGAAATAAGGCCAAGACCGGATCCCGGTTGTAGAGCCTATGATGGTGATGTTGATGATGATAAATAAATATTGGGCAAAAATCCGATAATAGAAATATTTTTCGTTTTTTTTAACACAATTCTAAAAAACATTCAAATTTGGCCCCCTACACCAGAATACCCCTTTAAGAGAAATACATTTATAAACTTATATATCTATAATAAAGTAAAACAAGTGGTCCATAATATGGACGAAGAACAATCTATTGGGTGGTACCACATGAAATGACCGATTTTATAGTAAATTTCGATCACCGTGGTAACCTCATCTAAATCACGACACTCAACCGTGATTTCCTGTGACACTGTTTTCACATCTTTATTTATTATTAGCCTTAATCCAAGCTTAAATTAATATAATATAATAGTTTACAGACTAACTTAAAAACTAAAGTAGTATTTAAAATAAAATAATTTAAAAAAAAAACAAGAAGAAAAACCAGGAAGGAGAAGAGGACTTGGGGGTAGGTGAGGTAGGAGGCTGGAGAAGAGCGAGTGTATGTGGGGGTGGCAAATGTGGCATTTGTGAGACTGCGACAGTGAACGGCATATGTGTTGGAATGTGTACGGGTTGTGAGGGTATATACGGTGGGTGGGGCAAGGTCAGGAGGGGAAAGATAGGAGACGGAGTTTGAGTGCAGTAGATGTAAGGTAGAAATCGAAGGAGGTAGGGTAAGAGTTTGCCCACCTCAGCATTCATAAAATGGATTCATTAGAGCCGTAAGAAGTGTGGTGGGTGGGCAAATAGAAGAGGCGAGAGTTTCGCAAGTTACGGGGGTTAATGTGGAGTGCGATGGTGGAGAGCAAGCTTGGCCAGTTGACTGTGTCTGAGAGGAGACGATGGATGAAAAGGATATCGGCATGAATTCCGCGCTCCTCAAGTGTGTTGAGGTTAATCAGATGAAGCTGGCTTGTGTATGGGGGAAGGATCCGAGGAATCTCCCAGTTCAGTCCGCGGAGGGCAAAACGCAGAAAACGATGTTGCACGCTTTCGATTCTCTGGATATGGGACGAGTGGTGTGGGGACCAGACCTGACTGGCGTTTTCAAGAAGGGTGCGGACGAAGGCTATGTAGAGAGAACGGGAAACGTAAGGATTAGAGAATTCTTTAGACCAGCGTTTCACAAACCCAAGGGCAGAGTTGGCCTTAAGAATAATGTCATCAATATGCGGGATGAAGCTAAGCTCCCTGTCAAATAAGATCCCGAGGTCACGTATCGAGAGTACAGATGATATCTGCTAGTTTAGCAGGAAGTAGGAAAGTGGGGGGGGGGGGGGGGGGGCGTTTGCGGGTGAAGGTGATGGAGTGACATTTGACAACGTTGAGTTCGAGGCAGTTATTACGGGCCAAGTTGAGAAGCTGTCGAGATCCGTTTGGAGAAGTGAGGAGTCGAGAGGAGAGATGATCGTTTTATAGAGTTTGGTGTCATCCGCATGGATGAGTATTTGATAATGGAGTCAACATCATTGATGGTAAGGATAAATAGGACCTAGATGTTTGCCTTGAGGAACCCCTCACGCGAGAAGAAAAGGTTTGGAAAGAGAGGATTTAAATTTAACACAGTAGGATCGATCTTTCAGATAAGAAGATAACCACTTAATCAATAGCGGTTCGAATCACGGGGAGGACAGCTTAAAAGGATGAGATTATGGGGGATTTTGTCGAAGGCCTTGCTGAAATCGGTGGTGATTACTCTAGGGCACGGAGAGTATGGGATGAGAACTCAACTAGAATAGTGGTGGTCGCCCTACCCGAAAGGAAAACATGCTGGTTGTGTGAGATGATGGATTTACAACGGAAAGATAACACGTTGTAAAGAATTCCTTCGAACAGTTTAGGGATATGAGACAGTTTGGTGATGGGACGGTAGTTGCTTATATCGTTTTTAGGTTCCTTTTTATGTATGGGGGTGACATAAGAGGATCTCTAAATACTAGGGAAGATACCTGGTGTAAGGGATAGATACGAGGGTTGCCTCTTATGTTTCAGGATTTGGCAACCCTAGTGTTGCAATCCGGCAATTGGCAGCTCTGTCGTAAAGTTGGACATTTTTGAGGTTATACGCACTCAGAACGTTTTGACATACGAGCGCTATTTGTGTTGTTTACAGTAACTTAAAAGATTCATCTCGGCCCAAAAATGGAATTAAATCGTCAACATTTTCGTGCGATTATTTTTTACAACTTTCGGCGTGGATTAACTCAGCAACAGTGCATGGATGAACTTAATTCAATTTTTGGCGATGAAGCTCCACCAAGGACCAGTGTTTATCGATGGTATGGTGAATTCAATCGTGGTCGTAGTTCACTCCAAGATGAATTTCGTGAAGGTCGTCCAAAATCAGTTGTTGTTCCGAAAACCATTGATGCTGTGCGCGAACTGATATTGGAAGATCGTCATGTGACCTATCGTGAGATTGAGACAACCTTAGGCGTTAGTGGGATCAGCTTACATTCAATATTGCATAAACATTTGACTGTCAAAAAAATTTGGTCGCGTTGGATCCCACACAATTTGTCAATCGCCCAAAAAAAGGCTCGTGTCAATTGGTCGAAAGAAATGCTCAAAAAATACGGTCGCGGTGCTTCGAAACACGTCTATGACATCGTGACAGGTGATAATCGTAGATTTACGCGTATGAGCCCGAAAGTAAACAGCAGTCGACTGTCTGGGTGTTTCAAGATGAGCCAAATCCAACAAAAGTTGCAACAAATGCATGTGTTGGAGATACCTCAATCAGAGTGGCAAAAGTGCTTCGACAATTGGTTCAAACGCATGCAAAAGTGTATAGATCTTCATGGGGAATATTTTGAAAAACAATAAAGTGATTTTCGATTATCAATATTTGTTTTTGTTCTCTAATCCCGAAATATAAGAGGCAACCCTCGTAGAACATTTTTGATAGCGGGAGAGAAAGAGAAGAGGAACATTTCTTTAACAGGACAGGCGGGAGCCCATCAGGTTCAGGGCTGAACTCGTCTTTGAGTAAGTTTAATTTCTCCTTAACTACGTGATGCTAAATAATTTAGCGGGTTAGGTTCGAAGGAGATGTCCATGAAGGATTTATTAAAGAACTAAGCGAATAGATTGGCAATAGTTAAGGGGTCGGTTGAGTAGTCGTGCCATAAGAAAGGGAGTTAGGATAGGCGTCGTATTTACGTTTGTAATTTAAATAGTGGAAAAAAGGTTTGGGGTCAATGATCAAGTTGGATTGTGTTTTGTGAGGTAGTTTGAGTAGAGGGAGTTGTAGGGCTCGGTAAATTTATAAAAGGAACGGAGATAGTTGGAGTAGTTTTGGAAGGAACGCGTTTCTAGGAAAATGTTCCAGAAGTTATTTTTCTTGCTCCGAAGAATGCGGAGAGTGCGGTTGTAGCATTGGGGCGATGAAACCGATGACATGTGACGAGAATAGGGGACATATAGGGCGATGGCATAGTAGATCTTCTTATAGAGAGTGGCAGTAGCTTCTTCTAATCCCAGATGATCAAAGTGAAACGCTGTTTTGCTAAGATGCTCATTTAGAAGGCAGAAGTTAGCTTTGTGGAAGTTGTAGGAAAAGCTCTCATGAGGTAGAGAAGGCTGGGTTGCATGATCAAGATATAGGAATAAGAGCAGCGGGGGGTGGTAATTGTCCTTTAGTACCTGTTGTACCTTTGCTTTCAGTATCTCGATGGTGGCCTCTGGACGACGTTTCAGTTCTAGCAGCAATTCCCTTTTTGCTGTCTTTCGAACTTTATTGGCGCTATTACCGAGTTCACTTAGCTCGGGCTTGGCCTTCATAAGCTTCAGTATATCCGCATATGTTTTTTCCTCTGTTTTGGATATTATTATAGCATCCGGGCGTGGTCTCATTCTTTTCATAATGTTAGCCTTCCCATTATCATCCTTTGGAGCCTCTTCACCCTCCAACCTCGCATCCCTCTTCCCTCTCCTCTGGCCAATTGTAAACCAATTGTAAATGGGTGACTCATCATTGATCTGCCCCAGGACCTTTCGATTTCCTCTTTGCTCCTCTGATGTACTGAAAGGTGACAAGTGATTGTGAAATATTTTTCTTATTAAGAATACGTAACTTTGATTTTAGACTTGATTATTGCCTTAATGTTGAAATCAGTTGCCTTGCACACAGCCGATGACGTTTTTATTTTCACAACAGACGAAAAGCCACATGGTTTTGTACGTACGAATTTACAATTGATAATAAATTAATAGACAGTCGCTGATGCACTGTCAGCTGGTTTCTGACCGGTGTGGTGAATATGTTTGTCGGGGAGTGTACTAGACGATGAACGTACTAGATTCTCCCCGCTGCATATAATTGCGAATCCGCAACACCCCTTATTGTTTTATTAGTTTTTCATTTAATTTTAAACCGTTTGCTGGTTGACTTCCTTATATTTAAAAAAAAATCCTTTTTCTTTTACGAAATAGATATACTAATAAGTAAAAATGTAAAAGGATCTTCTCTTATACACAGTTATGTTATATAATTTAAGTTAATTATAAACATAATCACAAACACAAAAAAAACCAAAAGGCAAACATTTTAAGGCAAAAAAATTGTATAACTTAGAGTGCTAGAGAAAGGCCAGTAAGCTAATTGAAAATACGTATTTTTATAAATTGGATTTAGAATTTAATCCTAATATATAAGACAAAATGTAATTTAAACAAAGAAATAAATGGGTTTTTAAGGTAAAAAAGTAAAAAAAGGTAGCATTAACAGATCTGCACCACCCCACGGGGCCTCTGTTAACATTAATCTCAAAAACGTTCTGTTTTTCCATATTGACCGACGCCGAACTGAGTATGTTATTGATAAACCTGTTTCATATGCTACGTAAATGTAACGATTCAATGATAAAATTTGACATCCATTACTCAGAAATATCAGTAAGAATATTGCTATAATCCCGTACAAACACTTTCGACCATCACCGCTTAGGCCAAGAGTTATTGTGTCATTTGAAATAAAATTACTGTAGTAGGTTAACGCAGGTATTAAAAATATATAAACTGCCATTAATTTCACAAATGCCTCTCGGCAACTCAGAAATTAAATCACCTAGATCTATTGTCTTTAAAACAAAATCGCAATCGCCAATTCAAAATTCACATTTAAACATCTTTCAGGAAAAGAGTGTTCATCGATATGCCTTGAACCTCAAGGACTTTTAATTTCTTAGTGGAATGACCGTCTAATGGCCTAGGTGGTGGATCAAAACATATCTCCAAATTATATTGGCCTCATGTAATGATCAACACGGGCCGAGAGTTCAAGTTGAAAAGACATCAATCCGTTCGAGTCTGAGATCTGAAAATACTTATCTTATCTAAGGCCATTGGGACCAAATAATATTGACATTTTTAAAACATGATGAATGTATCCAAATGTAGGCGCATAAATAAGTTTTATGTCGAGAAAACCTTCAAGTTCAAGGCCTCCAGGTAGCTTGAGTAATTTTCTGTTAACCATGCAAACAGCACAATAATGCATAGCCATCAAAATATAAAACCAAATACTTAATTAAATTCACTAACATTTGACGGCACTAATATAAATCTGTCTAATAATCTATTCCAACTTCCTATGCCGTCAAAATTATTGATGCCAACGGAGGGTATAACCCAACAGATTTGATGCTATTAGCGTCTTAGTCATAAATTTGACTAAATTGCCGTTTCGCGGTTAATATCACTTTTATTTTCTTGCCCGATAAATAAGCCTGGCTAACCCTGACCTAATAACAGCAGCATCATCACCTGAGCCGGTTTGCCACGATTAAGCTAAAAGAAAAAGAAAGTCAATAAAACAACTGACCGAGTAACTGATGGCACTGCATCCGACAAGCACATCTACTGCCTGGAATGCCTACCGACGCCGCTTGTATCTACTTTTGGACTCGCGATAAGATGATTTATTTTGATTTTCGGGAGTTACAACTTTGTGATGTAATCAATTTTACGAGCATAGCACTTCGAGAAGTCGGTACCAGGCACACAGGCAAAAGGCACAGGTGGCTTCCGTGTTGCCAGAATAGCGAAAAGTTGATATCAATCAAAAGGAAAATCATTCAAATTACTTTTCTACCTGCAATCGTTGGTTCAATTAATTTTTGTGGGAACCATTACTCGCGTGACTACATTAGCTTACCTTGTTGAGGCGAACGGTAGTGCTCCCCAAATGTATAGATAGATGAAGAAATATGTGCACATGCAACCCCTAAATGGAGACGAGACTTGGTGGAACGATCAGCGTGATAAAGTAACTGCATGCTAATGGACCATCGATTGTACACAACCTTAATAAATGAGCATTTCCATTGGACCTAGATGTTATGGTTGCTTTGATTTTGATTGCAGTTCGATGATCATTGCCTCGAAAGTGAAACCTGATCCACGTTATGCGTGCTTTTGAAAGTGAATAACGAGATGAATCAACGCGGCAAGGTCCACGACATGCCATAAAATAGTACAAGTTATAATTTCCATAAACAACATCTCATCATCATCGGCACTACAACCGGGAGCCGGTTTTGGTTTTATTTAGCAAGTCGTGAGGCTTGTTAAATTTTCCATAATGATTTGTTTATTCCGGGCAAGGTCATTAGTCTTGCGCCAGGGGCTCCCCGACGGGGAATCGAACCCCGGTCTCCCGCGTGAGAGGCGGGTATACTAACCACTATACTATCGAGGAGTCCATAAACAACATCTATCGGGTGTTTATTTAGAGTACGTTTTCCAGTAGATGGTTCATTTAGAGGTACCTTTTCCAGTAGCAAGTTTATGACAGAGCAAACTGTCATGGTATTTTTGTTCAGTATTGTTTGACATTTCATCACGAAAGAATTTTACCTCGGATTTTTTTGTTTTACACTAACGCGCGCACAAAAGGGGATTTTGAAGTACCTTTAAATGTCAGAGCACAGTGCGAGCGGATGAAGAGGAAGTGGATAAGGAAAGGAGGTGTCGATGTATATTGGGCTTGAATGTCTGGACATCACAGCGGCCAGGAAACACATGATCAGGCAGAACATTCCACATTCGTGTGGTTCGGCTAAGGAACGACTGTTTATGTTTATTTGTGCGCCTAAAGTCCACTTTCAACGTGAACTGATGCGCATTCACAGATTGACGGGTATGGCGGGGAAATGGCTGAAGGGGCGGAACACATTCAGCAAGCTCAGTTGAGCAACGATTGTGGTAATACCTTTAGAAAAGAGATAGGCATGATACGTTGCGCCTATGTTCTAACGACATAATTGATCAACTTACGGCTGGGTTGTGGGGGTTCTTGAAGCCATTTCCCAAGAACCATCCATTCCCTTTCACCTGTCTCCCACTTCCCAAGCAAGTCTTTCTACTTACCTGCAAATGGGCAGCGTAAGCTCCCCTGCAGCATCTCCCACCTGAAAGCAAACCTGGCATGCATATTATCGAATGGTTCTGATTCATAATACTTGAACCATTCAATACCCGTCTATCGGCTCAGCTTGTCAGCAATTATAATCGACAAATACACGCCGGCCAGCGTATCTGTTGACACAGCTGTAGCCGATATTCTTTCTACAGTTCACAATTGTATATTGCCCCTATACCGTTAGGTCCGCGACAGTTGCAACAATCCGCTATTATCGGCTATCAACCGATCATGGGATTTAGGCATGAATATGATCGTTGTTTAGGCAATCTTACCCATGTCATGCCCTATGATGACCCTCCTATAAACCAAGCAAACACACAATTCCTCACTGCGCTTGTTTTGTTTACTAACCGCTGGTCCATGGTTACCCTGGGTGAGACGTTTGCTTGCACATCTGCAGGTCAAATCCCTCACCACCGTATCCATGTACCAGCACATTAACCTAACCATATAGCCATCCACCCTGACCCTTTGCCACCGTCGGTGAGATCTCTGTTGACTTAATGTCCATAAATAATTTTCCTCCTCATGCTCCAGAGCCATACGGCTAAAACAAACATAACTCAAATCTCCGGTTGAACTATCGTCACCGAAGTATGTATCGCCTATAACGGCATTTCCTTGAACTCATAAATAAATACGATGACGATCCCATGCAAACATCGGCAGACCATGAGCGATGTGCATCTAATCGTTGACCCTTGAAATAGCGTTTTTGTTTACTTTGAAGCAAAAACCTATTTCGTTCTCAGGCGTGGATCATCGACGATTTATGGCCACATTGCCTGCAACCCCTGATGCTCATACATTTGTTTGATCAGGTGCCGACCGATCGTTGTCTGTATTGCAGGCAAAAGGGGCATCGTACGTGACCTATGCAGCATTGGGAAATCCTCCCATTCAACCCCTTTCTCGATCACCATTGGCCGCTGCTAGGTTGATCCGGTTCGCCCCTCCTACAACGATGTGAGCCACCGCCGTTGAATCTGACGGATGTGGATTGCACCGTAGAGTCAGATGTCAATCTCCATAGCGGACGGTCGCGCCTTTTTAACGTTAATTTTCATCTCTCGCCGCGTTACATGGAGTCAGTTTTAACCTCGGTTAGGATACTCGAGTTCAGAGTGCGAGTTAGCGCATAGTGCTTTTAGTCATTAAGTCGATAAATCCGTTTAGCTTCTTTTTAAAGTGAAATTGGTACGACATTTTTGGCGTACCGGAAGTAGTTGCCGGCATTTATCGCCAGAGGATTATGCGAATGTTGATGTGAAGAGTTCTGAGCTAGTGAACACTAGAATAAAGTAACACTTTCTGGAGTTTTGTAGTGAATCAATTTTTAAAGTCGGTCACCCTATATTGTGAACAGTGAACAATTTCCGATCCTATGCGCATGCGCCGATGCCATATTATAAATAAAATAAAGAACACATTAATCAACTAAGTAACTTACGTGACTTTTCATTTGGCTGTTTGCTTGGAGTGCGTTTTATTGGAGGACAATTAACAGTGAAACACACGGTAAGTGTTGGGGAGTTGATAGGATCTAGTGCCCATGACCAAATATGGGAGTTGAACTCCATTTTTGGACGAATATAATAGTGGCCAAGTTGAATGGAGTGAAGTATCTTTTGCATCTCTTAAGGAACCCCATACATTTGGCCGCACTTTTCGCAGCTTCAAATATGTGGTCATTCCAATTAAGAGTCGAATTAATTCGAGTGGCGAGGATCGATAGTTCCTTGGCTTCGTCGATTCAGGTGCCGTTCATAGACAGTATATTTACTTTGGGGCTCACCCTTGACGACAAGAGGCAGCACTGAGTTTTTAGGGCATTGGATTCTACTAGGTTAGATAATCCCCACTGATATATCTTGTTGAAGTCTGAAGTCAATGTATCAAGCATAAGTTGGTGGTTGGTAGAAATGTTCGAAGAGTTTGGATGGGAGTGTTCGTATGAGTACGAGAAACTCAACGTGCTATAATCAGCAAACGAGTGAATTGGGTTTTGGGTAATTGACAAGAGATCATTTATAAAGATCAGGAATAGAGTGGGCGAGAGTACCGAACCCTGAGGAACACCTGCATTAATTTCATGGGAGGCAAATTTGACACCATCAAGAACCACTTGGATTGAACGACCAGAAAGATAGTCTCTTATCCATTGGATCAGGGAATTGTCCAGTCTATATGAATGCAATTTTGACAAAAGGGCTGGATGCCAAACTCTGTCGAAGGCTTTTGAAATTTCCAATGGGACTACCTTGCTTTCACCGAGGTAGTGGATGGAATGGCTCCACTTTTCGGTAAGGTACGCCATCAGATCTCTTGTGGACCTATTGCTACGAAAGCCATATTGGCGGTCGTTGATGAGGTCATTTGATTCCAGATATTTCGAAAGTTGACGGTTGATAAGAGATTCCATTACCTTGGAGAGAATAGAAGTTAGTACTATGGGTCGATAAGAAGCAAGGGATGATTTGTCACCATTTTTGGGAATTGGCTGAATGTTCGCTGACTTCGATGTATTTGGGAAACGGCCAGTAGAATAAGACAAATAGAAGAGTTTCTGCAGTGGTTTAGCCAGCGAAGAGGAACACCTCTTCAAGAGGGTTTGTTTGCGTTTAGCTCTTTGAGTGCGCGGGCAACAGTACGCTTTCGGAAGCGAATCTGGCTCATTGTGTGCTGCTTATGCTCAAGTTGAGGTGGAACTGATGTGGTATCAGGCAGCGTTGAGTTGGCTGCAAAATGTGCAGCAAGTAGATTCGGCTTCTCTATTGCAATGCTGACTGGTTTATCATCGACTATAAGCGATGGAATGGATGAAGAGACTGAGTTTTGAATGTTTTTATCAGACAGCGTTGAGTTGGCTGTAAAATGTGCAGCAAGTAGATTTTTGGCGGATTTGTTTTCTTGTTACTGTGTTATGTATGGTGGGGATGATACGCATTGCAGTCATTTCTAGCAATCTTAAATCTTTTTCGGTTTTCCTTAGTATTGTTTGATTTATACAACGAGAAACTCAACTCTTTAGCCTTAATGGCTCCTCTGCACCCACAATCGAACTACATATTTCTCTTGCGTTTGATACTTTTTACTCTGTGTGAAATAAGAGTCCGCATGCCAAGTAGAATCGTGTCTGTCAATGTGTCCGATATAGAGTCAACATCGTTATGGAGGAAAAATAACGACCAATTTAACCTCCCAAAAAAGTCGTTCAGACCTTCCCAGTTGGCTTTCTCGTAGACCAATACAACCATACTGTTCTTTTGGGAGCTTTCTCATTAGCGTTACTGTTGGTTAGAGCTCTGAAGTGTCCAAGGGCGAATAAACTTCAATTGTGTATTTGGTTGGGTGGGAGGTGAGAAATAGGTCCAGTGTGTTGGCGAAATGATTCATTGGTCGTCTGACGTACATTTTCCCATCGGAACCAAACAAATTAACTTTGGTTTCATCCGACCATAACATGTTATTCCAATTCGCATGGTGGAGGTGTTGTTTGGCAAAAACGAGTCTCTGCTTTATATTTATCTTGCTGAAGTATGGAACTTTTCTGGGACTCCTTCCAGAAAACTCGCTTCTATTAGTCTGTTTCTAATTGTACGACTCGTATATGGTGCGTTTAAGTCATTTTTCAATTCCGTTGAAGGAAAAACGGCTTGTTCTGGGATAGTCGGATTAGCAGTTTGTCGAATCGTGAGGTTGTTTTTCTTTTTCTGCCTCTGGTTTCCATTTTGGGACCTGAATGAAGAGCTGTGAATATTTTTTTCTTAGAGCACTGTGGGGGACGAGATCGCGACGCCAGCATGAGCGAGAGTTCTACCTCGTCTCCACCGTCACTAAAGGAATGTTCCGCTGCAGCGACTGTTCGGGTGAAATCGTCACCAAGGCACGAAACAAAAAAACACCCAAGTAGTAGTCCCCAGAAATAAGAACGCACAGGTTTATTGTTAGTTATCAATAATTTTTATTTATAAATCCTTCGTTAAGTTTAACAGGATTGCCAATACGTCTGCTAGTTGTCATACGTTCACCACTTTACGAAAGTACTTACAAACATCAAATGTGAACTAAGAAGGTTGATTCTTAGCTTTCTTCACGAAAATAACTACCGTTTATACAGAAACATAACAATTATTTATTTATCACTCGGGGATTTAACTCTACGACTCGACTATAGTCACGTCACCGTGCACACCGGTGAGCGGGAGATCGCGTGACCGTGGCGGTCAGTGGATGGAAAACGACTCGCCGAGGATAGAACTCTGACATGAATTCCATCCTAGGTTAGGGTTAAGAACAAAAGAAGAGAGAGAAAATTGTTCTCTTAAGGGTGCGGCCGCCAAGGAAATGGACTCTTTCAGTGCAATGGTATGCGTGTGTGACCGTACAGATCGATGTTATTTACACGTGCTCGAAAGCAGTGGAACAACGAAACAGGCAAGCGGCAAAGAAGAGGAGAAAAGGAGATTTATGATCCGTGTCTATGCTGTGCATTGGAGCAATCATAGACGGCAGTTCATCGGAGAAATGTGGTAAAAGCAAATAAGGGCATCATACAGACATGGATGAGTGGTGCGGATGCGTAAGTAAATGTATCGCCATTAGGAAGAAGTGCTAATGGTTTTTCTATTTACACAATGGGAAATGTATATCGCTGGTGATGCTAAAGGGATCGAATTGTATACATGAGGAATTCGTTTTATGACTCTAGGGTAAGATGAGAGTATTTGCTTTTGTCCGATGTTCAAAGAGCTGCCGCGGCCGTGGAAATGCCAGGGACATGTGACGTGCACATGTACGGCGGAATTGCATTGGTGGAACAAGGGTGCCTAATGGTCGGGAATCTATGGTGCATATGCACGTTAAAGAATTGTTTTTAGGAATTTCAGATAATGCGTTGTATGCATCGTATGTCCTTGGAGAATGAAATGTTTTCAGGTGCTAATGCAAATGCATTGGCGGGAAACAATGGGAGTTGTGGAATTCCTAAAAAGGTAATGAAGAATTCTTACAGAGAATTGTATGCGAAGAGATGCATGATGGTAGGTTTTCTTTTACAGAAGCTTTGAAATAAATAAATTCGGTAAGCTTGATGCGTGCAGCATTTACAGGTGCTAATGCAATTGCATTAGCGAAGTTAAGAGATTGAATGGGAGTTATGGGGGTTTTTAGGTAAGTGAACCGTGGGGTTTGGCGGAACCGCCACAGCACTTCATTAGCTTAGCTATTTCATTCATTGTTTTCCCGTCATTTCTTAATTTGTTTATCAATTCACGATCGGAACTAGTGCAATGTACTCCACGACCCATTTTCACAAAATTTTATTTTTATTATTTTTTTTCTAACAAACACTAAAACACAAGTCTAACAAATTTACGAAGATTTCAATAAAGACGAACCGGTAGTTTACTTCACAATCACGATTGAAGACTCTAGTGATGGTTTGTTTCTATTATTTTTTCCAGGCAAAATATCCCCTTCGTTTGCATTTTTCACTACTAGGCAAAAACAAAAAAGTGATAAGAGCAAATTGATGCACCATATCAAAGTACTCTTAGGTGCGGTTCGGGTATAGAATTGGTGTCGAGGAAAAACCAAATTGTATGCAGTTACTGACTGCTGATCGTTATCTAAACCTTTGTTTCTATTATTTTTTCCACCACTGTATATCGAAATAACCAATCGGGACTACTCAATTACTAAATAAATAAACACCCACTTCGACACTGTTTATATTCACTTTACAACGAAGAAGTTTTCGTAATTGGACTGACTGCGAATATAAGTTTATCGACGGACTGACCGCGACACAGTCGGAGGAGAATTTTTCTGATGCACTGATGGCGAATGACTCTTTATCGGTTACCTTTTCACATTGTAACACTGTTGCAGGCAGACCTTGATTTTTTCTCGCCCACTGACCTTCAAGTTCTTTTAGACTGCTGCTTCATCATCTACCTGTGTCGTTGATCTCAATTCCAGCCGAAATTTCAATTGACTGCTGTTTGTGGAAGCCATCTGAATGTGTGGATCGTAAGTTCTTCATTTTGCGTCTCACGTTTGTGGGGTTATAAGTCTGGTCAGGGCGTCGGCAAGGACGCAGGGTTCACTAGACTTCGCATCTCTGCTGCACAAACGATTGATGAGTGATTAACGAGCGAATTAATCATCGGGAGAACACAACATAAATAAAGAAAAACACACAGCTATTATTTGTCGTAAAACTTCCTTTTATTTTCACTGAATATGGATTACACTGTTGCTGGTTTGTCCTTTAAGTAATCAGCACGATCTGTATCTCTCGTTCCACCTGGAGTTAACACATGTAATTCTTGTTCGACTTTTCCTTACTGTTTTAATGTCACTTTCGGACAAGTTTCCGAAGGGAGAAAAGGGTTTTCTAAAACTTTTGATTACCGAGAACCGGAAATTATGGAATTCACTTATATGCACTTAAAAGGAAAAATACATTATCATGCGGACTATATGACTTTCAACGGACGAAACTACTCACGACCTTACTCCGCTGCGGATAAATTTTGACTCTGAAAACCCGATAACGAACGATCGTGCACTTGTTCATGGTTTAGCCGATGCTACATAGGAACATTATCGTGTTTACTTAGGCGTTCACGATCATGCCGTTGTAGGCTATACTTTCATTGGTGACGATAGGTCAACCGAACATTTGGGGTATGTTTACGATAGCAGTGGCTAGGGTAGCTATTGTTTAAGCTAATATAATGGAACATGGGTATGATGGTGAGGAATTTGACTTGCAGATGTGCAAGCGTACGTCTTAACCAGGGGAAACATGGACAGCGGTTGGTAAGTAAAATAAACACAGTGATGCTACTGTGTGTTTGTTTGTTTTACAGGCCGGAGCATCATTAGGCATGAACTTGGGTATGATTGTCTAACGTCAATCATATTCGTGCCCAAATCCCATGATCGGTAGCTAACCGATAAAGGAAATTGGTCGCAACTGTAGCGAACCTTGGGATTGGGGCAATATTCACTCATGAACAGTGGCAAGAATACCGGCTACAGCTATGTCAACAATTACGCTGGCCAGCGAGTATTTATCTTTTATAATTGCTGACAAGCCGAGCCGATTGTCTGGTACGATTCATGTAATATGAATGAAATAACTTGTTTGATGTGTATGCCTGCTGTGGTGAAAGTTATTTGAAAGAAAGCCTACACTGCTCGAATGCAGGTAAGTATAGTGGTTTATGGAGTGAGGGAAAAGTAGGTTGTTTTAAAGATATGGATAGTTCTTTAGGAAGGTTTTAAAGAACCGCCACACGTTCTTTTAGCCTCCGCCTCATTCGGCATTCAAAATATTTTGCCAACGGCAATGAGGTTGGTCGAAAGCGTGTCATGTTGCCTTTGCATCAGGGCTTCCATGATCGTATTTTACGTGAATGATGATATTCGAATTTTAGGGTGGTGGGAGCGAAACCTTGCCCGGAAAAACGAATTATTATGGACAATTTAACAAGTCTCGGATATGGACCGGATACACGTGGAGAGACTTGCTAAATAAGACCAAGACCGGATCCCAGCTGTAGTGCCGATGATGATGATATTCGAATTTACGTGAATGATTTTTTTTGCGCATCATGTCGACGTTCGACTAATAACGGCATTTTGTAACATGAGGGGGGGGGGGGGGGGGGGGGGGCGAACATACAGGGCAAAGTCTCTGATTGCCTTCAACCCGGCGAAGGCCAGGACGATCCTTGTCCCTGTTCAATCCAAGTTGACATGCAGTCTCCACGTGACACCCCTGGATAGCTACTTTGACACCCGCCAAGTAGTGAACCAATGCATGCAGCGACATCCTGAGAAAGGTTGGCGCAAGGCTAATAACCAGGCCCGTAAAAATGAATTATTATGGCAAATTTAACAAGCCTCGGATATGGACCGGATACACGACGACGACCACGGAAACGAAAACGGCTAAACGATTTAAGGATTTTTTCATGGAACATACGCTCACTATACAGAGCTCGAGCTGCACAGCAACTAGCCGATGCCCTGTCCGAATATAAGGCTGACATAACAGCATTACAAGAAATAAGATGGACGGGGAGTGGTGTTTTTCAAAGAAGAGAGTATGACATTTATTACAGCTGTCACGCAAAACACCATGTGCTCGGGGTAGGCTTTCTAGTCAGCCAAAAACTGAAGCCTGCCATCATCGGCTTTAATGCAATAAATGAAAGGCTATGCACTCTTCGCGTACGAGGCAAATTTAAGAACATAAGCCCTCAATGCCTGCCCAAGATACGATGTGAAAATCGTTCTTGGTGATTTGAATGCGAAAATAGGTCGGGAGCCGGTTTTCAGGCACTACGCAGGTTCCCATAGTTTGCATGAGAACACTAATGACAATGGACTACGAGTCATCGAACTGGCAGCATCGAAAAACTTGGTCGTTGCGAGTACCAGGTTTCCGCGTAAAGATATCCACAAAGCCACCTGGGTATCACCTGATGGAGCCACTCGCAACCAAATTGACCACGTGTTGATAGATCGCCGCCACTCTCCAAGCCTGATGACGGTACGAACGTACCGAGGTGCCAACGTCGACTCGGATCACTATCTTGTTGGTACAGTTTTCCGAGCGCGGATTGCCTTACGGAGACGTATTGCATCCACGGATCAGGTTCGAATCAACACGGCTGCCTTACGCAATGAGAACACCAGCAACACCTTTGGTCATGCGTTAAGACTCGCCCTCGAAGAGCTCGACGGAGGGAGAGTAAGTCCTGGGGCCAGAATGCCGGGCGGAGAAGAGAAATGGACACGCCTTAAGAATACTGTCATTAGTACTGCCAACTCCATCTTAGGCAGTAGTCGTAGAGATCGGAACGACTGGTTTGATGATGAGTGCAAACTAGCGACTGAACGTAAAAATGCTGCATACCGGGCAATGCAGCAGTCTCATAGGACGCGGGTATGCGAGGAGAAATACAAAGAGCTCAGAAGAACTGAAAAAAGACTTCACAGACAAAAGAAAAGTGCCTGGGAAAAAAATCTTGTCTGTGAAATAGAGAAAAGTAGAGAGCGAGGTCCGCACCAGGCGCGGAAGTTCTACCAAATACTCCGCAGTATGACGCGGTACACACCACGCTGCACTTACTGCAAGGATAAAGAGGGTAATCTGATCACCGATCCTGAAGGCATTCTGGAGCGATGGGAAGTGCACTTTAATGAATTGCTAAATGGTCAGCTCACAGAAGAATTGGAGGCTCCACCAATGCAAGACCAGGACCAAATGCTGCCGCCACCAAGCATTGAGGAAACACTAAAAGCCATTAGACAGCTAAAATCAAATAAAGCCCCTGGAGCTGATGGCATACCAGCTGAGCTGATCAAACAAGGAGGGACAGCGTTACATCACGCAATTCACGAGATCGTGGTGCACGTATGGGAGCAAGAGGAGATGCCGGAAGATTGGCGTCGTGGTATAATTTGCCCCATACATATGAAGGGAGATATCACACTGTGCAGCAACTATAGGGGTATAACATTGCTGAGTACCGCCTATAAGATGCTCTCCACTATCCTACAAGACCGGATATCCCCATACGCTAAAGCCATCATTGGTCAATATCAGTGTGGCTTCATCCCAGGCAAATCAGCTATTGATCAGATATTCACCCTTAGGCAGGCGATGGGAAAATGTCTGGAATTTAAGATTCCACTATATCATCTATTTATAGACTTCAAGGCCGCCTACGACACCATAGCCAGGGTAGAACTATATAATGCCATGAGAGAATTCGGCATTCCAAATAAATTGATACGACTTTGTAGGTTGACCATGACCAACGTAACTAGTCAAGTAAAAGTAGCGGGATTGCTGTCCAAACCAATAAACATCTATAATGGACTCCGACAAGGGGACGGTCTGGCCTGCCTCCTCTTCAACCTGGCGTTGGAGAAAGCAATCCGTGACTCTGGCGTTACAACTAGAGGGACTATTATCACCAAGTCTAGCCAGATACTTGCCTACGCAGATGACATCGACATCATCGGTAAAACCGAATCGGCGGTACAGGAATCCTTCACCCAGATCGAGCAGGCGGCACGAAAACTGGGACTGCGCATTAATGAGGGAAAAACCAAGTACATGGTGGCAACTTCTGCGAAGAGAAGACCTAACGTTGGTCAAACTATCAGGGTAGTGGAGCACGAATTTGAAGTAGTGCAATCCTTTAACTACCTTGGGTCAATAGTATCAACCGATAACAATATGGAAGAAGAAATACGCGAACGGCTGATTAAATCCAACAAAGCCTACTATGGTCTATCAAGGCTCTTTAAATCCCGAAATTTATCCAGAACATCCAAGCTACTACTGTACAAGACCATGGTCTTACCAGTACTCATGTATGGATCCGACACCTGGGTGCTTAATAAAAAGCACTTTGAACTCTTGGCCGCGTTCGAGAGAAAGGTCTTAAGAATAATTGGCCCCGTATGTGAGGGAGGACGATTCCGGAGACGCTACAACCATGAGTTGCACGCAATCTACCTTGAAGCTCATATTGTAGGAAAAATCAAGCTCGGTAGACTCCGGTGGGCGGGACACCTAGCTCGAATGAGCGAAGAGGACCCTGCCCGGAAAGTCCTCTGTGGCAGGATGTATGGAAGGAGACAGCGCGGCAGACCTTGTCTGCGATGGAGGGATGGCGTAGACCAGGACGCCCAGAGCCTGGGAGTGCTAAACTGGATGACATCGGCTCGAAATCGGACCGGTGGAGAGATTTGTTAAATAAGGCCAAGACCGGATCCCGGTTGTAGTGCCAATGATGATGATGTAACATGAGGGGCATCGGTTTCACCAATACGACCGTAAACGCCGTCCACCGATATTTGCAAATAGGGAAACCTGATATCCTTGCCCTAACGATTCGTCAACTGATTCGACATATCTTCGTTGCTCAGGATACGACTTGCATTCGAGATACCGTTTTAAGGGTGCAGTCTGCGTCTTCATGCGGTCCGATCTAGCTTGCCAGATTATGGAAGCGTTAGAACCCAATAACATGGACATCATATGGTCGTGCTGAGGAATTCTGTTAAATTTCTTTGGTGTCTTTACAGATCTCCGAATGACGATCGACCGGTGAAATTTTTCGAACATCTTTCACGTACCATCGACTCGATACAGATCAACCACCTGACTTCTGAAATTGTAGAACGCCTTGGAAAAGGCAAACTAACAATGAAATTCGCCAGTAAACTGAGTGCTTTTATGGTTTGAAAGACCGAAAAAAAGTGCATAGGAGAGGCATATTTGGGCTACATTGAATTGAATCTCGTCGACCGACACGTATCCATAACACGATAATTATCCGTCTAGGGATGACAACTGGTGCGCACCTTGCCACCCAAAAAGGACCAAAAATACTGCCTCGAGGAGTAAGGTTTGCTGTATAACAGGAATGGCAGATTATTGGTAGACGGTTAATTACAAATTATTCGATCAAAAACCTTTTAGGTTGTTCCATGATTGGACGTCCATGGTCTTATGCACAATGTGTTATTGTAATCTGATCCACTTTTCATCAACCGTCACTAGTCGCTTGAGAAACGGATCGTTTTCACACTGTTGATAAGGTTAATTGAAGATAAACATGCGCTTTGCGAAATTGTCTTCAGTCGAATTGTTTATCGTTTGACAGAAATAAATAGTAAGTTTATTGCTCAACCGCCACAGTAGTAAAATCTTATCAGTTGAACCTCCGCAAGCTCATTTGCACGCAAGACACGATCTCCTTACAATCATGGCCTTTAAGTCCGGTAAAGCAATCGTATAAATGGGAATTTTAGTGCATGCATTTGATTTATTTTCAGTTTATTCAACCTAGATAAGCATTGCCAAATTTTAAACAGAGTGTTTATAGTATTAAATGTTAAATTGAGAATTTATAGCACTAAATATTAAACTTTAATGGATTTACCCTTTCGTAGCCCTTCCTCTTCACACCAAACAAACCAGTTATCATTCCATTTAGACACTTCTTTCCTCCGATCGCTCTAATCATTAATTTCATTTACCTGTGCACATCTCATTCTCGAATACTTTATCAAACGTCGGTTTTGCTGTTCCTTTTGACTCGCCCAATTTTAGCTACTCAAAGCTCCATGTTATTGCAGTCAAAATTCAATTGAAAATCACTTTTGTTGCCCACCAAAGCCAAAGAAGTAATTGCCGACATATTTTACTTACATTTTGAATGGGTCACTGTGTAATATCGTTGTAACACAATCACCATTCGCCTTCAGTGCAACACGAAGAATACTTGATGAAATTACGCACGGAATTGAGTTGCTAGTATGAATTACTGCCGTGGGTCTTTGTGACTTTTACTCTCCACACTGATTTTGGATTAGTCTCGAGTGGTGCGTCACAGACACGCACATGATTCTCGGATTGCGACACCCCCGTCTGTCTGGTTCGGATATCAATAAATCATTGTAACTTTTAATCAAGTTGACGCAGTGTGATCACCGTATATATACCTGCGTTACAATTGTGCAATTATTACATTAGCTCATGCTATTAAATGAATTGGATGGTGGATCGTGTGCGAAATCGAAATGAGTACTTTTTTTTACACTACAAGCACACAAAGGGGAATTTGGAGTACCCTTAAATGTCAGAGTACAGTGCGAGCGGATGGTGAGGAAGTGGGTAAGGAAAGGAGGTATCGATGTATATTGGCCTTAAATGCTTGGACATTGCAATCACGGGGAAACACATGATCAGGTAGAGTATTCCACATTCGTGTGGTTCGGCTAAAAAATGACTCTCTATGAATTGATGCGCATTCTATGATTGACGGGTATCGTGGCAAAATATCGGAATGGGCAGAACACATTCAGAAAGTTCAGTTGACCAACAACCGTGGTAATACCTATAGAAAAGAGGTAGGCATGACACGTTGTGCCTATGTTGTAACGTTAATTAAACGAATTACATATGAGTCCCCAATAAGTTTCACTGCTCGTTTTTGCAATATATATAACCTGCTTGGTAGAAATCTTGACGTGGTGGGGGGCTTAAACTACAATAAACACTCAGGCTGACGGAAGCATACGCATGTCAGGCAGGCTAGCGAGGAGTAACACACAGAGTCAAATTTACCACCCCAAATCCAGGGTGTTACGTGTCACGGTGCTCATTGGATGGTTTGCAGCCAAGGATATACCGGCTGTATTGTAACCCCGCCTCTCTGACACCGGGCCCAATCAGAGAAGTAAGCAGACCTTACCATATCAAAGAGGGGATCGGATATGGCGCACTATATGAAACCCCAAGACTCGTGGGATCAAAAATGAATAATCAATATACAAAAAACAATCTCACGAAAAACCTGGTCGGCGTAGGTGTGATGAGCCGACACTACCACAGGGGAACAAATCATCAAGAAAACGTAGGGAAAAACGGAAAAAGCGGTATATACGCGTCGGCACGTGGAATGTTCGAACGTTATATAAACCAGGCGCGATACAGACGGTCGTAGAAAACGCGAAACAATATAAAATGGACATCGTCGCGCTTCAGGAAGTACGACTCCCACATCAAGTAATCTAAACTAACGGGTTTATACTGGCGTGCGGAGGTGCCGAAACACATAACCTCGGAACCGGCTTTATCATAAGCAAGAAGATTACGCCCCATGTAAAAGATGTGAAATTTATTAATGACCGAATGTTCAAGCACAAGCAAATCCATAAAGCCACATGGATATCACCCGACGGCGTAAGGCCGACTTCCTCATAGACAAGAGACACCATTCGAATATCCTTGACGTAAGATAGTAAAGATGAGCAGATTGCGACTCCGATCATTTTCTAGTTATTATTATTATTATTATTATTATTTATTGGCCTGTAGGAACCCGGAAGTTCATGACCTCACCGACTCGGCTTCGCCATCGTTCCCTGTCCTGGGCACTCTCCTTCCACGCTTGACCATTCGATCCGATCTCCTCAAGGTCAAACCTAACATTGTCCTCCCATCTCCGTCGCGGCCGTTCTACCGGTCTCTTTCCCGTTGGTCTACCGTCAAGAATTCTATGCACGGTCCTATCGTTGCCCATTCGCGCCACGTGTCCGGCCCATCTTAATCTTCGCGACTTGATTACTCTCACTATTGTAGGTTTGCGATATAGCTCTTCCAATTCGTGGTTATGGAGTCTCCTCCATTGTCCTGCCTCCTCGTCATATTTACCTCCAAATATGCCCCTCAAAACTTTTTTCTCGAATACGCGGAATTTGGTTTCTTCCCGTTTTGTGAGAGCCCATGTTTCGCATCCATATAGAACAATCGGCATGATTATGGTTCTATAGACACGGAGCTTTATGTTACGTGATAGCAGTCTGGATTTCAGCAGTTTACTGACTGCGTGCCAACTCGCGTTGCCGGAATGCAGTCTCTTGTTAATTTCCTTCGACATTTCGTTACTGGTCGTCAGTATCGTTCCCAGATATTTAAATTCTTTAACTTTTTCAAATATCTTACCGCTGACGTTTATATGTGTTATCTGAGATCCGCCTGCTCTCGCCGTAATCATGTATTTTGTTTTGTCTTCATTTATTTCTAGGTCCACCTCTTCTGCCGCTTGCATGATGATTTTCTAGTTATTATATTATATACTGGCCGTCCTGTCGGTCTCTTCTCCGTTAGTTTACCATCAGGAATTCTATGCACGGTCCTATCAACGCCCATTCGCGCTACGTGTCCGGCCCATCTTTATCTTCGCGACTTGATTACTCTCACTATTGTAGGTTTGCCGTATAGCTCTTCCAATTCGTGGTTGTGGAGTTTCCTCCATTGTCCTGACCCCTCGTCATATTTACCGCCAAATATACTCCTTAAAACTTTATTCTCGAATACGCGGAATTTGTTCTCTTCCCGTTTTGTGAGAGCCCATGTTTCGCATCCGTATAGAGCGATCGGCATGATTATGGTTCTATAGACACGGAGCTTTATATTACGTGATAGCAGTTTGGATTTTAATAGTTTACTGTCTGTATGCCAACTAGCGTTGCCGGAATGTAGTCGTTTGTTAATTTCCTTTGACTTTTCGTTTCTGGTCGTCAGTATCGTTTCCAGATATTTAAATTGTTTGACATTTTCAAATATCATGCCCCTGACGTTTATATGTGTTCTCTGAGGTCCACCTGCTCCCGTCGTAATCATGTACTTCGTTTTGTCTTCGTTTATTTCTAGGCCCACCTCTTCTGCTGCTTGCATGATGATTTCACAGTTTTTACTTATAGTTTCGAGATTATCGCCCAGAGCGGCGATGTCATCCGCATACGCGAGCACTTGTGTGACCCCGTTCAGGGATGATCCGGCCGTGTTGTCGTCTTGTACCTTTCTGATAACATACTCGAGGACAAGATTTTCTAGTGGTGGGCAAAATTAGGAGTCGGCTCGCAGCAAACCCACATGGACAGCCACGGGAGACGAGCAACAATTTCGACATTGATAAACTAAAAGACCTGCGTAAAAGGGCTGAATATCAAGACGAACTAACGAATAGATTTAGCATCCTAGAGAATGGGTAGTGAAAAAGAAGAAGCCAATAATATGGAGAGTAAATGGGCATCGATCAGATACACAATCAAACAAACAGTCAAAAAGATATTAGGATTTAAGAAAACAATTATGTCCAAACCTTGGTTTGACGATGAGTGCAGGGCGAAGATCGAAGAACGTAAACGCCTCAGAGTGATTTACTTAGAAAGATGAAGTCAACGCAGAAAGATACGCTACAATTCGGAAAGAGACAATGAAACTTTTCAAACAGAAGAGCAAAGAACATCAGAGGTATGTATGCCGGCATAAACTCAATTAGAAATGGCTACCGAGGGAGAGCCAAAATAATTCGAGACACAAACGGCTGTCTGGTCACAGAAACTAACAAAATCGTGACAAGATTGAAGCAGTACTTCGAAAACCTGCTCAACGTGCGCACTCATCAATCACAAATAAACGCACCAGACATACATACACCCGAGTCCCAGATCCCAGAGCCTTCTTTCAACGAAGTTGTAGACGCAATAAATTGATTGAAAAACAACAAGGCTCCCGGAGTCGACTGCATACCGGAAGAGCTTATGAAGCATGGAGGAGAGGCAACCGCTCGAAAGATCCACCAACTGTTCAAAACAATATGGGATAAGGAAGTCAATCCGGAAGAATGTAAAACCTCAATAGTCATACCCATCTTCCAAAATGGCGACAGATCTGACGGCGAAAACTACAGAGGAACATCGTTGCTCCCAACCACATACAAAATACTAACAAATGTTATGCTGGCGAGAATCACACTCACATGATGTACTAACTTTCTACCAAAAAATCATTAAAACCCATTTCCCCAAAGCCGTAGGACTCGTTGTGAGTAGTAAACACTCCCAAACTACTTCCCACTATTCACAGAATATTTTAATACAAATAGGAGGTGCTACGACGTGGAATATCGTACGCCTTTCCCGTATGGTCCCGTATATCTTCGGCACAAATTGAAAGAGTTCAAGCTCCTCAGAGGATGTGTTGCATGCATATATGACATTAACGTTCATACATTAAAGTTTTAATAACTTGCAACCAAAAGATATCATACATTAAGTTTTAATAACTTTCAACCAAAGGAATTTGTGGCGTTTCTAACAGATACACACACAATATACAAGCAAATCGAATAAGAAGATGCATCAGTCGTATACCAAGCAATAACATAGCAATTCCACATCAGTCGAATGTAATTGAGTTTAGAAATCGAATTCGTACACGCGGCAGTGGCCTGATGTGTTGAGCATTGGTTAAATTTTTAGTGATTCTACCGTCGTGGAGTCAGTTCGAGACACGTTCTTCACTATCGTCGCAATACGCGACAAATTCTTTCGGTCTGGCATCAAAATTAATTTCCTGTTACAACCGACAGAGTTCTTTCAGTATAGCCATGAAACACTATCACACGTCTACCTTCTGCTAAACGCAAATTCCCATCATAAAATACCATATGCTATTACTACACGTAAGTTTTCCATTCCCATAACTAAAATTGTAATTCTGCAATTCCCGCATTCCATCAAGTAACAAATAAAATTGCAATTTCGCAATTCCCACGTTCCATCCTAGCGCATGCCTTCTGTTCACATCACCGTGAATCGGTTGTCATCGGCATCCGTTGCCCGAAGTTTTCCCATAGCCTTGGGGTAAAGCTGCAGCCGGAGTAGGCGCCGGGTCGCCATCTCAGGGTGAATATTGACAATAATGCAACTTTGGAGTTCCCATCATCGTTGGCATGGCATGCGACTAGGCTGGCATCGAGCAACTGTTTCAAGGTGAACAATGCGATCGTGGGAAGGAATGTAAAACCAGGTTTGATTTTGGGAGTATAAAAGGGGTTCTGTTAAAGGCACACGAGCGGTTTGAGCAGCCGTAAACTAAGAGCAACAGGTTGCAGCCTTTGCACTGGAACAGCGGGCCTGTTACTCAAAAATAAAGGAATAATTCGTCGTCATCATCGGCACTACAACCCACATCCGGTCTTGGCTTTATTTATTAAGTTTCGAGGCCTTTTAAATTTTCCATAATGATTTTACGGGCAAGGTTATTAGCCTTGCGCCAAAGGAATAACTAGTATAATAATAATAATAATAAGTAATGTAACAGGTTAAGCCGTGTAAATAAAGAATTACAACTAAAAACGAGACTATTCGTTATTTGGACTCCCCAGCGGGACCCGGAACGGAAAGGGCGCACCGCCCTGCAACAGACAGGAAAGGTCTAAAATCTCCATACAGCCAGTGCCCTATAACTAATTAAAAGTGATACCATTTGGGTATTACATTTGGCGCGGGTGCCAGGATACTGCCGGTGCCAAAATAATCAATAATATTTTATTAATAAATAATTATTTATGTTGGCAATCGAACGGCCTGGAACTTCCGCTGCCTGACACTTAAATGGGAATGTTAGTTGTGCGTTCTCTCAGGTCTTGAAAGTTTGTTGCCATTCCGTTTATATAAAAGGCGACTATTCTGCAAACTTTGTCTTTGATGTCTGCAGTGTCCCCTTCTGTCCGATAGCGATACTCTGCTACGCAGCTGGCGAAATTAGTCCCGTTGTGCACTATAGGAAATTGTGCGCACGTGGATGCGCGATCCAACACCACCGCTGGTTCCAATCCAACAAGGACGAGCCGCACAGAACGACAAAGTCACGATACCCCAGAACACACGGAACGCGACAGGACCAACGCAACGACAAAGGAACTTGAACCGCATCAGGAGCTGTATGCGAACCAGTCAAATACACACACTTGATAAGTTTGTTAGTAAAGTCACTTTTATTGTCAAATTTAGTTAAGTTAATGTACATTGAATACAAGAAATAACGTGCGGATCATCATCATCATCATCGGCACTACAACCGGGAACCGGTCTTGGCCTTATTTAGCAAGTCCTGAGGCTTGTTAAATTTTCCATAATGATTTGTTTTTTTTTTCGGGCAAGGTCATTAGTCTTGCACCAGAGGCTCCCCGACGGGGAATCGAACCCCGGTCTCCCATGTGACAGGCGGGTATACTAACCACTATACTATCGCGGAGCCATAACGTGCGGATACTTCTAATAATACCGTTGAAAACACAAAAGCAACACCTGTGGTCGTATACCGATTGCATTTATAAGACGCCAAAGATCCAACCGAACTCCAGAAAACGCTAGCCAAATTCAAAAACGATATGACAGCTCGCTCGATGATGCAATGTCAGCTGATTGCTGACAGGTGTGTCATGTGGTGGTTGGGGAGTGTACTAGACGATAAACGTACTAGATTCTCCCCGCTGCATGTAATTGCGAATCCGCAACAATAATAAAATAATGAATGTTGATGCCAATATATCCATTGGTGATACAGAAGCATCAACCATTCTGACGCTATTACCCCAACCCTCACCTATATGAAGGTGTCTCCATTTCCTCTATAGATAAGTACTTGCTACAATTAGCAAACGCGCGCGTTTATGTAAAAAAAAATATAATGAAAGCATTCAGAATAGCGGAAATCTACTTGTGCGAGAGTCTTGTGTTTTTGAAACTTCTCTCCTTCGATCTTTTCGGATCCGACCGTCATATTTCTTCTTCAGTACACAACTGAAGAAAGCACACTTCCAAACAAGATGCCCCTCTATAATAGAGTATCCCTGAACCTGTCCCGCCATAGGGTTTACTGCTAACACACTACATACACGCACTCACAATACAAAACGGCACAAATCCACACATACACACACCGATCAAAGCGCAGATTATTAGACACCAAAGACGTAATCTGCGTTTACTACCGCACTCAAAACCTACTGGTCTTTCATGATTTTATTCGCCCCATCTATTCATTCAAGTAATTAGTGACCATTTGAACTAACCCTGAAGACACTATCTTTAGATACCTCTGCCCCTTTTCTTTTTCAGATATCTTGAGACCGAGCACAACATACTCACGGATGTGGGTGATTGTGGTTGTCACAAGATGATATTTGTCCTTGTCTCGTTTAAATCAGCCTCCCACCACTTTTTTTTTTTTTTTTTTTTGTGTCGATGATCAGTCTCCATTGGCGTCAGATGTGTGAGGACGCTAATAAATCTATTAAATTAAATATATTATAACTTGAACGTATCGACCAGTCTAGATTGGTGTTCGATGTGCGAGATCACCAATAAATCAGTTATATAAAAATAAATTAATTAAAGTAAAATAGAATCAGTCTTTAAATCTTATTGGGACGACTTGCCAGGCCCTCCTTCAGCGATCAGTCGTCACTCTTCCCTCAGGCCTGTGGAAGCACGGTGGCGATCCCACTGAGCAACTTGGAAGCGGTCTAGTATAGAGATCCTCGTCCTTTTAAGGACAAGGAGACGCACTCTCCGAGATTTGCTACAACACAGGAGGTTGATCCCATACTTTTAAAATTGGCCTGTTCTTCAATAAATTAAGCGTCGTGAATGTCATTACACTTCTGCCTAACTGCGTAATTCCCAATTAGATTTAAATCAACGCATATACAACTGATTCCCAAGAAGAACATTTCCTTCCTCCTATGAATCCATAGAATGAAATTTCATTTTCGGGACTCATTATGGTGGCGAGCGAACGGCCACCAATGATGCTACGAAAACGAGGCGACCAGGGGGATGGCGTTGGAGATGATGCGGCAGAACTCTTGGTCACAGTCCTTGAACTTCCGTTGCAAATTCACGAATGCGCAAACAAATTCGGTAGCGCTCTCTTTATTGTGAAAACTGTACCTTTATATACCTATTTTTATACACTTAGTTTAACAAACACTTTACTGTAATAATAATGAATAAATGGCAACCCCTCTAAGGAGGCAGGCTGACTTCGGTGCGTTCGCGATGAAGAGCTGGCAGGGGCAGAACAAAAAACGTTGGTCACAGTTTAAAAGGATGACAGTCCGATGGCGTCCCTAAGCAGGTGACGCCTTGTCTGGCGGCTGACAGGCGTGGTGAGTATGGTGGTCGGGAAGTGTACTAGACGATGACCGTACTAGATTCTCCCCGCTGCATTTAGTTGCGAATCCGCAACACATTATGTAATTGATAAACCCCAACTTTTAAAATGTCTGAAGGTCTGTCCCTTAGTGACCACCAAGGTGTGTATAGTTTCCCTAATAAAATGTCCAAGAGAAGATTTAATAAAATACCTCACCAAAAAGTGGACACTTTCCACACCATTTCATTTATAATTCTAATTCCTAACTAAAATTTACAAATAATAGAAATAACCTTCAATTGAACCTACACACATTATAACCAAACGAATATCACAACTGCGGCATGCTACATACGCACTCGTACTTACTAATTAATACCTAATACATAATTTAAGAAGGCGCCCGCATTACATGAGTAAATTTCTTTGTTATATTCAATAAAAAATAAAACATTGTTCATATAAATTACAATTTTCTCTATTTCAGTTTACAATGAGATGGGAAATTCTCTCCCGACGCATTTCACAGCTTTACAAACTTCCCGGATACACGACAACCTTATGTTTCCTTTTAATAATTCTCAAATCGAATGTACTACACGGTGCTGTAGTGCCACCGCCATGGAGTGATCCACAGCGAAATCCGTGTGCTACAATGCCAGGTGGTTGGCAATTACTGTATTGGCAACCATTGAAAAGATGCTTTAAAATCTTTCAACTTGGCTACCCATGCCCCGACACAATGGAACTAAGTCCTGTAGCACCTTCAAAACAAATATCAAAAAACGAACCAACTGCGGAATGTCGCTGTCCTCCCGGTACAGCTCTAAGTGTTATGACTAATATGTGCCATGCTGTTTTCGAAAGAGGCCCGTGTCAAAATGGCCAATTTTTCAGCCCGATAAATGAAGTCCCAAAGAAAAGGAGGTATAGTTTTATAAAAACTAGTGCAACAACTTTCTTATGAAATTCATTTAGAACAGCAGATCGATGGGGCGTTTGTAAGCATCCTCGTTACTGTCCAACTGGATCATTGTTTTGGCCAAGGGACGGAAAGTGTTATTCTATGTTTACTAAAGGACCTTGTCCAAAAGGAAAGCTGTTGATAGCCGACGAATATGGTTTAGCGCAATGTAAAGTGAGTAGAGAAAACGTATATGTGTTTTAATTTAAAGTGGATGTTTAAGTTAAAAGAGAAAGGGAAATGCGAAAGACCACTTTTAGATTAGTTACAATTATATTGAAATTTAATACCAGTTGGGTTACAGTTTGTGACTAGCAGTGGCCAAATCGTATATTCATTTAAGGATCATTAATTTTCTGTAATTTATAAAGAAATAGAAAGTTTTATTGTTCATTGCCAACAGATGTCGTCAGTTGTGCGCTAATATAGTTGCAATCATGACGAAATATCATTAGCAACATTTTCTTTTTTTTTTTCTACACAAAGTAGATTTTGATGTACTCTTAAAAGTTACCGCAAAATGCAAGTGGAATGAGAGGGAAAAGATATGGAAAAGAAGTATCGATGTCAAAGGTAATAATTAAAAAAAAATACAAGTTATGATTGAAGTGAGTTTTCGTTTATTTTGAATCTTACAAATCTGTTTTATTATTTTAATATACGCGGGCTCTTATATTTCGATCTAAAAATATGAAAGGTACAGTATTACCAGATACCAACGGTTTAAATGGCCCTCCCTATACATTAGCCTGGAATACCTGGATATTGCAATTATGAAGAAACACAATCGGGCAGAGTCTTCTACATCATCCGAACTGAGTATTTATACCGTGGAGGTTTCTGCGCCACTGGGAAACTTGGATCAATGCTTGCTATCTGTCGCGCAAGCACTTGCATATCAAGCGAATAACCAGCCTAGGCAGCTTCGCCATGAATGGAAGTATGGGGCTGCTAACTGGGACGATTTGCGAGATTTCTTCGCATCCTTTCCATGGTCGGAGATGTGCTTCGGAGACTCCGATGTTAACGCTCGCACGGAGTCGGTATCAGAGATTATTCTTCTGAGGATGGAGATGTATATTCCACATTCCATCAAACGGAGTTCATCTGATAAACCGTGGTTCGACAAAAAATGCGAGCAGATTACAGCGACAAAAAATAGAGCTTGGCGCTCCGATCCCACCGATGTTAACCGAACAAATTTTGTTAGAATCAGAAACGCATGCAACCAGGCCATTGATACAGCGAAGAGAGCTCACAACGACAGAGTGATCAGTAAACTTCTTCGGTGCCCGACTGGTTCGCGCTCCTTCTGGTCAATGGCAAAAGCTGTCAGCGGTAACTTCGCATCTTCCTCTTTCCCTCCGTTGGTTTTTTAATTTGACATTTGAAATTACTTATGGTCACCCTCTAGGTCCTCGATCTTCTTTTGGGATCGATTCGGACCTGATGAAAATGAGTCAGCCAACCCATAATAGAAAAATGTTTCCCTATCAGTCGAAAAAATGTCTGTCCTAATCTTGTGGAATCATTTTTGGAAAACAGAAAATCCTTCTTTTTATACTTTCTTAACCGACCCAAGCTTAGAAACGGACTCACTTCTAAGCCCACCAGTAAATCAGTTTCCTTTAAGTCTAATCCCATCCATCGTGCAATCCCAAACAAAACCCCATGGATCCAAGACCAATGCCCCCACGTCTAACTCTCTTCCTCTTTTCGATCTCGAAACAGGAGCAAAATATCCCAACTTCATCAGCTCCAACTCTCCTCACCCCAACCCTAAAATCTCTTTCCTTACCAGATCCACGCACTCATCGGCCCGTCTGAGAACATCCCCATCTCCTCGTACTTCGACTTCTTTTTACCCTACCTCAATTTCAAATGCCACTCCCATAATATTCGACTCGCTCCTCCCTCCAGCGGTAAAAATCTTTCAGCAAACTATTAACTCATTTGATTGTCGCTACACGCTCTCTAAACTGAGATATAAAAGCACGTAGGAAAATATTCGTCTTTTCCTGGCCTATCTTCATGACAAACCAGACATAGTCTGCTTCGAGGGAAAAACCAGCGTTATGATTGTCATTCAACAAGAAGGTTTACCCACTGATGTCCCCTCCCTTCGTAAACTTTTCATCAAATTTCATGCAAATCTGAACTTACCACCGCATAAAGTATCTAAGGACACATAATTCTCTCTTCATAATTCTTCGGCACGGCCCACCCCATCCCGTGACATTTACTCACATGACTTCCACAAAGCGAACTATCGCCTCATTAACGACTACCGCAACAAAATTTCATTCAATTTCGATCATTTGACGGTAGAAGCTGCTACCACCTATCTTTATTCCGAAATCTTTAAATTTATTTCCCTTTACCTTCCCTATTCTAGGCGCAATAATTCTACCTCCTCACCTCCTTGGTTTAATCGCAAGCTTCGTACGTTACGTAATAAACGGAACAAGCTGTGGGCTACCGTCCTCCGTAATCGCTCCGTCGGCGACTACTCCAACTACTTTGGCATTATTTTTAATTCAATGCACTCTGCAATGACCTTTACCGCTCCGTATGCGACTACTTCAACTATCTTGGCACTTATTTTCAATTCAATGCACTCTACGATGACCTTTACCACAAATACCTAACAAAAACTCAGGCTAGCCTAATAAATGACCCAAAAATGTTTTTCCAATTTATCAATCACAAACGTAAATCCGATGATTATCCGACCTCCCTCTCTTATAACTTGGAAACCTCAACGGATTCACACGAGATTGCGAACCTCTTCGCCTCATTTTTCAGACAATCCTTCACTGACGACTCTTTCGTTCCCGACCTCACCTATTTCAATTACTTACCAAATTTCTCCCATGGTCCATTTCTTTCGCAATTTATAGATCCACCCATGATAGAAAACAAACCGACCCAGCTCAAAGACGGATTCACCCCTGGGCGGTCTAACCGCTATATTCCTTAAAAAAAAAATGCTCCTCCGTTCTCTCTTCCCCTCTTTCGATTATTTTCAATCTATCGTTATCTCAAGGTGAGTTTCCTAACATTTGGAAAACATCGTTTATCACGCCTGTGCATAAAAAGGGACTCAAAGGCGATATCTCAAAATATCGTCCAATCGCCACACTCTCCCACATCCCCAAATTTTTAAAAGCATTCTCTCCCGAAGGTTATGTTTCCACTGGAAATGCACAATTTCACCCAGGCAACGCGGCTTTCTTGGTGGGAGATCTACCACCACTAACTTAGTCGAATTTACTTCCCAAACACTCCTAGCCCTAGAAAACGCCAACGAGGTAGACGTTGTTACTACGGATTTTACAAAAGCCTTCGATAAAATTTCGCACAGACTGATACTTTTCAAATTATCTACCTTCGGCGTCGAACCCGTATTAAAAAGGTGGATTTCGCCATACTTGGCTAACCGCCTCTACAAAGTGCGTTTCCGATCCGTTTTCTCAAATCCTCTCCATGCTACCTCTGGAGTCCCCCAGGGCAGTCATTTAGGGCCCCTTTTGCTCATATTAGCAATAAATGACATCGATATGATTATCAAGCATTCCTGTATCTCCCTTTATGCCGACTATACCAAGTTCTTGAAAACTATTTGTTGCACGTTGCGTTTACCATACGGATTCAACTTCAGCGAGACACAAGACGACGAGAAAAACGATACACGATGAAAATGATTTGTACAGATTGCTCCTTTATTTCCTCAAATATTGATTTTTTAACATCGATTTTTTGCACCTGAACGAATACTTTTGTGGTGCAAACGATTGCGAAAAATAGTGTGGACTGTATGAAAAGGTATAAAGAAGAAGAAGAAGAACGACACAAACAGAAAACAAGTTCCTTTTATAGCCGTTGAAGAGGGCAATCCTCTTTTACATGTGTTAGTACAAAATAGCGGTGGAACTCAGTGGCAACGAAACGCTTTACATTAAGAAGAAATGGGCGGAGCATTCGCGGCCGCACGGTTTTACAGGATGTTAAACATGGGCAAAAAAACAGTCTGTACAAGCGTAATAGCATTTTAATGGTGACACTACAAAACAAAAAAGATAAGGAAGAAACGGCTAGACAGAAATACATGGAATATAAAATATAACAATTAAGGTGGTAAAAGACCAAACAAATGAAAGAAAATCCTTGAATAAATGTATTCTTCTCAGGGCAGCAAATGTGGAAAAACCAAGCATGCTGCGACATAATTTGTTCTCCGCTTGATTCTTTCCTTCTCCAGACAGACCTTGACAGCTTTTCGTTATGGTGCCAAAAGAATTGTCTGGAACCTAATGTCAACAAATGTCAATTAATTACGTTTTCATGGAAGCGCCCCCCCCCCCCCCCCCGCTCCTATCTGTTATTCAACTAACCTTTATTCTCTGTTAACTCGATTCGAGATCTCGGCATTTTATGTGATAGTCAGCAAAATTTCTTTACACATATTGACAACATGATTCTCAATGCCAATTTAGCCCTCGGCTTTGTGAAACGCTGGCCTAAAGAATTTTCTAACCCTTACGTGACCCGATCGCTCTACATTACTTTCGTTCGCCCTCTTATTGAATACGGTAGCCAGGTGTGGTTCCCATATCAAGTATCCCATATCCGCAGAATTGAAAGCATTCAACGACGGTTCTTGCGTTTTGCCCTCCGAGGACTGTGTTGGGAGAACCTCCTGTCCCTCCCCCCTTACACAAGTCGTCTCAAACTAATTAACCAAACCAGTCTAGAAGATCCAAGGATTCACGCTGACATCCTTTTCACCCACCTTCTTCTGTCAGGATCAATCGACTGTCCTAGCCTTTCTTCTATCATACCGTTCTATACCATCCTCGTAACCTACGAAACCCTCGTCTGTTTTACCTACCAGCCCACCACACCTCGTATGGCCTTAACGAACTGATCTCACGTATGCTACGCAACGTCAACTCGTATGCTACGCAACGTCAACTCGTATGCTACGCAGCGTCAACTCTCCCCACCTCCTTTGAATTCGACGTCACCTCTTCTGCTCTCAAACCCCGCCTCCTTACTTTCTCTTCTTAGCCCGCACCTAAGTTATGTAAATAACGCTTGTATTGGGCTGAATGAATGAGGAGTTTGACCTAACTTAAACCCTAAACCCATCCTCATTCCCGTTTCCAAGCTTCTGGCCTATTTTTGTACCCTGTATTGCCACTTACACCACCCTCTCTCTTCCCTCTTTAAATTAATTATAATTAATTTATTGTCAATCCCTAGTTATTAACTTAGTTAATAAGTTTATTTTTATAGTCTTGTACCGCTTGTACCAAGCGTAATAAATGAGGGTTCTGCCCTCCCCAAATTACCAGAAACTAGCTTAAAATCTGTGTAGATAGCTACAACCCCCTGAGATGTGGTTGATTTTGAACGTCCAAGACAACAAGAGGACGATATATGACTTAGTTGTCGTTTTCGCCAAACTCGATCCTCCCACTGTCTGTTGTTTTAAGTCACGAAAGGATGTCAAAAGAAATAGCCAAACGTCGGTATGCCGATCAAACGACTTCTTTTTTTCGTCCACAATTGTAACTACAAACAATGTCTACTATCCAGTGAGTGTTTACCTGTTAAATATCGCACGTCATCCCCCATGTTTCCATTCCCTGCATATGTTGTCATAAGGTCTGTATAATAACTTATTTTCATTTTACCTCGCCACCATCTGAACTCACTACTTTCGGTTTTTGTTTTATAAAATACACATCCAAAAGGAAGTTAATATATTTTTCTCTAAGTAGGAAGATATATAGGTTAGAAAAATTATGAAACAAGGATAGAAAACTGTTGGGTTTTATTAATCAATAAAGAGAAGGAGTGGATAGTTACAATACTAATAGGTGTCTGCAGTAGAGTTGAATAGAAGAGTAGTATCGATTCGCCGGGGATGGCACATGTCTAGACGTCCGTACTCCGTGGCGGCTGGTTGAAGAAGAAGACCGATGATGTGCACGTACGTCATCAGGAAAGCTATTGCAACTTGACGAAATACAAAATGGTGGATGTTCGTCGAGTTCGATCAACTTCGTTGTCGCCGGTGTGCGCATCGGATGTACACTCATAAAGAACATTTGATGTCCAATAAAAACTTCGATATTGAAGCGCCCAAAATCAATTGGTGCATTTCAGTGTGCAGTTCATACAGAATTGTAATTTTAGAATAATAGTTTTAATTCAATGAGAAGTTGTTACATTCTCCATTTCGTAAATGTGTTACAATTCCACAGTAACAATCGGCATTTACTCACTCAAAAATATTGACTGGTTTAGAATTGAAAACTTCAGATATTCGAATTGGAATGTGGGGGTTCTTTAAGCATATCCAAAGAACCACCCATTTCCTTACAGACATTTCGCTTATCTGCAATCGAGCAGCGTTAAGCTACCTTTCAATCATCTTGAACCTGTAATATAAACCCACGACAAGATCATCATCGCCACGGCATCAAGCACATCACATCTACCCTAAAGCATTCCGGTTCATTCTTCACGGACCATTTAGGAATCTGATCGGCTCCTCTTGCCGATGTTCTTTACGCACACAGTGATTTCGCTGTGTATGCTTTTCCCAGCCAACCGTCGGTCTAACGACCAAGCCATGGCAAGTTGCTTGTTTGCACGGCTGCAGCCTAATTATCCATGATCGGTTGTCTAACCGATAAACGATCATCGAATTGGACACGACCCATAATTGTTTATCCAAACAATCATAGCAATGGTCAGGTCCTATGTTTTGTTTTCTAAACCAAACATGCACTCATCCATCGAATTTTCTGTTGACATAACATCAACAGAAAAATCAATTTCTACCTCCGGCAATATCCTTTATTGTTTACGATAGCAATGCCTTCGGCCTCTGTGCACAATCATTTGTTTGAACAGCCGGTGGTTAGTTTTTCTTCTTCGCAACCAACGCATTTTTCGTTGTCCTTCCTTCCAAGGTATGGACACCCAACCTATTTATACGATATCCATGGAAACCCTTCCAGTGAAACTCAAATCGCGTTCTCATTGGCTGCCGGGTAGATGGAAGATGAAAATTGTTTCTCACCATATCGGTAAAAATCCACCCCAGTGCGACTGGCGGTATGATTCGTGCAACGGCACCAGGAGTCCAAATTCATCCCCGGTCGGATACACGCGTTTGAGGAGTCAAGTTACAAACATCATTAGGGAAGGTCGTGGCGTAGTCCGAAAAGTTTTATTCAATTCCCATCCTCGATCGTTACGTCGGGATCATCGGCAATGAGCGTGCAGTGCGTTTATTTCGAGAAATGTGCTGCCGAATGGAATCTCAGCAACCGGAAAACGGACTTACCGGACTTATTGTAATACTAAGGAGTGCTGTGTCTAGCTTACCGAATTTATTGTAACACCTAACTGGAGAAAGTGATTAACGGATAAAGAATTATAACACGATGCCCAATTGAATATTTATTTGATTTATAAGCAGCGGTTAAAGTATCACCGTTGTCAACGTCGGAGTTACAGGTTGTTAGTTATATCACCAGAATAGGTGAAGTGTAATTGGAGGTAGTGACATTTCATGAATTCTCAAACTGGTGTGACGAGTTGGTGGGTGATAGTGAACCCGTGTCGTACGTCGGCACACTAATCTTCACCTCCACAGGATCACACTGTATATACATGTACATATAGATTATAAATAAAACCTTATTATAAATCCACTCCTTTAAGTTTTCAAACCTTATTAAAAAATTAAATTACATTCACTTGGTTTCAGTGCAATAATTTCAGTGAATTAAAGGAATACTTTTACAACAGAGACAACACATGTCATGAACACTTCACAAAAGGTCCATGTGAAAGCCCAGGCCACTTATTTTTACCGGGAGGACTTTGTGGATGCTCACCCAACCTACCGCATTATGACGAAACCAGTGGAATGTGTTTCGAAATGGGTAATCGTACAAAAATTTACTTCTACACTTTACATTAAAAACAATTATTTTTTCAATAGGAACCTTAGGCCCATGTAACCAAGGCCACGTATTCATCGTTTCTGAAAACATCTCAGAAGGAATAAAACACGCCCAATGTCAATGCAAAGAGGGTTATATCCCCTGGAAGGATGGTATTTGCTATCGTCTATATACACAAGGCCCTTGTGCTTCAAATGAGTTTCTCATCAACACCACAACATGTAGTCTAAACTTTTGTGGGAAGAATCGTTTGTATTTTCCTGAAGAGAAATCATGCTATAGAATAGGTTCGCAAGGTCCTTGTGAGAATAATCAAGTAGTCATTTTTGATTTCACCGCAAGACCATCAATTGACGGTGTCTCCTATAATGGGATGTGCGGTTGTTCTGGAGTAATTAAAAACCTTGATCAACAATGTACTCACTCGGGGATGGACCCAGTAGCAAACACTTGTGAATCATCACCGGGACTTGTCGAACTTAATGGAAATTGTTATAAATTGTATAGTCGAGGGCCCTGTGGTCCGGGACAATGGTTGGAGCCGTTAAGAAATCTACCAGACTCGCAAGTGACTACAAGTAGAGCAAAGTGTGTTTGTAGACCAGGATACACTAGCTTTGAAAATCCACAAACTGGATTAATTGGATGTAATGCACCTACGGTTCAGTTAGCCAAATATTTGAATGGACAAAACTATCAAATTAATCATGTAATAGAGACAGAATAAAATGAAGAAATAAGGAATGGCGTAGACACTTAAAAAATACATCTTTCATTGAAGACTGATTCTTGCAAAAGGACATTTAATTTAGTATAATTTAAGAGTTTTGTACTGCCGCTTCTATTATAAAACTGCACGTAATTATTAAGAAGAATATAGAATTCCAGTTGTACAAAGATATTTTGGGTCAAATAAAAAGTTGTTTTTCACCTTTCATTCTAGATAGAAAAGGTTTCTTTTTTTATAGTACATTGTCGTTGAAGGATTTATTAGGATATGCCTTAAGAAACTTGGCGTAAGTGTGATGAGCCGACACTACGGTAAGGGAACAAATCATCAAGAAAACACCGACTCGGCAAAAAGAAGACGTAGGGGAAAACGGAAAAAGCGGGATATACGCGTCGGCACGTGGAATGTTCGAACGTTATATAAACCAGGCGCGATACAGGCGGCCGTAGAAAACGCGAAACAATATAAAATGGACATCGTCGCACTTCAGAAAGTACGACTCACACATCAAGTAATCGAAACCAACGGGTTCACACTGGCGTGTGGAGGTACTGACACACACAACCTCGCAACCGGCTTCATCATAAGTAAGAAGATTACGGCCCATGTAAAAGTTGTGAAATTTATTAATGACCGAATGTCGGTGCCCATGGTACAATCATCATCATCATCGGCACTACAACCGGGATCCGGTCTGGGCCTTATTTAGCAACTTTAGAGGCCTTTTTTTTTTCTTAGACTTCTCTCGGGAGAGGCGAATCTAAAGCGCCGAGTGGGCGCACCGAGATGCCATCAAGTAACTGTTGCAGTTCTTTTTGAACAGTTGCAGGTTGTAACGCTCCGGGAACACTCGTGTTGGAAGGGAGTTCCACAGCTTCCCCGCTCTGTAACGGAACGAGTTCTGATGCAGGGATGTTCGCGCCGTCGTGAGATGAACCTCAAACGGGTGCAATCCGTCGGATTGTCTTGTGGAGGGCACATAAACTGAATTACGTGGAACAATATCACGAATTTCCTGTTAAATTTTCCATAATAATGTGACGCATATGACAATCAGTACTGGAATCTTCGAGAAAGTCCGACACAAAGCACTAGATTATTTTAGGAAGTACTGGAAAACTGGAATAGAAAAGTCGAGATTATGGAACGGACGGAAACGAAACGCCGAATCAGAATGAGGGAACGGTATAAATACGTCGCACACAGATCGTGGAGATGAGTAAGAAGTAGAAAGTGAAGCAAGCCATAAGTGCGGAAGTAATAAGTAATGAGTAAGAAGTAAGCAGTAAAATACGCGATAATTACGGAAGCGATAAGCGAAGAAATCGTTGTGTACGGTAAAAAGTAACGGTTGTTATTAACGGACTAATAAAGTGTCACATTAATTCAGAATCGATTTAACGGCTCTTATTTATTAAAGATAATAAATCCAGCGAACCCTAAGCTCGCTACAATAATTTATTTTTACGGGCAAGGTTATTAGCCTTACGCCGACCCATGGTACAATTATGTATTTATAAACGTACACGCCCTAATAGAATCTACGGACGAAGAAACGAAGGACACGTTCTACAATACCCTAGAGGAAGTATTCGATAGGATCTCATCAGTCGATGCTAAAATCCTCCTCGGAGACTCAACGCGAAAATTGGAAAGGAAGATTTCTTCCAACCAACTATAGGTAAAGAAAGCCTACACGACGTTTCAAATGATAGTGGAATTCGAATTATCACGTTCGCAGCGTCAAAAGATCTGATAGTAAAAAGCAAGATGCTCAAGCACAAGCAAATCCATAAAGTCGTATGGATATCGCCCGACGGCGTAATAGACCACTTCCTCATAGACGAAAGACACCATTAGAACATCCTTGACGTAAGATCGTATAAAGGAGCAGATTGCGACTCCGATCATTTTCATTTTCGCAGCAAACCCACGTGGCCATGGTTCGACATTGATAAACTAAAAGGCTTGGACAAAAGGGCCGAATATCAATACGAACTAACGAACAGATTTAGCATTCTAGAAAACGGGAGTAGTGAGGGAGATGAAGCCAATAGTGTGGACACTAAATGGGCATCGATCAGAGACGTAATCAAAACAAACAGCCCAAAAGATATTAGGATTTAAGAAAACAATTAAGTGCACGATGAGTGCAGGGCAAAGATCGAAAAACGTAAACGCCTCAGAGTGATCCACTTAGAAAGATATGATGAAGTCAACGCAGAAAGATACGCGACAATTCGAAGAGACAATGAGACTTTTAAAATGCGAAAAACGCGAATGGGAGAAGACTCGGAAGAACATAAGAAGTATGTATGCTGACATATCATCATCATCGGCACTACAACCAGGACCCGGTATTGGCCTTATTTAACAAATCTCTCCGCCGGTCCCGATTTCAAGCCGATGTCATCCAGTTTGACACTCCCAGGCCCTGGGAGTCCTGGTCTAGGCCATCCCTCCATCGCAGACTGGTCTGCCGCGATGTCTCCTTCCATACATGCCGACATATACTGAATTCGAAATGGCTACCGAGGGAGAACAAAAATAATTCGAGACACAAACGGCTGTCTGGTCACAGAAACTAACAATATCATGACAAGATGGAAGCAGTAATTTGAAAAACTGCTTAATGTGCGCACCCATCAACCACAAAATAAACGGACCAGACATACATACAGCCGAGCTTCAGATCCCAGAGCCATCTTTCAATGAAGTTGTAGACGCAATAAATCGATTGAAAAACAACAAAGGTCCCGGAGTCGACTGCATACCGGCAGAGCTTGGAGGAGAGGCAACCGCTCGAAAGATCAACCAACTGATTAAAACAATAAGGAAGTTGTGGCGGTTCCATTGAACGCCACTACTTACCTTCCCATTAATTACTTAAAACCATCTTACTAGAGCACCTAAAACCCTGGAAAACAATCACTTACCCCTCCATTATCTGCTCAAAGATTTTCTCCCGAACCACCGGGGTACACCACCCACAATTCTTCCCGCTATGACAGCCGCAACACCATACATTACCTGTAATCACCGGCAGACATTCTCCCTTTCCAGGTTCTCCCCCATAACATGCATTCAACGCATCTCCAGAAGCTCCCTGGAAGGCAACTCTGTTCATGCATTTACTGCATCACCATAGGGCGCCATTAAAATTCCCAGAAAACGAAATATCGTTCGCTTTTATGTTGCATAACCCGAATTCCTTGTAAGGACTTATTAACGTGCAACATACAACAGGAAAACCAATCGGTGCCCCGTATATACATGCTTACCCTGCTGCACTCGTGTGCGGCCTATCTTCATGACTTATCCCAAGCCACCCCAAATTTCGTTCGACCGGCAAAACTTGTCCGATCATCCCGCGCCACGTTGCCGAGAATTCAATTTTTCAGCATCATTACATGCACTAGAATTCAATATCGGCCACCAACTACGTTGCGACGGACAAGCGTCGTCACCAGGGTATACCAACGGCAAATATCCCAAGTCGCTCTACGGACTTAACTTAACCGTTTCATGTTTGTTGATTTTTGTCGACACGTCTGCGGCAGGAATGATCATGCACCCCTGTCGTGATCAAATCGGGGATCTTCTCTCCGATTGGTCACCGCACGAGCAACTTTACGTTGTTAGTGTTTAAAAATTGGAAATCAACCCTTAGTGGATAGTGCACGTCCACTGGGGGATTCTTCAATGAGTCGAGATTCAACCGTTACAACGTACAGTCGGTTTTAATAAGTGATGTTAGTATTAAAGTAACGTTTCCATGCCGCGGGGAGTTTACAAGTATAACGTCGAGCTACATTTTAATGTTTAATTCTTTAACTGGACAAAACAGATTTTTATGTTATACCTGGTTAAGTGTTCCCATATGTGCACCAAGACTACTTATTCTTTAAATAAAACGTAAAGCTACATTTTAGTTTGTTTAATTCTTTCATTGTAACGAAAGTGACTTATGTGTTATATTTAATTAAGAGTTCCTAAACGTAAGCTTGTTTATATGGATGTTTATTTAGTGAGACATTAATACAGACAAAGAAAGGAAGAAACTTGAGTTTTTGTTTTCTAAAGGCGACGCTTCGAAAACAAGCACAGTTTCAGGTGTCGCGCGTAATCAGTCCTGTTAAGTTGAGTTATTGTGAACCAATGTCCTCGTGGCACATAACAAGAGAAGACACTTATAAAAACCCACAAAGTCACTCCAGAAGAATGGAAAATCTCAATAATCGTCCCCATTTTCAAAAAAGATGACAGTTCTTACTACGAAAACTACAGAGGAATACCATTGCTCCCAACCACATACATAATACTAACAACAAATGTACGCAGAAGAAATATTGAGAGTGCGGATTCTGTAGGAATCGAGCGACCAAATATTCACATTAAGGCAATTGCTGGAAAAGGAGTGTGAATACGGAGACAGACGGTTCACCAACTGTTCGTTGACTTCGAAAAACCTTACGACTCAGTCGCGATGTAAAGACGTTATCATATTGTAGTGGAGCTGGGTGCCCCAAAAAAATTAGCCGCCCTCATTCAAATCTGTGTGAACAAAAATAAAGGGCGAGTTAGAATAGAAAACCGCCTCTCAAAACCATTTGAAATCGGCAACGGACTAAAACAGGGGATGGCTTTTCACCATGTCTTTTTAACCTTGTACTCGAGTATGTCATCAGAAAGGTACAAGACGACAACATCCTCGAACGGGGTCACACAAGTGCTCGCATATGCGGATGACATCACCGTTCTGGGCGATAATCTAGAAACTGTAAGTAAAAACAGTGAAATCATCATGCAAGCGGCAGAAGAGGTGGGCCTAGCAATAAAGTGGACCTCAAGGAACACACAAACGTCAGCGGTAAGATATTTGAAAATCTGGGAATAATACTGACCTGTAACGAAATGTCGAAGGAAATTAACAAAAGACTATGTTGCGGATTCGCAAATAAATATAACGGGGAGAATCTAGTACGTTCACCGTCTAGAACACTCGCCGACCAGGATATTCACCATACGCCTGTCAGCCGCCAGCTGACAATGTGTCATCACCTAGGGACGCCATCGGACTGTCACCCTTTTCAAATGTGACCAACGGTTTTTTAGGCTTGGCCAGCTCTTCGTCGCGAGTGCACCGCTCGCTCGTCAGTTTAATAATTCGTGTTCTCTCGCTGCAAACAGCGCCACGGTATTAAATCGAAACAAACTTCTTAAAATAGGATTAATTTATTTACTTTACTGACGTACTAGAGGTTTACTTGGAAGCTGCTTGGAACAAATTCATACCATTCAAATAAGAGCCTATAGAGACAGCGAAGGAAGGACGAGCCAGGAACACAATATATACAGACGATCTATTGAATTAATCACCTGCATTGTAAATCAAGCAACGTGGCCGCCCGTTCGCCACCAGACTGCATTCCGGCAACGCCAGTTGGCACACAGTCAGTAAACAGCTGAAATCCAAACTGCAATCACGTAACATAAAGCTCCGTGTCTATAGAACTATAACCATGCCGATTGTTCTATACGGATGCGAAACATGCGCTCTCACAAAACGTAAAGAAAACGAATTAGGCGTATTCGAGAATAAAGTTTTAAAGAGCATCTTTAGCGGTAAATATGACGAAGAGGCAGAACAATGGAGGAAAC
Organism: Microdon myrmicae; assembly: GCA_963931805.1. NCBI lineage: Eukaryota > Metazoa > Arthropoda > Insecta > Diptera > Syrphidae > Microdon > Microdon myrmicae. The sequence continues at coordinate 101,675,988 of OZ007501.1, read as the reverse complement.
TACATAATCACGGATTGGAAAAGCTATTACGCCAACCTACAATAGTGAGAGTAATCAAGTCGCGAACATTAAGATGGGCCGGACGTGTGGCAAGAATGGGCAACGATAGGACCGTGCGTAGAAGTCTTGACGGTAGACCAACGCGAAAGAGACCGGACGGACGGCCGCGACAGAGATGGGAAGACAATGTTATGTTCGACCTTGAGGAGATCGAATCGGATGGTCAAGCGTGGAAGGAGAGAGCACAGGACAGGGAACGATTGCGCAGCCGAGTCGGTGAGGTCATGAACTTCCGGATTCCTACAGGCCAATAAATAGTAGTAGTAATAGTAAATGCCCTAAGAAACACTGAGCGGGAGGGAAAAGAGGAAGGGGCAGGCTGAATAAAAATGACAACAAAAAAGCGTGTGACAATAGGAAAATGACTTGTGGGCCACCCTATAAAGCAGGTTGCTGCACACGTAGGCACAACAGAAAAATCAACAGACAAATCTGAGTTGTTGCAGCAGTTGGACAACTCATCAACTCCTGTAACATGTATTTCTTGTAAAATGTTAATCTTGTTATATTGTTTTTTACTTTTCCTACTTAGAATGCAAGTTTTACGTTCAGATACACATTCAAATTCAAAAAGTTGTACTGGCCTTCTCTGGAAAAGTGTCAGTTGAAGTAAAAAGAAATCCATTATTTTGCATGAAATTGAAGGCTTTATATAGTGTAGTTGTAATAGAATGATATGATTGGGGTCGAATATCGTTTTGTTCAATAACTTGTTGCCATTTCGAAAGTAATTTCATTATGCCTTGCTCATAGAAACCCTCATCCCTATTGACAAAAAAACTGGGACAGTCAATTTTCACAAACTTCTCTTGAGGCGAAATTTTCACTATAAACTCATTCGTCATAGACGAGAACAGGCGATAATCACATGGTGCCAAGTCCGGACTATAAGGTGGATGCATAATTACCTCCCAATCAAACTTCCGGGACTTCTGGCGAGTCACTATCGATGTGTGTGACCTGGTGGTGCACTGATGGAACACAATTCCTCTCTTATTGGCCAAAACTGATCATTTCTGGGCAATTGCTTCCTTCAGGCGGTCCAATTGTTAACAGTACATGTCCGAATTATGAGTTTGGCCATAGGGGAGCACCTCATAGCAGATGGATCCCTGCCATTCCCATCAAATACACCGGAAAAATTTCCTGACCGTCAATCCTGGGATGGCTCACCTCGATTCGACCACGAAACTTTTCGCTTGCCGCTGTCGTAAGCGACCCATTTTTCATCGTCAGTCACCATCCGCTTCAAAAATGGGTCGATTTGGTTGCGATTCATGGGCGATTCTCAGATGGAAATTTCGTCCATGAGGTTTTTTAGCCTTAACTCGTGTGACACCTATATATCGAGTTTCTTTTTGTATCCAGCCTTATTCAAATAGTTCCAAACGGTTTTTTGTCCAATGTTTAGCTCCTGGGCGAAATAGTGTTTTCATGACGGTCAGACTCGACGATTTCCATGATTTTATCGACATTTTCGACGATTGGCCTTCCAGAGCGTGGTGCATCTTTGACATCAAAATTACCGGAACGGAATCGGCGAAACCCCAAATTGCGCGTGATTACCTGTTACTGTGTCCAGACCATAAACACTACTCACATGGCTTGCGTTTTCGCCTTTATCGAAAAAAACTGTTTAATATCGAGTATTTTCTCTTAGCTGGTGTCCATATTTAACGCGGGATCAAATAAAATTGAGTCAAGCAATCAAAAAACTGTCTGAAAAGTAGTACGAAATCTCATCTTTCTAATGTCATCTAACGTAACCCGATCGCACTTATACAACGCGAGATACAGATTTCTAAAGCCATCTATTGAAAAATTAATGGATTTCTTTTTACCACATCTTATATTTTTAATAATACTTTGATTTTTGTTTGTAAGCTATTTGTGGCAGAGCGTAAGAACGCGATAAAAAACCTTCCGCAAAAGGGCATTTTTTATCCGATTTGCTTGTCGTGTATGAATGCTGCAGGTTAAAAAACGTACTGCACATCTCACAATGAATACCTACACGATCACCTTACTGAAATAGACGACTATGATCAATCAACAGTACTTACTCAAGTCTTTGTTCCATGTCCTTGACTTGTCGTTCCAATTCGTTTCTTTTGTCTTTGGTTGCTTTCAAGTCCGACTCCAACTGACAGACCTTTTCGGTTTTTGAGTCTAGCTCGATCTAAGTATTTAACTATTAATCTAATGGTTTTTGTTGTTAATGTATAAAAAATAATTTACTATAATCTTATCCTTCTCGTTCTCCATTTTCACATAGGTCGATTTCAATTGCATAATTTCGTCTCTCAAAGCAGAGATTTCTGATTTAGAGGAATCACGATGAGTGCCACAAGTACTTAGTTGTTCTCTAGCTGTTTCCAGTTTTGTTTCCGCTGTAAGTAATTTGTTTTGCAATTCTGTGAGAGTTCTCTCAGTGTGCTCCTGATGTAACCTGGTAAACATCTTGGTTAGAATGTGTAGACTGGTATTACAAAGTAATCAAGAAAACGTACTTCAGTTTGTTGTGACTAATTTTCAGCTTACAATTCTCGTCTTGACTTTCAAATAATTTCGACTTCAGACATTCAATTTCTTCTTTCAATAGCACAACTTGAGTCTGGGTTGGTCGATGTGTTGCACTTAATTCCCGATTTTCTGCCTCTAGACGGATAACTTTAGTACTGAGTCCATTTATTTCTTCTTGAATTTTCTGAGAACTTATGATATGAAATTCTGTAGCACTTTGAAGATTCTTTCGTAGAGCATCGCGCTCCATTTGTACGCGATCTAATTCCGCTTTAATAACATCTCGCTCGCGTTCTACTCTACTGACGACGGCTTGAACGCATTCATGTGGTTTGGAATTCTCTGTCTTATTATTGAGTTGTTTCTCAAGCATCGTAGCCCGCAATACTCGAAGTTCTTCGTCTCTCAACTTTATTTGGGACACCAAAAAATCCGTTTCCTAATAAGTAAAAAAAAGGAATTTGTTTTTAAGCAATTCGTGGTACACCAAACAATCGGGAACACCAGAATATGAAACTAAACACATCCTATATTAGGTAGTAGAAAATAAAGATGTTAGCGTACACTTGCATAAGGAATTAATAGTTTTTATTTGTTTATTTATTTATTAATTTTTTCAATTAGAAGTTACATACTGACATTTACTCTTCCGAATTATATTCGGCGGAAAACATTTCTTTACCGATATCAAGTTATTCCTGAACACTACAACAAAAGGCAGAACCAGCGAAATATCACTCGAGAACTATAAGCATTTATTTACACATACAAGGTGGGCTGTAACTATATGTCAAGCTTAAATGTACAATAAAAAAAAATACGAAACTGCGAAATGTTTTATATATTTTTAAGATTCTACAAAAAACGAAGTTTTATCCACATCTAATTTTCAAAAATTATATAGTCTAAATAGCTTTCAGTAGTTTGTTGACATTGTTCAAGTCATATTCACACGCTTGTTGCTTAACTATTGTTTTATAAAGCGCAACACAGTACATTCGTCTCAAAATCGTTACAAAACAATAGTTTACAAAAGGCCCGTTGAATTTTTGTGACCAGCTCCTTGACGATTAAAAGATCGACATACTGCCGTGCGTAATACGAGTGACACCACTAGCGCCCCCACATTTCATTCCTATCAAACAAACAGCGAACACAATTAAATCCCATCCTGTCCTAGACACTTATCATCGCTGTTCAATGCGTCTCTAAGGTATTTAAATCTAGACATGTTATAAAAATGTGTTCACGTCCTAATAAAGAAAGTCTTACTTGTAGATTACAAAACTGAACACATCAAATATTAATCTGCCGTTCAACCCACTTGTAACGTATTATCTCAAAACCACGAATTTATGGGACTATCAAAACTCTCCTTACCTTTTCAGATCCAACTTTACTGATCAGTTTTAGATATTCTTTCTGGAAGAAATCCCTCTCGGATTTTAGACGTACCCGGTCTTCATCACAATGTCTATCCTCATAGTTGGCCTTGTTAGCATTCCCTAAGAAAACACGTTATTAAAGAATATCTCTAAAAGGTAAATCGATCATATCTAATACCACGTTCACTTGCCGCCAGCTTGGCTTTAAGTTTCTTGTTCTTTTTAAAAAGTCTCTCATTTTCAGACCTTAATTCGGACTCTGAAAATATAGAAATCTCATAAAGATCAGTTAAGCATTATAAAATATTAGAGCACATATAATAAAGACCTAAATTGAGGCAAAGGAAGGAGGAAGGCGCGCCCTGTTGCCAGGAGATTCGATCAAATTCAAAGTGTCTACCACCAAGATATCTACTCATCATCATCATCATCATTGCCACTACAACCGGGATCTAGCCCTATTTAACAAATCTCTCCACCGGTCCCGATTTCGAAGCGATGGCATCCAGTTTAGCACTCGCAGGCTCTGGGCGTCCTGGTCTACGCCATCCCTCCATCACAGACAAGGTCTGCCGCGCTGTCTCCTTCCATACATCCTACCACAAAAGACTTTCTGGGCAGGCTCCTCTTCGCTCATTGGAGCTAGGTGTCCCACCCATCGGAGTCTACCGAGCTTGATTTTTCTTACAACATTAGCTTCAATGTAGGTGGCGTACAACTCTTGGTTGTAGCTTCTCCGGAATCGTCCTCCCTCACATATGGGGCCAACATTACTCCTTAAGACCTTCCTCTCGAACACGGCTAAGAGTTCAGAGTGCCTTTTATTGAGCACCTAGGTCTCGGATCTATACATGAGTACTAGTAAGACCATGGTCTTGTACAGTAGTAGTATAGCGTTTGGGATGATAGTGAAGAACGTGTGATTCAAACTGACGCTATGACAATTAGAATCACCAAAAATTGAACCAATGCGTAACACATCAGGCTACTGGCCATGTGTACGAATTCGATTTCTAAACTCAAGTACATTTATCTGATATGGAATTGTTATGTTATCGCCATTGTATACGGCTCTGATGCATTTTCTTATTCGATTTTCGTTCGGTGTTCTTCACTATTTGCTTGTGTATTGTGTGTGTATCTGTTAGAAACGCCACAGTAGCTTGGATGTTCTGGATAAATTTCGGGATTTAAAGAGCCTTGATAGACCATAGTAGGCTTTGTTGGATTTGATCAACCGTTCGCGTATTTCGTATTTGTTATCGGCTGATACTATTGACCCAAGGGTTGCAAAAGATCAAATTCGTGCTCCACTACCCTGATAGTTTGACCAACGTTGAGTCTTCTCTTCGCAGAAGTTGCCACCATCTACTTAGTTTTCCCCTCATTAATGTGCAGTCCCAGTTTTTGTGCCGCCTGCCCGATCTGGGTGAAGAATTCATGTACAGCCGATTCGGTTCTACCGATGATGTCGATGTCATCTGCATAGGCAAGTATCTGGCTAGACTTGGTGATAATAGTCCCTCTAGTTGTAACGCCAGAGTCACGGATTGTTTTCTCCAACGCCAGGTTGAAGAGGAGGCAGGCCAGACCATCCCCGTGTCGGAGTCCATTAAGGATGTTTATTGGTTTGGACAGCAATCCCGCTATTTTTATTTGACTAGTTACGTTGGTTATGGTCAACCTACAAAGTCGTATTAATATGTTCGGAATATCGAACTCTCTCATGGTATTATATAATTCTACCCTGGCTATGCTGTCGTAGGCGGCCTTAAAGTCTATAAATAGATGATATAATGGGATATTAAATTCCAGACATTTTTTTATTAACGATTATCTCAATGAAATTTCATCCAATTTTGAACATTCGACGGTAGAAGATGCCACTACCAATCTTTACACTGACATTTTTTAATCTACCATATTTACCTTTACGTTTCCTATTCCAGGCGCAAAAATCCTACCTCCTCGCCTCCTTGGTTTAATCGCCAGCTTCGTTCGTTATGTAATAGACAGAACAAGCCGTGGGTTACCTTCCTCCGCATTCGCTGCGTCTGCCACTGCCTTGGCATTTATCTTCACCTTTACCAAAAATACCTGTAGTGTAACATGTCCATGAAATGACCATGAAGAATAATATCAAATGAATCAACTGCCCTTGTCACAATTAGCAAGTGTCACGTAACCAGCATTCGTTGCCGACAATAATTCAAAGTCGATTCTTTTCATTGAGTAAAAGAAACGAATTGCTCCAGTTACGATTTGAAAGAATCATATGACACCAGCTTGCGAGCTTGCCACTAGCAAATGATTCACAAATTAATTGGGTCAAATCGTGTCATTGTTCTTATACTATGCGCCAAGCTGGTGATAGAAAATAGAATAGCACAATAAAAAAATTGTATTGAGTAAATTATGAATTAAGAATGAAATGGCTTGTTAAGCAATAATTGTATGAGTGGATTAAGAAATTTGTAAATAATTGAGCGATTGATTGGGAGTATAAATACCCCAGCAATTTCGATGATAAATCAATCAAAAACCAACTGCGTCTTTGATTCACCAACTGCGGCGGTTTCGCCATGCACTTGCAGCGGGCTGCGCGTAAACAGCAACCATTAGGGAAGTTAGGTTATAGACAATCTTAGGATAAAGTATACATACTTATCACCCAAAAATATATTACCACAAATGTATCACATGGCGATCCTAACCCGAAAATATTACATACCTAACAAAAACTCAGACTAACCTAATAAATGACCCAAAAACGATTTCCCAATTTATTAATCACAAACGTGAATCCGATGATTATCCGACCTCCCTCACATATAACTTGGAAACTTCAACTGATTCACATGTCATTGCAAACCTCTTCACCTCCTTTTTCAGACAAGGCTTCACAGACGACTCTTTCTTTTCCGACCTCACCTATTTCAATTACTTGCCAAATTTCTCACATCATCATCGGCACTACAACCGGGATCCGGTCTTGGCCTTATTTAGCTCTCCACCGATATCCGGCCCATATCCGGGACTTGTAAAATTGTCCATAATAATTTGGAGACTGCATGTCAACTTGGATTGAACAGGGACAAGGATAGTCGCCGAGTTGAAACCAGAGACTTTACCATATATAGTAAGGATGTGATCTCCGGCCATTTTGGATTACATGTGAAGGTGATGAATAAACACGGCCGTCCATATTCTCGCACGTAAGTCAAGGCGTCTTGTATATATTCTTGCATATGACGTGGACTGCCTATGTACGACGATGGTAGAATGACAGAATTACCAATTTGGGCGGCATCGGCGTTGTTGACAATAGCGTCTCGCAGGTGAATGTACTCTTCCGCACGTAGCTTTTGTTGATTAAATCGCGAGTATCGTAGTCGTTCGCTCCCTATCTTCACATACATGTCGTGAATTGTTGACAAAGCTCACGGCATCGTAGAATAACGTTGTCCTGAGCACGTCTGATCATCAACCGATACGCATAATAATCCTTCGAACTAACATTCTTGATTGTTTCAGTTCCTGTTGCGGGATCTCGTTGTTTAATATTTACGCAATACCCGTCTTGGCCTTTCCAGAACATTAGCGGGTATTGGAGAGCGTCATATGAGCGGTGTGTATCAGCAATGAACTGTAGATTATTATTTCTTCTACGAATCACGATTTCCCGCATAGCTGTACGATCGCCGACCATGATTCCAGCAACATCATCAAGAACAGGTGCATTAAATCTACGAATGTGCTCTCCAGCAGGTGTTTTATCAGGATTGATTACAATAGCGTGATTATCACTTTGTAATTTGCGCATGTGTGATTTGAATATCTTTAACAATTCATTGTGCTCATTCAATAGAGCATCCAGGTCGCCGATGATACGCCTGGCAAAAAGTGAATTAAGGTTATGATAGCCACAACGTGCATCCACGCGTGCATCCTCACCACCCATGAAGTATATTTGTAAAAATGTAGGTGATTCGTTTGGCATTGGCAGCAATGAACCCACTTTGTGATAAATTTGGCCTTTGATTTTGAATGTTGAATTGAATTGTTGACCATTGATAGCATTATTGTTAACTATTTCTGTTGCTCCGAACGATGTCATTTGGAAACATGAATTAAATGTTCGAATTGACTTTAGGAACAGATTAGAATCTGGATCCGTACCGATAAGTAAACCATTTAATGGTTCAGGTGGTGTCTCAATTGCTGGTAATTGCACCTTTCCTGACGAACAACACATCCCGGCTGGCTCGTTTTTAAACTTAAGAGCATGGCAATGAGGACATTCCTTATCCATAGCACCAATTACCACTTTCGAAAGAGCATAATATGATGCAATCGCGCCATGTTCACATGCACATTAGTATTATCTTGCTGGATTTGGTCTTCTGTTCTTTGGCCTCTAGCCGTTCGCTTGCGTGCAGCTCCACCTGTTTGACGGCCTAAAGAAGTTCCTCTGCGTCTAGCTGGCATTGTACAAATTAGTTTAACACAATAGTTGTTGTTGACGGGAGCTCGTGATATGTGTTAAGTATTTTTTAGGTTATACTAAAGGAATAAACGTGAGAACTACGCTCAGAAATAATAATTTCACTTACTTTTCAATAAGACAGGAAAAAATTACACTGAAATGGTAAAATTACATAATGTTATAATATCAGCTGGTGGGGATAACTAATCAATTATCACTTACACAGTTATCGACCGAGGTTGATACTCGAATGTTGCACAATGCGTCTGGGTTATTTTGAATATTTAGTGGCAGCTTAAATACTGAATGAGCTGTTCTACCTCCATCCAATAACACCCCCACCCAAAACGGTTATAACAATAGCCTATGCATGCACCAACACCTAGCTGACACACCCACCCCAAACTATTATAATAATGACCTAGACATCAGCCCCCAAACCGTTATAACAGTAGCCGGAACGCCGCCCAAAACTGTTATGATAATAGCCGATGCACTTACACAGTTATCGACCGAGGTTGAAAATTAATAAATTATTAATATTTATTAAACAATTGCACTTATGAGCATAAAAAATAGATAAAAACCTATTCTCAGATCTACCGAATATATATACAAAACTTCATTAAAATCGGTTGAGCCGTTTTGGAGGAGTTCGAGGACAAAACCTGTGACAAGAGAATTTTATATATATATAGAGAAAGATATATAGCGTTTTTTAAATAATAGTGAAGAAGATCGTGTGATTCGAACTGACGCTATGACAGCTCGAATCACGAAAAAAATTTGACCTAAGCGTTACACACCGGGCTACTAACCGTGTTTAGAATTTGATTTCCAAACTCGACTATATTCCACTGGTATGAATTATTTTTATTTTATCGCTTGGTATACGGTTCTGATGTATTTTTCTTATTCGATTTTTCTTCGTTCGGTGTTCTTCACTATTTTTGCTTGTGAATTGTGTGTATCTGTTAGAATCGCTACAGATTATATATATATATATATATATATATATATATATATATATATATATATATATATATATATATGTATATATATATATATATACATATATATATATATATATATATTGTGACGCATATGACAATCAGTACTGGAATCTTCGAGAAAGTCCGAAACAAAGTACTAGATTATTTTAGGAAGTTCTGGAAAACTGGAATAGAACATTCAAGACTATGTAACGGACGGAAACGATACACCAAATCAGAATGAGGAAAAACGGTATAAATACGTCGCACGCAGAGCGGAAGGATAAGTCTCAAGTTAGAAGTGTTGTGTGTGATATTTTAGGGGGCGGCGTAGTAGCTGTGCCTTGCCTCTTTTTAAGGAAATTCCCCAATACTCGGCTGCGGAACGTTTCGATATAGTTGGTGCGTCGGATCGATTTTCATCAGTTGACATCACTGGCACTGGGTGGATTAGTTATACAAAGACATCACTGCAAGAGTCGGTGCGTCGGATCAGTTTTCATCAGTTGGCGTCACTAGCACTGGGTGGATCAGTTATACAAAGACGTCACTGCAAGAGTTGGTGCGTCGGATCAGTTTTCATCAGTTGGCGTCACTAGCACTGGGTGGATCAGTTATACAAAGACGTCACTGCAAGAGTTGGTGAAATCCCGAAGCCAAATTAGCCCAAGAGGCTGTAGTCGGATATCGAGGGCAATGCAATTTCAAGCGGTAGGGGAGGCTGGGCCGAAAGTCAAACAGCGCAAAAGACGAAAGGACAATCCTTTTACTAATCAGTGTTTATTTTATTTTTCTTTAATTTGGTTACATTGCGCGCGGCCAGGGGTTTGGCCTCTGAAGAACTATTAAATTGATTTATATTTTTGTTGGCCATAGATTCGGCCTCGGAACTTTTACTGATGTATTTATACTTTGTTGGCCATAGGTTCGGCCTCTGAAATCCAACTCATCACGAAATTGAAATTCACTCCCCTTTTATAGAATTTTTAGTTGAGAATTGTCAACTATTTTAGGGTCAAAATTCCCAGAAACACACATAAGAGTTTGTGTTTCAATTTGAGTTGTGTTCTGGGAATTTGTTAGAGGCTTTAGTTGGATGGGTTCTAGGAAGGGGAATCATGAAATGCGTTTTGAATTTAGCATTTCATGATTTTTTAGGAATTGAGTCAATGTATGATGAATTAACTTTTGGTTAAATTCGTTGTACATGTGACTCAATATGGGATTTGAAATGGAGCAATGGAAAGTTTGGGATTTGGGTTTTTTATGTGGAATTGAATCAATGAGCGATAAATTAACTTTGGGTTAATTTATTGCTCATATGATTCAATATGAAATTAGGAAATTTAGGAATTGATACTATTGGAGATTTGGATAGGGGTAGCGATTTAGGATCGCTACAGAAGTAAGAAGGAAAATACGCGATAAGTACGGAAGCGATAAGTCAAGAAATCGTTGTGTACGGTAAAAGTGACGGTTGTGATTAACGGACTAATAAAGTGATATATTAATTCAAAAATCAATTTAACGGCTCTTATTTATTCAAAAATAATTAATCCAGCGAACCCTAAGCTCGCTACAATTGGTGTCAGAAGTGGGATTAATTATTGTTTAAGTGAATAAGTGTGTGAAAGTGTGTTGTGACGATGTCAGATCGACATTTAGAGGATCTTCGCGTTCCTGAGTTGAAGAAGGAACTTGAGGACCGGAATCTGGATAGCAGAGGACAGAAGCAAATTCTTCGACAACGTCTGCAAGCAGCAATGGAGGAAGAGGGTATTGATGTCGACACATATGTTTTTACGATTGGTCCAGACTGTCCGGATGGAGAAGAAACAGCGAGTCAAGATGGTTGCAATGTAACGGAGAAGAGTTCGCCACTGTTAGACATTTCGGAGATGTTCCGGATGATGATGACAAAATTCGACGCACAAGCTGCAGATGTTAATTCAAAATTCGACGTCCAAAATTCAAAATTCGACGCACAAGCTGCAGATCTGAATGCAAAATTGGATGCTCAAACACAGTGGATGAAATGTAATTTTCAACACTTGAAGGAAGAAATCCAGTCAGAAATTCGAAACGAAGTAGAAAATCTGGATCTAAAAGTCACCGAAGAAATAATGCGAATCGAAAAGAGACTTGAGTGTGTTGAGAGAAATAGGACATCGCCTAGCAACCAACATGACTACAAAGATACAAGGATGCAACCGCCAACATTCGATGGAACGGGACCCTTCTCCGTATTTATACGTCAGTTTGACGCCGCGGCCAATTATAATAAGTGGTCGGAAGAGCAAAAGTCAACATCACTAATCTTGTCACTCCGCGGGGCGGCTGCAGAATTGCTACAAACCATACCAGCAGAGAAGCAAACAGATTTCCAAGCGATAAGAGACGGCCTTGAAGCTAGGTATGGAGACAACCACATGCAGCAGGTCTACCGCATGCAACTGAGGAGCAGAACGCAGAAACCTGGAGAAAATCTTCAACAGTTGCAGGCAGACATTGAGCGATTGGCAAACTTGGCTTATACAAATATGACTAAAGAATTTCTGAACGAGGTAGCAATGGATGCATTTATAAACGCACTCCAAGATCGGGACTTGCAACAGGCCGTTCGTTTGGCGGGAAAGAAGACGATTAATGAAATACTGGCGTTCGCATTGACACATGAATCTGCTAAACTGGCTACCAGGAGTACATATAGAGTCCGAGAAATGTCCGTCCAGGAACGTTCCTGCCAGAGAATCGGGCATGTACAACGGAGAACCCCGAGACCTGTTATGAAGTGCTGGACATGCGGCGGAGTCGGCCACATCTCTGTTGACTGTACGAAACGTCGACGAACGAATGAAACATCGAGTGAGAATTGTTGTTCATGCGCTTGTCATAAAAGGAGACTATCAACGGAACAACCTGAGGTGAAGAAACACATTGTACCTGTCAGAGTACTAAATGCGTCCGAAGAGCCGGTCGCAATAAGAAAAGGAGAGTTAACCGCTGAATGTGCACCCGTATCAATGATAAGCTCAATTCAGCAAGGGAAGGTGCATAATAACGCTGATGTTCTATCAAGAAGACGATGTAAGCCAGATTTTAAACATTGTCATAAAGCGGAAGAGAAAGGAGAGGCGTACGACCTGCGAAATGTACAAGTAGAAGTACTAGATGGGTGGACGAATGAGGCTATACGCGCAGCTCAACTTCAGGATGAAGATATGTCGCTAATTCTGGAATACAAAGAAAAGAACGAGCGGCCAACTTGGAACAATATTTCCGACAAGAGTGGAACATTTAAGGCATATTGGGCACAATGGAATTCCTTGCTGGTGGAAGATGGTATTCTTAAGCGTAAATGGGAAGCCGCGGACGGAAAATCCCATCGAATGCAGATTCTAGTCCCACCATCAAAAGTGAAAGATGTTCTAACAGAAATGCACGATGGGGCCTCCGGTGGACATTTGGGAGTTAATAAGACACTTTCAAAATTACGATCTCGTTTTTACTGGCTTCACATGAGAGATGACGTCGAGTCTTGGTGTAGGAAGTGCACAACTTGCACTGCGACCAAAGGACCAACGGCAAAACCAAGGAGCGCTATGAAGCAGTACAACGTGGGTGCCCCTTTCGAGCGAATTGCGATTGATATTTCAGGACCATTCCCAAAAACAAACGACAACAACAAATACATGTTAATTATCATGGATTACCTCAGCAAGTGGGTAGAAGTCCTTCCAATTCCAAACCAAGAAGCAACAACTGTCATTGAGCAGCTAATCAATAATTGGATCAGCAGATATGGAGTTCCCTGTGAGCTTCATTCCGATCAAGGCCGAAATTTCGAATCACAGATATTTCAAGGCATCTGTGCGGCACTAGGCGTAAGGAAAACCAGGACCACACCCTTACATCCGCAGTCAGACGGAATGGTCGAAAGGTTCAACCGAACAATGAAAGAGCATTTATCGAAGGTCGTTAGTGATCACCAAAGAGATTGGGACAAATATGTACAAACCTTTCTCATGAGCTATAGATCGGCTAATCACGACACGACGGGCCATTCTCCAGCAAAAATTATATTTGGACGGGAGATGAGATTACCAGCCGATCTGCGATTCGGAATACCTCCAGACGCCATAGACAAGACCGAAGACTACGTAGCCGAATGGAGAAATCGCCTCGATGAGATTCATCATTTGGTTCGAAAGCAAATCAAGGTATCCAGTGACAGGATGAAAACAAGGTACGACGTTCGAGCCAACGCATCCGGATTTAATGCAGGCGATAACGTATGGCTTTATAACCCTCGTCGGCAAAAAGGAAGGTCTCCGAAGTTGCAGCAACATTGGGAAGGACCGTATAAGATTCTCACAAGAATTAACGACGTTGTCTATAGGATTCAGCGAAGACCGAACGCCAAGATGAAAGTGGTACATCGTGACCGACTGGCTACTTTTGTTAACCCAGGAGATCAGTGAACTTAGTTCGGGACGAACTAATCTAGGCGGAGGGTAGTGTGACGCATGTGACAATCAGTACTGGAATCTTCGAGAAAGTCCGAAACAAAGTACTAGATTATTTTAGGAAGTTCTGGAAAACTGGAATAGAACATTCAAGACTATGGAACGGACGGAAACGATACACCAAATCAGAATGAGGAAAAACGGTATAAATACGTCGCACGCAGAGCGGAAGGATAAGTCTCAAGTTAGAAGTAAGAAGGAAAATACGCGATAAGTACGGAAGCGATAAGTCAAGAAATCGTTGTGTACGGTAAAAGTGACGGTTGTGATTAACGGACTAATAAAGTGATATATTAATTCAAAAATCAATTTAACGGCTCTTATTTATTCAAAAATAATTAATCCAGCGAACCCTAAGCTCGCTACAATATATATATATATATATATATATATATATATATATATATATATATATATATATATATATATATATATATATTATTATCGGCACTACAACCGGGATCCGGTCTTGGCCTTATTTAGCAAGTCTCGAGGCTTGTTAAATTTTCCATAATAATTTATTTCTACGGGCAAGATTATTAACCTTGCTTTTTTTGTTTTCCGTTACTCAATATCGCTTGTATTAAGCTGAATAAATGAGAATTCTGACCTCACTAAAAGTAAAACTACTTGAAACAATACTTTCCCAAATCAATACTTGCCTTTCTGAATGAGCTCATTTAATTTCCTTTTGTCGTCGTGTGATCCACTTAAAGATGTTGCAGATTCAGATTTAACTTTGAGTTTTGCCAAATTTTCTTTTAGTTCATCAATTTCTTTCTCTCTTTCCTCTATCTCAGCATTTGCTTGAGTCTCCACAGCTAAAGCAGCATCCTTAAGTTCCTCGAGTTCTTTTTGGTGTTTTTTATTCTTGTTTTCCAAATCCATTGCTCTTTGCATCGCTTCGTGCATTTTGTTTTGGTATTCACTAATCTTATATAAGTTCTCGGATTTTTCTCGTTGCAACAATTGAATATCTTCAGCTAATGCACCAATATCTTTATAGCAACAATCTTTGGCCAGAGCTGCTGTTGGTCGTCCTCCTGAGAGGAGATCATTCAAGCGTCGGATTTCTCTATCTCGAGCTTCAACCTTGGGAAGAATAAATTATATACAAAATATTAAATTTGTACAGAATCAAGTTCATTTATATTATTATTAATGTTTTTATCGCCGACAACTTTTCTTTAAACACAAAAGACACTGTAATTTCTAATCTGCCTAAGCAACTGCTTTGAAAATTCTGATAGTTGTTCACAACTCTAATACCAACCCACAAAAAAAAATTGCAAATCCACAACCGTTTTGGTTGCTTTTATGCCAGATATGTACTTCAGAGAACGCTCCAAAATGATTCTAATCCTTTCCGAGGAAGAACACTGGCCAAGGAGCTGGCGTGGTGTTACGTAGTAACTCCCCCATCGCCTTCGTCCCAGCGAAAACATAAATAAGGCTACATTACATATAAAACATTTAAGCGATTTAAAAATTAAACACATACATTGCAAACAATTCAAGTTTAAATACAATCATATTAGTACAACATTAATTTACACTTTACAATTAAACATTTATCTATAAATTAAACACATTAATAAAGGCAATGTACAATGACACATAATTAAACACATCAATCAAATCAAACATTTAATTACATTTAACTACAAACTCCGTAAAACTTAAATTGAAAATAAGAATATATATAGCTGGTGCATGAAACCAGTTTTTCCCACTCGCCGATCGTTCATTCGTTCAGCCATATTCATCGTATGCTGGTTTATAAATAGAATTGAATTCGTCGACGTTAAGTCGTCGTCGATCTATCGCGGTTCACATCGACTCTTGTGACTTTGTGTAATTTTTGTGTTAATTGCAACAATAACAAAAAAACAAACAAAGAAAAACTATCCAACACGTGTAATTTTCGCTAAATGTCGTAGTCGAAATCCGTCTTCACAGATGCCAGACAACGATCCGAGCAGCAACTCGCCGAAAGGCAAATTATACAAATGTTAAGTAATGTTTAGCTTAGAGCGTCTGCGAAGGACCAGTAAGTTATTATATAAGATAATTAAGCTAGAATTTAAGCATTTTTTGTCTAGCCTTTAATTTAGAAATTAAGAATATTATTATTATTTATTATTATTTATTGGCCTGTAGGAACCCGGAAGTTCATGACCTCACCGACTCGGCTTTGCCATCATTCCCTGTCCTGGGCACTCTCCTTCCACGCTTCACCATTCGATCCGATCTCCTCAAGGTCAAACCTAACATTGTCCTCCCATCTCCGTCGCGGCCGTCCTACCGGTCTCTTTCCCGTTGGTCTACCGTCAAGAATTCTATGCACGGTCCTATCGTTTCCCATTCGCGCCACGTGTCCGGCCCATCTTAATCTTCGCGACTTGATTACTCTCACTATTGTAGGTTTGCGATATAGTTCTACCAATTCGTGGTTATGGAGTCTCCTCCATTGTCCTGCCTCCTCGTCATATTTACCTCCAAAGATGCCTCTCAAAACTTTATTCTCGAATAGACGGAATTTGTTTTCTTCCCGTTTTGTGAGAGCCCATGTTTCGCATCCATATAGAACAATTGGCATGATTATGGTTCTATAGACACGGAGCTTTATGTTACGTGATAGCAGTCTGGATTTCAGCAGTTTACTGACTGCGTGCCAACTCGCGTTGCCGGAATGCAGTCTCTTGTTAATTTCCTTCGACATTTCGTTACTGGCCGTCAGTATCGTTCCCAGATATTTAAATTCTTTAACTTTTTCAAAGATCTTACCTCTGACGTTTATATGTGTTCTCTGAGACCCACCTGCTCTCGCCGTAATCATGTATTTTGTTTTGTCTTCATTTATTTCTAGGCCCACCTCTTCTGCCGCTTGCATGATGATTTCACAGTTTTTACTAACAGTCTCTAGATTATCGCCCAGAACGGCGATGTCATCCGCATATGCGAGCACTTGTGTGACCCCGTTCAGGGATGATCCGGCCATGTTGTCGTCTTGTACCTTTCTGATGACATACTCGAGCACAAGGTTAAAGAGACACGGTGATAGACCATCTCCCTGCTTTAGTCCGTCCCGGATTTCAAATGGTTCTGAGAGGTGGTTTTCTATTCTAACTCGCCCTTTGTTTTCGTTCATGCAAATTTGAATGAGCGCGGCATATTTTTTTGGGACTCCCAGCTCAACTAGAATATGGTAGAGTCTCTGCCTTGCGACTGAGTCGTAGGCTTTTTTGAAGTCAACGAACAGTTGGTGAACCGTCTCTCCGTATTCCCACTTCTTTTCCAGCAGTTGACTTATTGTGAACATTTGGTCGCTTGTTGACCGGTTCCTACGGAATCCACATTGGTAGTCTCCCAGTATCTCTTCTGCGTAAGGTGTGATTCTCGCCAGAATGACATTTGTTAATATTTTGTATGCGGTTGGGAGCAATGATATTCCTCTGTAGTTTTCACAGTCAGATCTGTCGCCTTTTTTGAAAATGGGGATGACTATTGAGGTTTTCCATTCTTCCGGAGTGACTTCCTTATCCCATATTGTTTGGATGAGCTGGTGGATCTTTCGAGCGGTTGCCTCTCCTCCATGCTTCACAAGCTCTGCCGGTATGCAGTCGACTCCGGGAGCCTTGTTGATTTTCAATCGATTTATTGCGTCTACAACTTCGTTGAGAGACGGCTCTGGGATCTGAGGCTCAGCTGTATGTACGCTTGGTACATTTATCTGTGGTTGATGGGTGCGTACATTGAGCAGGTTTTCAAAGTACTGCTTCCATCTTGTCACGACATTGTTTGTTTCTGTCACCAGACAGCCGTTTGCGTCTCGAATTATTTTGGCTCTTCCTCGGTAGCCATTTCTAATTGAATTTATGCCGACATACATACCCCTGATGTTCTTTGCCCTAGAATTTTCTAGGATTTTTTCGATCCTAGTCTTCTCCCATTCGCGTTTTTTGCGTTTGAAGAGCCTCATTGTCTCTCTCCGAATTGTCGCGTATCTTTCTGCGTTGACTTCATCATATCTTTCTAAGTGGATCACTCTGAGGCGTTTACGTTCTTCGATCTTCGCCCTGCACTCATCGTCAAACCAAGGTTTGGACTTAATTGTTTTCTTAAATCCTAATACCTTTTGGGCTGTTAGTTTGATTGTGTCTCTGATCGATGTCCATTTAGTGTTCACACTATTAGCTTCCTCTTCCTCACTGCTCACATTCTCTAGAATGCTAAATCTATTCGTTAGCTTGTCTTGATATTCAGCCCTTTTGCGTAGGTCTTTCAGTTTATCAGTGTCGAACTTTTTGCTTGTCTCCCGTGACTGCCCATGTGGGATTGCTGCGAGGCGACTCCTGATTTTGCCAATCACTAGAAGATGATCGGAGTCGCAATCTGCTCCTCTATATGCTCTTACGTCAAGGATATTCGAGTGGTGTCTTTTGTCTATGAGGAAGTGGTCTATTTGGTTACGCGTTACGCCGTCGGGTGATATCCATGTGGCTTTATGAATTTCCTTGTGCTTGAACATCGTGCTTTTTACTAACAGATCTTTTGACGCTGCGAACGTGATAATTCGAATTCCATTATCATTTGACACGTCGTGTAGGCTTTCTTTACCTATAGTTGGTTGGAAGATATCTTCCTTTCCAATTTTCGCATTGAGGTCCCCGAGGAGGATTTTAACATCGAATGATGAGATCCCATGAAATACATCCTCTAGGGTCTCGTAGAACGTATCCTTCGTTTCTTCGTCCGCAGATTCTGTTGGGGCGTGTACGTTTATAAATACATAATTGTACCATCGGCCCTGTATTTTTAGCACAGACATTCGGTCATTAATGAATTGCACATCTTTTACATGGGGCGTAATCTTCTTGCTTATGATGAAGCCAGTTCCGAGGTTATGTGTATCGGTACCTCCACACACCAGTGTAAACCCGTTGGTTTCGATTACTTGATGTGGGAGTCGAACTTCCTGGAGCGCGACGATGTCCATTTTATATTGTTTCGCGTTTTCTACGACCGTCTGTATCGCGCCTGGTTTATATAACGTTCGAACATTCCACGTCCCGACGCGTATATCCCGCTTTTTCCGTTTTTCCCTACGTCTTCTTTTTGCCGAGTCGGTGTTTTCCTGATGATTTGTTCCCTTATGGTAGTGTTGGCTCATCACACCTACGCCTACCGGGTTTTTTGTGAGATTGTTTTTTGTGTATTGATGATTCATTTCATTGGATCACTCTGGGGTTTCAAATTGTCCGCCATATCAGAGCCCCTCTTTGATATGGTAAGGTCTGCTTACTGCTCTGATTCGACCCGGTGTCAGAGAGGCGCCGTTATAATACAGCCGGTATACCCCTGGCTGCAAACCATCCAATGGGCACGGTGACGCGTAACACCCTGGATTAGGGGCGGTAGATCTTTGTGTGTTACTCCTCGCTAGCCTGTCTGACATGGGTGGCCCTACGGGAAGCGTATGCTTCCGTCAGCATAGCCTAAGCGATTCATCGTAGTTTAAGCCCCCGCACCACGTCAAGGTTTCTACCAAGCGGGGGCTTGGTTTATTTATTTAAGAATATAAAAAGAAAAATAAAAAATGTTTTAAAAATGAAAAAAAAAATGAAATGACGATCCGAGTAGTACCCGGGACTACATATTAGAACGGAAAAGAACAGCTATCGAAACTCTTCAAAACTCAGCGAAGAAGACTACAAATATGGAAAGTCAAGGAAAACACATTGACTACGAAAAAAATTCCACGAAGCCGTGGAATACACCCAACAACTTACAACACAGGTGAAGCAACTCCGGGAGGAAATTCACTCCCTAAAGCAACCCACCAAAACCAGTGACGATGCCAGTATGGAGATAACGCCCTCTCCCAGCTTAAGGAGGTATTCTGGTCTAGACGCACGAATTTAACGCAATTTTTGAAGTGCTGTAAAAAAAAGCAATCAATATTTTTACTATTCATTTTTTTATAGGATGTTTATAAATATTTCAAGAATTCAGTAAAAAAAAATTGAAAGCAAAAAATTCAAAATTCAAAAAGTTAGCAGCTGATGAAGCGGGGGATCTCAAAAAGTTGGCACGCGACCATACCCACGATTCAACCCTCCTAGCAATCTGAAAAAAAAGATTATTAATTTACAGAAATGCCTCTATCGTTGGAACTAAGAAAAGTTGAAAAACCTTTTTTTTTTAAACAAAATGGCGACTGCTTGAAAAAAAAATGTATTTTTGTACCACTTTTTTTGTTTTTCGATTTTTTAAAAAATAGTTAACATTGAAATTTGGGGATGAGGATAGTTCATG
Source organism: Microdon myrmicae (assembly GCA_963931805.1). Taxonomy (NCBI): domain Eukaryota; kingdom Metazoa; phylum Arthropoda; class Insecta; order Diptera; family Syrphidae; genus Microdon; species Microdon myrmicae. The sequence goes on along the minus strand of OZ007501.1, from coordinate 101,655,698 downwards.
CAATAGAAAAGCCTATAAAGAAGACATATACTAAATTTGAAGTAAATCGGTTTAGTAGAACTTGAAAAATCGTGGGTATTGTTTTAAAAAAGATCCCCCACTTCAGCAGCTGCTAACTTTTTTAATTTTGAATTTTTTTATTTTCATTTTTTTTATTGTATTCTTGAAATATTAATAAACATCCTATAAAAAAATGAATAGTAAAAATATTGATTGCTTTTTTTTTACAGCACTTCAAAAATCGCGTTAAATTCGTGTGTGTAGGCCAGAATACCCCCTTAATTCATGAAATGCCTCTGATACACTCCAACTCTGGCGCACAAACTCTCAAAGATGACCTTAATGAGATGCTCAACATTGCACAGTATTACGAAGAAATCGGGATGAATGGTGACCTAAACGCGAGACACACTGCTTGGCTATATAAGCAGCGACGACGGGGTACTCCTGAATAAGCCAAATGAACCACTCACAAACACAAAATGTCAATGTGTTCATAATTTAACGTAAGTGTTAGTGTTGCAAAACGCAACATGATTCATGGAAAATTCGAATACATTCGAAACACATATTGTTGCGGGTTCGGAGGAATCTAGTACGTTTGTAGCGTTCAACGAACGCACAATTTCACCCAAGTAAGGTTCCTACCCTTCAAGGAACATACTTATCTTATCATTACACGTGCCCACAGACACGTCTCCCAAAGCTCCTAATCATACCTGTAACAAGGGTCATAGAAAGCTGCAAAATGCGAACCCGATATAAAAAAAAAGAAAGAACTTAACGTTCAAAAACTTTCAATATCGAGTCAACGCATCCTCAACGTATGCAAAACCAATCCCAGAATACAGGTCATAAATCTTCCATCCTAAACATCAACGCGAGGTTTCCCAAGGAAATACCATTTTCGGTAAATAGACCGAACGACGGATGCATACGCTCGTGGCTCAATGCAATTAGCGCCCAAAACCGGACACACTTGCGCAAACAATCGATTCGTTGCGCCGCTGATTAGCATGCGAACAATCGTAAACTCTAAACACTATCCCAGATAGATGTACGACGGGAAAGGAAAAACAAAGCCTTACATCCCATAATCCGTGTACACATCCGAAATGCAGGCGAGCCTTTGCCGCTTGCCAGATGTGCGGCATCCGATCCGTAAACAAAGGAAGAAGCAAGATACCGACCAGCAGCATCGAATGGTGATAATGACGATGATTAGGTACGATTTCTCCTTCCAGATCCTGTGGGAAATTCTCCTGGTGAGATGAAAAGGAAGATGGTATGCTGCTAACAGATACTGTGGAAAATTCTGTTAGCAGATGAAATGGGAAATTTTCTCCTGGCAGATAAACACTGACCGTGTTTAGAATTTGATTTCCAAACTCGACTATACTCCACTGATGTGAATTATTTTTGTTATCGCTTGGTATACGGTTCTGATGTATTTTTCTTATTCGATATTTCGTTCGTGTTCTTCACTATTTTGCTTGTGAATTTTGTGTATCTGTTAGAGTCGCCACACCACTCCCTTCGCAGTAACTTCGTTACGATCAGATTCGTATGCGAACGACAGACGAACGAGAGAACGAGAAAACGTCGGAGGCTGGTCTCTATGCGGAAGTCGTGACCGTGTGTGAAGTTCTGCTTACTATGGGAAAGTGTATGCTGTGTGTACAGATCACGTCGTAGTCACCAATTTGGCGGATAGGTTGGTCAAAGTCACTACGGAAAGATGCTGGAGTGTCCCGCCGATCACTGCTTAACATAGAAGAAAAACACACCAGGGGAGTGAACACAACAAAACACGGAAAATTCGTTTCTGTAGATTTTCTTTATTGTTTTCCTTTAAGTATTTCCTTGCACAACACTTAGAACTAATGGACACGATCGTACTGGCGAAACACACTCACACACTGATTTTAAATGTTCAGGAGGATTATCCCCGTTTCTACATGGACTAAGTTCGCGATTCTTCGATTGGGAATTGATGCGATGTGTCACTACTTTTTTTTTTCGCGCAACTCAAGATTGCAAATCGAATCGATGCGGTATCCGGCACGCGTGCGCTTTTGTTCGACACAAAAATTATTGTTAATTTCTCGTGTTAATTTGATGTCGTATTCGCGATAAATTCTCTTTAGTGTCACTTTCGCGATTTATTTTCAATACGTTGCGCGGCGCGTACCGACCTCCTCGGTGGGGTTCGCTGTCCTCTGTTCGTTATAACCTAGTCGTCTCGCCGACGATTGAAATCTGACTGTCTGAACAATACCCCGATACAGATTGACCATCTGTATCTGCCAGGAGAAAATTTCCCATTTCATCTGCTAACAGAATTTTCCACAGTATCTGTTAGCAGCATACCATCTTCCTTTTCATCTCACCAGGAGAATTTCCCACAGGATCTGGAAGGAGAAATCGTACCTAATCATCGTCATTATCACCATTCGATGCTGCTGGTCGGTATCTTGCTTCTTCCTTTGTTTACGGATCGGATGCCGCACATCTGGCAAGCGGCAAAGGCTCGCCTGCATTTCGGATGTGTACACGGATTATGGGATGTAAGGCTTTGTTTTTCCTTTCCCGTCGTACATCTATCTGGGATAGTGTTTAGAGTTTACGATTGTTCGCATGCTAATCAGCGGCGCAACGAATCGATTGTTTGCGCAAGTGTGCCTGGTTTTGGGCGCTAATTGCATTGAGCTACGAGCGTATGCATCCGTCGTTCGGTCTATTTACCGAAAATGGTATTTCCTTGGGAAACCTCGCGTTGATGTTTAGGATGGAAGATTTATGACCTGTATTCTGGGATTGGTTTTGCATACGATGAATGGATGCGTTGACTCGATATTGAAAGTTTTTGAACGTTAAGTTCCTTGTTTATTTTTATATCGGGTTCGCATTTTGCAGCTTCCTATGACCCTTGTTACAGGTATGATTAGGAGCTTTGGGACACGTGTCTGTGAGCACGTGTAATGATAAGATAAGTATGTTCCTTGAAGGGTAGGAACTTTACCCGGGTGAAATTGTGCGTTCGTAGAACGCTACACGTTCACTATCTGTCTGTCACATTACAGCTGTCACCCAGCTGACTACGCGTCATCGAAAGAAGGGGACGCCACCCAAGCGTCGCCGAATTTGAATGGGCAACGGTCGCTTAAATCAGTCGTGAGAGGTGCCTCCACTTGTTGTTTTTTTAATTATACGACGAATCCGATGTGATTCTGTGCCAGAATTTGTTAAATAGTGAATAAAGAAAGTATTATATTGACAGTTGATTGATTGATTTAATATTTCACCTAAACGTGGTCGGAGTTTGTAGTCATTAAGTAATTTGAAACCAGTGTTTCAGATAACGAAGCCCCCGCAGTGCACTAGGAATTCAAACCTTGGGATTTTCGAAAGTAATTTACTTCTCATTGTCAAATGAACTAATTGTGGTCCTTCGAGTTATTTTGCTAATTTCCGAAGCGAAATAGTTAGTGACTGTAGTGGACTGTATTTTTCTCTAAATCTTCTACCCCAGCTGGTCGAGTACAAGCCCGCCGCACCCGCCAACACACAAACTTATAGGAAAAAAAAACGAGAAAACAAAAACGCCTTCCCCCTACGCCCTAACACGATTCTACCGAATGTCTCCGGGGCGAAGTCCAGTGGTATTTGTTTGATATTCCTTACGCTCGCGAGGTCTGTTGCCAGCGGTGGTGGGAACACGCCTTTCGTAAAACTAAACGAACGATGGAATATGCTTTGAGCACCCCTTACCACTGGCGGGGGGAAGTGCTCCTGTCTGTAAATCAAGAAATGGAGCGGAACAACTTTCCTCTGAAAAACAACCAGATATTGTTCACCTAATATAAATTTATTTCTAACAGAAAAGAACCCACACAAACCTTGAGCTTTTGAAGAGAACTCAAAGATTTAAAAATTTTACATTCTTTATATACAGTTCGCATACGGCCGTCGTCGCCGTGTGCCATTGTGCAGCAAGTAGCTACTGCAAGTACTGCTATTGTGTCGGTTGCGTCTTTCCAGGGATCGAGCAATTGGCGCATCCTTGAGAATCGAGGCAATGATGCTTTGATGCAGCATCTGCCTGGGTAATTGATCGCTGTCGTCATTCATGCAGCGTCTTCCCAGGATAGCTTTTTGGTTGTTGATTTCCTTTTGATTTTATTGTCCACTCTCTGCTGGGAATTGCTTTTTTTCATTTCCTCGATGCGACGTCTTGTTGGTGTTTCCGACGCGGGGTCTTCCCAGGAGTCGGGAAATTAGTGTCCCTGGAAAACATGAGCTTCCTTCTCAGATAACCATGCGCTTCTTCTCAAAATGGACCTTCAACGGTTCGCTATTGTGATAATGGCAATTGTCCAAAACTATCCACGGTTCGAAAACGACATAGCCCTCATTCCCCCACTACATTTGCCACTATACTATCAGAACATTTCAAATACAAATTCTGGCCTTTAACTTCCCCATTCACAGGCCCATCGAAGCAAATTCTATGCAAATTGTACAAAGCTATAAAAATATATAGATCTCCCAAGTAGTATAAAAGCTTTTTATAATCAGAAAGGCAAGTGGAAAAACAATTGGAGAACATATTCCACCGTGTCCGGAATCGAACGGATTTCGTCACTTGGAAACATAAAATACCAAGTGGACTAGTAAGTAATGAAAAACTTGCTCTCATCTATTCAGCCAGGTACCAACGTAGTAGACAGGTGGCTAGAAACGAGGAATTATATCCACCTTACTGAAGTTAAAATAGGCCAAACAACACTAAGCGATCCAAACAGTTCAGTAGAATAGTTTCACACTCTTTCAGTCAGTCCACCGGCAACCATATAGAGGCTTCGAGACCAGCCCAAAAAAAACGTGGCAGACCAAATAAAACTAAAACCAAATCATACTCCCTTTCGATGCCGCGACCCACCCGTAGATATGATATACCTTCAATGTTTCATCAATTAAGATGAAGTGGAATAGATTTTTAAAAGACTACGACGTAAAAATTTAGCTACTCCAGACAATTTTAAAAGACACATAATTAAGAAATTTTCCAACAAGACTACTGAACACATGATCTTTATATCAATCGTGGGATTAATTAGTCTTATGTACATACCTTCCTTTTGAAGAAGTTCACCTGGTCTGTAAGGTCTTTAATACTGTTTTCTAACTTCACTACTTCTTGTCCAGCCGAGGCCCCAATCCCACCAGTTTGAGGTTGTTGTTTGCTTACGTTGGTATTACATTTGCTGCATCTAACGTGGATATTTGGACAAAGTGGCTTGGCCAGCAATTCCCCAGACCTGACAGTGCTGATAAATGGCCTCTTTTCTGCTCAAGTTAAGATTTAGATACTGATTCATTTCGCATGAAATGCTTGATTTACCCATATTAGAAGTAGATTTTTTCATAAGTTTATTATCACTATCTTTCAAATCCAAGTTCCTGAGTAGTTTTTGAAGATGTTGGCAGTGTTCATCTAGATGAATTTTATCCGATTCCAAATTTCTGATCCGACGTTGCGTCTCTACAATGATATTTAAACAATAAATATAATATAAGTATTTTCTATCGTATGTAATTACCACAAATTCTCGCTTCATAGTCATCCTTTTGGTTTATTAGTTCGAGTTGTAGTTGATTGCATTGTGCTAACAGTCGAGCATTGTCACATTTATATGGTTCTACTCCAAGTTCCCAACACGATTTTTCCTGAAAATCATATTGATTAACTTGCAATCATCTGTAGGGGATTGATTTGTTGTGGTCTCATTAGGTTCCCAATGACACCCAACACACTAAAGTAATACTTCGAGCAATGAGTTGATTTTTAATTTCGAATCGCGCAGACTCTCGGTGGTCTTAACGAGGTCATTAAAAAGAGCGCTAACAAGCGACACAGCTGCAAGTGGAAGAGGCTGGGTATATCCAAGAATATCGAGTTTTTCCCGCAGATCATTAAACACACAATCAGTATTCATTTTATTATGAAATTCTTGATCTTTAGATTGTAAATAAACATGTACACCATCAAATTTTTAAACAACTGTTATTTGAATATTTAACCACTCTTGGTGTCAGATGACAAATGTCACATTATTTCGAGTGTCGAATGGTTGACAACGGATTTACAGTAAATTCAGTCCAGGTTGAATTTTTCATTTTCGATTAGATATCCTATTCAAGTAACGGTTTGGGAACTTTCGATAACACAATCAATTTAAATATGAAATAACGAACTGTAAGAATGTAACGTTAATAATATATAAAACATTAAAAAGCAAACAAAAATTAAATATCGAGGACCTGATAGCAAGAGTCAAAAAAACCCTTGCCACGACGGTAAATTAAATCGATACCACTGAAGTAGCACGGCCAAACATTATAGCCGGTGCATTTAAGCCTACGCAACGCTCCACTACAGCACTTTTCTTATGAGTTGTCACTGACGCGCATACCATATCGATCAATTGACAAGAGATTTCGTAGAATGTTCAACATTGTTGTCCTTGATCAGGTCCAACCTGCAATGGAGCATGTGGTGGATTATGCTGTGGGATATTCTGTCAAACATACTATGGGGCATCGTGTGGAACATATTTTGTAGGGCATATTTGGGGCGTTGTTGGGACATGTTTGGAACATCCTTGGGAAAGTTAGAAATTTTTGTCTATTATCAAGTCCAACATGCTATGGAGCATGTGGTGGATTATGTTGTCGGCCACGTTGTCAAACATATTGTGGGGCATCAAGTGGAACATATTTTGTGGGGCATGTTTGGGGCGTTCTTGGGACATGTGTGGTAGACGTTTGGAACATCCTTGGGGAAGTTCGATATTTATGTCCATTATCAAGTCTAACCTACTATGGAGCATATGGTAGATTATGTTTGGGGACATGTTGTCAAACATATCATGAGACATCATGTGGAACATATTTCGCGAGGCGCAATTGGAACATGTGTGGTACATGTTTGGGACATCCTTGGGGAAGTTCGACATTTATGTCCTTTATCATGTCCAACATCCTATGGAGCATATTGTGGGACATGTTGCTAAATATATTATGCGACATCAAGTGGATCATATTTTGTGGGACATGTTTGCGGCGTCATTGGGACACGTGTGGTAGACTTTTGGAACATCCTTGGGAAAGTTCGACATTTATGTGCTTTATCAAGTCCAACATCCTATGGAGCATGTTGTGGATTATGTTCTGAGACATGTTGTCAAATATATTATGAGACACCATGTGGAACACATTTCGTGGGGCGTCATTGGAACATGTGTGATACATGTTTGGATCATCCTCGGGGAATGTCGAGATTTATATACTTTATCAAGTCCAACCTACTATGTTGTGGATTATGTTGTGGGACATGTTGTCAAACGTATTATGCGACATCAAGTGGAACATATTTTGTGGACCATGTATGCGGCGTCATTTGGGCGCGTTTAGAATATCCTTGGGAAAGAACGACATTTATGGCCTTTATCAAGTCCACCATGCTATTGAGCATGTTGTGGGATATGATGTCAAACATATTGTGGGGTATCTAGTGGAATATATTTTGTGGGGCATGTTTGGGGCGCCATTGGGACATGTGTGGTACAGGCTTGCAACATCCTTGGAAACGTTCGACATTTATGTCCTTTATAAAGTCCACCATGCTATGTAGCATTTTGCGTGACACGTTGTCAAACATATTGTGGGGGATCACGTGGGACATATTTTGTAGGGCATGTTTGGGGCGTCATTGGGCCATGTTTGGAATATCCTTGGGAAAGTTCGACATTTATGTCCTTTATCAAGTCCACCATGCTATGGATCATGGCGTGGGATATGTTGTCAAACATATTGTGGGGCATCAGGTAAACATATTTTGTGGAGCATGTTTGGGGCGTCATTGAGACATGTGTGGTATGCGTTTAGAGTATCCATGGGAAAGTTCGACATTTATGTGCTTTATCAAGTCCACCATGCTATGGAGCATCTTGTAGGATATGTTGTCAAACATATTATGAGACATCATGTAGAACATATTGTGACGCTTATGACAATCAGTACTGGAATCTTCGAGAAAGTCCGAAACAAAGTACTAGATTATTTTAGGAAGTACTGGAAAACTGGAATAGAACATTCAAGACTATGGGACGGACGGAAACGATACACCAAATCAGAATGAGGAAAAACGGTATAAATACGTCGCATGCAGATCGGAAGTTAAGTTATAAAAAAGGAAGTGAAGCAAGCGATAAGTAGAAAGTGAAGCAAGCCATAAGTGCGGAAGTAATAAGTAATGAGTAAGCAGTGAAGAAGTAAAATACGCGATAATTACGGAAGCGATAAGCGAAGAAATCGTTATGTGTACGGTAAAAAGTAACGGTTGTTATTAACGGACTAATAAAGTGTCACATTAATTCAAAATCGATTTAACGGCTCTTATTTATTTTAAAATAATTAATCCAGCGAACCCTAAGCTCGCTACAATATTTAGTTGGGCATGTTTGGGGCATCACTGGGACACGTTTGAACATCCTTGGAAAAGTTCGAAGTTTATGTCCTTTATTAAGTCCAACATGCTATGGAGCATCTTGTGGGATATGTTGTCCAACATATTGGGGGGCATCGTGTGGAACATATTTCGTGTGATATGTTTAGGGCGTCATTGGGACATGTGTGGTATACGTTTGGCGCATCCTTGGGGAAGTTCGACATTTATGTCCTTTATCAAGTCTACCATGCTATGGAACATCTTGTATGATATGTTGTCAAACATATTGTGGGGCATCACGTGGAACATGTTTTGTAGGGCATGTTTGGGGCGTCATTGGGCCATATTTGGAATATCCTTGGGAAAGTTCGACATTTATGTCCTTTAACAATTCCACCATGCTATGGAGCATGTTGTTGGATATGTTGTCAAGCATATTGTGGGGCATTATGTGGAACATATTTTGTGGAGCATGTTTGGGGCGTCATGGAGACATGTATGTTATACGTTTAGAACATCCTTGGGAAAGTTCGACATTTATGTCCTTTATCAAGTCCACCGTGCTATGGAACATGTGGTGAAATTTGTTTTGGGACATGTCAAACATTTTATACGACATCAAGCGGGACATATTTCGTGGGCCAGTTGAGGCGTCATTGGGCCATGTTTGGAATATTCTTGGGAAAGTTCGACATTGATGACCTTTATCAATTATTAATACAATTTATATCAAGACTCCTTAAGAAAAGAAACCTCCAACGTGAACAACATAAACTTAACAACCTGTGCGAGAAAGAGTTAGAACGACTTCAGATGATGAATAAGCCATGAGGACATATCTTACTAACCGATGGGTGAGTTAATAACGAATAGAGAAACCGAAGCTTCTTCAAACAGGGAGGAATACGATACAGTTAGTATTGGTTGTAGTGCTAGTAGTGTAACAACGAATATAAAGAAATAAAAGTATATATATTTTTAAATTAACTTAGTATAGTTAATTAATTCGGGCGATTCTCTATTTACTAGCTCTTGGTCGGATATTCGGTATGGATATTGTTTTGACCAAATGGGTTCTTCTGTCTTCATTCTGATCGTAGCTACTACATTAGTGACATATGGTAGGTTTTTATTCGCGCGTCTGTTCCTATCCATGTATTCTTCTATATATTTTTTATATTCTTCATCTTCCATGATATAATTAATCTTCTATATTTTAGTTTCGTTTCCTGTTTTCGGTATCAATTTGTCAACATTTATTTCTGCTTTCATTTCTTTCAACTCTTTCAATTCCATCAATAGATCATGGTCCCCGAGCTCTGATAGTTCGTTCTTTAATTCCTTACTCTACTATTTCCATGGATTGTTTTGATGCAGATTGGTTTGATTGGGATGTTGTGGCCTAGATTTGGGTTCTTTCTACAATAATTGTGGGATGCCACCGAGTCTATTAGAATTCTATTCCTTTTATAATTTCCTTTATTTTTTAATGTTAAAATTGGCACTCCGTTACTTAGATTAAAAGAAGATTCTTTAATACTATTGTCTTCACTTACATTATTCTCCATAGATGTTGTGTCCTCGCTAGGGCCCAAATTGTTCATCTGTTGTGGATCAGGATGTTGTTGGCTGTACTCGACGTCACGTTGTTGATGTCCAAAGAGGTTGTTGTTCTGTCTTGCTCTGCTTACTGTTGATTTTTCCACGTCAATTGGTTGCTGTTGCTATTGTTGCCATGGTCGCCCACGTTGAAAATTGTTGAATTTAGGATTATTCATGTTTTGGGGTCGTCTATATCCATTGGAACTGTCCACTTTCATAGGTTCTATGTTGCGTGTTGGCTTATTTTCCTGCCTGAAATGGTAGTTTTGTGGGGTTATATTTTGCTGCTGGTACTGCCATTGCACTGACCTTTGCTGTCTTTGATATTGGGTATTTTCGCTATTTATCCTGAAGCCGGGTGCAATGTTATTTTGTGTATCGTGTTGGATTGTGAGTGGGAGTCCATATGCTTCTGCCAGTGAAGTGCTTTGCTGAATGGTTATTTAGTCCGTTGAAGAATATTCTTGCAGCTTCCTGCTCTGCTACATTATGAATGCTTTCTTTATTTCGTTGTGCTTATACTCCATCTGGGGGGATGGGAGCGAACATACAGGGCAAAATTACTGATTGCTTTCAGCCCGGCGAAGGCCAGGACGATCCTTGTCCCTGTTCAATCCAAGTTGACATGGACTCTCCAAGTAAAACCCCTTTGGCGCCCGCCAAGTAGTGAACCAATGCATGCAGCGACATCCTGAGAAAGGTTGTCGCAAGGTTAATAACCATACCCGTAAAAACGAATTATCATGGCAAATGTAACAAGCCTCGGATATGGACCGCATACACAACGACGACCACGGAAACGAAAATGGATAAACGATTCAAGAATTTTCTCATGGAACGTCCGCTTAATATACAGAACTCGACCTGCACAGCAGCTAGCCCTGTCCGAATATAAAGCTGACATAACAGCATTACAAGAAATAAGATGGACGGGGAGTGGTGTTATTCAAAGAAACGAGTATGACATTTATTACAGCTATCATGCAAAAACCATGTGCTCGGGGTAGGCTTTCTAGTCACTCCAACAAATTCACCACGTGTTGATAGATCACCACCACTCTTTGAGCCTGATGACAGTACGAACATACCGAGGTTCCAACGTCGACTGGGACCACTATCTTGTTGGTACAATTTCCGAGCGCGGATTGCCTTACGGAGACGTATTGCATCCGCGGATCAGGTTCGAATCAACACGACTGTCGTACGCAATGAGAGTACCAGTAACACCTTTGGTCATGCGCTAGGACTCGCCCTCGTAGAGCTCGTTGGAGGGAGAGTAAGTCCTGGGGCCAGAATGCCGGGTGTAGAAGAGAAATGGAGACTCCTTAAGAATACTGTCATTAGTACTGCCAAGTCCATCTTAGGCAGTAGTCGTAGAGATCGGAGCGACTGGTTTGACGATGAGAGCGACTGAACGTAAGAATGCTGCGTACCGGGCAATGCAGCAGTCTCATAGAAATACAAAGAGCTCAGAAGATCTGAAAAAAGACTCCACAGACAAAAGAAAAATGCCTAGGAAAAAACCTTGTCTGTGAAATAGAGAAAAGTAGAGGGCGAGGTCGGCACCAGGCGCGGAAGTTCTATCAAATAATCCGCAGTATGACGCGATACACATCACGCTGCACTTACTACAGGGATAAAGAAGGTAAACTGATCACCGATCCAGAAGGCATTCTGGGGTGATGGGGGGGGGGGGGGGGGGGCACTTCAATGAATTGCTAAATGGTCAGCTCACAGATGAATTGGAGGCTCCACCAATGCAAAGTCAAGATCAAATGCTGCCGCCACCAAGCATTGAGGAAACGTTAAAAGTCATAAAACAGCTTAATTCAAATAAAGCCCCTGGAGTTGATGGCATACCAGCTGATCTTATCAAACAAGGGGGGACAGCGTTATATCACGCAATTCATGAGATCGTGGTGCACGTATGGGAGCAAGAGGAGATGCCGGAAGATTGGCGTCGTCGTATAATTTGCCGCATACATAAGAAGGGAGATATCACAATGTGCAGTAATTATAGGGGTATAACATTGCTGAGTACCGCCTATAAGATACTCTCCACTATCCTACAAGATCGATACGCTAAAGCCGCCATTGGTCAATACCAGTGTGGCTTCATCCCAGGTAAATCAGCGATTGATCAGATATTCACCCTTAGGCAGGTGATGGAAAAATGTCTGGAATTTAAGTTTCCATTATATCATCTATTTATAGACTTTAAGGCTGCCTATGACAGCATAGCCAGGGTAGAACTATATAATGCCATGAGAGAGTTCGGCGTTCCAAACAAATTAATACGACTTTGTATGTTGACCATGACCAACGTGACTAGTCAAGTAAAAATAGCGGGATTGCTGTCCAAACCAATAAACATCTTTAATGGGCTCCGACAAGGGGACGGTCTGATCTGCCTCCTCTTCCACCTGGCGTTGGAGAAAGCAATCCGTGACTCTGGCGTCACAACATGAGGGACTATTATCACCAAGTCCAGCCAGATACTTGCCTACGCAGATGACATTGATATCATCGGTAGAACCGAGCAGGCGGTACAAAAACTGGGACTGCACATTATCATCATCATCATCGGTACTACAACCGGGATCCGGTCTTGGCCTTATTTAGCAAGTCTTTCCACCGGTATCCGTTCCATATCTGAGACTTATAAAATTGTCCATAATAATTTGTTTTTCCGGGCAAGGTCATTAGCCTTGCGCCACTGCACATTAATGAGGGAAAAACTAAGTACATGGTGGCAACTTCTGCGAAGAGAAGACCTAACGTTGAACAAACTATCAGGGTAATGGAGCACGAATTTGAAGTAGTGCTATCCTTTAACTACCTTGGGTCAATAGTATCAGCCGATAACAATATGGAAGACGAAATACGTGAACGGCTGATCGAATCCAACAAAGCTTACTATGGTCTATCAAGGCTCTTCGAATTCCGAAATTTATCCAGAACATCCAAACTACTACTGTCTTACCAGTTCTCATGTATGGATCCGAGACCTGGGTGCTCAATAAAAGGCACTCTGAACTCTTAGCCGCGTTCGAAAGGAAGGTCTTAAGGAGAATTGTTGGCCCCGTATGTGAGGGAGGACGATTCCGGAGACGCTACAACCATGAGTTGTACGCAATCTACCTTGAAGCTTAGGTGATAAAAAAAATCAAGCCCGGTAGACTCCGGTGGGCAGGACACCTAGCTCGAATGAGCGGAGCTCCTCTCCGGAAGCCCGGAAAAACCTTTGTGGCAGGATGTATGAAAAGCAACAGCGAAATTACCGTTTATATTTGATTCAATCTCGTATTTTTCGATTCGCTTTTGGTGTTGTGTTCTTGATTACCGTTCCATGTACGTAATCTGTACGCATAGCTATAAAAATTCTTTCCTTCAGATGTTATGTGCCCAGGACACTGGACACTGAATGTTACGACATCTGTGCAAAAGCATAGCACTAAGTTTCTATCAATAGCACCGAGAAGATTAATTTAGGGTTGCATCTCTGAATTAAAGAATTAGGAAGGAGACAGCGTGGCAAACCTTGTCTGCGATGGAGGGATGGCGTAGACCAGGACCCCTGAGCCTGGGAGTGCCAAGCTGGATGACATCGGCTTGAAATTGGGACCGGTGGAGAGACTTGCTAAATAAGGCCAAGACCGGATCCCGGTTGTAGTGCCCATGATGATTGATTGATTGATTGATTGAAGGCGGAACCCCCATTTTTATTTAGCTTACTGCAAGCTTAAAATTAACTTAACATAAAACCTTACAGACTATCTTAAAATCTAGAGAAGTGGTTAAGACCATATTCAATTATTCAATTGAAAAAAAAGGAGAAGAAAACCAGGAAGTTGAAGATTACTGTCGTAGCATACGCGAGATGGGTTCGTTAGCGCCGTAAGAAGTGTGATGAGCGGGCACGTAAAACCGTCGAGGGTTACGTACGTTACGGGGGTTTGTATGCAATGTTAAAGTGGAAAGCAAGCTTGGGAAATTGATTGAGCCCGACAGAAGGCGATGGACAAAAATAATGTCGGCATGGACTCTGGGCTCTTCAAGTGTGTTTAGATTGATTAGAAGGAGCCGGCTTGTGTATGTTGCTAGAATCAGCGGATTTTCCCAGTTTAGTCCGCGAGGAAAGCGCAAGAAACGATCTTGAACACCCTCAACCCTGCGAATGTGACTCACCTGATACGGGGACCAGACCTGACTAGCGTATTCGAGTGGTGGTCGGATAAAAGTTGCGTAGAGTGAGCGTGTAGCATAGGGGTTAAGGAATTCCTTCGAATAGCGTTTGACAAACCCAAGGGCGGCGTTGGCCTTGAGGATTATGTGATCAATATGTTCGGTAAATTTGAGCTCCTTGTCGCATAGGACGCCCAGATCGCGAATCAATTCAACCGATGTTATCGGTTGGATCAGTAAGAGGTAGGAGCGTGGGTGATTGTGTGACATTTAGTGATATTCATTTCTAGGCAGTTATTTTGCCACCAAGTCGAGAAGCTGTCAAGATCCGATTGGAGAAGTGAGGAGTCCAGGGGAGAGCGGATTGTTTTGAAAATTTTGGAATCATCCGCGTAAAGCGAGATGAAGGAGTGATTAATGCTGGAGCCTATGTCGTTTATGGTTAGGATAAATAGGAGAGGGCCGAGATGACTGCCCTGGTGGACACCTGAGGTTGGGAAAAAGGGATCGGAGAGGGTAGATCTAAATCGCACCCGGCAGGTTCGATAACTGAGGTAGGATGAGACTCACTTAATCAGCAGGGGTTCGAAACCGCAGGAAGATAGCTTGAAGAGAATGAGGTTATGGAAGATTTTGTCGAAGACCTTGCTAAAGTCGGTAGCGACTACATCGACCTCATCGCCGTTTTCTAGGGCAAGGAGTGTGCGGGATGTGAATACGACAAGGTGAGTAGTAATGGACCTGCCTGAGAGGAAGCCGTGCTGGTTCGGAGAGATGATGGGTGCGCAGTGAAAACATAACGCCTCATATAGAAGTCCTTCGAACAGTTTGGGAATGTGCGAGAGCTTGGCAATTGGACGATAATTGGATATATCGTTTTTTTTCTCTTTTTATGTATGGGGGTTATGTAAGAGGATTTCCAAAAGTCAGGGAATAGACCTTGTGCCAGGGAGGGGGAGAGAAGAGGAACATATTTTTAAGAGGATAGCAGGGAGTCCGTCTGGGCCGGGACTGAAATCGTTTTTCAGTTCTTCGTTTTTTATGACGGTGTTGTTGAATGTGTAGATTGATGAGAGGGCCGAAGGAGAATTCAGACATGCCAGTAAAGTAGGAGGGGTTAGGCTTGAACGAATCGTCCGTGAAGGATAGTTTGAAGAAGGACGCGAAAAGATTGGATATGGTTTCGGAGTCCATTGTAGTAGTTGAGCCGTAGAAAAGAGAGGTGGGATAGGCATCAGATTTCCGTTTGTGGCTGATGAAGTGGAAGAAAGATTTGGGGTCGTTGATCAGGTTGAATTGAGCTTTGGTGAGGTAATTGTGGTAGAGGAAGCTGTAGAGCTCGGTGAATTGATAATAGTAACCAAGATAGTTGGAGTAGTCAAGGGGAGAACGCGTGGTTAGAAAATTGTTCCACAACTTATTTATCTTGTACGAAGGGTGCGCAGTTTGTGGTTATACCATGGGGACGATGAGAATGATAACCTGTGTCGGGAGTATGGGACATATAGGGATATGGCGTTGTGGATTTCTGTGTAGAGCGAGGCTGTAGCGTCCTCTACACTTATTTCATTTACGCGGAGTGTGATATTGCTGAGGTACTCACTTATGAGGCGGAAATTGGCTTTTCGGAAGTTGAAAGAAAATTGATAGGGGGGGGGGGGGGGGGGTGCTGTGGGCTGAGTAGACGTGGTATAAGGATACGAGAAGCGGGGGGTGGTGGTTATCAATAGTTGAGAGGGTGTGGGGCTAGGGACGACTGAGAAATTAAAGGGGTCTATCGTGAACACAGGGTCAAGTTGTCTGCCCAGATGGTTTTGGATATTGCTCACTTGGCAAAGGCTAGAGTCAGTGAGGCTGTCTATAAAAAGACATTCCTTAGTAGTAGTGGGGTTTGAGATGTAGTGGGAGTAGTCGTCAGACAGCGTCCATTGGAGATGGGGGAGATTAAAATCGCCAAGGAATACAGTGTCGTCTTGAGAAGAACTAGGCTCCGTTAAGCGGTCGATTGCCGCAATAGCGAGTTCGTATGACTCGATAGCTTGCGATGGCGGCATGTAAAAGCAAATGATGTACACGGACTTTGAGCATTGTTCAATTTTTATTTCGACATAGTCGAGGTTGGGAGAAGAGATGGTGATAAGAGAAGATGTAAGTCCGTTTTTGGATGATGATGATGATGATGATGATGATGATGCTGATGATGATGATGATGATGCCGGCGCGGTTGTATTCACATGGCGTTGAGAAGAAACTAAGTTAATTGACCAAGGGCTGTCTTTCTAGTCCTTCAAATCCATGATTGGGATCTGCAATCCATATAATTAGTGCTGGCGTTCTCCAAGCTTCCATACCGTTGTCCATAACCCAACTGTACAATTAGACGTTAATTTTATCTTATTCTTTGAAGCATGTCCGATCAACCTCTTCTCTTTAACAAACAGCAGGATGTGCGCAACGAATAGCAACCATTTCAATATGATATATCGATGCAGAATTTCAATTTCTCCGAAATCCAATTTTGCTTCTTGTTAAAGAAAATCTTCTTTGTATTTAATCCCAAGGTAGACTCACTATTCTCTCTATTGAACGACTCTTGCACAATGTTACACGTCTCACAAGGGGTGGAAATAAAGAGAAAAATCGAAATAAGAGTACCTGGCTGACTTTCATACAGACAACTTGTCTCACAGTTTTGCTCGTGCTATTTTTCTTATTTATATAAACCGTTATATTCACAATAATTATCACAAGCCATTATCTTGCTATCTTGTTTTCTTTGCCTCGCTACCGCAAACTCATAAGTTGATCAAGTGTGAAAACCGTTAAGTTATGGCCCCTGGGCCACGTGTGTTAAGCAAAATTAAACGTAAACGGTTGCGTTACGCCTCCGGTATTGGAGGCCAAACTCCTCCCGATAAACTTACAAAAGTGAATAATAACGTACTAGATAAATCCAATATGTGTTCAAACACTAACTTTTTCCAACCACTTCAAAGTCTAATGGAGGACTCACCTGAAATGGATTCGACCAACGTCGATCTGTGCGCAGAAGTTACTAAAGAAACGTTCCGCCAATTGTGGTGTTAAAATCAACCTGCGTAATATTTTGAGTAACATTAAAATAGACAACTACTTAATTAAAAACATATCGCTTAGACAAAAAATATGTGCCCCAACAATGGACATATATAACAAAATTATAACTGAACTCTTACGGTTAAAATGTGAGTTTTTTACCCACTCACGTAAGGAAAATCGTCCATTAAAGATAGTGTTATCCGGATTAGACTTGATTAGCAACGATATAGTGAAAAATGAACTAATTGCACTCGGGATTAAGTGCTTAGATGTTAAAACCATCACCATAAGTTCAACAACAAAAGCCTTGTACAAAAACTACCTGTACATCGTTTACATCCAACGTGGTACTATAAAACTAAATGAACTCAAACGTAACTTCTCGACATTGTTCAAAACCATCGTTCGCTGGGACTTCAAAAAACATCATCCAGGTAAAGTCACACAATGTCACAGCTGCCAGCTTTACGGCCACGGCTCGATGCATTGTCACATAAATAGCTTCTGTGCAATCTGTTCGGGAAACCATAAAACATCCGACTGCAAAACGAATGAGGTCATCAAATGTCCAAATTGCAGTGGGCCACATAAATCCACCGATCCAGAATGCATTAGCCGAAAGCAGTACATAGACATTCGCCGCAAATTATCCCCACGTGGACGTGGTGCAGGAAATACAACGTTCCTACAGCCTCCGAGTGACAAACAGCACCCACTGCCCGACCGATTATCCAGTGATAATTTTCCTCCACTGCCGCGATCTGTGCGTCAACCTTCACTTCCTTCATCCACCTGGGCTTCTGGCCTCCATCAAACCCAGCAACCTTCCAAAAGCGATACGACACACACCAAGAAAAATCCGTCTGAAACTATAACTAATGATAACTTGTTCTCATTTAGCGAGATAAACTCTGTTCTTAATGAAGTTGTAACCAAACTTAGTGCTTGTCAAACTAAAGCTGACCAATTTAACGTCATTACCTCATTAGCTAATAAGTATATATATTCGGAAAAAACATGTTAAGAAACTCTCTTAACATCATAACTTGGAATGCGAGAAGCATCAAAAACAAACAGTATGAATTTTTAGTTTCTTGATAAATTTTAATATTGATGTTGCACTTGTTTCAGAAACCTGGCTCAAACAAGACATTTCTTTCTCTCATCCAAATTACATATGTTAGCGCCTAGACAGGGTAGATGCTAGTGGTGGAGGTGTCGCCATTGTTGTGAAAAAATGTATAGAACATACCTTGCGTCCTTCATTGCACCTTAAGTTAATTGAGGAAATTAGTATTGATGTAACATTAAGTGATAACTCCAAGGTGAGTATTTTTCGGTCTATTTCCCTGGAGGAAATGGAAACATTAAGAAATCTACTTACTTTAAGCGGGATCTGCAAAAATTGTATAAACTCAACACTCGAAACAAGGTAATTGTTGGTGGTGATCTAAACTGCAGACATCAGTCGTGGAATTGTCTTAGGGCAAACTGCTGGGGTAACATTTTACTAGATGTTACTGAATCCAGCCCAAGTTTTTCCATACTTTATCCACTTCTCCCCAGCTATATCCCATCGAATGCTAACAAGAACCCCTCAAATCTCGATCTATATATCACTAATATTTCAAATTACAGCACAGTACCATTAACTCTAAATGCGTTAACTTCAGACCACCTTCCGATCAGCCTCACAGTGAATCATACAGTAGCTGTATATCGTACCAGTTTATACCACAACTATTCCACCCCCAACCAGAATTGTTATGTCATATATAAACATGAACTTGGTTCTAGGTGATACCAGCCTAAATACTATAACCTGCATCGAGCTCATTGATATCCTATGTAACAATTTTGTTTCTGTTATCAATAGAGCGGCCGATCTTGCGATACCTAAATGCTCCACTGCTCCAGTTGATAAGGCACCGCCTCCTGAAAATATCTTTCATCTGATTAGGCTACGAAACTCTGAAAAAAAATGGCTTCGTCATAGAATCGATTGCTTTCTAATTAATGTTAAAGTCCTAAATAATATCATTAAAAAAGACATCTCAGCATATAGGAACAAGTGTTGGAATAAACACCTTTCCTCTCTTGACAAAGCAAGCAAACCGTTCTAGAAAATATCAAAAATTATGAAAAAGAGAGGGTCAAGTATTCCTCCGTTGAAAGATCACAAGTTGTTTATTTCTTCAGTGGAGAAATCGAACCTACTTGCTAACACGTTTAGTAAGAACCACTCTATATCTATGCATCTAAGCGACGCGTATACTGAAGCTGAAGTTGCTAACACTATCCATGTACTTTCTCAATCACCAGCTGAAAGTACTTACGCAACTAATTGTAGCAAAGTTAAAGAATTGATAAAAAAATCTAAATCAAAAAAGGCTGCTGGTCTTGATAATATTAACAAATTAATTAAAGCACTTCCACCTGCTGCAAGTAACTATTTAACGTTCATTTTCAACGCTTGTCTTAGGAACTGTTATTTTCCGCACTGTTGGAAAACAGCAAAAGTAATACCTATCCCGAAACTCGGCAAACCGAAGAACAGCCCCTAAAGCTACAGACCTATTAGTCTACTTAGCTGTCTGAGTAAGCCCCTAGAAAAATTCATTAAGGAAAAGATTGATCGTTTCGTAGAAGCAAATGACATCCTACCAAACTTTCAGTTCGGTTTCCGTAGTGGTCACAGCACAATCCACCAAGTCTTATTATTATTATTATTATTACTATTTACTGGCCTGTAGGAACCCGGAAGTTCATCACCTCACCGATTGGGCTCCGCCATTGTTCCCTGTCCTGTGCGGTCTCCTTCCACGTTCGACCATCCGATCCGATCTCCTCGAGGTCGAATCTAACATTGTCCTCCCATCTCCGTCGCGGCCGTCCTGGATCCATCCACCGAGTCTTGCGCATTAAAAACCACATAGCTGGTAAATTCATCAACAAGGAGTCAATGAGACTGGTTCTTCTAGACATCGTAAAAGCCTTTGATACGGTATGGCACGATGCCTTGATTTAAAAGCTACTAAAACTTCAGCTGCCAATACCGCTTATCAAAATTATCCAGAGCTTTCTTCGTTCGAGAAAATATGTTGTGAGTTTAGGAACCGACATATCCTCTACTCAGCAAATCCACTATGGTGTACCCCAAGGCTCGGTCCTTGGTCCCATATTATTCACATTGTTTGTCGCAGATTTACCATGTCTAGGTGAAAACATTCAGGTAGCTATGTTTGCCGATGATACGGCCATTTTCTCTTCGGGTGCCTTATTCACTAATGTCTACAACTCTTTGCAAGCAGCTCTTGACAAACGAGCAGTATATTGCAGGAAATGGAAAATAAAAATAAATGGTAATAAAACACAAGCTGTCTGGTTTTCGAGATGTAGGAAACTCTGCTACCTACCAAATGGCACTAAACTCAGTATGTGTGCAGTTGATATTGATTGGTCCGAAGACTATAGATATCTAGATATTATTCTAGATAAAAAACTTATCTTCCAAAAACACTTCGCTACCAATTGACAAAATAAACAAAGTCGTAAGAGTTCTGTATCCATTAGTGTGTAGAAAGTAAAAGCTTAGCCTCGAAAATAAAATTATAATTTTTAAAACCATTTTTCAAGCTATACTCCTGTACGACCCCCATGTATGGTGTAATTGTGCTCGCACAAAAAAAAAAAAAATTGCCATGGCATTATTCGACATATGAACTTCATAAAAAGGCTAACGTTAAGCCGGTAGAATGTCTTATTGACAAAATCAATCGAAACTTCTTCGTCAATTGTTCTTTTTCTGACAATGTTCTCGTTTCCCGTCTTGCGTTATCCTAAATCACTACATATGTACCCTGTCTATGAAAATTATATCGAGGTCATTATTACATAAAATAACCGGAAACCTGTGCAATATTAGTCTTAAGATATAAGGGTTTTTTCTTGTAGTTTTCCCTTAATTTATTATTTATTATTCATTAAAATTGTGCTATTGTCATTATATAGATTTAATTTTTTAGGAATTGCTGTCCTAAACCTCTTAAATAGTAGTTGTCAAATATACCATAAATGTAATTATCTACATAATAAAAATTGAATTGAATTGAATGGAATCAAAATAAAGGTTATTGGTTCGGTCGACTATTAAACTTGCGTTTTGGAGTATCCGAATTTATCATAAACATAAAAAGAATTGCATATGGTAAAAAAAGTTTTATAGAAATGTTCTTTATTGGAATAATCTTCATTTTAACCGTTTGCACTATTTTTCAAACTAATCAATTTATGGAAAGTTACCAATTCGAACACCACCAAGAATACTGTAACGATAAATTACTGCCATGAGAAATATTTATGTTGCAAATTGATTACATCTTACCATTGGATCTTTATTGGCCTGCTTGCACTGAATAGGATCATTGCTATGAAATATCGAATTTTGAGGACCATTGAGGGTATTCAAATGCTGTGTACAATATTTCTCCCCGTCCACAATATGACCATTGCCCCAAAGGATATCATCATACGTGTGAGCGTGAGTATATATGCATGGAACAGCCACACAGTCCGTGTTACAACCAATAGTCCTTAGGTGAACCTTTGAAGTGCTTTTAGATTGCAACCCGTTTTTACACTTGTTACCTAAAATATAAAAACACTTGTACCATGTTTATTGAAGAATGCCAACTGTGGATTACCCACAATAGTTCTCCTCCGAATCGAACCTAGAGTCTTGCCTACTTGAGTTACATTTATCCATCGTTTCCCCCTACAAATTACTACTCAAGTTATAATAGAATTATAATGTTTTGTGTATAAAAGGTCTTGTAATACCAAATATTTTTCATTTGACTTTGAATTACAGGATTTGTCTTCCTCAGTCATCGAAATTAATGACTTCACTTGTAGATTGCAGTTGGTACAGCTGAAGGACCTTTTTTGTTGATACCGGCTTTTATTAGGTTTCTGAAGATATACACCCAATGGAACTGTAGTTACGAAAGGTTTTTTTGTATCTGAAAATAATGAGAATAATGTTTATTTTATTTATATAGGTCTCTAGACATGGTTATTCATATATACATATTTTGTTATCAATTAGTCTTCCAAGACTTACGTTTGTTACAGTTACGATTTACTTTTGTCCTTCTCACTACGAAATCCTCAATACCGCCATCGAAGGCAAATGAACGCAGTTTACTGTCACATGGTTTAGATTGCCTTTTTATGCCTAGAATTATTGAATTGTTAAAAAATTGATTACTAATTTTCCGTTTATGTACCCATCATACTTTTAGACAAAGACCTGTTATGATTGACACAGTCAACTTTTATTTTTGTATTTAAGTCATGTCTACCACAATGTGTACAGTAGTATATTTCTTTATCCACCTCACTGCATCTATCCTGGAAGTAAAGTCTTATAAAATATAGTTGTAGATAATTCGCAATATTATTACTTCTATTAATGTAGCGATTTTCAGTTGTGAGTTGAATAAATTTTTAGATACAGCAATAACATCTTGGAAGAGGGCTTCAACAAGCTGAAAAGCCTGAGGAGGAAAATGTTGTGTGTATCCATAAAGATGTAACTTTTTCCTTAGGGTGGTGTATTCATATTCTGAGTTCACTGCACCACTCATTTGATCAGTTATATCATTAAATGTTATTTAATATAAATATGACGACAAATTTAAACGTGAATTAAAATTCGAAATTTTTGTTATTAGACTTCAAACGCCAAACTATCAAACATTTTTTGTATTCATTTGAGTTCACATGATACTAAGCCTCGTATGATCAACATTTCTTAATTTAATATGCCAAAAACATAGAAATGTGTTTGATTACAAAACATTCTGTTTTTTTAAATACATTAGTAGTGCTTCTAGTAGTAGTAGTATGCGAAGAGAGGGGGACACTTTTTATTGAGAGTTTTTACCTAATATGCAATGTTTTTATTTTTTATTAAAGTAAATATTATAATGACATATATTTTGCTGATATTAACTTTGTCTGGCAATCCAATCTTGCAACAAGAGTTTCTTTATATATACAATTGTTGGGGTTTACAGTGGGTAATTGTCGCCAATTGTAGAAAAGAATTGTTTATTCATAAACGTTGAACAAAAACGTAGAGTGAAAAATTGAACAAAAAAACGTGGTGCCAGGAATACCTTTCCGTTGTTGACTGTTTTTTGATGTACGCCAAACAGTTCTTCACAACGCTTCCAGTCGACTTCCCATCTTTTACAATAATGTCCTAGATTACAATTTGGAGCACAACTGTCACTTTTCTCTTTCCTTTTTGGTATAAGACTTTAAGGTTATGTTTACATTCTGAAATTTGATTCAAACTCAACAAGAATAAAATCATCATCGTATATATAAAAATTCTGCCTACGTTTTTTCTTCTGCCTAGTAAAACTCGAAAACTAACCATCCGATTGAGCTGAAACGTTCACAATATATTCGCAATTATTTTAGTTTTCCGATAGATGGCGTTGAATACAACAACTACTACTATTTATTGTCCTGTAGGAACCCGAAAGTTCATGACCTCACCGACTCGGCTCCACCATCGTTTTCTATCTTGTGCGCTCCCCTTCCACGTTCGACCATCTGATCCGATCTCCTCGAGGTCCAACCTAAAATTATCCTCCCATCTCCGTCACGGTCGCCATGTCGGTCTCTTTCCCGTTGGCTTACCGTCAAGAATTCTATGCACGGTCCTATCGTTACCCATTCGCGCCACGAGTCCGGCCCATCTTAATCTTCGCGACTTGATTACTCTCACTATTGTAGGTTTGTGGTATAGCTCTTCCAATTCGTTGTTGTGGAGTTTCCTCCATTGTCCTGCCTATTCGTCATATTTACTGCTAAAGATTCTCCTTAAAACTTTATTCTCGAATACGCGGAATTTGTTTATTCCCGTTTTGTGAGAGCCCATGTTTCACATCCGTATAGAACAATCGACATGATTATGGTTCTATAGACACGGAGCTTTATATTCCGTGATAGCAGTTCGGATTTCAGCAGTTTACTGACTGCATGCCAACTAGCGTTGCCGGAGTGTAGTCTTTTGTTAATTTCCTTCGACATTTCGTTACTGGCCGTCAGTATTGTTCCCAGGTATTTAAATTCTTTGACATTTTCAAATATCTTGCCCCTGATGTTTATGTGTGTTCTCTGACGTCCATCTGCTCTCGCCATAATCACGTATTTCGTTTTGTCTTCATTTATTTCTAGGCCTGCCTCTTCTGTCGCTTGCATGATGATTTCACTGTTTTTACTTACAGTTTCTAGATTATCGCCCAAAACGGCGATGTCATCCGCATATGCAAGCACTTGTGTAACCCCGTTCAGGGATGATCCGGGCATGTTGTCGTTTTGTACCTTTCTGATGACATACTCGAGGACAAGGTTAAAGAGACATGGTGAGAGGCCATCGCCCTGTTTTAGTCCGTCCCGGATTTCAAATGGTTCTGAGGGGTGGTTTTCTATTCTAACTCGCCCTTTGTTTTCGTTCATGCAAATTTGAATGAGGGCGGCATATTTTTTCGGGATTCCCAGCTCATCTACAATATGGTAGAGTCTTTGCCTTGCGACTGAGTCGTAGCCTTTTTTGAAGTCAACGAACAGTTGGTGAACCGTCTCTCCGTATTCCCACTTCTTTTCCAGCAGTTGTCTTATTGTGAACATCTGGTCGCTCGTTGACCGGTTCCTATGGAATCCACACTGCTAGTCTCCCAGTATTTCTTCTGCGTACGGTGTGATTCTCACCAGTATGACATTTCTGAGTATTTTGTATGCGGTTGGGAGCATTGATATTCCTCTGTAATTTTCGCAGTCAGATCTGTCACCTTTTTTGAAAATGGGCACGACTATTGAGGTTTTCCATTCTTCCGGAATGACTTACTTTTCCCATATTGTTTTAATCAGTTGGAGGATCTTTCGAGCGGTCGCCTCTCCTCCATGCTTCACAAGCTCTGGCGGTATGCAGTCGACTCCGGGAGCCTTGTTGATTTTCAATCGATTTATTGCGTCTACAACTTCGTCGAAAGAGGGCTCTGGGATCTGAGGCTCGGCTGTATGTACATCTGGTGCGTTTATTTGTGGTTGGTGGGTGCGCACATTGAGCAGGTTTTCAAAGTACTGCTTCCATGTTGTCACGATATTGTTTGTTTCTGTCACCAGACAGCCGTTTGTGTTTCGGATTATTTTGGCTCTCCCTCGGTGGCCATTTCTAATTGAATTTATGCCGGCATACATACCTCTGACATTCTTTGCTCTGGCATTTTCTAGGATTTTTTCGATCCGAATCTTCTCCCATTCGCGTTTTTTACGTTTGAAAAGTCTCGTTGTCTCATTCTGAATTATCGCGTAGTTTTCTGCGTTGGCCTCATCATATCTTTCTAAGTGGATCACTCTGAGGCGTTTACGTTCTTCGATCTTCGCCCTGCACCCATCGTCAAACCAAGGTTTGGACTTAAGGGTACATTCTCATCAGTTGGGTAAAATTTTTGTCAACATTTTTTTTTTTGCGGAATTCGATAGCTATAACTGTCTAGAATATCATTTTAAAAGGAAAAATCGAATTTCGTAACGGTTAAAAAGTTATGAGCCTCCGAACCGACTGAGTCAAAGCAGTAAATATGGCGAAATAACTACACTTAAAACTTTAAACGCGTTTTCTGGAAAACAACGTTTTTCGAGCTGGCGGCTGTGATAACTCAGTCAATTTTCAACGAATCTTAATGTTTTTTTTTAAATACGCGTAATTGAACTCTCTATCGCATGAACCACAATTATGGCGATACGTTGTAATTTGTTTTTTTTATAAACAAAAAAAGAACAAAAACATTCATTAAAAGCGCACATAGATTTCAAAACGTCGCCATTTTGTTATTTTTGGATAGATTTCATTTTTCGTGGTTCATGCCATAACCACACTCATACAGTTGCGGATTGGCAATTGAATGTGCTGGAGAAATCTAGTACATTCGCAGTTTATACCAGTTGCGCGGTAGCTGTCACGGACCAGCTGGCCGATTGTCACCAAGCGATGAGGTCATAGCGTCCCTTTTTGAATTGGCAGTTATGCCCACTCAGTCAGTCGGCAATCAACTTCCATCGTGGGCAATCAACCTTCGCGGCGCTCACACAGCCAGAAGGAACTGTAAACCATTCCCAGTCGTTGCCATCCGCAAAATACCATTCATTGTGCATAATAGCGTTCCTTAGGCAATAAAGAACAACTTGACATTACAATAGAAAACAACATGGTATTATTAATTGGTTCCAGTTCAATTGGTGGCGTGCTCTTCTACATTAACCGCGCTGCTCTCTCTCCTTTGCGACAGCCATTGCTCGTTGTGACCGTCCATCGGCGGCCAACGAAACGCGTACTACTTCAACTAACACATACCAACCAGTAAACTTTTTCGATTTTTTGTTTCAGATAAATATTGTGATGCATATGACAATCAGTACTGGAATCTTCGAGAAAGTCCGAAACAAAGTACTAGATTATTTTAGGAAGTACTGGAAAACTGGAATAGAAAAGTCGAGATGATGGAACGGACGGAAACGAAACGCCGAATCAGACTGAGGGAACGATATAAATACGTCGCACACAGATCGAGGAGTCATAAGTAAGACAGTGAAGCAAGCGATACGTCTCGAGTGAGAAGTAAGCAGTAAAAGACGCGATAAGTACGGAAGCGATAAGTAAAGAAATCGTTAAGTGTACGGTATAAGTAACGGTTGTATTACGGACTAATAAAGTGTTATATTAATTCAAAATCGATTTAACGGCTCTTATTTATTTTAAAATAATTAATCCAGCGAACCCTAAGCTCGCTACGATATTATGACCTGTAGGACAGCCGCCATCGAGGTCTTTTATTTCGCAGCGGTCTACGGCGCAACGTGCCCCTACCTCGGCGCTATCATGAAATTAATTGAAAATTTTTCAAAAGCTACTTAAAAGTACAATAAATATACCTGAAAAATCGCGTCTAGATTTATTACTTTCCTCAAAAAAAAAAAAAACATGAAAATAGCCTATTTTTCGGCCTTACTGATGAGAATGTACCCTTAATTGTTTTCTTAAATCCTAAAACCTTTTGAGCTGTTTGTTTGATTGTCTCTCTGATCGATGCCCATTTAGTGCCCAGATTATTGGTTTTCTCTTCCTCACTACTCCTATTCTCTAGGAAGCTAAACCTATTCATTAGTTCCTCTTGATATTCAGCCCTTTTGTGTAGGTCTTTTATTTTATCAATGTCGAACTTTTTGCTCGTCTTCCGTGATTGCCCATGTTGGTTTGCTGCGAGCCGACTTCTAATTTTGCCCATCACTAGAAGGTGATCGGAGTCGCAATCTGCTCCTCTATATGATCTTACGTCAAGGATATTCGAGTGGTGTCTTCTGTTTATGAGTAAGTGGTCTATTTGGTTACGCGTTACGCCGTCGGGTGATATCCATGTGACCTTATGGATTTGCTTGTACTTGAACATCGTGCTTTTCACTACCACATCTTTTGACGCTGCGAACGTGATAATTCGAATTCCACTATCATTTGAAACGTCGTGTAGGCTCACTTTACCTATTGTTGGTTGGAAGATATCTTCCTTTCCAATTTTCGCATTGAAGTCCCCGAAGAGGATTTTAGCATCGACTGATGAGATCCCATCGAATACTTCCTCTAGGGTCTCGTAGAATGTTTCCTTCGTTTCTTCGTCCATAGATTTTGTTGGGCAGTGTACGTTTATAAATACATAATTGTACCATGGTCCCTGTATTTTTAGCACCAATATTCGGTCGTTAATAAATTGCACATCTTTTACATGCGGCGTAATCTTCTTGCTTATGATGAAACCAGTCCCGAAGTTATGTGTATAGGTACCTCCACACGCCAGTGTAAACTCGTTGGTTTCGATTACTTGATGTGGGAGTCGGACTTCCTGAAGCACGACGATGTCCATTTTATATTGTTTCGCGTTTTCTACGACCGTCTGTTTCGCGCCTGGTTTAAATAACGTTCGAACATTCCACGTCCCGACGCGTATATCCCGCTTTTCCCTACGTCTCCTTTTTGCCAAATCGGTGTTTTCTTGATGATTTGTTCCCTTATGGTAGTGTCCACTCATCATACCTACGCCTACCGGGTTTTTCGTGAGATTTTGTATATTGATTCTTCATTTTTGTTCCCACGAGTCTTGGGGTTTCAAATATGTTAGTCCGCCACATCAGAGCCCCTCTTTGATATGGTAAGGTCTGCTTACTGCTCTGATTCGAGCCGGTGTCAGAGAGGCGCCATTATACGAGGGTTGCCTTTTATATTTCGGGATTAGAGAACAAAAACAAATATTGATCATCGAAAATCACTTTGTTTTTCAAAATATTCCCCATGAAGATCTATACACTTTTGCATGCGTTTGAACCAATTGTCGAAGCACTTTTGCCACTCTGATTGAGGTATCTCCAACATATGCATTCTGAATGCAGCAACCGCTTCTTCAGGTGTCGAAAAACGTTGACCTCTCAGTTTGTTTTTTACGTACGGGAATAAAACGAAGTCATTCGGTGCCAAGTCAGGACTATACGGCGGATGACCCATCAAATCGATGTTTTGGGTGCTCAAAAATGCAGTTGTCGCAGCCGATGTGTGAGAGCTCGCATTGTCGTGGTGAAGAGTGATCCGTCTTCGGCGGTTGGTTTTCCTGATTTCTTGGAAGACAACTGGCAAACAAATGGTTGTGTACCACTCAGAATTGACTGTTCTGCGTTGTTCTAGTGGTACGGTTGGGACATGTCCAGTTTTTCCGAAAAAACAGGCGACCATTTGCTTGGAAGTGCTTCGTGCGCGAACAACTTTTGTTGGATTTGGCTCATCTTGAAACACCCAGACAGTCGACTGCTGTTTACTTTCGGGCTCATACGCGTAAATCCACGATTCATCACCTGTCACGATGTCATAGACGTGTTTCGAAGCACCGCGACCGTATTTTTTGAGCATTTCTTTCGACCAATTGACACGAGCCTTTTTTTGGGCGATTGACAAATTGGGCGAACAAATTTTTTTGACAGTCAAATGTTTATGCAATATTGAATGTATGCTGGTCCCACTAACGCCTAAGGTTGTCTCAATCTCACGATAGGTCACATGACGATCTTCCAATATCAGTTCGCGCACAGCATCAATGGTTTTCGGAACAACAACTGATTTTGGACGACCTTCACGAAATTCATCTTGGAGTACCATACCATCGATAAACACTGGTCCTTGGTGGAGCTTCATCGCCAAAAATTGAATTAAGTTCATCCATGCACTGTTGCTGAGTTAATCCACACCGAAAGTTGTAAAAAATAATCGAACGAAAATGTTGACGATTTAATTCAATTTTTGGGCCGAGATGAATCTTTTAAGTTACTGTAAACAACACAAATAGCGCTCGTATGTCAAAACGTTCTGAGTGCGTATAACCTCAAAAATGTCCAACTTTACGACAGAGCTGTCAATTGCCGGATTGCAACACTAGGGTTGCCAAATCCCGAAACATAAGAGGCAACCCTCGTACCCCTGGCTCTAACCATTCAATAGGCACGGTGACGCGTAACACCCTGGATGGTGGTAGATCTTTGTGTTACTCCTCGCTAGCCTGTCTGACATGGGTGGCCCTACTGGAAGCGTATGCTTCCGTCAGCATAGCCTGAGTGATTCATTGTAGTTTAAGCCCCCGCACCACGTCAAGGTTTCTACTAACCGGGGGTAGCACGCGAATCTATAGAAGGAAATAGGTATTCTAAAGGGTGGGCCATAAATGTTTGCACATTTGAAACATGAATAGAAATAAAACTACAAATGTTATTTCGTTCATCATTTATTTAACGTAATAAACGTTTATTGAAATTTATATTTTAAAAATGACATCGTCCCCGGCCACTCGCGCGCCCCTCCCTCTAACGGTTTTTAAGAAATCGAGTGTTGCCATTTGTAATCTTACGATATATTGGCTCTTCTCTATACCTATTAACTCGCGAAATAAACTCTGAAATTCTTTTAAAATGTTCGTCTCCCTGGGAAAGTTAATAAAAAAAATTATAAACATTTTTTCACCATCTGCTTTTATTCTTATACATATACAATAGGCCATCATATAGATATTATATATTTTCTACAAGTTTCATTTAAAAAAAATATTTTCAGAATACTTTAAGCTGATTTATAAAAAAGAGAGAAACAGACAAATAAAAATTAAACAAGACGTACAACGTATGGCACGCCACACTATATCGAGCGGCCATTATTTTAATCACGATTAGGCTTCGGGATTAGTAAATAATTGGTCTTTGAGGTAGACACATATTGTAAAATGTGTGTTTCTTCCAGAAATCACTACCTTTCCAACCACACCAACCTTTTGACTGAATAGATGATAGATCATCGTCACCAATATAATGTGGGTCTAGTATAAGAAATTTAATCTGTCCCGTCTCCGAGTTATAATCAATACCGATAATTGTGTGAGCCAGATTATCACCGCCGATCATGATAGGAGTTCCCTGAGTATGAAAGTGTACCATCAATTCAGACCCCAGGGCAGCCACTTCACCTCCAGATGAACAATGTAAAATCTTACAATCCGCTTTCACATACTCCTGCAGAAACATTGCAAGTTCCGTAGATCCAATCCACTGTGAGGATCCAATGAACGATACTGGTTTATCTTCAATTTTAACTAACAGTTTCTGAATTTCCTCGTGGGTAGGGTCTGGCTTCTCAGTATATCCTTGTAGGCGAAACCACGAGCAGATTGTCTGTAAAGATCGATATGCACATCCCCAACCTTTATCCTGCAGACCATCCTGCAGGTAATGATAATAAATGTAATTTCCTTGAACAAGGTACTGTTTACCTCCTATCAAGCCACTCGGTCGCAAACCGACATGAGTATTGATCAATGGACCATTTGGATGTAAACATTCAGAAAATTTAAAACTGTTCGCTCGACGGAAATAGGGACGAATTAGTGGCAGTCCAAAATGATAATGTAATTTTTTCCTTTTGTTTTGCATGGTTACTTCATCATCCGATACTCCTTCGGGATAAACACATGTTAGAAAATGTCCAAAATCAGGTGGAAAGAAATGATGGCAGCGTGGTATTACCATGAGCTGGCACTTGTCCAACCGTTCCGTAATCGTATATTCAAAAAGACGCAATGACCTGCATATGCTTTCGATTAGGATATCATAGAATTTTATAAGTTTCGTCTCCTTGTTTAGAATTGCCATCGCTTCCACATTCAATGGAACAGCAACTCTCTTCTCTTCCCGATTTACCGTCATTGAAAATGCCGCAGGTGAACTTGGTGTTGGTTCCGATGATTCTCTTGTTTTATTTCTAAGTACATCGATGGTGATTATTTCAAACTCTTTACAAACTGTGTTTTTCTTATGTTTACTAACCTTTTCATCGTTAGCATTATCTTTTGAAGCCAGCAAAACCATCTCAACAATCGATGAGATATTCGATGAACTAGTGACTCCTTTTATTGCACAATTACCTGTCGCCGTAACGTAAACGTTAGTCTTTCTCACTTTAAACGCTATACTTCCACCTGCTATGGTTTTCCTCAGTTCGTGCATATTCTTCTTCACAGATTCCGCATTCACTTCGGTGTACAAATTCAACTGACATTTAACTAGACTAAAACAGAAATCACTATACAGTTCATCGGCTTCCATGACCTCATATGGTATTTGTTCTAATTTCTCATGCATGTAAATTGACGCCTTCATTCCTACAAGTGTCCCCAATTCCAGTTGTAGCAAAATCGGATTATCTGTGATGTCGACATCCTTTAATATTTCACTAATATGCGCTTCTGCATCAGTGCAGTCCCCAAATTTTACCAATCCACATAAATCCAATTCACCTGGGAATTTGTATTGAATATTTTTATAATTCAACTGACCGATTGTTGATTCAACGTTAAAGCCAAGTAAGGCAAGTGTGCCACCGCCATATAGGACACCGAATAGGCATCCGCTGCATTGTTGTTTAATACGTTCGAGACGCTGTGCACAGATAAATTAATAATCATTTTATATGGAAATCCACTTAAATAGCAACTGAATTACTCACCTTCAGTACGAAGCATGAAATTTTTAATTTTGGATGCATTTCTATTGCGTTGGCAAACAGTGAACTGTTAAATGCCTAATTATGATCCGATTCCATGGATGACGTTTCCTCTTTTGTGTCATTGTCAACTTTCTCCTTGTTCGTGATGTTCGAAGATAAACCCATTTGCTAGAATGAACTTAAGTCAAACGTCTGACAACGAAGTCATTCAAATTTTCAGGTAACTGGCGCTAATTCAAATTTTGAAATGTTTTTTTTTATCGCTTTTAAGAAATTCTGTTGAAATAATTAAAAAGTATGTGGAAAATATATTGATATGGGATGTAATTGTAATTTACTATTCTATCAAAATGTATGTTTTAATAAAATATGTATAAATGTTGAATGCTTGTTCAGAAAATCGTATCCGTACATGTTATGTATATGTTGGGTGTGCAATGTGTACACTCCTCTATCGACTCTGGACGGATTCATTTCCACCAATCTTTCTTCTGTCATCCACTCGACGCTAAATGGTACTCGCAATTAGCTGTCAGATCTACTTTACTTCCTTTTTCTTTTTTCTACTCATGAGTATACATTTGTTCTTCTGCTGTTCAATTAAGAAACTTTTAATCCAAAAGCAATCTCTTTTTTTCAAGAGCATTATATGGTTATAGGGCAATTCCCTAACGAAAATAGAGGGACATTTCAAAAACAAAATTTTGTTTTAACAGTTATGTGTCAGACAACAACCTGTCAATAACGAGCCTACCATTATGGATATGATGAAGATTGTCAGTGTATTGCAGGACGACATAAAAAAAAAGCATCATCCAGCTAACAGAAAGGGTAGGTAAACTTGATAATTTTCAAAAACAACCGACCAAGAAATCCAAGAAATAAAGACAATGAGTAATCGGTTCTTACGAATAATCACTTGGAACGCTAATGGGCTCAACCAAAGGGCTCAAGAACTAGAAATATTTATAAGAGAGCACAACATAGATATTGCGTAGATATCAGAAACGCACTTTTCTCATATGAGCTTGATAAAAATCGGGGGTTATATGGCCTATTGCACTACGTACCCCAGCGACCGTGTCCGTGGAGGTACAGCTCTGATAATAAAACAAAATATACCTCACTTCCAACAAGAAGAAATAAAAGAAACTTTTATTCAAGCCTCCATTGTTACAATCAACCTTAATGGAGCTGATTTAAATGTAGGTGCTGTATATTCCCCTCCTAGACACACAATCTCAAAACAACAATTCACGGATATCTTCAAGAAGCTCAGACCAGGGTTTACAATTGGTGGAGTTTTCAATGTCAAGCACACTGCTTTAGGGTCAAGGTTGATTACTCCAGACAAGGGAAAAGAATTGCTTACAGCCATCAAAGAAGCAAAGTGCGAATTTCATTCGTCTTGTTCACCAACATACTGGCCTACTAATAGCAACAAAACTCCTGGCCTGATCGATTTCTTTATTTCGAAAGGGGTGTCATCGAATTATATTGAAACGGATATTTTAGCTGATTTAACGTCTGACCGCACTCCAGTACTACTAAAACTGAATGCGGCTGTTTCCAGAAAGAACAGAAAACTAAATCTTACAAACAAATATACAGATTGGGAATAATTCCGAAAAGAGCTTGGCAATCAGATTAAATTAAACGTTAAATTTCAAGATTGTGAAGAATTGGAACAACAAGTACAACAATTTATCGAAACATTACAAAGCGCAGTCACAACAACAACTTTGGTGCCAAGTGATAAACCAGAACCAGCAACCGCATACCCTATTGAGATTAGAGATCTAATCAAAGACAGGCACAAAGTTAGACGAACCTGGCACAGATCCAGGCACCCTAACGATAAAAAAATATTCAACAAGATGACCAATGTAGTTAACAAATTAATTAAAGAACATAAACAGTGTTGTATAGATCAGTATCTGAGGGAACTAAGTCCTTCAGTGGATACGGATTACTCTCTCTGGAAGGCAACACGTAAATTTAAACGTCCCCTTATAAATGATATGCCACCTATAAAAGATACGCAGGGACGGTAATTATGCAGAACTGAAGATCATCATCATCATCGGCACTACAACCGGGAACCGGTCTTGGCCTTACTTAGCAAGTCCTGAGGCTTGTTAAATTTTCCATAATGATTTATTTTGTCTGGGCAAGGTCATTAGTCTTGCGCCAGGGGCTCCCCGACGGGGAATCGAACCCCGGTCTCCCAGGTGACAGGCGGGTATACTAACCACTATACTATCGAGGAGCCCAGAACTGAAGATAAAATTGAAATATTTGCACAACACCTGGCTTCTGTGTTCAAACCACACAACATCCACAGTAGTATTGATCCTTCACCCAGGTATCAAACTGAGCAAACAATCAAACCAGTGACCCCAATGTAGATTGCCCAAGAAATCGACAAAAGTTTGAACCACAAAAAACACCTGGCGTGTACAAGGAATTACCTCGAAAATCTGTCATTATGCTAACATATCTGTTTAATGCTTGTTTTCGACTAAGATACATTCCAAATTCATTCAAAACAGCCCAGATAATGATGCTCAAGAAACCAGCAGAAGAAGTAACGTCTTATAGACCCATATCGCTATTGCCATCCATTTCAAAACTGTTTGACAAAATACTCCTCAAGCGACTCAAGCCACTCATCAATATTCCAGACTTTCAATGTTGCTTTAGGAATAAACACTCAAGTATTAAACAGATTCACCGTGTGACAACAGCAATAGAAAAGACTTTCGAAGAAAAGAAATATTGCCCAGCTGTCTTTCTTGATGTCTCCCAAGCATTCGACAGAGTATGGCCTGAAGGTCTTATATATAAAATGAGTAAACTGTTTCCAGCAAACTATTGCCATCTACTCGAATCGTACTTGTCTGATAGAACGTCCAAAGTAACACACGAAGGAGCTCACTCTAGTTTCTATCCAATAGAAGCAGGCCTACCACAAGGAAGTTCACTGGGACTTTTCCTATACTTACAATACGCAGCAGACATCCCAACAACCAAGAACACATTCATAGGCACCTTTGCAGGTGATACAATTATAATATCAGCTGACGATAATAAAAAAAAAGCTACACAACAATCGCAACAGGCACTCAAC
Source organism: Microdon myrmicae (assembly GCA_963931805.1). Classification (NCBI taxonomy): domain Eukaryota; kingdom Metazoa; phylum Arthropoda; class Insecta; order Diptera; family Syrphidae; genus Microdon; species Microdon myrmicae. The sequence continues at coordinate 101,620,031 of OZ007501.1, read as the reverse complement.
AAACTCACGTAACATTTACATTGCGACGATCAGATAACAATATTTCTACATATCTCAACGGAATTCCAGTTCCCAAAGCAGATTCAGCGAAATATCTCGGTATACATTTGGACAGCAGACTAAACTGGAGACAGCATGTGAAACAAAAAGCTGAACAAATAAAGCTGAAACGTAGACAGATGTATTGGTTAATCGAGAATCATTCTCAACTCCATCTCTATTGTAAGAGATTGATCTATCAATCTATCATCAAGCCGATCTGGATATATGGAATCCAATTATGGGGCTGTACAAAGCAATCCAATAGAGATATAATTCAACGAATCCAGAATAAATTCCTTCGCATTATCACGAATGCCTACCGTTTTGTGACAAATAAGGAAATTTATGATGACTGTTTATGAGAACATGCGGAGCCATTTGTGCGGTGCCGCCGTACTTTTCATCCATTCATTTCAATGCCACGGCCCAGCCATACTTATGATTATGAAAGCATGCTGAGCCATTTGCCGTCGTTTCCATTCATTTGAATGCCATGTCCCACCCATAATTTATGACTGGGCAATAACAATTATATCAGCATCATGCCGCCATCACCACCAGATTCCACCAATAGGATCTGCATTTGTACGCAACCGGCAAATTCCAATTGCCATCAGCAAACATACTCAACAGCAGAGGTGATAATTGAATTGCCGCCAACGCTAAAGGGACCGCCATAAAATTACTATTTCTGTTTCTTTGTACAGGAACTTGCGTTCCTTTTTCTTTCTTTCTTTGCATCCAATAATTTGTTGTGCAATTTGTAAATGCCGATTGTCTATCAGCTTGTTTTTGTATAACGCTCTGTTAAGAGCAGATAATGTTCAATTTTTAGATGCTACCTTTGTTCTTTGTAATGTTCTGTATTTTGTTCATGTATGTAATAGTAATGCTCTGTTGCGAGCAGGGATTCTGCATTCAAGTTTTTAAATGTATGTAATAGTAATGCTCTGTTGCGAGCAGGAATCCTGTATCCAAGTGTTAAATGTAAGAGTATTAGTGTAGATATTTTTGTATATATAGGATTTTAAGCGTAAAATAAAATCAGAATGCAACCGACCACCCCGGCGTATTCTCAGCTAACCTATTTGAATTTTTTCTTACTTTTCAGGTTTTATCCTTTGAGATATTTAGTGGCGTTGCGCCCAAATATTCAGGTTTCTATTTAGATGGCTAGTGGCGTTGCGCCCAAACATCGACACAAAATTATCACACTAAGGGTGTTACACCCTAGTTGCCAGTAGGGCTTAGAAGTAGGCAAATAAAAACATCAGGTCAAAAGAGGCCTGATACAAACAATGACATAGAGATCAAATGGATTAATGAAGTTATCCAAGAATATGCTGTCAAACACGAAAGACGGCTACATAATCATACCAACGTAAAAGCGATTCAGCTCTTGGATATTACCCACGAATTGAGACGGCTAAAACGGACGAAACCTCATGAATTAACATGTTAAAATCTAACATACTAAAATCGAGTTGGAAGCTGCACACTGGTCCAGTAAAGCCTTACACGTTTTACTTCATTAAACTAAATTAAGTACAATTTAAACCTAGTATTAAATTAAATTGTTAAGGTTGTACTATTCATATCCAATAAAGGATGTTATTAAAAAAAAAAAGTTATGTGTGCCTCAAGTTCACATCGCCGGATACCGTTCCTAAATGGAAACAACTATATCGCATGGAAGACACAGATAGAATCCGTGCTTCATCGTTGACGATTCCTTCAACACGTCATGGGTTAGTTCGAACGGCCTGGGAATGGCTGGAGTAGAGCGGACGTAGTGACACGAGAAGAATTTGAACGCCCATGGAGAAGATTCCCTCAACACGTGAACGGTGAGACCAAACAGCTGGTGTAGAGCAGACTAAGTGGGACGACCGGAATTTGGACGCCCATGGGAAATTACTTATAGCAGTGGAGGCAAATATAGGTGCTTTGGCAGCAAATTTGAAAACATCGAAAGAAGTCTAGGATTTCTTATTAGAGTGCTACGACAAGGAAATCCATGCCAAAAGACTGAATAGTATCACAAACTGACCAATCGCGGAATTACCACAGGACAATAAATCACCGAATAAGTTCGCGATTTCAAAACCATTACCAACAGATTAAAGGAGTTGAGAGCTACGTTGGATGATGATTTGTTGGTTGTAGTGCTTCTCGATGGATTGTCACAAGACTACAAAGACATAAGATCTGGCTTTGATGCATATAGCAAATACCCGGAAGTTTCAAGCATTTCCACCAGGTTATTAGAAGTTGACGGGAGTAAAAGGAAGTCCCAAACAACAAGGTGCTCAGTGCCAAACATTTCATACCCCAGAGATACCAGAAGAAGTAAAATTAGTCTAAGCTGAGAGCCATAATAATAGGTTTACTTATAATTGCAGAATTAAGAATAGAAACTGATTCGACATATCTTCGTTGCTCAGAATACGACTTGCATTCGAGATTCCGTTTTAAGGGTGGAGTCTGTGTCTTCACGTGGTCCGATCGGGCTTGCCAGTGGATGGAGACATTATAACCCAATAATATGGACATGATGTGGTTAAGGGTCGTGGTGAGGAATTCTGTTTAATTTCTCTATTGTCTTTACTGATCCCCGAATGACGATCGACCAGCGACATTTTTCGAACATCTTTCACATACCGTCGACAGGATACAGATCAACCACCCAGCTTCTGAAATTGTCGTCATTGGCGATTTTAATGTGCACAATTCCGGCTGGTTGTTACATTCTAACAGGACCGACAAGGCTGGGAGGCTGGCGGAGATGTTTGCTGTAAGCCACAACTTGACTCAACTCGTGGGGGAGCCATCGCGAGTGTCGGAAAAACGAGGTGATTATGCGAGCACGATGGGTCTGGTTTTGAAAAAAAAAAAAAAAAAATTAGTGGCGAGAGGGCCGACTTTTGTGAGACAAGGACAGATGTATCCTTCATCTTGTCTCTGACTTCTGATCATCTTGTGATAACCAGAATCACCCACATCCGTGAGGATGTTGGGCTCGGTCTCGCGATATCTGAAAAGAAAAGAAAAAAGTGGGGATATCCAAGGATAGTGTGGACAGTGTTAGTCCAGGTGTTCTCTAACTACTTGTATAGAGGGATGGTGGGAAAGAAATCGTACAAGACCGGTAAGTCTTGGGTGCGGTAGTAAACGCAGATCACGTCTTTGGCGACTGATAATCTGCGCTTTGGTCGGTGTGTATGTTTGTGTTTGTGCCGTCTTGTACTGTGCGGGTCTGGTTTTGACATCTAAGCCGAGCATTTATACCATGGAGATTGCTGTGCGACTGGGAAACTCGGGCCACTACTTGGTATCTGTCGCGCAACCACTTGCATTTCAAGCGAATAACCGGTCTAAGCAGCTTCGCCATGTATGGAGGTATGGGGCTGCCAACTGGAACGATTTCCGAGATTTCTCCACTTCCTTTCCGTGGTCGCAGGTGTGCTTTGGAGAATCTAATGTTTACGGATGCGCGGAGTCGGTCACAGAGATTATTCTTCTCGGGATGGAGATCTACATTCCGCATTCCACCATACAAAGTTCATCTGATGAACCTTGGTTTGATAAAAAATGCGGGCAGATTACAGCGGCAAAAATATAGCTTTTAAACAATTACGCTCCAATCCCACCAAGGTTAACAGAACGAATTTCGTTAGAAGCAGAAACGCGTGCAACCAAGCGATTGATACCGCGAAGAAGGCTTACAACGACAGAGTCACTAGTAGACTCCTTGATTGCCCGATTGGTTCGCGTGCCTCTTGGTCAATGGCAGGGACTGTCAGCAGTAACTTCGCTTCCTCCCCCTTTCCCCCGTTAGTGAAGGGTAGCGGGACGTTAGCCACAAATTTAAAAGACAAAGCTGTGTTCGCGAATTTATTTTCCGCGAATTCAAACCCCGATGCCGGTCTTTTGGAGCCACCTGTGACCACACCGGTCTTCGATACGGGATGTCAGGTTCCGTCCACGTAGTATTCAACGCATTCTACGTGGACTGGACTCTAGGAAGGCGACCGACCCGGACGGAATACCAGCAATAGTCCTTAAGGACTGTGCTCCAGAACTATCGCCGGTTCTTGGCAGACTCTTTCGCTTATCTTATGATCGAAGGACCTTTTCTGCCTGCTGAAAAGTCGCTCGAGTTCAGTCAATCTCAAGGAGGGGAAAAAGGTGTCTCCCACTAAATTACAGACCGATAGCATTACTGTCTATGTTATCTAAGGCAATGAAAAAAGTCATCAATGCCGAGTTAATTAAGTATTTGGAGTGCAACGGACTTCTGAATGATCGTCAATACGGATTCCGTGGCAGACCTTTTGACACTTATAACCGATATATGGACATCTGCGATTGAGCGGCATGGCGAGTCAAGGGCGGTCGCATTGGATATCTCCAAGGCTTTTGACCGCGCCTGGCACGGGATATTGTTGAGCAAACTTCGTTCATATGGACTTTCCCAGCAGCTTTGGGACTGGACGAAGAGCTTTCTCGAGAATCGATCGATCCGCGATGTTGTAGACGACCAGTGTTCGGATACGTATCATGTTAATTCCGCAGTGCTTCAAGGTTCTATTTTGGTTCCAACCTTGTTTTTGCTTCACATAAATGATTTATTGGAAACAACCGATAACAAAGTGTTCAGTTTTGCGGATGATAGTACGCTTGTTTCCTTCTTCTTGGTGGTTCGGCCGATTGGTGCATCAACGTCACACCAGCTGAGATGTAGACAGATTGACTCTCTGAATCGAGATCTGGATAAAGTCCTGCAGTGTGGAAAGGCCAATTTCGTCCACTTCAATGCAGCGAAAACACAATATACAATACATAGCTGATAATGAATGGCCAGACCCTAGAGTCTGGGGAAAGCTTGAAACTGCTCGGCGTCATGGTCTGTGGGAATGTATCATGGCATAAACACGTGTCCAGCATCGCCAGGTCAGCCTCAGGAAAACTGAGCTATCCTTTTAGAGCCCAGAAATATTTTACTCCGACCCAACTTCTTCTCCTGTATAAATTCCAAATTAGACCCGTGATCGAATATTGCTCTCATGTTTGGAGCTCGGCTCCTAAACATACCCTCGACCTACTTGAGAGCATACAGAGACAAGTGATCCGCCTGATCGGGGACTCGCGGCTGACGCCGGGACTACAGTCGCTATCACATCGAAGGCGCGTAGCCGACCTCTGTCTGTTATACAGATATTATCACGGGAACTGTTCTTCGGAGATTCGTGGTATTGTTCCACGCAGTACGGCTTATACGAGGGTTGCCTTTTATATTTCGGGATTAGAGAACAAAAACAAATATTGATCATCGAAAATCACTTTATTGTTTTTCAAAATATTCCCCATGAAGATCTATACACTTTTGCATGCGTTTGAACCAATTGTCGAAGCACTTTTGCCACTCTGATTGAGGTATCTCCAACACATGCATTCTGAATGCAGCAACCGCTTCTTCAGGTGTCGAAAAACGTTGACCTCTCAGTTTGTTTTTTACGTACGGGAATAAAAAGAAGTCATTCGGTGCCAAGTCAGGACTATACGGCGGATGACCCATCAAATCGATGTTTTGGGTGCTCAAAAATGCAGTTGTCGCAGCCGATGTGTGAGAGCTCGCATTGTCGTGGTGAAGAGTGATCCGTCTTCGGCGGTTGGTTTTCCTGATTTCTTGGAAGACAACTGGCAAACAAATGGTTGTGTACCACTCAGAATTGACTGTTCTGTGTTGTTCTAGTGGTACGGTTGCGACATGTCCAGTTTTTCCGAAAAAACAGGCGACCATTTGCTTGGAAGTGCTTCGTGCGCGAACAACTTTTGTTGGATTTGGCTCATCTTGAAACACCCAGACAGTCGACTGCTGTTTACTTTCGGGCTCATACGCGTAAATCCACGATTCATCACCTGTCACGATGTCATAGACGTGTTTCGAAGCACCGCGACCGTATTTTTTGAGCATTTCTTTCGACCAATTGACACGAGCCTTTTTCTGGGCGATTGACAAATTGGGCGAACAAATTTTTTTGACAGTCAAATGTTTATGCAATATTGAATGTATGCTGGTCCCACTAACGCCTAAGGTTGTCTCAATCTCACGATAGGTCACATGACGATCTTCCAATATCAGTTCGCGCACAGCATCAATGGTTTTCGGAACAACAACTGATTTTGGACGACCTTCACGAAATTCATCTTGGAGTACCATACCATCGATAAACACTGGTCCTTGATGGAGCTTCATCGCCAAAAATTGAATTAAGTTCATCCATGCACTGTTGCTGAGTTAATCCACGCCGAAAGTTGTAAAAAATAATCGCACGAAAATGTTGACGATTTAATTCAATTTTTGGGCCGAGATGAATCTTTTAAGTTACTGTAAACAACACAAATAGCGCTCGTATGTCAAAACGTTCTGAGTGCGTATAACCTCAAAAATGTCCAACTTTACGACAGAGTTGTCAATTGCCGGATTACAACACTAGGGTTGCCAAATCCCGAAACATAAGAGGCAACCCTCGTATGCGCTTATGGGTTAGGTTATATTTATTTTTGGTGGCTCAGACGGAACTCACCGCAAGGAGAAATAATTCTCTGTAACAGACATATATCGAAAGGAAAAACCAGTTATTGATATAGTTGCTCTGGCAGCTCGTTATCCGGTGATTGTTAGTATTGGTCCGCGCAATTCCGTGCATATGCCCTCCACAAGACACTCCGACGGATCGCAGCAGTTTGCGGTTCATCTCCCAACGGCGCGAACATCCCTGTATCAGAACTCGTTCCGGTACAGAGCGGGGAAGCTGTGGAATTCCCTCCCTGCTCAAGTATTCCGGAGCGTTACAACCTGCAACTGTTCAAAAAGAACTGCAGCAGTTATTTGGCGGCATCTCGTAGCGCCATGTCGGCGCTATAGGTTCGCCTCTCCCGAGAGAAGTATAATAAAAAAAAGAGGGATAACTCATGACAGATTCATCTGAACTTCAAGAACCAAGTATTTTCTGGTATTGTCTACCTATGTATGTAAAGCTCGTTTCTGGACGATGTAAAAAAACAAAAATTTCAATTTTGGGCGGAGTTGTGAAAAAATGCCTAAAAATTTGCACCGCGTATTGCCTTGGAAAATTAATTGTGATAAAAAAAAGAATCCTTCACTCAAGCACTAGACAATATCTCATCTTGAAGAAGTGTACAAAATTTGAACAAAATCGGTTTATAACTCTTTGAGAAATCATGGCAACCGACTTCAAAACTAGAGTTTCGAGAAAAATGCGAATGAAGTTTCAAACTGAAATCACATGAAGAAAAAACAATGTCCCCAAGTTGCATAGAATCGTCGATTCTGGCACCATAAAGTAAATAACCTACTGCAGCCCCAACATCCATTAATTGCCCTCAGGAATTGAAAGCAAGCAAGAACAGACAATAGCTAAGCGCTGCCTGAATATATCTGCGACGCGCTAGGCTAACGTGGCCTGATGGGAGGAACTTCCGAAGGCTCCACCTCTTAGAATCTCACTCCAATCAATTTAATTTTTTGGAGAATATTCTGGACATGTTGTACTATTTAATAAAACAAACAAAAAAGTCGAATTTTTGAAATGTTCAAACCCACCTAACTCGTTAACGTGAAGATAGCAGCACTCGTCAATAAGCAATTGCAGGGGGTATTGGATGATGACCCAACTCGAGCTCAACGGCAATTAGCAGAAGCGTTACATGTGTCATAAGAAACAATCAGCAGACGTTTACGAGCAATGGGGAAAACCAATACCAGGTGAATGCATACGTCTTTTCCATCTTTTAAGAGATGGCGCCAGCGAAAAGTACGCAACACACAGCAACACTTGTGAAAAACACCTTGAAACCGCTTGGGTGGGACATCCTTCTGCGCCTGCCGTACTTCCCAGACTTGGCGCCATCTGACTACACCTCTTCGCATCAATGGGGCACGCGCTCGCAGAGCTGCACTTCAGCGATTTCGAGGAAATGGGAAAATAGCTCGACGAATGGTTTGCCGCGAAAGACAAGAAGTTTTTCTGGCATGCTATTCATAAATTACCCGAAAGATGGGCGCAAACATGTAGAAGCTGGTAGCCAACATTTTGAATAAAAAAAATTAATTTCACTAGAAAATTACGTATTTTTTTTACCAAAGAAACCGGAATAAACGTATGGATACACCTAGTATATATATATTTTTTGAAGAATATTCTAGACATCTACTATTTAATAAAACAAACTAAGAATTCGAATTTTTGAAATTTTCAAACCCACCTAAACATTTAATGGTATCACAGGAAACCCCTTTTGTATGAGGGTGGCCTGAAAAGTTTCCAGTTTCCCCAACGTGAAGATAGCAGCATTCGTCAATAAAAGTGATTGTAGTTGTGTTACTCGCCAAAATGTCAGCCAATTTGGACGCGTAGTTTTTATGTAACAGTCCTTTGAGTGAGTCGATGTGTGTTTTTGTGAAAATGGAGAAAATTGAGTATCAAGCTGTCATTAAATTTTTGTTTTTGAAAGGCAATACCCCTACGTAAATCAAAGATGAGTTGGACTCTGCACCATCATTTACCACAGTGAAATTTTGGGCAGCTGAATTTGAACGTGACCGTGAGAGCTTGGGAGACGATGAACGTTCGGGATGTCCAAAAACTGCTACAATTGACGATAACATCGCTAAAGTTTACCAAATGGTGCTAGACGACCGCCGAATTAAAGTGAGAGCGATAGCAGAGACTATGAAAATGTCCAAAGAACGCGCTTGTCACATATTAAATCAAGATTTAGGCATGAGAAAGCTGTCCGCGAGCTGGGTGCCCCGTTTGTTCACGTTAGACCAAAAATGCTATCTCACACCCTCAGCGGTTGCCATGGCGAAAATCCACGAATTACGATCTGAACTGCTTGATGTTACGGACCTCGCGTCCATGTCCTCGCCCAACACCCAATAATTCCCGCAAATTTCCCCCCTCTGTCTGTAAAGGGAAGACAAATCGTCAAGTAGCTAATTTGCATAAACTACTTTATGCAATTTCTACTTGACAGGAAAATAATAAAAAACGGCGTTGGCGTCAACGGCAAAAATTAAAATTGATTCGATTCGGCGTTATTGAACAGTTGACAAGCTACTGCTTCAAGCAAATAAGTAAAAGCCAAAATCAGCAAGTTCCTCAAACGGTTGCGCATTTACCTAAACAAACTATTCAGCCGCCAGTCAATAACATACAACAACAAGCTGAACAGGGAAGTACATCCACTTTACTTACAAAAAAAAAGTACCTTTAAATATATTTAAATATATTACCAATATATTTTAATTAAATTGTGAATATATCTACAAGATTGACCATCCGCCTTACTCATCAGATCTAGCCCCAAGCGACTTTTTGTTCCCTAATCTAAAAATTGCGATCGGGGGACGGAGATTTTCGTCAAATGAGGAGGTAATCACCTTCGTGAACAGTTATTTTGCAGAAAAACGCCGAGTTCTATTTGGGCGGGTTAGAGAGATGGGAGCATTGCTGAGAGAAGTGTGTAGAGTTACAAGGAGACTATGTAGAAAATAAAAATTAATTTAAAAAAAAAAGTCTTGTATCTTTGTTAGGTCGGACCCTTTTCAGACCACCCATATACGTGCTTACAATAAATAAATAGAAAAACCAAATCCGCAGTTAAACTTGTACCATAGTTCTGTATCCGGAGCTGGGACAATATTTTAAAATAATTGGCTCACCATAGTGAAAATAAAACATCGTGATTTTCTTACTTTATACAGTTTTTAGTTAGATCTATTTTCTGAGAAAATAAACGATTACACGAAGGTATACATGTAATTTATGAATAGTTAAATCAGTGATTATAATAGTCTCCTCTCGAGTAAATAATTCAAAATGAACGGACGTTAGAATCCTTGATTTTAAATTTAAAGTTGAATTTAAATGCTATATATAAATTACTGAGCATTAAAATGAAAGATTCTTTTAAAGAACTATTTAGTTAAGCTTGTAAGGTTTTTTTGTTTTATTTCAATATAACTGTTTTTTAAAAACTATTTGTTTTGCTCATTTTTTATGTTGTTTTCCTTTCGAAATATTTATATAAATATATTTTTATGAAATTTGCCGATAGCGACAAGGCTGCATTGCTCGACAAAGATACCTATCTAAAGGGGAAGGAAAACAATTAGTATTATCATATCATTAAAAAAAAGAAGGGAAAATTAAAAAAAATACGTGCACTCTCCTGTTTTTTATTTGAGTAACTTAAAATTTATTAAAAACCTGCTACTTTTTTTTATATGTTTTGTATCCCCCTTGTGAGTTTTCTTTGCCACATTTAACAAACGACTAAATAAATGTATAAGGATGAGATTATGTCTCACCCTTGCAACTATCATCTCCGTCGATGTAGTCTGATTCCTCTCCATTAACTTCATCGTCTTCGTCATCATCATCATCATCATCATCGGTTGGCTGGTCATCTTCAGTTTCTAAATCGAAATCATCATCATAGAAACTTGTCATGTCTAATGTTGGCTCTTGGGACATTTTCTGTGCTGGCTTAATACAATAATCCTCTAGTGTTGTAGGCACTGTGATACCTTCTTTTCTAGCTTCAGCATTCGCAGCCAGTGCTTGTTTTCTGATTATATTTGGATATTCATTGTCTTTCCCCTAAAAATAAATTTAGATTCAAAAAATTGTCATTATTACGTTAATTGTATTTATTTCATTTTTATTTATTAATAATTAATAATTAAGGGACACGATGCAAAATAAGAATGATTACATAGACTGAGAGGATACATCGGAGCCTAGAAGCTATGCATATGATTTGGATAATTCCAGTTGTCACCCGTATCCTTTGAAGATTACCACATTCAAGTCCCCACAGTGTGACATGACCGCATGTACCAGATGCATTTGTCAGTCACAGTGCAAACGTCGTCAGCATCGACGCAAGCGGACGGACGTAAAAGAAAACAAAAAGGTGCATACAGTGCGTGACTGAGTGAAGACAAAAAGAGTAGCACGCTTAAGTGTGAACGGGTGAGCGTGTGTGCATGGGGAATATTTGTCCTGTGTAAGTGTTACGCAATGCAGTAAGTATTAAGATAAACCTACATACACACCTACATAACTAACAAGTGGTCCATAATATGGACGAAGAACAATCTAATTTAAAATAAGTGCTATGGAGAAGGCAGAATCCATAGCTGAATCCCCAGCTGACCTTCGCTAATTTCCCAAAATTAATGACATAGACACTATTTTTTTTTTGTCCTGTACGAACCCAGAAGTTCATGGCCTCCCTGACTCGACTCCGCCATTGTTCCCTGTCCTGTACACTCTCTTTCCACGCTTGGCCATCCGATCCGATTGTAGCGGTTCTAAGAACCGCCACAACCAATTATAGGTTGAGGTGTCCTTCCGCCAAGGAATATACTTACCGGTATTCATTACACGTGCCCACAGACACGTGTCCCAATAGCCGGTGATCACACCTGTAACAAAGGTTATAAGGAATTGTAACAACGTTGACCCGACATCAAAAAGCAAGGAACTTAACGTTCCAAAAGCTTCCAATATCCAGTTCAACGTTTCATCCATCACATTCAAAAAACAATTGAAAAGTCCAGAAATGCATAATCTTCAGTTCCGAACATCTGCACGATGTTTCCATGGAATACCATGTCGGTAATTAAACCGAACAAGGGATTCATACTCGGTGTTACTGGTAGACGGCGTCTCGATTATGTTGCGAGCACGGATTGCCTTATTTAATAAGTGGATTTTATTTTTTATTTTATTCTACAATACGATTTGCTCCGTTAAGATCTCTTTGTTTATTACCTTTAGGCCGGACGCTGCACTGAACTGAACTGGTTGCACTCTCCAACTGCCGCTGCTTTTATCCCCCTTTTTGTCCTCGTTCTCTAGTTTGCGGATTGTCAAAAGAACCAAAGAGCGAATGGTATAAATAGCCGATCTTCGGTGTGCCAGTCAGCGGTCGTGTGCTGCTCCATCCTTAGCTTCGTATGTTACGTCGCCAACACTCGGGTAGCTAAATGCAATTAGCACCTAAATCGCTTGTAGGACATAATGCAAAGGCACGCTTATGCAAACAAGGCATATCGTTTAGCTGCCGCCCCGTGGTCATACAATCATAAACTCATAACACTATCCCTGATAGATGTTTATGATGGAAAAGGCAAGCATTACTGATCACATAGTCCTTTGTATCCATCTGAATAGTATGAGAACCCTCGTTTCTCAGGCCAGATGGGAAAAACAAACAATGCATAGAAAATGATTGGAGAATAAGCGGCGGCATCCGATCAACACACAAAGGGACGAGATACCGACCACCAACAACTAATGGTAATGATGATGATAATGATCATCAGGAAGATTTCTCTTTTTTTACAGAGACTATGGGAAATGCCGCTAACAGATACTGTGGGAAATTCTGTTAGCAGATTGGATTGGGAAATTTTCCTTTGCAGATGCGGGTTGATTAATGTGAACCGGATATTTTAGTTAGGAGATACAATTAATCTATATCGAGCATCGGTCCAGAAGAGTACGGTTAGAGAACTCCGACGAGGAGGTATCCGCGCAGCAAAATTTTGAAAAGTGAAAAGTAACGTCGAGTGTCGAACGTACGTGCGGTGCAACGAAGTACTTCGAAATCGTAAACCATAAAACTTTAGCTCAGTGACTTGTGTTTCTTTCGTTGGCTCTTAACGGCAATTACACCATCATAAACAATAAAACTTTAGCTCAGTAACTTGCATTGTGCAACAGCAAAACAACATTTGTTAATAAAGAAAAATAAAGATTCGAAGAACAAATATCTCCGTGTTTAATTGGTGACAGCGTCGCCCTGGTTTCGTTGGATTTTGTTTTGCTTCGGACAGTGTTTGGCGGAACATACTATCAACATACAACTAAAAGGTAAAAACTCGCCAAAGTGGTGACAAACCGACGCGAAAAACAATTATAAAGTGAACACGCGCCAAAAAACAAGAAACACGCGCGGAGAAATAAACAGTTGCACATCCGCGAAAAACCTTCGATAGTTCTCACTTTCTCGTTCTTCTCGTCCTCCTCCGAACTGGAAAGTTTCTCTCCTTTCTGCTCCCAGCAAGTCGAATTACACGTAGGATCCTCTGGTGTAGGCCCATCCTTTTAATATCTTTGGAAATCAGATAGCATCCTTTTGTGCTAGGCCCTTTCCTCTGTCATATCTTTGGAACCAGCAGATCGTTTCGCCGCATTCCTCTATTGAAAACGTCCCCTGAAAAGGGAAAAAACAAACGCGAGCCCCCACCACTAAAGCGACCTGCGCACCGAGCGACAGATTTACGACGCGAACCTTCAAAAGTAGATGCCAATCACGAGGTCGCAACCTCCAGTAGAGACAGCGAAAATGGCAACTAACAGGGACCCTTCCCCGACTGCATCTCAACCAGCTCCCTTTCTGGAAGCCGACGTATCCTCTCAGACTGACCGCCGTCCACGTGGGCGCAGCCTGAAGTTACCAAACTTTACGTCCGACGTTCCTATTTCTACGCCGAACAGACCTTCAACTGGTAACTCGAGACCTGGATCCATCCTTGCTCACGTACGCGAAAAATTTAATAAAGACTCCATCACCTCGACCCTACACCACATTTAAAGATATGGTGATAAAAGCATATAGGGAAACACCCCAAAATCGTATGCGACGTCTATTGTGGCAAACAGACACCGTGGAGATGCGATCGTCCCAACGTGCCGCCCATTTCCGCGCAATGGCCGCGACAGATATCTCGGATCAAGCCTTAGCTGTTATCTTTAGGGAAACCTTGCTTGAATATGTGCAAGCAATCGTCGCCCCCCTAACGGATTCAACTCTCGACGAACTTGCACAACACGCCGAGGCAGTTATGGCCACGGATCGATCCCGAGTGGATCTCCAGTTTCCCCAGGCGACGACACTCCTCCAAATTCCACCCCAACCCCAGCCACGAACTTCCACGGTAATTCACACCCACTTAACGCAGCCAAGCAGTGAACACGACAGCTTGAGACTGCAGATCCGACAGCTGCAAGCGCAACTCAGCAGTCTCAGTGTCGGAAATCCTTCTTGGGTAGGCCGTGGCGGAGCGCGACGCCGAAGTAGGTCGCGCGAAAACACAAGACGCGGGCGTAGTAGATCACGTACGCCAGACAATCCGAACACCGCTGGCAGGTGTTATTACCACTCCAGTTTCGGTGCACATGCCAGAAAGTGCAGGCAACGCTGCAATTGGTCGCAAGTGCCACCGATACAGTCTAGTTCTTTAAACTAGAACTGCCGACCGTAGAAAAAGCGCAAACGGCCGGCAACCCCAAATTAAGTCGCTTATCGATATCACGTCGGGGTCACCAATTATAGCGTTTGGACAATGATAGTGAAGAACGTGTGATTCGAACTGACGCTATGACAGTTAGAATCACCAGAAAGTTCCTTTCTATTACTTTAAACATTAAAGGCCACCAAGGAAAAAGACTCCTCTTGCTCCGCCGCCTAGAATACAACTCTTTTCTCTACTCTCAAAAACACACTATCCCCAACTGACTGTAAAACATCAACCGGAAAGAAAAAACAACAAAACACGGCCAGTAGCCTGATGTGTTACGCTCAATTTTTGGTGATTCTAACTGTCATAGCGTCAGTTCGAATCACACGTTCTTCACTATCATTGTCCAAACGCTATACGATCTCCTCAAGGTCAAACCTAACATTGTCCTCCCATCTCCGTGGCGGCCGTCCTGTCGGTCTCTTTCCCGTTGGTCTACCGTCAAGAATTCTACGCACGGTCCTATCATTTCCCATTCGCGTAATATGTCCAGCCCATCTTAATCTTCGCGCCCTGATTACTCTCACTATTGTAAGTTTCCAGTATAGCTCTTCCAATTCGTGGTTGTGGAGTTTCCTCCATTGTCCTGCCTCCTCGTCGAATTTATCGCCAAAAATACCCCTTAAAACTTTATTCTCAAATACGCGAAATTTGTTTTGTTCCCGTTTTGTGAGAGCCCATGTTTCGTATCCGTATAGAGCAATAGGCATGATTATGGTTCTATATACCGGAGCTTTATATTGCGTGATAGCAGTTTGGATTTCAGCAGTTTATTGACTGTGTGCCAACTAGCGTTGTCAGAGTGTAGTCTTTTGTTAATTTCCCTCGACATTTCGTCATTGGTCGTCAGTATTGTTCTGACATAGACATTATGAGTGGCAATAGTGATGGCGAAGATATTCATTCAGTATTCAAGAGCTGGAAACCAATTCGAAGAATTGGCCGTTAGCGAAACAATAACGTACACCAGCTCCGTTCATTCCAACCTTGACCTGGAAAATAGGGCTGTCCAAAACCATATTGTGCTAAACAATGAACTTAACAATTGGCGCCTCAAAAGTCGGAGTTTCATTTCATTTAGTGAAAACAATAGAGCAGATTCCCCTCTTAGAAATCTGCACACGAGTACATTTGTGCACAAGGATGAACTTACGAACATCCTTAGATACATTAAGAACAAGAAATCTTCTAGAATAGATAGTATTCCAAACATTGTTCTAAAGCACTTGCCTCTTGAAGCAGTGAAGGTGTACACTGCATTATTCAACAACGCTCTAAATAATGCATATTAACCAATCCGTTGGAAAACTACAGTAGTCCATCCGATCTCCAAAAAGGCAAAGACAGGAACAATCCAGCCAATCTTCGTTCGATTAACTTGCTTCCAAACTTCAGCCAGGTATTCGATAAAATTATAAATAATGCATTGATTGGTGTGACGAAAATTGTATCATTCCAAACAATCAATTAATTTTAGATCGTCACACGATACAGTTCACGCTGGGACAAAACTTATTTCATACATACAGTAGAATAAGTCAAAGCGTCAATACACACGACAAAAAAAATTAAAGAGATGAAACGAGGAAAGCCCCTTATATATATATATATATATATATATATATATATATATATATATATATATATATATATATATATACATATACATATATATATATATATATATATATATATATATACATATACATATATATATATATATATATGTATATATATATATATATATATACATATATATATATATATATATACATATATATATATATATAAGTGCGGGTAGGGGGGAACAGACAGGGCAAAGTCACTGATTGCTTTTAACCCGACGAAGGCCAGGACGATCTTTGTCCCTGTTCAATCCAAGTTGACATGCAGTTTCCACGTGACATCCCCGGATAGCTACTTTGGCACCCGCCAAGTAGTGACCCAGTGCATGCGGCGACATTCTGAGAAAGTTTGGCGCAAGGCTAATAACCTTGCCCGGAAAAACAAATTATTATGGACAATTTAACAAGCCTCGGGTATGGGCCGGATACACGACGACGACCTCGCAAACGAAAATGGCTAAATGATTTGAGAATTTTCTGCTGCACCGCAGCTAGCCGATGCCCTGTCCGACTATAAGGTTGACATAACAGCATTAGAAGAAATAAGATGGACAGGGAGTGGTGTTATTCAAAGGAACGAGTAGGACATTTATTACAGCTGTCATGCAAAACACCATGTGCTCGGGGTAGGCTTTCTAGTCAGCCAAAAACTGAAGCCTGCTATCATCGGCTTTAATGCAATAAACGAAAGGCTATGCACTCTTCGCGTGCGGGACAAGTTTAAGAACATAAGCCTTGTGGCGACTCTAACAGATACACACACAATTCACAAGCAAAATAGTGCTGAGCACCGAACAAGAAAATACATCAGAGCCGTATACCATAGCGATAACAAAAATAATTCACATCAGTGGAGTATAGTCGAGTTTAAAAATCAAATTCTAAACACGGTCAGTAGCCTGATGGGTAACGCTTAGGTAAAATTTTTTGGTGATTCAAACTGTCATAGCGTCAGTTCGAATCACACGTTCTTCTTCACTATTATTTCAAACGCTATAGCCTCATAAACGTTCACGGACCTACAGAGGAGACTCCTGACGACGAAAAAGAAGAATACTACGAGAACGTCGAACGGACCCTCAATGCCTACCCAAGATACGATGTGAAAATCGTTCTTGGTGATTTGAATGCGAAAATAAGTCGGGAGCCGGTTTTCTGGCACTACGCAGGTTTCCATAGTTTGCATGAGAACACTAATGACAATGGACTACGAGTCATCGAACTGGCAGCATCAAAAAAACGTTGTCGTTGCAAGTACTAGGTTTCCGCGTAAAGATATCCACAAAGCCATTTGGGTATCACCCGATGGAGCCACTCGCAACCAAATTAACCACGTGTTGATAGATCGCCGCCACTCCTCGAGCCTGATGGCGGTGCGAACGTACCGAGGTGCCAACGTCGACTCGGATCACTATCTGGTTGGAACACACCTGTGGTCATGCGTTGGGACACGCCCTTGAAGAGCTCGATGGAAAGAGAGTAAGTCCTGAGACCAGAATGTCGGGTACGCGAGGAAAAATACAAAGAGCTCAGAAGATCTGAAAAAATACTCCACAGACAAAAGAAAAGTGTATGGGAAAAAATCTAGTCTGTAAAATGCAAATAAGTAGAGAGCGAGGACCGCACCAGGCGCGGAAGTTCTGTGGGGATTCTCTATACCACATGGAGAACCAACCCACAATTCCAACCAATTTTGACCGCAAACAGCGCGTCACCATAGCCCAAACCGGCAATAGCACACACCTCCTAATATGCAACAGCATCCGTACCCAAATCTGCAATTGCATACACCCCCAAACTTACCAAGAATCCATTTCCCAAGCTGTAATAAAATGCATATTCAAATTTACAACGGAATACTAACCATCTCCTCCAACTGCATCAAACCGCATATAATTTTTCTCAAAAAACCACTTCGGTTAATTTCCTATTTAAATTATATTTCTTGCTTGCAACCAAGCATTTCTAATTTCCCTCGAAATTCATTCCGGCTCATTTCCTGTTTAAACTATTTCCTCGCTTGTAACCAAGCAACATTTAGTTTCCCCGAAAATGATTTCGGCTCCCATCCTACCCAATACCAATTCCCCTTACTGGTAAGCCCCCAGCACGATGCGTTGCATTTCCGCGAAACAACCATCGCAATGACCAAGACCCATATTCCCTTGTCTAACCGACAACTCATGCCCATACTTGGTCGCGTTTCCAAACCAATTTCCCAGTATACATAGCGACAGAGGAATTTAACTCAGACTGTACGGCAGTGATTCTCTGGAACCAAATCCCCTACGCAAGCATAACAACCCTTTTCGAGTTTCTAGTAAGTGGCAGTGGGTTTATTTAGCTATGACTCCACTGCCACGACGCGATGAACTTTTTCTTGCCTTTAACGAGTCAGTCGAGTCACAGCCACCACTGAGCGCTCATGGCTCTTCCGTCAGCCCAGTCGAGTTTCGTTACCCAAACCGTGCACACGAGTCCGGTGAACCCGTAGAAAGGCGCAACATAATCTACCGTTTATGCGATGTATCCTTTGAAGTATTTACGGGTTGCTAAGAAATTTTGAGTCGATAAGCGTTCCCGAGTGTAAGGTATCGTCGAGTGCAATACCCTTTAGAGTACATACTAATTACAGTACTGAACTAAGTGATTAATTATGAGTATACATGTGTAGACAATATCGTTATCTGGTCAGTGAGGAGTAATACGCCAACGGACTCGAAGTTATGTAAAACACAACTTTAAGATTCGGATAACAGTTTAATAACCTTTGTATAGATTCATCACAAAGTTAAATAAAAGATCAGTTGGACTACCAAACAAGCCGCGTTTTCATTTTTGCTTCTTCTTGGAGGACAGTATCGACGGAACCGTTGACTATTCTGTTGCGAAATCCTGGTGAACGGCCTTCGGCGAATTAGACTATGGAAGTTTAGTGAACCCCGCGCCCCTGACGGCGCCACGGCCGAACTTACCCACAGTTCTACCAAATAATCCGCAGTATGACGCCGTACAAACTACGCTGCACTTACTGCAAGGATAAAGAGGGTAATCTGATCATCGATCTTGAATGCATTCTGGAGCGATGGGAAGTGCACTTCAATGAATTGCTAAATGGTCAGCTTATAGCGTTTGCGACGATAGTGAAGAGCGTGTGATTCGAACCGATGCTATGACGGTTCCGTTCCATTGTATCTGTCCATCTATCAGTATCACTGCACCTTCTTTTATTAAAGGCTTCTGCAGAAGAAGACTTGAGAGAACCACGTCAGCGTTCACCTAAGAAATGCTTCTGATAATATCTGATTTTAATGCTATAACGTTTTTGCGACGATAGTGAAGAACGTGTGATTCGAACTGGCGCTATGACGGTTAGAATCACTAAAATGTAACCAATGCTCAACACATCAGACCACTGCCGCGTGTACGAATTCGATTTCTAAACTCAAGTACACTCAACTGATGTGGGATTGCTATGTTATTGCTTGGTATACGGGTGATGCTTTTTCTTATTCGATTTTCGTTCGGTGTTCTTCACTATTTGCTTTTGTATTGCGTGTGTATCTGTTAGAAACGCTACAAGCTCACAGAAGAATTGGAGGCTTCACCAATGCAAGATCAAGACCAAATGCTGCCAATCATAGCGTCCTTTCGAATCACACATTCTTCACTATCGTAGCAATACACTATAATTGGTGACCCCGACGTGATCTGTATACACAACACACAACCTCCCATAGATAAACAAAACAACCTCCGCAAAAGTAAATATGACGCGATCTGCTCCCTGAGGGATGAATTAAATAACAACCCATGGAGCAGCGCCTACAAGATAGTCATGAAAAGACTACAGAACAACAGTAGTCAAATGCAAAAAAGTAAAACTGACATGGCCAGAATTGTTGCTGTCCTCTTCACGCAGTGTGATGAGATGTTGAGAGTGCAAGAGGAATGGAGTATCACTGAAGGAGAGATAACTCCCGTGACCAGCGAAGAGGTGCCTTGGCTGCAAGGGTTGTCAAAAAAAAAAAACAAGACCGCGGGATTGAATGGTATCCCAACGCTGTAGTGAAGACTGCTTTAAAAAAAAGCCAGAAGTCATCAGCAGTCTCTTCACAACCTGCCTTCAAACAGGACAATTTCTCAAACGATGGAAAAAACAGCTCTCTGAATCGCAGTATGGGTTCCGGAAAGGTAGATCAGCCGGTAGGGCACTCTCTGTGGTGTGCGACATCGCTCGCTACTTGGTGCGTATACTAGCAAACTATCTCTCGGATAGAAGACTGCTCTATGATACAGATGAGGGACCACAGGAATATAAAATAACAGTGGGTGTACCTCAGGGATCTGTATTAGGTCCGCTGTTATGGAATATAATGTATGATGGTGTTCTCAGGGTCAATGCACCAGAAGGGGTTAGAATCATTGGATACGCAGATGATTTGGCAATAGTGGCCGTAGCTAAACATCTAGATGACCTGGAGAATATTTGCTCCCAAGCAATCCAGAGCATTAAATGCTGGCTAGATATGGCCGGACTGAAACTAGCTGGACATAAGACGGAGGCAGTTTTAATAAGCAGCGGCAAGAAAGTTGAACATCTTGGTTTGGAAATAGAAGGACAAATAATCAGATCCCGTCCCTATATTAAATATCTTGGTATTATACTCGACAACAGGTTGACTTTCAAGGAACACTTGAGGAAAACGAGTGAAAAAACGGCAAGAGTATGCAAAGTATTACCGAGACTGCTACCCAATGTTGGAAGACCCCGGCCCCACATAAGGAAACTCATAACCAGTGTCAACACCTCCATTATAATCTATGCAGCTCACATATGAGTAGGGGCACAGTATAAGGCGTACATGAGGGGAGTGAACTCCGCACATAGACTGGCATCACCAAGAGTATGCTGTGCATTCCGAACGGTATCCGAAGATGCCATAAATATTTTGGCCGGGAGGATACCACCTGACATTGGAGATAAAGAAAACGCTGCATCGCATGAGGTCTCCCAAGAGAATCGTCGGAGAATGCGGTCACAATTGGAGCTCTCAAGCCTAAGAGAATGGCAACGAAGTTGGGATTCTTCCACCAAAGGAAGATAAACCCACACCATGATACCAGATATAGAAACATGGGTGAAAAGAAAACATGACGAGCTGAATTACTACTTGGCTCAGCTAATATCAGAACATGGATGCTATCGGCAATACTTGCACAAGTAGAAGCATGTGAATCACCCACACTGCTTGTATTGCGAAGGCAAAATAGAAAATGTGGGACACGTACTCACAGCGTGCGTGAGATTCGAGACCGCACGAACGATTTTGTAAAGACATATGATACGGACAGTTACTCATGCTGACTTCAAAACAGGCATGGTCCGTAACAAATGGTATTCTTTGTGAAATGATGCAGCAGTTGCGACGCTACGAGCGGAGTAGCAGTTAAACTCCGTCCCGCCCCGCGATAGAATATCTAAAAGAAAATTGCACGGGGATCAAGGAAAATATGTGCCTGGCGGGAGGTGGTTTTAGTCGGTAAAAACCCGGCATGTCTCAGCATCGGTCCAGAGGTATCTTTTGAAGATACCTTCCTACCAAAACCAAAAAAAAAAAAGTAAACAGACCTTTCCTACTACAATCGCGACTTCCGCATAGAGCACCGGCACACTCGCCTGTTCCGACGTTGACTCTCGCTCGCTCGTTCCTCGCTCCGTCATTCGCACACGAAGTTGATCGTAACAAAGTTACTTAGGAGGGAGTAGTGTGGCGTTTCTAACAGATACACACACAATAACAATACACAAGCAAATTGTGAAGAACACCGAAATAAAGTCGAATAACAAAAATGCATCAGCCGTATACCAAGCAATAACAAAGCAATTCCACGTCAGTTGAGTGTAGTTGAGTTTAGAAATCGAATTCGTACACGCGGCAGTGGCATGGTGTGTTGGGCATTGGTTCAATTTTGTGATTCTAACCGTCATAGCGTCAGTTCGAATCACACTTTCTTCACTATCGTAGCAATACACTATAGACTTATCCAAGCCAAACATGGAGTCTCTATTATTTACCACCTTGCCGTGGTGCCAGGGATAACAGAATTTCCCATGATAACTATTGTGGATTCGCCCTTAGCTGCGTGCTCTATGCGATTGTAGCGCCGGGCCGGGCGTTACGAGTAAAAGGCAAATGAATTCACGCCTTAATGCGCTCGCTCTACTTCTGACAGTTATACCAGACCGAGCGCGCCTTTTGCTACATGCGTATCTTTCATATTGCCGTATCAGACTAATGTATATTTGTTGAAACAAAGTTCACGAGTGCTTCGTTTGTAATATTAAATAAATAATATCTTTCGCACGAGGAGTCGCCCGTTCATTTCATTTCCTGCTACAACAGGTTATGGGCCCAGGCTTAAACATCGCCTGGATATTCGTAATTGGAAATCGAAAAGACGAGAAGACAAACGTGGAAAATACACGCGGAAATATAACCTCACTGCAAACAAAATGGACTTAAATGGACGTAGCTTGACCGAACATAATGCGCATACAAATGCTAACCAGAGAAAATTATGATACCTGGAGACTAAGAATGGGGGCACTCATGACAAAAAACAAAACGTGGGCTCACGCAAACGGTGAAAAACCGAAACCGGAAGCAGCCGAAAATTTGCAAGCGTGGAAAGACGAGGGCGAAAAGGCGAAAGCCGATTTGTATCTCGCTGTTGGCGACGCCGACCTCAGGCAAATTAGATACTGCGAAACAGCCCGAGAAATTTGTTTGAAACTGGAAGCAATTTTCGAATCGAAAGGGCCGACGAAAAAGGCATCATTGTGGAAACGGCTAATGAATCATCGACTCAACGAAGGCGGAAATGTACAACGACACGTCGACGAATTCTCCGATATGGTCGACAAAATGTCCGAATTATCCGTACAAGACAGCATTGAATTACAATCGATCATGCTTCTACACAGTCTGCCGGAGAGCTACGAGAATTTTAGATGCGCCATCGAGTCGAGAGAAGAGTTACCTTCGCCGGAACATCTGAAAATTAAAATCCTCGACGAAAGCGCGACGAGAAGACAACGCAGCCAAGCCGAAGACCAAGCAATGTTCGCGAGAAAAGGAACGCCGAATTGGAAAAGGACTACGAACAAAGCGTCGAACAAGTCCGTCGATAAATCGGATGATCAACGTACCGGGGGACCATTCAAATACAAATGCCATAGATGTCGCCAAATCGGTCACAAGGCCATAAATTGTCGGGAGAAGGCCGAACGAAACGCAAAACATCCCGAAAATAAAGAAAAAGCCACCATCGGCGAAGACATTTCCTTTCTAACCTCCCACACAGCCGCAGATTTTTGCTTTGCAGAGAACATTCAGAAAAACGATACGTGGTGTCTCGATAGTGGATGCACATCACATTTATGTTACGACAAGGACGCATTTGAACAAATCGCAAGTGCTGGAAACTTAAAGATTAATCTGGCAAATCATGGCTCCACCAACGTAAAAACGAAAGGAACCGTAAAAATCGTGGCATTTTACGGAGACACGACCCGGCTCATACGTCTGGAAAACGCACTGCACGTGCCCGACCTCCGTAATAATCTCGTCTCGGTCGCGAAGATCACGGACGCCGGAAACAGCGTGACGTTCACGCGCGAAGGAGCTACAATCAAAATCAACCACGGATCTACGATGGCAGTAGCAGATCGGAAAGGAGATCTCTATTTTCTCCGCGAATCCGGAAAAATATCGATCTGCGCCCTGTCGACGGGAACGCGCAAGCCTTTAATAACCGTTTGGTACGAGAGATTCGGCCACCTTAACTGGCGCGATTACTGCGCTACCCTTCGGGAAGAAATCGCACCGAAGCGGAAAATTATTGGATATCGTCCATGCCGACGTATGCGGACCGATGAGAGACGAATCAAGGGGAAAAGCTAGGTACTTCCTCACGCTAACCGACGACTACTCTCGTTGGACAGAAGTAAGGTCTTTGCAAAAGAAAGGCAACGTCTTGAAGTTTTTCAAGGAATTCAAGGCTCTCGTCGAAAATAAATCAGGACGAAAAATTAAATGTATGCAATCCGAAAACGGACGTGAGTTCCGTAACGAAGAATTCGACAGATTCTTGAAGGGAGAGGGAATTGCGCAAAAACTCACGACGCCATACACTCCCCAGTTAAATGGGGTAGTGGAAAGGAAAAACCGCACGCTCTTGGAAATGGCGCGATGCATGTTGGTGCAACCGAAGCTCTCACCCTCGCTTTGGGCAAAAGCGATCGCCACGGCAAACTTCGTAAGAAATCGATGCATTACGAAGACGCTAGGAGATAAAATTCCTTACGAATTATGGCACGGAAAACGCCCGAACGTGAAGAACATGCGAAGTTTCGGAGAGACAGCACACATGTTAGATAAAACTCCCGGAAAAGGGAAGCTGGAACCGCGAGGTATGAAATGCATTTTCCTCGGATACGACGAATCGACTCAAGGCTATCGAGTATAGGTGTCAGACAAACAAAGGGTGACCACGACACGAGACATCAAATTTACTGATACCGATACAAAAACGGAAATACATAACGAATTGTCATCGTCTTCGTCAAGACTGAATCGAGATTCGAATCACAATCCCGAGGGAGTATCACTGCCGAATTTCTTTGAACCTCACCTAGGTGGGGACCATGACGAGGAATCGAGAAATGAATCGCAGGAACACGACGACCCGACGGGAGGTCGGGACGAGATCACCGAAACGATCAGAAGAGCTCCGGGTAGACCTAGAAAGATTCTCACCGGACGACCCGGTCGCCCGCGAAAATTGTACCGAATCATGCGGGAAGACGATGATCCTCGCGGATCGAGCGGGGATGAGATCGACCGAACTCTCGACTATGAGGAGTCATACATCTCGGGCGGCCTGAAGGCAAATTTAACCAGTCTTCACTCTGAGGTCCCGTATCAGCAAGCAATGAACGGACCGGACAAAGAAGAATGGTTGGACGCCATCGTCGAAGAAGTCAAATGCTTAATCAAGAAAGATACATGGCTGATCGTGAATCGACCCAAGAATCGCAACGAGGTCGGTTGTCGAATGGTTCTCAGGAACAAGTACGAGTCGGGCGGCAAGGTCGAGAGAAGAAAAGCACGAGTCGTGGCGAGGGGTTTCGCGCAGCGACCTGGGATCGATTTTCACGATACCTACGCTCCGGTCGCTCGCCTGGGATCCATGCGTATGCTACTTGCGCTGGTGGTCAAGCACGACCCCAAGGTGCATCAGATGGATATCACGACCGCCTACCTAAACGGTACGATCGAAGAGGAAACATACATGGAATTACCCGATTTACTCGCAGGATGTTTGAAGAAAATCGTCGCGACACAAGGCAAATCCGATATCGAGAGCCGCGCCAACGAAATGCTGAAACAACTTCAGGGTGGCGAAAAGGTTTGTCGTTTGAAAAGGGCTTTGTACGGCCTTACACACACCGGTCGGCAATGGCATAAGAAACTGAATGGGAAACTCGAAGAATTAAACATGGCACCGACGAGCGCGGATCCGTGCGTTTATCGCCTCAAACGAGGGGGAGAAGAACCGTTGATAATACTGGTCTACGTTGACGACATTTTGATATTCTATCGAGACCTGAAGGATCTTGATTTCGTCCGAAAAGGTTTGTTGCAGGAATTCGAGGCGAGAGATCTGGGAACGGCTCGCTATTGTTTGGGGATCGAAATCGCCAGGAGCAGAAATCAGATTATCATTTCTCAACCAAATTACGTTGGGGAACTGCTCTCTCGATTTCGGATGGAGGACTGTAACACCGTCAGTACTCCCGTTGAATCGGATTCGAGGCTCGAAAAGGACGTTGAAGAAGAAGGATCACCAGGAGGAAATCGGCCCTATCGCGAGCTTGTCGGAGCTCTGAATTACTTGGCGATTGCCACAAGACCGGACATTTCGCATATTGTCAGTTGTCTCAGTCAATTCAACACTTTTCACGGCGAGACTCACTGGAAGGCGGCGAAACGCGCCCTGAGATATCTGAAGGGGACCGTCGACTTCGGAATCACGTACACGAAGAACATGAAAACCTTGGAAGGGTTTGTTGACGCCGATTGGGCTGGATGCCCGGTGGATCGAAGGTCGTATACCGGATACGTCTTTAACCTGAGCGGTGCGGTCATCAGCTAGGAGTCGAGGAAACAGCGCACCGTCATGCTTTCGTCCACTGAGGCGGAGTACATGGCATTAACTGAAGCCGCGAGAGAAGCCCCATACATACAGGGCTTCTTGTCGGAGCTCAGGCTGTTCGAGTGTGAAAGAGTTCTGGTGATGAACGACAACCGAGGGGCACAACTACTGACCCAGAATCACACGTTTCACGCGAGATCGAAACACATCGACATCAGGCATCACTTCGTCAGAGACGTCTTGCGCGAAGGTCGACTGGATATTAAGGACCTTCCCTCGGATAACATGCCAGCGGATTTTCTCACGAAGGGATTGACAAAAGAAAAACATCGGCCGTGTCTGAAATTATCGGCGTCAAGGTTTCTTCAGAGGATCGACCTGGCACTACAATCAAGGGGGAGTGTTGTGGATTCGCCCTAAGCTGCGTGCTCTATCCGATTGTAGCGCCGGACCGGGCGTCAGACTAATGTATATTTGTTGAAACAAAGTTCACGAGTGCTTCATTTGTAATATTAAATAAATAATATCTTTCGCACGAGGAGTCGCCCGTCCATTTCATTTCCTGCTACAACAATAACAATATATTTAATGTTCCAGATCGTCTACGTTTTAGTGTGATGATCAGTGAAAGAGATAAATCAATAAAAAACCGATCTCATCCCAACTGGTGGTGGATTAGTGACGAAGAAAGGACTATGCGTTCCCAAACACTATGCGCAGCGCTTTCCTTCCTCATCCTCCATTCCCATTTGTTTATGTTTGTAGATTTTGTTTCGTTTTTTAATTTTTATCAGCCAACTCAACAAAAAAAAAAAAAAAAAAAAAAAAAAAAAAAAAAAAAAAAAAAAATAAATAAAATAAAAAAAATTATATATTGGAAAAATAGCACAAAATTAAAAGAAGAATACCTCTTACATAGACATTATTTATCATCATCATCGGCACTACAACCGGGATCCGGTCTTGGCCTTATTTAGCAAGTCTCTGCACCGGTATCCGGTGCTTATCCGAGACTTGTTAAATTATCCATAATAATTTGTTTTTCCGGGCAAGGTTATCAGCCTTGCGCCGACATAGAGATTATTGTCATACGTTATCAAAAACAAAAGCAGTTGTACACCGAAAGGGATAATTTACAGTGCTTGCGAAGAGCCAGTAAGTTAATGTAAAAATGATACATATAAAATACAAATTGACATTTAGTCGTATGTAAAATCCGTTATTGTATTGGAAATACATTTTTTTTTTTTTTTTTTTATTAGACTTCTCTCGGGAGAGGCGAACCTATAGCGCCGAGTGGGCGCCCCGAGATGCCATCAAATAACTGTTGCAGTTCTTTTTGAACAGTTGCAGGTTGTAACGCTCCGGGAACACTCGCGTGGGAAGCGAGTTCCACAGCTTCCCCGCTCTGTAACGGAACGAGTTCTGATACAGGGATGTTCGCGCTGTCGGGAGATGAACCACAAACGGGTGCGATCCGTCGGATTGTCTGGTGGAGCGCATATAGACCGAATTGCGTGGAACAATGCCAAGAATCTCCGAAGAACAGCACCCGTGATAATATCTGTAGAACAGACAGAGGTCGGCCACGCGTCTTCGATGTGATAGCGACTGTAGTCCCGACGTCTGCGCCGAGTCTCCGATCAGGCGGATCGCTCGTCTTTGTACGCTCTCAAGTAGGTCGAGGGTATGTTTAGGAGCAGAGCTCCAAACATGAGAGCAATATTCGAGCGCGGGTCTAATTTGAGATTTATATAGGAGAAGAAGTTGGGCCGGAGTAAAATATTTCTTGGCTCTAAAAAGATAACTCAGTTTTCCTGAGGCTGATCTGGCGATACCCGATACGTGTTTATGCCATGATACATTCCCACAGACCATGACGCCGAGCAATCTCAAACTTTCCCCAGCCTCGAGGGCCCGGCCATTCATCATCAGCTGTGGAGCCGATGATCCGGTTTTCTTTGTGAATGTTGTATACTGGGTCTTCGTTGCGTTGAAGTCGACAAGATTGGCCTTTCCCCACTGCAGGACTTTATCTAGATCCTGGTTCAGAGAGTCAATCTGTCTACATCTCAGCTGGTGCGACGTTGATGCACCAATCGGCCGATCACTCGAAAAGGAGGAAACAAGCGTACTATCATCCGCAAAACTGAACACGTTGTTATCCGTTGTCTCCAACAAATCATTTATGTGGAGCAAGAACAAGGTTGGAGCCAAAATAGAACCCTGGGGCACCCCCGAATTAACAGGATACAGATCCGAACACTCGCCGTCCACAACAACCCGGATCGATCGATTCTCGAGGAAGCTCCTCGTCCAGTCGGAAAGCTGTTGGGAAAGTCCATATGAACGAAGTTTGCTCAGCAATGCCCCGTGCCAGACGCGGTCAAAAGCCTTGGAGATATCTAATGCCACCGCCCTTGACTCACCATGCCGTTCAATCGCAGATGTCCATATATCGGTTATAAGTGTCAAAAGGTCTCCTGTGGACCGCCTGCCACGGAATCCGTATTGACGATCATTCAGAAGACCGTTGCACTCCAAATACTTAACCAACTCTGTATTGATGACTTTTTCCATTACCTTAGATAAAATAGACAGTAATGCTATCGGACGGTAATTTTGTGGGAGACACTTTTTTCCCGTCTTTGGGATTGGCTGAACTCGAGCGATTTTCCAGCAGGCAGGAAAGGTCCTCCGTGCATAAGATAAGCGGAAGAGTCTGCCAAGAACCGGCGATAGTTCTGGAGCACAGTTCTTAAGGACTATTGCTGGTATTCCGTCCGGGCCGGTTGCCTTCCTACAATCCAGTTCACGTAGAATGCGCTGAATAGTGCGCGGACGAAATCTCACATCCCGCATGGTAGACTGTACCGGCGAGATCACGGGTGGCTGCAAAAGGCCGGGATCGAGGTTTGAATTCGCGGAAAATAAATTCGCGAACACATTAGCTTTATCCTTTGGATTCGTGGCTAACGTCCCGCTGTCTGTCACCAACGGGGGGAAAGAGGAGGAAGCAAAGTTACTGCTGACAGCCTTTGCCATTGACCAGAAGGAGCGCGAACCAGTTGGGCACCGAAGGAGCTTATTGATCACCCTGTCGTTGTGAGCCTTCTTCGCGGTATCAATCGCCTGGTTGCACACGTTTCTGATTCTAACAAAATTCGTTCTGTTAACATCGGTGGGATTGGAGCGCCATTGCTTAAAAGCTCTATTTTTCGCCGCTGTAATCAGCTCGCATTTTTTGTCAAACCAAGGTTTATCAGACGAACTTCGTTTGATGGAATGTGGAATATACATCTCCATCCCCAGAAGAATAATCTCTGACACCAACTCCGCGCAAGCGTTAACATCGGAGTTTCCGAAGAACATCTCGGACCATGGAAAGGATGCGAAGAAATCTCGCATATCGTCCCAGTTAGCGGCCCCATACTCCCATACGTGGCGAAGCTGCCTAGGCCGGTTATTCGCTTGGTATGCAAGTGCTTGCGCGACAGATACCAAGCAGTGATCTGAGTTTCCCAGTGGCGCAGAAACCTCTACGGTATAAATACTCGGTTCGGATGTCAAAAACAGATCCAGGGTGTTCGCATAATCGCCTCGGGCATCCGGTATTCGCGTTGGCTCCCCCACGAGTTGAGTCAAGTTGTGGCTTACAGCAAACATCTCCGCCAGTCTCCCAGCCTCGTCGGTTCTGTTAGAATGTAACAACCAGTCGGAATTGTGCACATTAAAATCGCCAAGGACAATAATTTCAGAAGTTGGGTGGTTGATCTGTATCCAGTCGATGGTATATGAAAGATGTTCGAAAAATGTCGCCGGTCGATCGTCATTCGGGGAGCGGTAAAGACAACATAGAAATTTAACGGAATTCCTCAGTACGACCCTCAACCATATGATGTCCATATTATTGGGTTCCAACGCCTCCATCCTCTGGCAAGCCAGATCGGACCGTGCGAAGACGCAGACACCGCCCTTAAAACGGAATCTCGAATGTAAGTCGTATCCTGAGCAACGAAGATATGTCGAATCAGTTGACGAATCGACCTGGGTCTCAGTTAGGGCAAGGATATCAGGTTTCGTTGTTTGCAAATATTGGTGGACGGCGTTTACATTAGTATTGGTGAAACCGATGCCCCTGATGTTACAAAATGCCGTCACCAGTCGAGCGTGGGCCGAGCCTCGAGAGCTAGCCCGGTTATGCGATGACGAACCTCTCAAAGTTCCATTATTTATCATGATATCTGCATGATGTTCCCCCTGACATAGTCCCCCCCGGAGATCCGAATGGGAGACTAGTTTACCTCCGGAATTCTTTATATCAGAAGACACCATCATGACTTATCCCCGTGTCAGTCCGGGCCATCAGCTACACATTCGAAACACCGTCGAAGATTACTCTCGGCGATATCGCGGAATGTACAGCGTGACGGGGTGGTATCTCACCTTGGGACCGACTACCACCTAACCAACCTTTTCTCGAACCTGTCCATCAGCCAAGCTCCGAAAGATGGCCAGGGATTTCTCCCGGCCATTTCACGGAGCCTAAAGCTTGATGGGGTGGTATTTCACCGGGCGCACAGGGCGTTGGGACCCCGGCTACCACTCGGCCTTTAGTCGCCTCTTACGACAAACTGGCCTAGCTGCGAGTATATTCTAACGCCCTACTCACAGGGCATAATGTGGATTTAAAACTAAAAAAATCAAATGCATTTGTTTATTTATGATGCCGCATCACTTATCAGGTGAATCGATAATTAAAGATGTTAGTGAATATCCTACTTCCTTTGTTTATGATACACATGCGCAATACGAAGGCGCAATCTGAAAAAGAACAATATCTGAAGCAAGGCCACTCTTGTTTGTTTTTGACAATAGTTAAAGTACTCAGCTTTATTTGCGATTGTTTTTAGTGGTGGCGGATATGCAATACCGTTTAATGGTAGGAGTGGTATTACTTCCCTTTCTTGTCTTCCCGTCTTCCAGCGATAATGAATTGAAAGTTATTAGAGTGAGAACTTGATTACTACTACTATTACTATTTATTGACCTTTAGGAACCCAAAAGTTCATGACCCCATTGACTCGGCTTGAGAATTAGACTAAGTGATATTATTATTTCTCCTTACAAGGGCAATTAAAATACATTTGCTAGCCCATCATATTTTGTCACGTAGGATGTTAATTTGACACGAAAGAGGAACTGGATTCACACTATCGACTTCGCTTATTGGCGTCGAGTTTCTGATTTGGAAGGAAGTAATTTTCATATAGTCGAGTACAAAAATTTGAGTTCCAAATCCACTTAATGGTAATCGGTTGAGAAGAGTTTACTACTATACCAGTAAGGGTATTACCACTAATCAACTGCACGGGCCACTGTCTCCCGTCAATATCCTTTGTCATTAAATGACATCTCCAAATTTCTCTTGTTCGCAAACATTATTAAAAAGTCGAAAATAATAAACTTGTGTCTAAATTAAAATGCATTCGAAAAGTGCAACCCAGATTGCAACATTAAGCAATTAAATAATTTGGTATCGATTAGCAAACATGGAATATGAGAACCGCATAAATAGTCTGCCTGGTGTGTACGGTTCGATCTATACTGAAATGATTTGTTAGGTGGCAAGTCCATCCGACCGGGGATGAAAAGTTGTGTGATAATTGTATTTCTTTACAAGTTTTTGTCCCCCCCTTTGTTACAACCCCATTGCACAACTAGCACATAATAGGGCATTCATAATTCCAAGAAGCGCTTGCAATTTGTAAGGACAAGTGAAAGCGAACTAAACACTTTCAGCTATTACTTTGCCACATAATGCCAGGTGCAAAATTACAGAGTTTTAAATGAGATGGGGACACTCTTGTCAACTAGCTAGAATTAAATGCTTTTAAAATGTAACTTATTGTGACGGTCAATCATTTTTAATGAATCTTGTATCAAGATAATATACGGTTGCGTGTAAAATTTAAATTACTTACTTGAGAGTCCCTCCACCGCCTGTACATCACCGATGCATCGACATTAGCTGGAGAATATGTATTTGGTTCGTTCAATAAGGAAATCACTGACAGCAGAATCGTTCGTACATTTTGTGTAGGATTCCATCTTTCACATGGAAGCTCGCCACTTTGCGGGTCGTCAACGGGGGGATGTAGAATCGAAATACATAAATCACCATTCTCATAAACATTTGGATGCCAGACTTTTGTTAGGAAGCGTATCGATGGAGGCGAATATGGATAATCAGGTGGAAATTTCATGTGCGCCTTAAAATATCCACCTTGATATAATGTATCTGGTGGACCGAATATTGCAACTTCCCACTCAAACAAATTGTCCTCGTTTAGAAGCTTTACGCGGAAGCCTTCCACTGGTTCCTCTTGTAATGATTTGTATTCGAGTGCAAGGGCACGAACCGCTGAACTGGTCGGTGTCGACATTTGGTATATAAAATCACGCAGCTGTTTTCCTTGTTCTTCGGTCTTATTGAATAAATCCGAATGTGAATGTATCGTCGTACTCTAAAAGAGAGAGCTATGTTATTATTAACTATATACATATATGCATTGTTTTAAATGAATCAACTTACCTCACCTTCGCCTGATTTATTAATATATATTTCAGTTTTTATTAAATTGTAAATAATCATAAGAAGTTATGGTACATTGCGAATAGAATGCATGAGCGAGCGAGAAAAAAACAAAGAAAACAACAAATTTAAATGAATATGTAGAGATGTTCACGGAGATTGCCTTTTTCACACGATGAATGAAAATCAAATACGTAAAATACAAACTATGTATGAAATAGCATATTCTTGGCAGTCTTGTGAAAATTCTGCTCTTGGATAATTACCGAAATTAAGCTTGCATAAATACTTGTAAATTTTGTGATAAATAAAATAACGACTGCAAAATAAAATCCACTTTACAGCAGAGACTCCAAAATGTCAATGTCACATTTTCTGTCTTTGAAGTTAGCGACAATTAAAATCTTTTTGTTTTTCGTTTACAGTCGTCTACAGTAAACTTTCTTAAAGATGGCCTAGATTTTAATGAGTGACTTCGTAATGACAGATTCTTCTAAAATGATTTTAAGCATATTTGTTATTATTTATTAAATAAAAAATATTTGAGATAAAACCAAACTTTTTTTCCATTTTAATGTATAATGAATAGAGGGCAGAACCCTCAGTTTATTTCGCTTAATACAAGTCGTATAAACATATAAATAGACTTTCGAACTATCTTAAAAACTAAGGCATGCGGGTAGGGGGTGGGAGACTAACTTTAAAGTAAAATGGAATGGGGAACTGAACAAAGATGGATAGAATAATAGTCTAAGTGGCAGGACAGGGATGGGCGAGGATAAGACGGATGCTAGGGCAACTATGGGCACGGGAGAGTGTAGGCGGTGAGCGGGGTGGGGTCGGGAAGGGTTCGAGATACATAAACAACAGTTCTAAAGTTAAACCATACTAGACACAAATGGCAGCTAGTGACAATTCTTGAAATAGGGCTTTCACGATGTTTTAAAAACGTATTGTCCCTATTGGGAAACCCATTAATTATTTTTAGAAGCATATCGTCGTCATTGGGCTACCCTTTACATCGAATAACTAATAACACATAAATTCTTATTGTTACAGAGAACATTGAAATAAAAAACACATTGTTGTTTAAAAACACTCCATGTACTTTCAGTCTAGAATGTAGTGTCGACTACGAAGAAATACTGTTGGCAATCGAGCGGCCAACATGAAGTTAAAGATTTGAGCCGACCACGATGGTGGCGGGACGGGGAAGATGTTGCAGAACCTCTCAGCTGTCCTGGAACTTTAGCTGCCTGACAAAACTTAAAATGGGAATGTTAGTTGTGTGCGTTCTCTCTGTAAATGTACGTTATGTATTATAAGTTTAAAATACTGTAGCGAGCTTAGGGTTCGCTGGATTAATTGTTTTAATAAACAGGAGCCGTTAAATCGATTTTGAATTAATGTACACACTTTATTAGTCCGTTAATAACAACAATTACTTTTACCGCACACTTAACGATTCTTGACTTATCGCTTGCTTCGCTGCTTACTGCTTACTTACTTACTCCCTGATCTGCGTGCGACGTATTTATACCATTTCCTCATTCTGTTTCGGGGTTTCCTTTCCGTCCGTTCCATAGACTCGAATTTTCTACTGCTCATAGTCTCCAGTTGTCCAGTACTTTTTAGAATAGTCTAGTACTTTGTTTTGGAGTTTCTAGAATATTCTAGTACTGATTGTCATATGCGTCACAATACAAATAGTATTGGGTAACCAGTTCTTCAAAGCTTGATGCCAGGCCGTTTACATAAAAGGCGACTATTCTGCAAACTTTGTCTTTGATGTCAGCAGTGTCCCCTTCTGTTCGATAGCGATGCTCTGCTATGCAGCTTGCGAAATTAGTCCCGTTGCGCACTATAGAAAATTGTGCACACGTGGATGCTCGATCCAACACCACCGCTGGTTCCAATCCAACAACGACGATGCCGCACAGAACGACAAAGTCACGATACCCCAGAACACACGAAACGCGCCAGGACCAACGCAACGACAAAGGAACTTGAACCGTAGCAGGAGCCGTATGCGAACCAGTCAAATACACACATTTGATGAGTTTGTTATTAAAGTCGCTTTTATTGTCAAATTTAGTTAAGTTAATGTACACTGAATACAAGAAATAACGTGCGGATACTTCTAATAATACCGTTGAAAACACAAAAGCAACTCCTGTGCTCATATACCGATTGCATTTATAAAACGCCAAAGATCCACTCGAACTCCAAAAGACGTTAGGTAAATTCAAATCGATGACAGTTTGTAGTTGATGATGCACTGTCAGCTGGTTTCTGACAGGTGTGTCATGTGTGTTGGTTGAGGAGTGGATGAGACGATAAACGTACTAGATTCTCTCCGCTGCATGTAATTGTGAATCCGCAACAAATCCTTAAGCTCAATTCAATGGTTTTCTAAGTAGTTTTCAAAAAAATAAAATAAAAAAAAACAACATTCAAATAAACTCGAATCATATAATTGTTGCCGATGCATCACATCGAGACGACTTCCTAGGAAGGCAAGGCAAGCGCCAGCACACAAGTTCCTGGGAAACGACGATCAGCGGCGCACCGATTCCAGAAAGCCACTGAGGAGAATAGCAGCCAGGAAACAAGCGAAGGAGAGAACGGCTGTGGGCCTATATAAGGCGAGCCCATCGACAGAGCAGCAGGAAACGGATGATGCCCTAGTGTACACGTCATCCAACCCCTAAACTCGCAACAAATCGACTCAACCGTCACCTGAACGATCTGTATCAGTATTACAGTCGATGGGAAATTCGACTTAACCCATCCAAAGCAGTCGCTATAATTCTGACTAGTAAACACTCCCAACCTACTACTCGCTATTCACAGAATATTCGAATACAAATAAGAGGTACTACGATTCGATCACAGGACAGGATGAAATATCTTGGGGTCATTTATACCCCAAAAATGAATTTCACCAAACATGTGATCCACATTCTTCAAAGGGGCTTCGGTCGATCTAAGCAACTGCACAACTTTTTGAAGTGGAGCAACAAAGTTGAAACCAAAGTTAAACTTCTCTGCTAAAAGCAGTTAATCTGATCTGGAATATCGTACGCCTTCGAGATAGACTGAGTTTTCGAAAGAAAATTCTGAAGATGCACCAACCACTCTAAAAGGCCTGACGTTCGCCATTACCCGAACTCTCGCCTATACGAAGGTGCCTCCATTATCCCTATCGACGAGTACTTGCTACAATTAGCATACAAGTACCTCCAAAGCAGCCAGAACAGCGAGAACCTACTTGTACAAAGTCTTGCGTTCTTGACCCTTTTCTCTTTCGATCTCTTCGGATCAGACCACCACAATTTCTTCTTCAGTACAAAACTGAAGAAAGCACCGTTCCCAACACCATTCCTCTCTATAATAGAGGATTCCAGGATCCATCTCACAGTGTCTATTGATAACAAACCACACACGCGCACGCACGCACAGTACAAGGCAGCACAAACATACACACACCGACCAAAACGCATATTTCAGATGCCGAAGACGGGATCTGCGTTTACTGCCGTACTCAAGACCTGCCGGTCTTGTGTGATTTCGTTCCCGCCATCCCTTCATACAAGTAGTTAGAGAACATTTGAACTCACCCTGCCCACACTATCCTTAGATATCTCCCCCACTTTTTCTTTTTTAGATATCTCGAGACCAAGCCCAACATCCTCGTAGATGTGGGGAATTCTGGTTATCGCATTCACCAATACGAATGTAAACGCCGTCCGCCAATATTTGCAAACAACGAAACCTGATATCCTTGCCCTAACTGAGACCCAGGTCGATTCGTCAACCGATTTGACATATCTTCGTTGTTCGGGATACAACTTACATTCGAGACTCCGTTTTAAGGGCGGAGTCTGCGTCTTCGCGCGGTTCGATCTGGCTTGCCACAGGATGGAGGCGTTAGAACCCAATAACTTGGACATCATGTGGTCTGTTTTTGACATCCAAGCCGAGCATTTATACCCTGGAAATTGCTGCGCCACTGGGAAACTCGGACTACTGCTTAGTAACTGTCGCGCAACAACTTGCATTTCAAGCGAATAACCGACCTAAGCAGCTTCGCCATGGAGGTATGGGGCTGCCAACTGGTGGTCGGAGGTGTGCTTTGGAAGATATGATGTTAACGCATGCGCGGAGTTGGTCACAGAGATTATTCTTCTCGAGATGGAGATCTGCATTCCGCATTCCATCAAAGGAAGTTCGTCTGATAAACCTTGGTTTAATAAAAAATGCAAACAGATTGCAGCGGCAAAAAATAGAGCTTTTAAAAAATGGTGCTCCAATCCCGTCGAGGTTAACAGAACGAATTTTGTTAGAATCAGAAATACGTGCAACCAAGCGATTGATACCACGAAGGCCACAACGACAGAGTGACCAATAAACTCCTTGAGTGCTCAACTGGTTCGCGTCCATTCTGGTCAATGGCAAAGGTTACCAGCAGCAACTTCGCTTCGTTCTCTTATCCTCCGTTAGTGACGGGCAACGGGAGGTTAGTCACAAATTCAAAGGATAAAGCTAATGTGTTCGCGAATTTATTTTCCGCGAATTCAAACCTCGATGCCGGTCTTTTGGAATCACCTGTGATCGCCCCGATACGACCATCGATGCGGGGTGTGTGGTTCCGCCCGCGTACTATTCAACACATTCTACGTGAACTGGACTGTACGAAGGTAACCGGCCCCGACGGGATACAGAAATAGTCGTTAAGAACTGTGCCCCAGAACTATAGGTGGTTCTTGGCAGACTCTTTCGCTTATCTTGTGCATGGAGGACCTTTCCTACTTGCTGGAAAGTCGCTCGAGTTCAGCCAATCCCGAAGACGGGAAAAAAGTGTCTCCCACAAAATTACCGTCCGATAGCATTACTGTCTATGTTATCTAAGGTGATCAAAAAGTCATCAATACTGAGTTAATTAAGCATTTGGAGTGCAACGGACTTCTAAATAACCGTCAATACGGATTCCGTGGCAGGCGGTCCACGGGAGACCTTTTGACACTTATAACCGATATATGGACATCTGCGATTGAACGGCATGGTGAGTCAAGGGCAGTCGCATTGGATATCTCCAAGGCTTTTGACCGCGTTTGGCACGGGGCATTGCTAAGCAAACTTCGTTCATATGGGCTTTCCCAACAGCTTTGCGACTGGACGAAGAGCTTCCTTGAAAATCGATCGATCCGGGTTGGTGTGGACGACGAGTGTTCGGATCCGTATCCTGTTAATTTGGGGGTGCCACAGGGTTCTATTTTCGTTCCAACCTTGTTCTTATTTCACATAAATGATTTGTTGGAAACAACGGATAACAACGTGTTCAGTTTTGCGGATGATAGTACGCTTGTTTCCTCCTTTTCGAGTGTTCGGCCGATTGGTGCTTCTGCGTCGCATCAGCTGAGATGCAGACAGATTGACTCTCTGAATCAGGATCTAGATAGGGTCCTGCAGTGCAGAAGGGCCAATCTCGTCGACTTCAATGCAGCGAAGACACAATATACAACATTCACAAAGAAAAGT
The DNA here is from genome assembly GCA_963931805.1 of Microdon myrmicae. Taxonomy (NCBI): domain Eukaryota; kingdom Metazoa; phylum Arthropoda; class Insecta; order Diptera; family Syrphidae; genus Microdon; species Microdon myrmicae. The sequence goes on along the minus strand of OZ007501.1, from coordinate 101,581,600 downwards.
GGATCATCGGTTCCACAGCTGATGATGAATGGCCAGGCCCTCGAGGCTGGGGTAAGTTTGAGATTGCTCGGCGTCACGGTCTGTGGGAATGTATCATGGCATAAACACGTGTCGAGTATCGCCAGGTCAGCCTCAGGATGTTATCTTTTTAGAGTCAAGAAATATTTTACTCCCGCCCAACTTCTTCTCCTATATAAATCCCAAATTAGACCCGCGCTCGAATATTGCTCTCATGTTTGGAGCTCGGCTCCTAAACATATCCTCGACCTACTTGAGAGCATACAGAGACGAGCGATCCGCCTGATCGGAGACTCGGCGCTGACGTCGGGACTACAGACGCTATCACATCGAAGGCGCGTAGCCGACCTCTGTCTGTTTTACAGATATTTTCGCGGGTACTGTTCTTCGGAGACTCGTGGTATTGTTCCACGCAATTCGGCTTATATGCGCTCCACAAGACAATCCGACGGATCGCATCCGTTTGTGGTTCATCCCACTCGGCGCTATAGGTTCGCCTCTCCCGAGACAAGTCCAATAAAAAAAAAAACATTTACTTCTCATCATCATCGACACTACAACCGGGATCCGGTCTTGGCCTTATTTAACAAGTCTCTCCACCGGTATCCGGTCCTTATCCGTTAAATTGTCCATAATAATTTGTTTTTCCGGGCAAGGTTATTAGTCTTGCGCCAACATTTACTTCTGCGAGTCATTAAATCTGCCGTCCATCAAAGTAATGCTGAGATTGTTCAGGGCACCGTACTGCCCATCACTCACAATTCAATCTACTGCCTTACTGATGAAAGCAGCAACTATTATTTGTTGGAACATTGACAACCAATTTCTTCTGATTTTGTTATCAAACAGCTCAACTTCGTTGCACCCAGGTCTTTAAGAATGCGATCTACTCTTAAGTTAAAATACATAAAAACGCGTCTTAATAATAATAAACAGTCGCCAGCTTGTAAATCTTACTTTAATTAATCTTCATTTATAGTTATACTTTTTTCTACATAAAACTAATGAAAGTACGACTACAATAATAAATGAGTTGAATAAAAAATAAATAAATGTCGTTAATATTAACAGGTATTCTAAACCTGGAGTTGAGTAGGCGTAAAGCAATAGTGTGCATAAATGCTAAAATTTTTAACATATGTGTAATTCCTTTCTGGATCGCATTCAGTTCCTTTGCGGTATGCGTTAAACTATCGGGTAGAGTTGCTAGACGAAACTTTTGAAGTTTTTACTCTCAATTATTTATAAACAGAAAATAAAATGATCTAATTAGAAATGTGTAACAACAATTCATTTAGAAAATAATAATTACAATACAAAATATAAAATATCACTCCAAAAGAAGGGAATCTTTGACGATGTGCAAGGTTTGCATTTCATAAATAACAAATTAGGATGTAGCTAAACCTGTAGCTTTAACTATTCGAAGATTCCACTTTATCTAATTTGAGAAGTAATGCTGTAAGGACACAAGCTCCAGTCTCCTTTGTGAACCATGAATATTCTTTTAGTGAACCCTGTGCGGTTGAACATGATGGGCCCGGTTGTGAAGTTGATTGTTGCTGTTGATCATCGTCATCGCGTCCAGTCTTAGTTATAGAAACTCTTTGCTGTACGGAACACAAGGATTGCCGCTTTACATACACTTCGAATGCTGTACAAATCGTGTAACTTTGCATGGCTGAGATAAATTTATGGTGGGAATGTATTGTTGTAATTGCAGTCGAGTTCGGTGAATAATGCAGCTCAAGCTGTGTCCCGGGTTCATCTTTTTGATTGGGACTCGGATGTGATTCATAAATTTGTTCTATAGGAAGTGGCTGTCCATAATCTAGAATGGCTCGAATTTTATCTACTCGTGTTATATAGTACAGTGGCACCCAATCCTCTGTGTCAGGACATTGTACTGTTCCAGATGCGCTAACTGCTTGTTGATTCAATTTGAAATATACCCAACCTGTGAGCTTTTCTGTGTTTGTCGCATAACAATGTTGACAGAAGCAGATGGGTGGGCAACATGTTTGGAAAAACGTATGAGGAAGAATAAGTGAGTTCTTGAAACTGCACACAAGTTTGAAATATTCACAATCTTTGACCGACTGAAGACTTGGCAAGGATTGGATGGAATCAAATTGAGTATCGGATGGAATAAATTCACGAGATTGTGATGATTCATTTTCTACATCTAAGCCACCAATATCTGTTGCATCATCGAATATTTGTATTGATTCGGGTCGTTGTTGCTGCAATGTGTTATCCTCTTCATTGGAATCTCCCTTAGAGTTCGACATTTCTGGCTGGACAACGTCATCACAAGGAGGCTCAATATGTTCACGATTTGTGTCAGTGTTACCACATGATGTCGACGGATTATTGGTAAATCGATGGGTGCTCTGGCTACGTTGAATGTTAAGGTTTGTATTATGCTGCAACTGAAGGGATTCTCGAAGGCAGCTAAAACGTATTAATTAAGTATATAAAAGGAGAACGAAGGTTTCACTATTTTATACATACCATGAAGATGACGTTGGACTGCTTTCATTTCGACCCTCTTTAGAGCGATATTTAATTGACAAATTTATAAGGAGATTGCCAGCAAAATTTTGCATCACAGTTCTAGCACTGAAGACAATATTTCAATGTTATTGAATTTAAAACAATTAAAAGGAAGTCTTACCCGTTCGACGAACTCGCCCCTTCTATTTCCTTTTCATGAACTTCCAGATCTGCTTTTTCACATTGAGGTACGTTCCTATCTCTGTCACTTAAGTGATCGTGCTCCATTAACACTTCTTCAATAATAGGAGTACCATTTCGAAGTTCACCGTTTATAATGGATATTTTCTCACACTTCCCATACAAATCGAACACAGGATAGACATGACTGGGTAGCCCTGCCGCCAAATCTTCCAAGTTGTGTTGTCCGATCATAATAGCTAATAGAGAACAAATAAAATGAAGTGTGGAATAGAAAAGAGTAGCAATTTGATAACTGATAAAAAGGTTTTGACCAACAAATCGACTTATTACCAATTTTTGTTATGTATATATTTTTATTTAACTTTGTTCCTTTTAAAGCTCTAGTATGTTCCGTTCAAAGTTATTTTGTCATTCTTTAACAACCCTTCAATAACGAAACACCGCAATTTTTACCAAAGCTTATACATTAAAATGACAAAGACTGGATACCAAAAATATATGAATGGTAAAGCCTGACTCAATGCATCATTGTGTATTCGAACAAAATCAAAGAAGGATTAACACGGAAAAACCGGTAGGCGTAGGTGTGATGAACCGACACTACCATAAGGGAACAATTCATCAAGAAAACGCCGACTCGGCAAAAAGAAGACGTAGGAAAAAACGGAAAAAGCGGGATATACGCGTTGGCACGTGGAATGTTCGAACGTTATATAAACCAGGCGCGATACAGACGGTCGTAGAAAAGGCGAAACAATATAAAATGGACATCGTCGCGCTTCAGGAAGTCCGACTCCCACGTCAAGTAATCGAAACCAACGGATTTACACTGGCGTGTGGAGGTACCGATACACATAACCTCGGAACCGGCTTCATCACACGCAAGAAGATTACGCCGCATTTAAAAGATATTAAATTTATTAATAACAGGATGTCGGTGCTAAAAATACAGGGCCCATGGTACAATTATGTATTTATAAACGTACACGTCCCAACAGAATCTACGGACGAAGAAACGAAGGACACGTTCTACGAGACCCTAGAGGAAGTATTTGATGGGATCTCATCATTCGATATTAAAATCCTCCTCGGGGACCTCAATGCGAAAATTGGAAAGGAAGATTTCTTCCAACCAACTATAGGTAAAGAAAGCCTACACGACGTTTCAAATGATAATGGAATTCGAATTATCATGTTCGCAGCATCAAAACATCTCGTAGTGAAAAGCACGATGTTCAAGCACAACCAAATCCATAAAGTTACATGGATATCACCCGATGGCGTAACGCGTAATCAAATAGACCACTTCCTCATAGACAAAAGACACCACTCGAAACAAACAATATCGTGACAAGATGGAAGCAGTACTTTGAAAACCTGCTCAATGCACACACCCATCAACCACAAATAAACGCACCAGACGTACATACAGCCGAGCCTCAGATTCCAGAGCCCTCTTTCGACGAAGTTGTAGGCGCAATAAATCGATTGAAAAATAACAAAGCTTCCGGAGTCGACTGCATACCGGTAGAACTTGTGAAGCATTGCGGAGAGACAACTGCTCGAAAGATCCACCGGCCCATCAAAACAATATGGGATAAGGAAGTCATTCCGAAAGAATGGAAAACCTCAATAGTCGTCCCCATTTTCAAAAAAGGCGACAGATCTGACTGCGAAAACTACAGAGGGATATCATTGCTCCCAACCGCATACAAAATATTAACAAATGTCATATTGGAGAGAATCACACCGTACGCAGAAGAAATATTGGGAGACTACCAATGCAGATTCCGTAGGAATCGGTCAACAAGCGACTAAATGGTTCACAATAAGGCAACTGCTGGAAAAGAAGTGGGAATACGGAGAGACGGTTCACCAACTGTTCATTGATTTCAAAAAAGCCTACGACTTAGTCGCAAGGCAAAGACTCTGCCATATTGTACTTGAGCTGGGAATCCCAAAAAAATATGCCGCCCTCATTCAAATCTGCATGAACGAAAACAAAGGGCGAGTTAGAATAGAAAACCACCTCTCAAAACCATTTGAAATCCGGGACGGACTAAAACAGGACGAGGCCTCTCACCATGTCTTTTTAACCTTGTCCTCGAGTATGTCATCAGAAAGTTACAAGAGGGCAACATGGCCGTATCATATCTGAACGGGGCCACACAAGTGCTCGCATATGCGGATGACATCGCCGTTTTGGGCGATAATCTAGAAACTGTAAGTGAACTTTGAAATCATCATGCAAGCGGCAGAAGAGGTGGGCCTAGAAATAAATGAAGACAAAACAAAATACATGATTACGGCGAGAGCAAGTGGAACTCAGAGCTCCTCAATAGTATACTGGTTAGTATACCCGCCTGTCATGCGGGAGACCGGGGTTCGATTCCCCGTCGGGGAGCCTCTGGCGCAAGACTAATGACCTTTCCCGGAAAAAACAAATCATTATGGAAAATTTAACAAGCCTCAGGACTTGCTAAATAAGGCCAAGACCGGTTCCCGGTTGTAGTGCCGATGATGATGATGAAGTGGAACTCAGGGAACACATATAAATGTCAGACGCAAAATATTTGAAAAAGTTAAAGAATTTAAATATCTGGGAACGATACTAACGGCCAGTTACGAAATGTCGAAAAAAAATAAGCAAAATACGTCAACGCTAGTTAGCACACAGTCAGTAAACTGCTGAAATCCAAACTGCTATCACGTAACATAAAGCTCCGTGTCTATAAAACCATAATCGTGTCGATTGTTCTATACGGATGCGAAACAGGGCTCTCACGAAACGGGAAGAGAGCAGATTTCGCGTATTCGAGAATAAAGTTTTAAGGGGTATATTTGGCGGTAAATATGACGAGGAGTCAGGACAATGGAGGAAACTCTACAACCACGAATTGGGAGAGCTATACCGCAAACCTACAATAGTGAGAGTAATGAAGTCGCGAAGATTAAGATGGGCCGGACATGTGGCAAGAATGGGCAACGATAGGACCGTGCGTAGAATTCTTGACGGTAGACGAACGGGAAAGAGACCGACAGAACGGCCGCGAAGGAGATGGGAGGACAATGTTAGGTTTGACCTTGAGGAGATCGGATCGGATGGTCAAGCGTGGAAGGAGATTGCACAGGACAGGGAACGATGGCCCAGCCGAGTCGGTGAGGTCATGAACTTCCGGGTTCCTACAGGCCAATAAATAATAATAATAATAAAATAACGAGAGACTACATGCCAATGGGGACAAAATCACAGTTCGAAAGAGATTTTAGATGTTTTATCCTCTTGAAAAAAATTATCGCTGCATTAGTCACTATTTTAAACACGCTTAACAGCCTACCACAGAGCCTTACACTTAGTGGGAATGAGCATGATTTTCGCCGCCGTTGAAAACACATTTCTTAAGAGATAGATTTAGTCACAATTTACATATTATACATTCGTCCAAAGGTGGCGTTCAGTTGCCATATTAAGTTACGAGTATCAAAAATATCACCAACACTTTTTTTTACACAAACGCGCGCACAAACGGGGATTTTGGAGTAGCCTTAAGTGTCAGAGCACAGTGCGAGCGGAAGAAGGGGAAGTGGATAAGGAAAGGAGGTATCGATGTACATTGGTCTTAAATGCCTGGGCATTACAACGACGAGGAAGCACATGATCAGGTTAGAGTATTCCACATTCGTGTGGTTCGGCTAAAGAATGACTCTCTATGTTTGTTTGTGCGCGTGAAGTTGACTTTCAACGTGAACTGATGCGCATTCTCAGATTGACGGCTATCGCGGGATGGAATATCTGAGAAGGCGGAACACATTCAGCAAGTTCTATTGAGGAACGACCGTGATAATACCTATAGAAGAGAGATAGGCATGGTACGTTGCGCCTATGTTGTAACGACGGAATTGATCGACTCACAGCTGGGTCCCCAATAAGTTTCACTGCTCGTTTTTGCATTCTATCGAGCACGTGTAGTAAAGTAGGATACACTATCACAATAGGTATCACATAGGCATTATACAGGGTTTCCTCGATAGTATAGTGCTTAGTATACGCGCCTGTCACGCGGGAGACCGGCGTCCGTTTCCCCGTCGGGGAGCCTCTGGCGCAAGACTAATGACCTTGCCCAGTAAAAAAACAAATCATTATGGAAAATTTAACAAGCCTCAGGACTTGCTAAATAAGGCCAAGACCGGTTCCTGGTTGTAGTGCCGATGATGATAATGATGAGCATGTGTAGTGCAATTTTGGATGCACCTGACCAAATATGGGAGTTGAATTCCATTTTGGGACGAATATACGCCTTGTAAATAGTGGCCAGGTTGGATGGAGTGAAGTATCTTTGGCATCTCTTAAGGAACCCCACGCATTTGGCTGCACTTTTCGCAGCTTCAAAATTGTGGTATCTCCAATTAAAAGTCGAATTAATTCGAGTGCCGAGGATTGATAGTTCCTTGGCTTCGTCGATGGAAGTGTCATTCATCGACAGTATATTTACTTTGGGGTTCACCTTTGACGACAGGAGACAGCCCTGAGTTTTTAAGGCATTGAACTCTACTCGGTTAGATAATGCTACATAAGATGTAAAATCGAGTAATGGAACTCATGATTCCTAGGTATCTCGCATTCAATTTCTTCGTTACGGTACAAGAGTAACGTATCCTCACAAAACAATGTACAAACGTAAAACTAAATAGAAACTTTGTGTCAATTTCAACAGATTATGCACAGTTAACCGTAGTGAACAACACAGTATTTGTTGCGGATTCGTAATTAGATATTGAGAATTGAGATTGTAGTACAAACGCGATTTGCCAGCTGAGGACCAACGACCATGTCGATGACGGAAAAAAGGGTAGTCGTTGTTTACGTTTGACAGAAGACTCTTGACTGGACGCCTGAGTGAATCATATCATATCATATCGCTGAGGAAGAATCGTATGCCATCGCACCCAATTAGATCGAATCAAATAAGAATGTATATCAAATAAAAACTTAATCCACCGTTCAATTAAATCTAATAAAGTCAATTGGAAATAAAGTTAATTGCCGATTTTCTTTCGTTTTCTATAGAACCCTAAAAATGTCCTGTTTCCTCAATCAGCACCTTGCTGCATGAGGGATCTCTACTGCTGCTATTGTTCATATGCAATTCTTCAAGGGAACAAAGATCCATCAGTTTTGTAAAGTAAGCGCCTTTCAATTATAACTGCAAATTTGCTCAGATTGGGTATCCATCACCATATAGTACCAAAAGACATAAAGTCAATCCTTTGTTTTCTATAGAACCCCAACAGTGCCCTGTGTCCTCTGTTAATACCTTGCTGCAAGAGGTATCTCTACTGCTGCTATGAACAAAGCAATTTGACTACAAAGGAACAACGGTCCATCGGTTCGGTAAGGTAAGTACCTTTCATTTATAAGTGTTAATTTGCTCCGATTGGGTATCCATTATCTTACAGTACCAAAGGACAAAAAATCATGGCGTGAGTTCGTAACATGTTTTCCACTACTATCGTAAATTTTGGTACGTGTTTCTTGGATTAAAAACAACTAACTTTCGGTCCCGGAAAAACGAATTATTATGGACAATTTAACAAGTCTCGGATATGGACCGGATACTGGTGGAGAGACTTGCTAAATAAGGCCAAGGCCGGATCCCGATTGTAGAGCCGATGATCATGAACTTTCAGTCGCCATAATTGGCCTACCAAACTTATACCATGGGCTCCTCGATAGTATAGTGGTTAGTATACCCGCCTGACACGTGGGAGACCGGGGTTCGATTCCCCGTCGGGGAGCCTCTGGCGCAAGACTAATGACCTTGCGCGGAAAAAACAAATCATTATAGAAAATTTAACAATCCTCAGGACTTGCTAAATAAGGCCAAGACCGGTTCCCGGTTGTAGTGCCGATGATGATGATGACACTTATACCATGGAACATTTTAGAACCCAATCTTCATTATTAGATAATACCCGACCAAAGAGAACACACCCAACACGCGATGACGAAAATACATGTATAATGAAGCTGCATTTGCCAAATACCACTCGGAATGCCCGAACATGCCATCGAATATTAGCACCTCAGAATGGACCATGTTAAGCATAGTTAAGGCCAACATCTGAAAGAAATAATCTTTAAAAAAAAAACAAATATAAAGGATGGTTCTTTATGACAACAAACACTACTCGATTTTTTTCGTTGGAAAAATTACCCATAAATGAATATATAAAATACCAGTAAATGTAATTACACATAATAAAAAGTTCATTCAACTTACCAAGTGCCCCTGAGTGGGACAATGACATGGTTATAACGGTTCCCTGTTGTATCTGTTCCAAAGCTTCTCCGAATTTTGAAGAGACTCGATTGCCATTTATATTGATGTAATCCTGTGTAGCAACCCAACACGGTCGTTTACATAATACAATCGACGTAGGTAACTGAATATTTGCAAGTTGTGGACAAATTCCAAGCACCCCAACTCCAATACTTCCTTTCCATTTAGAATTAATTGAGTCTATTTTTATCTAAATAAAAGATTTAAACAAGAATCTGGAAAAGTGAATTAACGCGCTAAAACTTACACTTATACTGTGACCCCTACAAAGGGGTTTGGCTATATACACTAAAGCTTGATTATAGGATTGAGTTCTTATTGCGCAACGACGTTCCTCAGTCAGTCGTATATTCTTTCCATGGAATTCACTGAATTCGAATACCTGCGATTCAGAATCCATAGATTCTAACATTGAATCCTGTTTATTAAGTGGATCTGCGCCAAATTCCAATGAGTCTTGCAACCTTAAACTGCAGGGTCGTAGCGGCGATGTGGGCCCTTGAGACGAGATCACTTGTACAGCCATGGTTGAACCTTGTAATTCAACAACTACGTAAACATCCTAAAGTGAACATATTAAAAAAACGAAAGGTTTATTACAACAGGATTATACTTAGTAAAGGATGTAAGTTAAATGTATGTTTGATTTATACTACGATCCTCAATCCCTATCTTATTTAGCTCGTAAATGAGTCAATACGGATACCAGACATTGAACAACATTTCGCTAAAAGTTTAGATTTGTCCCTCATCCTAATAACTAAACAATGAAAGGGTCCTTGGGCACCTCAACTAATTTTCCACTAACCAACAGCCATGTTATAGAAAAATGTTCAAAAGTATACTCTCCGAAAAAAATCAACTGAGACATTTTGTGTTTTTGGAACTGTTATATTATTAACAAATAAAGTACAGTATAACGTAAAGGTACGTTACAAGACGACGAACCGATGACTGGTTGACGTTGAACCGCTATTTCGGTTGCTAGGGCCGTTGTGTGTTGAAACCCCAGTTATAAATCCTTTTGGTTGCGCCTAGAGTTGGTTGACTTCCGCGGCGAACAATATTTAATAATCGTTTTTTTTTCCTTTTCTTTTCATCTGCTGCGAACTAAATCCTTTTTGTAACTGAAAAACTTTCCTCAAAAAGTTTTCTTTAGTTGTTTTAGTTTCCGCCGTCTTCTTTTTTATTTTAATTTGTTATAGTAGTTTCACCTACTTGTTGTTATAATTCAGGAGAGCGAGAGTGAGAGAGAGAGAGCGTGCGGGACTGGGTACGTAACATAACTAAAATTGGTTGTTCGTTTTCCGCAACAATAACGTTGACAGTATCATCATCATCATCGGCACCACAACCGGGATCCGGTCTTGACCTTATTTAGCAAGTCCCGAGGCTTGTTAAATTTTCTATAATAATTTGTTTTTCCGGGCAAGGTTATTAGCCTTGCGCCAAACATTGACAGTATACATTCTGTCAAAATAGAACTGCGAATAAGTCAATAAAAACAACAGAAACCAATTAGTATCATCATTTATCTTGTCTTTAAAATAGGCTCCATTTAAAGAGGTGCATTCTTTTTCAACAAATATTCTAGTAATCAATATGCTTTTTAAAGACATTTCTAGGGATTTCTGGGGGCTAATAACCTTGCCCGTAAAAATGAATTAGTATGGGAAATTTAACAACCCTCGGATACACGACGACGACCTCGCAAACGAAAATGGCAACACGATTTAAGAATTTTTTCATGGAACGTCCCCTCACTACCCAGAGCTCGAGCTGCACAGCAGCTAGCCGATGCCCTGTCCGACTATAAGGTTGACATAACAGCATTACATGAAATAAGATGGACAGGGAGTGGTGTTATTCAAAGGAACGAGTATGACATTTATTACAGCGGTCATGCAAAACACCATGTGCTCGGGGTAGGCTTTCTAGTCAGCCAAAAACTGAAGCCTGCCATCATCGGCTTTAATGCAATAAACGAAAGGCTATATGCACTCTTCGCGTGTGAGGCAAGTTTAAGAACATAGCCCACATAAACGTTCACGGACCTACAGAGGTGTCCCCTGACGACGAAAAAGAAGAATTCTACGAGAACGTCAGACGGGCCTCCAATGCCTGCCCAAGATACGATGTGAAAATCGCTCTTGGTGATTTGAATGCAAAAATAGGTAGCCGGTTTTCAGGCACTACACAGGTTCCCATAGTTTGCATGAGAGCACTAATGACAATGGACAATGGTCATCGAACTGGCAGCATCAAAAAACTTGGTCGTTGCAAGTACCAGGTTTCCGCGTAAAGATATCCACAAAGCCACCTGGGTATCACCTGATGGAGCCACTCGCAACCAAATTGACCACGTGTTGATATATCGCCGCCACTCCTCGAGCCTGATGACAGTACGAACATTCCGAGGTGCCAACGTCGACTCGGATCACTATCTTGTTGGTACAGTTTTCCGAGCGCAGATTGCCTTACGGAGACGTATTGCATCCGCGGATCAGGTTCAAATCAACACGGCTGCCTTACACAATGAGAATACCAGTAACACCTTTGGTCATGCGTTAAGACTCGCCCTCGAAGACCTCGACGGAGGGAGAGTAAGTCGTGGGGCCAGAATGCCGGGCGTAGAAGACGAATGGACACGTCTTAAGAATACTGTCATTAGTGCTGGCAACTCCATCTTAGGCAGTAGTCGTAGAGATCGGAGCGACTGGTTTGATGACGACTGAACGTAAGAATGCTGCATACCGGACAATTCAGCGGTCTCATACGACGTGGGTACGCGAGGAGAAATACAAAGAGCTCAGAAGATCTGAAGAAAACGCTCCACAGACAAAAGAAAAGTGCCTGGGAAAAAAACCTTGTCTGTGAAATAGAGAAAAGTAGAGGGCGGGGTCCTGTTACGGGCCTACCTCGCGTTCAGGTCCCCCCTAACATCCACTTATCCCCCTTCGTTAGTTTCCCCTCTCTACCTCTAAAAGGAGAATAACTCGCCAAGTAGCTAATTTGCATAAACTACTTTGTGAAAATTCTACTTGGTAAAGAAAAAAAAACGGCGTTGGCGCCGAATAAAAAATAAACGTCAACGGCAATGAACATATTCATTCGACGTAAAACGATTGGCAAGCAAAGCCACTGAAGCTGAACATTTCAACAACTATCCGTAACAATAATTCATATTTTCAAGAAACAGTGTCGTGTATGTTCTTTAAATAAAAGGATAGTTTTAATAGCTGAGCTAGAGGAACAACCAACGGAAGCTGTTCAGGGGAGCTGCCATTCAACGCCCGCTGCAACCTGCCAGCGGCCGACACCATCAACAACATAAGAAAGTTCAAGAACAACCAAGTAAGTCCTCTTAAACTTACCATTCCAATAATTTAAATTATATTACATTAATACAAAATTATATTAACGATATTAAATACATATTATATCAAATTGTTGTTAAATAAACATATAACAATTTTGGCGCAGCCGGTTACCACCAGTTGAGATTGTATCAAATCCGTCGGGGATACAATCCAGTGGTGGGAAGAATCCCGAGGCTCTAACGCCCCTACGCCGACTAGCAGAACTAGCGGCTAGGATAAAAAAAAAATAAGCTGTATAACAAAAAATAAACAAAATAAATAAGAAGATTGTTTTCCTTTTCTCTCTTTCGTTTTTTAATTTACAGGAGAGAGGACGAAATCAACGTTTGGTGGAAAATCCTAAATGTAGCATACCCAAATATTTTCCGTTGTTTTTAGTGTTCTCTTTACAGATTTTTGGATTTTCTTTCTTTTTTCTTTTCCACAGGTTTCTAGATTGATTCTTGCCCCTCATCGTTGGGTCGGTTGTTCCGTAATCGTGTCTTTTGTTCGCTACGGTTAATAGCGAACCACGGTTAGAATAATCCGGGTAGCCCCTCCGTGCGCAAAGATAAGAAACGCGCGTAAGCATTACCGTTGATGCAAACGAGGAGCCACACAAGGGAACTATCCGCGGAAATCATAAGGGAAGAACCCGTCGCCGCTATGCTGCGTGTAGAAAAAATTGTGGACCTAGTCCAAGCTAATGTGGAAGTCTATAGTGGCCAGAAAGGGCCTAACGCAGCGCGGCAACTACATAGTTTCCTCGAAAGCTGTGACAGGACGCTGGACTGCTTATCAGAGGAGGAGGAAAAAAATTTCCTGCGGTGATTGCCCGTGAAATTGACTGGGAAAGCTCGCCGCATGTTCAGAGAACAACTCCCAATGATTTTCAAGGAGTAATATATTCTACTATTGGGAGGATGAACAAGATCCCCCAGAGGAAACAAATAGGGTTTTAGATAGGACCTACGGGGATAATCGACCAAACCCCCAGGAATCGAGACAAAGGCAGAATAGGCCTATAAACGATGCGTCTCGGGTAGTAGGGACACAGAATAGGAACTCTAACACTAGATTCCCAGAACGATCTCACCCCGTTACACGCCCACAATCTGGGAAAAAGCCGTTTAGGTCGGAAACACCACCACACACTTCTAGAAGACCAACAGGGTCTAAACCAAAGAAGCACGAGGTACCACGACACCTTCAAAGAGGCGGAGGTGATTATCATAGCGACTCCTCTAGTCAAGGTAGGGACAAGCGTACACCAAACACATGGGTTACACGCATGACTTGCAGCTTCTGCAATAGGAAAGGGCATGTATACGACGAATGCCTTTGACGCCGAAACACTCCAAAGTGTACAAAGTGTGATCGATATGGGCACGATCAGTGTCGGATTAAGCCAATCGGGGGCCCTAGGCCATTCAAATTTTGGAGCCCTCTTTTTTTTAATAATCGTAAAATTAATCGTTATTGATGCATTTGTGTAATTTAAACAACTAATTCATATCATTTTAAGGTTTTCAAATACAATAAAAATAAAGGAAATCATTTTTTTCAGTTGAATTATATATTTTTTGATTAAAAATAATTAACACTATATTAAATTATAAAATAATCTTTGGACATCTCTTTGGAAGCGACGCTCGTTTTCAACAAACTTTTTTTCTACATTTTTGATCAACAAAATCATTGATGATTTCTTCAAAATCAATTTGACGAAGAATGTCCGATTCAATGGACATCAGACTTAGCATGTCTAATCGTTCTTGACGCATAACACTTCTTTGCTCGTTTTTGATGCGTTTCAATTTTGAAAAAGAGCGCTCTGTCGAACAATTCGTGATCATAAGAGTTAAAAAAATGCGAAGAGAAATTTCAACGTTCGGAAAAACTAATTCAAGATGATCTTGAATCAAACTTTCGTAGAGGTCAGAGTGAGTGAACTTAAGTTTCTTTGGGAATTTTGATTTAATGAAAGCGTGAAACTGTATGAGTTCAGGGTAAAATTCTTCTAAATCGTCAGAGTAAAAGTCAACTAAATCGGAAATCTTTTTGGAACACACATTTTCGGTCAAATCAAAATCAGCCAAAAACGAAAATCTCTCCGAAACCTCTAAGTAAACTTTGCTTCGTCTGTTGATTTCAATCTTGAGCGTATCGATGATTACCAAAAAAAAACCGTTTACACGAAAATAGTCGCGCGGACTTAATGCAACCTCTGGAGCATCGTCATCGTTTGGCTGTCTTGTTCTTCGTCGAACTCGCGATGCAACATTCGCATAATCTGTCTTAGGTAAAATGGATCTGGCTTTGTTTTCAAACACTTCGAACTTATCTCTCATCCCATCTAACAAATTTTCTACTGACGAGTACATTAACGCGCAGGTTTTCAGATCAATTTCTACTGACTGCAATGCTTTGCTCGTTTCCCGAAAATTGTTCAAAATATCGCTCCACAAAACAAGCATTAAAACAAGTTCGAAGGTTTGAATTTTATTCGCGATACATTCAGCTTCGTGTCCACAGTCACTTTTTTGTGTTAAATCATCAGCAATTTCATACAATGCTGCTACGATTTCGTTGAAAGATTTTTGAATTGCCTCAGTGGCGTTCGCATGAGCTTCCCAACGAGTTTGGGATAACGATTTCAGTACCTTTTCGTTTTCGATACGTTCCTCCAAAACGTCCCACCGGTGGGTTGAGCTTGAAAAGAATGTGTACAATAATTGTACAATAGAAAAAAAGTTCAGTGCAAACAAGCAGCACTTTACAGCAGTTTCTCCAACTAAGTTAAGCGAATGCGCTGCACATGGTGAATAAATCGCAAATTCGTTGAGATTTAACAAGATCGATTGCATACCTGAGTAAATACCCGACATATTCGGAGCATTATCATAAGATTGACCCCTGCAGTATTTAAAATCTAAGCCGCAAATCGCAAGAAATTCTAAAACCACTTCAGCCATCACAACACCTCTATGGCTATCAAAGTTTAAAAAAGTCAAAAATCTTTCAACGGGCTTTCCATTCTTAGCAACATATCGGACAACTACACTGAGTTGATCAACGTGAGCGATATCCGGAGCTGAATCGACTGAAAGACCAAAATATCGCGCGGCTAAGACCTCTTGTATAATGTGATGACTTACTTTTGAACTCATAATGCTGATCAACTCCTCAGAAATTGTTTTTGATAAATACGAGGGATTCCCCTTGCCTCGGTCCGCAAAATGTTCAATGTGACTTTTTAAGAACGAGTCAAACTGTGCAATTAGTTCGAGTAAACCTAAGTAATTTCCATTATCTGGAACGCCGAAATGCTCGTTTCTACCTCTGAAAGGTAATCCTCGTTCAGCCAACGTTGTGATGACTGGAATCAATCGTCGCACTGCATATTTCCAATAATTTTTCTCTTTCTGGTACTCAAGTTGAAGGTTGTCGGAAACATCGACGCAGTTCTGTCGCCTTTGAATGTATGTCAACATACATTCTCTGTGAAGAGGTCCATTCTCATGTAATTGGGAAACATTTTTCCAATCATTAAATCCATCGCTGGTCAGTTTGTTTTGTTTGTCTTTGGAAGCAAACATTTTACATACAAAACAATACTCGCAACCAGTCGTGGGAGAATAAATTAGCCATTCGCGCTTGAACCGTTCTTGATTTGCCTTTCTTCCAAAAAACGTTTTTTCTGAGCAATATCTTGCTCTACCTTCTGCATCGTAAAATCTACGAGACGGCTCAAACGGTCCAGAGTGATTTTGGCGCATGCTTGGCCCACGATTGATCCAAAAATTGGCGTCATCGTCAGTGAAATCACCCCACTTGCCTGGATCGCTCGAACAATTGTCATTGTTCGCTGCAGTTTCAAAAGTACCCAAATCCGCGGCTCTGAGCTCTTCGTATTCGTTCAGACTAATATCACGCTGCGAGTTTGATCCATCATCTTGATCCAAAGATTCAGAGGTTTTGAGATGATCGACTTGCTCTGTTTCAGATTGAATCTGCAAATTTGATAAAACAATTTTGAATTCAAAAGTTTTAAGAATTACATTTGCTCTAAAAACGCTTTAATTTATATTTTATAAGAAAGTTATAATTTATAAATATCAACAGTAAATTATATTTCGATTCTTACATCTTCATTACTAGATTCGATCTGTTCACTAGCTGATGAAGAAGCATGTGCAGTGGAACTTTGGAAGAATGACGTCAATTTTGATAGTTTCGATAAATATGTCTCAATTCGTTTTTTCTTTTCATCCGCAATTTTTCTTTTTTGAGCCCCGCTCTGATAGGATCGCCGCATTATGTAATCTACATCTTCATCATCTTCATCATCGGCACTACAACCGGGATCCGGTCTTGGCCTTATTTAACAAGTATGAGGATTGTTAAATTTTCCATAATAATTTGTTTTTCTGGGCAAGGTTATTAGCCTTGCGCCAAATTATGTAATCTACAAACATACTTAAATCGTAACATTCTGATAGGAAAAGCAAACATCAAATTCTGCATTTGAAATTAAACAACAAAGTTTAAAATCAAAAAATCGAACTCAAAAATAAATCAAAAAAACAAAACCAAAATGTTAAATTATCGAAATAGCTAAAACTAAATCAGTTTACAAAATCAAAATCGAACAACAAAACAAATTTCGAAAAACTGAACGAAACTTAAAAAAGAAATTTAAAACGAAAACAATATACAAACTCACTTTCTCACTTATTGCTGTTGGATAACAAAAAAAGACAATTTGATTGGTGATGTTTTTTGTGTTGTGTGAAAAAATCCAATATAAAACAGAACCTACCTTTTTCAACAAATGCGTAGTTTTCGATATGTTCATTACACACAATACCACAATTTCACATTAATTAACATCTAGATTCGTCACTAATTGAAAAAATGTTCTTTTTTTCTGTAAGAACAACGAACAAATGTAATTTGACAAACGACAAAGCAACAGATAGTTTTGTTTTGCTTAAAACACTGAAATGAATCGTTTTTGTTTATATAAACAAGCTCGAGTTTGCAAGCGCTGTTTCGGTTATTTAGCACGCGATTTGAAATTCAAATCGTAGCTTAAAATAACAATCAAAAGAATAAATCAATTAAGATTTTTAAATATTTGTGTTTGAAAATACATTTGTATAATCAATTACATAAGATAAATGAATTGTCTTTAAAAAAATGTTTGTTTACAAAATTCCAAAATATATGAAAAAATTTAATTAAAATTAAAAATAAATTAAAAACAATGATGACAAATTTTCTTGGGGGCCCTTGCTCGACAGGGGCTCCAGGCCATGGCCCAGTCCGGCGTAATGGGTAATCCAGCACTGGGCACGATGTCCAGGATTGTCGGACACTAAATAGACAAAGGAAGGCGGATAACCCCGAACCCACACCAAGGTCACACAACCAATAGCAGCCACCCGTGAATACCTCAAATCAAGGGCAAGAACGACCATCCACTTCGAAACAAGCAACGGCATCGAATCATAGAGGGTACAGCATTCGATGTTGTGAGTTTTGTGGCCGAAAGGGTCACACGTAGGACGAGTGTCGTATCAAGGCAAGGGGGATAAAACCACAAAAGCCAACAGACACACCCAATGTGGTTAAGTCTGTACTTAGCGACCACATCCCACCGACCTGCACGGTCAATACAGAATGGCAAACAGTCCAAGGAAGAAAAAAATCGAAGGACAATAAACAGTCACGCGACAAAGACGGTGAACAGACACGAACCAAGAGTAGTACTAGTACGAGCAGTACTGAGCACTCGGAGGCTCGAAAAATAAAACAACGCCAACACCGATTACAACGCCATCGACCCGAATCGAACCGTAGCCAGTCAAAGACCTCGGATGTAGTAACACTACACGTCTAATAGTGGACACAGGTGCGGAGATCTGCCTTCTTAAGCTGAAGGCACTCCAAAATGGAACAACACTGGATACCAAAAAGGCCACTACTCTCCAAACGCTTTTGGAAAGGGAAAGTCTAGACCGGAAATACACCGGATACCCTACCAAAATAGGGGAAAGGGGGCGAAAAGTTGTCAGGCTCCAAGCATCCCAACTCCACTTTAATAGCTGACAAACTAAAGAAATCTAACCAAGAATTAACAGCGGTGGAACACTCACTGCCAAACGCTTCGGAGGTAGACATTTTTCTGAACAAACCGGTAATAATACCAGCACGTTCACGAAAATGCTGAGACTTCCCATAGAAAAACTCGGAAAACAATTATTTTGTTCTGGCGGGAGATTTCAACTCCAAATACAGTGCTTGGGGTGATATCACTCCGAACACAAGAGGTAATGCACTGTTCAACTGGTGGCAAACAAATGCAACAGAATATAAACTAGAATTGTACGCTACAAGTACACCATCTTATCCAAGAGGAAACTCTTTTCTGGACTTACTTATGATTGACGACAGACTACAATTATTAGGCACGGACCTAAATACTCGAAATTGCCTTCGCACAATCAGGTATGATAGTGACCATTACGGCCTCGGCGCCGTTTTACATGTTCCAAACGAACATGCAATACTTGAGCAGTACGACCAGATACATTCGTTCGTTTTCCGAAAAGCACACTGGTCGCGCTTCGATCGCATAATAAAAAGAGAACTATGCTCTAATGGCGTATACCCTCCAACTAATAGAAACCTTCGAAATGAGGAAATAGATCATTATCTCTCAACGATGGCCAACATTGTCATCAAAACAATGCACCGTTCCATTCCAAAAGCGGCGCACATGGAGGAGAATTTTAATAGATATAGAAACTCAACTATTGATGCCCTCTATAGACAAAAAAGCGCTCTGCTCTCCCAGTTCAAACTGCTCTACAGACAGTTCAGCGATCCTTATAGCCAAGAAATAAAGACAATTAAGTCATTGATTAAAAACGTTCAAAAGCTGATCCGTGACAACTACAGATCAGTAATTAATGAAGAATGGAAACGTAAAATTCTCTCCATTAAAACCAGTGGTGGGAATATGTTTCCGCAAATAAATAAAGTATTTAGAAGAATAGATCATAATGACATTCCCTGCCTTCGAGTCCCGAGGACTCCCGAGAATTGTCAAATATTGCTGAACGCAGGACTCACCCCGGAACACATCAACTCCAACGAAGAACTAATAGTAGTCGAGGATCCGCAAGAGAAAGTGAACTCCATTGGCGCCTGTTTCGAGGCAGTACACAAAGTGAATGAATCCATTCATTCTAACCTCAATATCGAAAACAGAGCTATCCAAAACCATATTTCGCTTCACAATGAACGGCAAAGTTGGCATTCCGAAAACAAAAGTTTCACCATCTTCAGTGAAAACAATAGAGCGGATGCGCCGCTTAGAAATTTGCACACAAACATATTTGTGAATAAGAATGAACTCATGGACATCCTTAGATCCATTAAAAACAAGAAGTCCTCTGGAACAGATGGTATTCCGAATACTGTTCTTAAACATCTGCCTCCGGAAGCGGTGAACATTTACACTACCTTGTTCAATAACGCTCTAAATAATGCATACTTTCCAAGACGTTGGAAAATAGCAGTAATCCATCCCATCCCCAAAAAGGCCAAGGACAGGAGCAATCCCGCTAACCTTCGCTCGATTAGTCTGCTTCCAAACATTAGCAAAATATTCGAGAAAATCATAAATAAGGCATTGATAAACTGGTGTGATGAAAACGACATCATTCCGAACAACCCGTTTGGCTTTAGAGCGGGGCACGACACAGTTCACGCAGCTACAAAACTTGTTTCCGATATACAGTGGAACAAGGCAAAACGACAATGCACATGCGTATGTTTGGTTGACTTTGAAAAGGCCTTCGATACCGTATGGTTAGAAGGACTTGTATATAAGCTATCAAATCTAGGTTTCCCCGAATATCTGTTATACATCATTTACGATATGATAATGGATAAGCAATTTGTGGTAAAATGTGGGGACAAAATCTCCAACAAAACTTTCTATATTAAAAATGGGTTACAGCAGGGAGCCCTGAATTCTCCCATTCTCTTCAATATTTATACTAGTGATCTAGTTGGGTCTCTTAATCATGCTATTGCATATGCCGACGATATTGTAGTGTACAGATAAAAAAAAAATATCGATGCCATTAACAGACTTCTTCAAGAAGACTTCAATAAAATCAAACGCTTTTGTGACGATTGGAAATTGAAAATTAACTTCCAAAAAACAGAAACCATCCTTTTCAGAACACCTCTTTCTACAGCTTCAAGAGATACAAGGAATAATTGGAAAAACTTTTCCATTGTAGGAAGCAATAATCTTCCGCTGCAAATGAAAACTGTTGTCAGGTACTTTGATAAGCACATAGCAGCTGCCCTCTCCGCGGCTAAAAGTGCATATGCAATGACAAGCAGTCTGTTTCGAAATAGTCTCCTAGATCACAAAGTTAAAATAATTTCCTACTCAGCATTTATTTGTCCAATGTTAGTGTATGGCTGCCCGGTATGGTTCAACGTTTTCCCATCCTACATGGAAAAGTTTCGCATGTTCGAGAGGCAGTGCTTGCGTTCCTGCCTCGGGTTACATAGAACACCTGAGTCTCAATACAGGAAATTCTATCCTAATAAGACACTGTATGACAAATCAGGACTGAATAGGATAGACAATTTCATTATCAAAATTATTCGTGGTCACACTGCACTACAGCGAAAATAATCTTATCTCGGGAGCATACTACCCCAATGACATATACCTGGAGAATACACTCCAAAATGGGTTTATCCCACCAGAAGCGTTCCCTCTATTGGATAGAAAAGGTCTTATCCAAAACAAGCACGGAGTCCCTATTATTTACCACACTTTTGGTGGTGCCAGGGACAAACGGATTCTTTATAACAGTGATATATCAAATGCTGCAGTTCACTTGCGATTTAGCATGGCAATAGGCGATCGAGATAAATCTATAAATGACCGATCCCATCCCAACTGGTGGTGGATTGACAATGAAGAAAGGATTTAATATCCCTAAATATAGTAAGATCTCCAGACGCTACGCCTTCCCTTCCCATTCCTCATTTCCCTTTTCATATTTATTTATTCTTCCTTTTCATTTCCATTTTTCATTTAGATTCCTTTTCGTTTTAAAATTCTTTATCTTAACATTTTTTTGTTTTTTTGTTATTTATTTTGTTTTTTTGTAAACTTTTTTACCTTATATTATTTAAAAAAAAAAAAAAAAAACAATACAGAGAGAGAACTTCGTCTTCTAAAATATTCAGGTAATAGAAAATATATAAAAATATAAAAATATTATTGTACGCCGAAAGGCATTACACAAAACTGTATCGTGTAATTTAGAGTGCTCGCGTAGAGCCAGTAAATTATTTTAAGAATAAGAAAAGATTGTAAAATAGGATTTAGCATTTTAGTCCTAAGTCAACATTTGTTAAATTATTGTACAATAAATGCGTTATTCAACAACAACAACAACTTCCCATAGAAATTCGGGAAGAGGTAATTCTAGTACCTAAACCAATGCAATCAGGGATTTTCATATCCACTTGTATTGTAGGGAAAGCGAAGAGTGCCCAAGTAGAGGTACTCAATATCGCAAGCTACCTCCAAATCATAGACCGAATCATGGTAGAGTTAAATCCAATGAAGGAATTTTCCACCTTTCCGCTGGAAAATGTGGACAACCATTCTACGGAATACAATGCGGATAAAAAACCTTCGGAGGGAGAAAACCTCCAGTATATCCGACATCTATTCCCAGAAGAGAAATTACCAAAAGATCCAAGGTTGACACAATTACACGAGGATCTCCACTTAGGTAAAAACCTAAGTCCTCAAGAGTGTCAATCCATAGTGGAAATATGTGAGGAGTTCAACGATATTTTCCACCTTAAAGGTGACCTCCTAACATATACCAGTGCAATAACGCATGAGATACCGCTGATACAGGATCAAGCACCGATAAATCAAAGAATGTACCGTCTGCCTGAGTGCAAGAAAGAGGTGATCAACGAGCAAGTACGGGATATGCTGGAGAATGATATCATTCAAAAGCAAAAGTCCGTGGAACTCACCACTCTTGGTAGTTCCTAAGAAAGCGGGCCCCGATGGAGAGTTGTGGTCGATTTCAGAAAACTGAACGACAAAACCATCGGTGATGCGTACCCTCTCCCTCGAATAGAGTACATTTTAGACCAGCTCGGTCACTCACGCTATTTTTCCACGCTCGATTTAGCCAGCGGCTATCACCAAGTCTTAGTGGATCAGAAGGATCGAAGTAAGACAGCGTTCAGCACAAATTACGGGCACTATGAGTTCAAACGTATGCCATTTGGTCTGAAGGGAGCTCCAGCTACGTTTCAGAGACTCATGAATCATGTCCTAACCGGGTTGCAAGGAATCGAATGCTTTGTTTATCTGGACGACGTGGTCATATATGGGAACAACCTAGAACACCATAATGACAAACACCGGAAAGTATTCGATCAAATTAGATATCACAACCTCAAGTTGCAACCGGAGAAATGCAAGTTCCTCCAGAAGGAAGTAGTACACCTGGCACATGTTTGTTCCGAAAAGAGGGCAATGCCAAATCCAGACACTACAGCTAGTGTCAGGGATTTCTCCATTCCCAAGTCCAATCGTTTCTAAGCTTGGCGAACTACTATCGAAAATTTGTTCAAAATGTTTCGAAGATAGTACACCCCTTAACAAATTTAAGGAAAGACGTCAAATTCACCTGGTCAGAGAAATGCCAACAAGCATTTGATAACATAAAGGAGTTATTCGTCTCGCCGCCACTGTTAATCTATCCAGATTTTACCAAACCCTTAAATCTGACCACGGATGCGAGTAATGAAGCACTGGGTGCCGTACTGTCGCAAGGCGAAATCGGTAAGGACCAACCAGTCGCGTATGCCAGTCGAACCTTGAATAAGACGGAAAAGAACTACTCTACGATCGAGAAAGAGTTACTAGCCATTGTATGGGCGGCTAAGAATTTCGGTTGTTATTTACAAGGGAGAAAATTTAATATATACACGGACCACAAGCCGTTAAAGGGAGTATTCAACGTGAAAGACCCGAGTTACATTTACTAAGGTTCCATCGCAAACTATTGGAGTTCGACTACCAAATCGAGTATAAACCCGGTAAATACAACACTAATGCGGATACCTTGAGTCGTATCCCGCAAATTTGTGATGAGACTCCCACACTACCAAGGTGCAATGTACTAACACGCGCCCAAGTTAAAAGCTGAGAGCAAGCGAAGGAACTCAGGATTGTCCAAATGATGATAGTCCTCTCTTAACGAGGATCCCATTCCAGCCTGCACGGAAAAAGGAATGCAGATAACCAATCCTGAAGACATCCAGGTCCTACTCCGGGAATACGAGGGTTGCCTCTTATGTTTCGGGATTTGGCAACCCTAGTGTTGCAATTCGCCAATTGACAGCTCTGTCGTAGAGTTGGACATTTTTGAGGTTATACGCACTCAGAACGTTTTGACATACGAGCGCTATTTGTGTTGTTTACAGTAACTTAAAAGATTCATCTCGGACCAAAAATTGGAATTAAATCGTCAACATTTTCGTGCGATTATTTTTTACAACTTTCGGCGTGGATTAACTCAACAACAGTGCATGGATGAACTTAATTCAATTTTTGGCGATGAAGCTCCATCAAGGACCAGTGTTTATCGATGGTATGGTGAATTCAATCGTGGTCGTAGTTCACTCCAAGATGAATTTCGTGAAGGTCGCCCAAAATCAGTTGTTGTTCCGAAAACCATTGATTCTGTGCGCGAACTGATATTGGAAGATCGTCATGTGACCTATCGTGAGATTGAGACAACCTTAGGCGTTAGTGGGACCAGCATACATTCAATATTGCATAAACATTTGACTGTCAAAAAAATTTGTTCGCGTTGGATCCCACACAATTTGTCAATCGCCCAAAAAAAGGCTCGTGTCAATTGGTCGAAAGAATTGCTCAAAAAATACGATCGCGGTGCTTCGAAATACGTCGATGACATCGTGACAGGTGATGAATCGTGGATTTACGCGTATGAGTCCGAAAGTAAACAGCAGTCGACTGTCTGGGTGTTCCAAAATGAGCCAAATCCAACAAAAGTTGTTCGCGTACGAAGCACTTCCAAGCAAATGGTCGTCGGAAAAACTGGACATGTCGCAAGCGTACCACTAGAACAACACAGAACAGTCAATTCTGAGTGGTACACAACCATTTGTTTGCCAGTTGTCTTCCAAGAAATCAGGAAAACCAACCGCCGAAGATGGATCACTCTTCACCACGACAATGCGTGCTCTCACACATCGGCTGCGACAACTGCATTTTTGAGCACCCAAAACATCGACTTGATGGGTCATCCGCCGTATAGTCCTGACTTGGCGCCGAATGACTTCTTTTTATTCCCGTACTTAAAAAACAAACTGAGAGGTCAACGTTTTTCGACACCTGAAGAAGCGGTTGCTGCATTCAGAATGCATGTGTTGGAGATACCTCAATCAGAGTGGCAAAAGTGCTTCGACAATTGGTTCAAACGCATGCAAAAGTGTATAGATCTTCATGGGGAATATTTTGAAAAACAATAAAGTGATTTTCGATGATCAATATTTGTTTTTGTTCTCTAATCCCGATATATAAAAGGCAACCCTCGTACCATGATCCTCCTTTGGGTGGACACCAAGGAGTGAGTAAAACGTATCATAAAATACCCAGAAATTTTTGGTGGAAGAACATGATGCGCGACATTAAACAGTACATCAAAGTATGTAAAACATGTCAAACCATGAAATCTTCACCGAACATACGAATGCCCATGGTAATAACCGACATTGCAAAGAGGCCTTTCGACAAAGTATACTTAGATATAGTAGGTCCTCTTGATCGCACTCCAACCGGCAATCAATATATACTTACATTCCAAGACAACTTGTCGAAGTATATAGATTGCTACGCTCTCCCAGATGCGGAGGCAGAAACGGTGGCCACAGTCTTTTTCGACAAAATAATTGCTCGGTATGGTGTTCCGAAGCAATTGGTCACCGATCAAGGAAGCAATTTCCTGAGCAGTTTGTTTAAAAGTGTGTGCAAACTGCTCCGTATTAAAAAACTACAAACCTCAGCGTACCACCCACAACCGAATGGAGCCTTAGAACGAGCCCATCGCCCACTCGTAGATTACCTGCGAAGCATTGTGGATGGAAATTCCCAATCATGGGACCAGTACCTGAGAACGGCAACATTCGTATACAACACCAATGTACACGACGGTACTAAGCTTACGCCAATGGACTGTCTATTCACCCCGGAGGTACCGACGAGCATTAAGCAACCTTCGGAACCGGTATACAACCGTGACAGTTACCATAAGCTAATGAAGTACAAAATTCAACATACGTACGAAATAGCAAGGCGTAACCTGTTAACTTCCAAGAAGAAGTCGAAAGAGTACTACGACCGTAAGACACGCCCATTCACGTTCCATGTGGGCGACAAAGTTTTAATACGGAACGCTCAAAAGCAAGGAAAATTAGCTCCCATATGGAGGGGTCCCTATAAGGTAGTACAAATAAATAGTCCGATAAATAGCGTCGAAAAGGTAGGGAGAAGAAATGTGGTGGTGCACAATAATAGGCTAAAACCCTATTACGAATTGAGAAAGCCAAAAAACAGACAGACCACGACAAGCAAGGGAAGATAATACACCACAGCCAGTGTAGGGTTCAGAGCTACAGTTATATACTTTAGTAGCCAAGCTTCATTCCTCTTCTAAGAATGAAGCTTTCATTATTTAAGGGGGGAAGGTATTGTTACGGACCTGTAGCGGTTATTTAATACATTCCCAAGGAACCGCCCATCCTCTTAAATTAACTACTTTCCAACCCACCATACCTAGCTGCAATTTTGGGGCAGCGTAAGCTACCCCTCATTCTCTTTCACCTGAAAGTTTAATCTTAAGGCATGCATCACATTGAATTTTTCCGTTTATGATCCGTACCATATCCCCATCGGCTCGGCTTGTCAGCAATTATAATAGTAAATATTAGCTGGCCAGCGTAATTGTTGACATAGCTTTAGCCGATGGTTTCTTGCTACGGTTCATATCCATTTATTGCCCCACTCCCAAGGTTCGCAACACTTGCGACCAATTTGTCGGTTATCTATCGATCATGGGATTTGGGCACTAATATGATTGACGTTAGACAATCATACCCCAGATCATGCCTAACGATGCTCCGGCCTGTTAAATAAACAAACACGATGTGCATATCATCGTGACCATTGAAATAGCGTTTTTGTGTATCTTAAAGCAAAAACCTATTTCGTTCTCAGGCGCAGGTCATCAAAGATTCATGGCCCTCGAAATAGCGTTTCTGTTTATTTAAGACACAACCTATTTCTTCCTTCGGCGATTTTTCGCCATCGCTTATCTTAACGGCGCCTGCAGCTCCCAATACCAATTCATTACACCAGCCCATGTTTATTTAGGACACAGGAACCTATTTCTCCCTTCGGCGACTTCGCTATCGCGTACCTCATATTGCCTGCTATTCATTCCATGTGTATTCAGGTCTTTTTCGACGTTGCCGATATCCAGGCTGAAGGGCAACCTACCTGTGCTATACGCACACATACACAATCCTCCCCTATCGATGAAATTCGCGGGCATCGAACTGATAAATGTAAATTACATTGGAGTCGGATTCCTATTACCGCAGCGGACAGTCGCATCCGCTTAGAGTTCCGCCTTTTACCGGCCCCGCTACTGAGTAGTCAGTTTTGTATTGTTTCATCGTTTAAATATTCGAGTTGGAGTGCCGTCTTTCCTTTCGGTCAATAAGTCAAGGAATTCGATTTGTTCCTTTTAAGCGAACTTTCCGTTGTTCTTTTTAAGTAAACTTTGTGTCAAAACTTCCCAATGAACCTGAAGGAGTGCAGGCGTCATCGCAAAGGATTAAGTGATTGTGAAGTCCCAGTTGTATGAGCATGTGTCGATGCCATATTAAAAATAGAAATAGAGAACACCAATCAACTAAATAACTTGTGTGCATTTTTAATTTTTTCTGCTTGCTTGAAGTGAATTTTATTCGTGGACAATTTACAGTGAAACTAATGGTAAGTGATGGGTGTTGAGTTGAACTAGTGCCCATGACCGGTACGATAACAAAACCCCAACAGACCTACCTCGCGTCCAAGTCCCCCCCTAACATACACAAATCCCCTTTCGTAAGTTTCTCCTCTCTACTTCTAAAAGGAGAACAACTCGCCAAGTAGCTGATTTGCATAAACTACTTTGTGCAAATTCTACTTGGTAGAGAAAATGATAATAAAACGGCGTTGGCGCCAGATAAAAAATAAAACGTCAACGGCAAAAAAAAAACACAAGTTTGAGACATTCGACGTTAAACGACGAAAGAGTACAACTGCTCGTGTGTGCTCTGCCAATTTAGATTATTAAGTTTCATTCTTGATTCGTGTTAGAAAAAGAAAGAAAAGCTAAAGTGCAGAAATATCTTGGCTCCAAGGAATCTCAACTTTTACTGTAAAGGAATTTCTTCTAAATTACCAAGACGACTTCAACGAACGGAAGCTAAACAGGGGATCAGCCCTTCAACGCCCCCTGCACCCAGTCACAGAACAGCAACCGAACAGCAAGCAACACACAGCGACCGCTCAACGGTCAACATAAACCAAGTAAGTGCAGTTAACTTCCCCTTTAATTTTTCCTTAAATAATGCCTATTACCAACAAAATATTCCTTAAAAAATATAAATAAATATGAACAAATTGTATAAATAATTATAACACGCGTAATTCGGTTTCTATGCGGTCTACGAGGCAATCCGGCGGATCGCACCAGTTCGCGGTTCATCTCCCAACGGCGCGAACATCCCTGTATCAGAATTCGTTCCGATACAGAGCGGGGAAGCTGTGGCATTCCCGGAGCGTTACAACCTGCAACTGCTCAAAACAAATACATGATGGTCTAAAGATCAAAGGGATTAATGAGGTTATTCAAGAATATACTGTCACACATGAAAAACGCCTACAAAATTATACCAACGTAGAAATTTGTCAGCTTTTGGATATCACCCAAGAATTGAGAAGCCTAAAACGGACAAAATCTTGTGACTTAACATATTAAAATTTTTTTGGGAGCCGAACACTGGTCCAGTAAACCCTCACACGTTTTACTTAACTAAGTACTTAACTTCAAATATAGTATTAAATTAGCTTGTTAAAATTGTGCTATTTATATCCAATAAATGATGTTATTAAAAAGAAAAAGTTATAGTATAAAACAATTTTTAAAACTTACACTTGAGATATTTTGAAAATGAATATTCATGTCTTCTGAGTTTAGCAAAATCCTTAAACTTCTTGTCGGTGTGAGTTCCAATGCAATTCTATCCCCAACGCGCAACCATTCCAATGACGCCATAGATCTCTGAACCAGCATGGAATTATGACGAACCTCATTTCCGGACACATACCAAACGTTCGCAGGAATACGTTTTATACTACTGGGAATATTCTTGCGAACATATTCATCAGAGAGATTCAAATCCGTGATGCCGATATTTAGACATCCTAAAAAGGATCGTGTTTAAAATAAAAAAAAGTTTCGAAAGTCATAATTGTTACAATTACCTGCAAATAGAGGATTATGTGACACAATCTTCACTTCGAACACAGAACCTACAGACAAGGGATGCTCAGAAAATACAAGACAACGTGATAATGCCGCCAAGGCGCCAGTAATTCTCGAAGCTACCGTCCAATTCTGTGAAAGAGTTACGTTCCCGGAAATGCATGTCCACCTGTGCTTTGTTTCCAACGGTGGCTGTATCACGGAAGTTGCTTGGAAGCTTTGTGAATTCTCACTTGTAGCATATGGTGCCCGCATATCTGGTTGTGAAAGCGTTAAACTCACTTGGGCACATTGCCCATATACGTCAATAACAGCCCAAACATTCGGCATGCGGCATTCACAGGCTGGTCCTTGATCGACCCCATCAACAAAAAAGTGAATATAATCATCGTTTCTCATTACTCCGACACGTGTACCCGCTGAAAGGGTATCTAAATCGAAGAGTATAATACTTCGGATTGTTCTACGGCTTTGGAATACCATTGAACCACACAATATAATTGTGTCACCTTCTAGATCAGTTGCATTTGCTGTAAGCTCTAACTCATCTGGTCGACTACCAGTCACACCAATTTCAATATTACCCGACCAAAGTCTCGTCATTGACTCTAGTACTACCTCGAAAAGTTCACGCTGTCTCAAAGGTCGATTGCTAAACACTATAGCGTCATTAAACTCGGCTAAACAATTAGGTCGACTGGCTGTTAGGCCTCCATTGGAGATGCTAGCATTCTTGCCATGTACTGAATGAAAACGAAGCGGTGGTTCACTATAAAGAGTTGTATTTGATATCGTTGAATTGCCAGTGTCGGGACTCCCGCATTCTGAAGTGTCTATGATGCTGGCTTGAGCTGCTTGGCCATACAGATCAATAACTCCGTAAACTTTTTCTGGAACATTAAATGCAGCTGGTCCTTGGTCGATTCCATTAACCCAAAAATGTAAAGTTCCATCATCTTTGCGGACTACACCCACTCGATCGCCTACTTGCAAGCGATCCAAGTTCTGGCCGTATTGTTCTATGACAGTTATTCCATTGTGCATTACACCATTACCTGTCATCATCCATGTTCCAGAGCTTGAAATAAAATAGAAATGTTGGGATTTAGTAAGATTTATTCGAATTGAGGGTACGTATCACAATATAGAACTGTTTATGTAGTTTACATTCCTTACAATCTGGCCAAGAAAAATGTTGTTTCGGCGAGCAGCTATACTCTAACACAAGTTATCACAAAACATGTTAAGAGCAACCGCTCGAAAGATCCTCCAACTGAGTAAAACAATATGAGATAAGGAAATCACTCTGGAAGAACGGAAACCCTCAACGGTTGTCCCCATTTTCAAAAAAGGCAACAGATCTGGAAGAACGGAAACCCTCAACGGTCGTCCCCATTTTCAAAAAAAGCAACAGATCTGACTGCGAAAACTACAGAGGAATATCATTGCTCACAGCCACATACAAAATACTAACAAATGTCATACTGGAGAGAAGAAATATTGGGAGACTGCCAGTGCGGATTCCGTAGCAAACGGTCAACAAGCGACCAAATGTTCACAGCAGGGCAACTGCTGGAAAAGAAGTGGGAATACGAAGAGACGGTTCACCAACTGTTCGTTGATTTCAAAAAAGCCTACGACTCAGTCGCAAGGCAAAGACTCTACCATATTGTTGTTGAGCTGGGAATCTTGAAAAATATTTGCCGCCCTCAATCAAATCTGCATGAACGAAAACAAATGGCGAGTTAAAATGGAAAACCACCTCTCAGAACCATTCGAAATCCGTGACGGAATAAAACAGGGGGATGGCCTCTCACAAGGCTGATAACTTTGCCAGGAAAAACAAATTATTATAGAAAATTTAACAAGCCTCAGACTTGTTAAATAAGGCCAAGACCGGATCCCGGTTGTAGTGCCGGCGATGATGATGATGGTGATGATGGCCTCTCACCATGTCTCGTTAACCTTGTGATCGGGTATGTCATCAGAAAGGTACAAGACGACAACATGGCCGGATCATTCCTGAACGGGTCACACAAGTGCTCGCATATGGAGATGACATCGCCGTATTGGGCGATAATCTAGAAACCATAAGTAAAAACAGAAGGCTTCTGTTATGTCAGCCATATATCCGGACAGGGCATCGGCTAGCTGCTGTGCAGCTCGAGATCTGTATAGTGAGCGGACGTTCCATGAGAAAATTCTCAAATCGTTTAGTCATTTTCGTTTCCGAGGTCGTCGTCGTGTATCCGGCCCATATCCAAGGCTTGTTAAATTTTCCATAATAATTTGTTTTTACGGGCATGGTTATTAGCCTTGCGCCAACCTTTCTCAGGATGTCGCTGCATGTATTGGTTCACTACTTGGCGGGTGCCAAAGTAGCTATCCAGGGGTATCACGTGCAGACTGCATGTCAACTTGGATTGAACAGGGACAAGGTTCGCCCTGGCCTTCGTCGGGTTGAAAGCAATCAGACTTTGCCCTGTATATTCGCTCCAATCCCCCCGGAAGGCATCTCACCATGTCTCTTTAACCTTGTGCTCGAGTATGTCATCAGAAAGGTATAAGACGACAACATGGCCGGATCATACCTGAACGGGGTCACACAAGTGCTCGCATATGTGGATGATATCGTCGTTTTGGGTGATAATCTAGAAACGGTAAGTAAAAACAGTGAAACCATCATCCAAGCGGCAGAAGAGGTGGACCTAGAAACAAATGAAGACAAAACAAAATAAATGATTACGGTGAGAGCAGGTGGACCTCGGGGATACACATAAATGTCAGGGGAAAGATATTTGAAAAAGTTAGAGAATTTAAATATCTAGGAACAATACTAACGGCCAGTAACGAAATGTCGAAAGAAATTAACAAACGACTACACTCCGGCAACGCTAGTTGGCACACAGTCAGTAAACTGCTGAAATCCAAACTACATATCGGGTGGGCCATAAATGTTTGCAAATGGCAACACTTGATTTCTTAAAAACCGTTAGAGGGAGGGGCGCGCGAATGGTGGGGAATTGTGCGTCGCTTCATGTAATTTTAGTCACGATGGAGCGCTTCACGGGACAACAGCGTGCTTTTTGTGTAAAACAATTTTACAAAAACAACGATTCCTACGTTACTGTACGACGCCTATTTAGAATTGAATACGGATTACACCGTGTAAGTGAGTGTCCAAGTGTTAATTTAATCAAAGCTTGGGTCAAGAAGTTCGAGCAAGCGGGATCGACAAATAATATTAAACAAACAGGGCGACCACATTCAAGAAGAAGCGATGAGAACATTCGGGAGGTTGAAATTTCCGTAAGGAACGATCCAAAATCAGCATGTGTCAGCGAGTTTTCTAAAGTTTGCGTAGCCGATTGTAGGAGTGCCAACGCCGTGACGGGGTACATCTCGATGATGTCATTTTTAAAACAAACTTCAATAAACGATTATTACGTTAAATAAATGACCAACAAAATAACATTTATAGTTTTATATCTATTCATCGCCGGGCTCCGGTCGTGGCCTTATTTAACAAATCTCTCCACCGGTCCCGATTTCGAGGTGCTGTCATCCAGTTTGACACTCCCAGGCTCTGGGCATCCCTACCTCCCTCCACACATCCTGCCACAAAGGACTTTCCAGGCAGGCTCCTCTTCGCTCATTCGAGCTAGGTGTCTCGCCCACCGAAGTCTACCGAGCTTGATTTTTCTTACAACATTAGCGTCAAGGTAGATCGCGTACAACTCATGGTTGTAGCGTCTCCGGAACCGTCCTCCCCCACGTACGGGGCCAACAATTCTCCTTAAGACCTTCCTTTCAAACGCGGCTAAGAGTTCAGAGTGCCTTTTATTGAGCACCCAGGTTCGGATTCATACATGAGTACTGGCAAGACCATGGTCTTATACAGTAGTTGCTTGGATGTTCTGGATAAATTTCTGGATTTAAAGAACCTTGATAGACCATAGTAGGCTTTGTTGGATTTGATCAGCCGTTCGCGTATTTCTTCTTCCATACTGTTATCGGCTGATACTATTGACCCAAGGATTGCACTACTTCAAATTCGTGCTCCACTACCCTGATAGTTTGACCAACGTTAGGTCTTCTCTTTCTGAAGTTGTCACCATGTACTTAGTTTTCCCCTCATTAATGTGCAGCTCCACTTTTTGTGCCGCCTGCTCGATCTGGGTGAAAGAGTTCTGTACAGCCGATTCGGTTCTACCGATTATGTCGATGTCATCTGCGTAGACCACTATCTAGCTGGACTTTGTGATAATAGTCGCCCTAGATTTGACGCCAGAGTCACGGATTGCTTTCTCCAGCCCCAGGTTGACCGTCCCCTTGTCGGAGTCCATTAAAGATGTTTATTGGTTTGGACAGCAATCCCGCTATTGTTACTTGACTAGTTACGTTGGTCATCGTCAACCTACAAAGTCGTATTAATTTGTTTTGAATGCCGAACTCTCTCATGGCATTATATAGTACTACCCTGGCTATGCTGTCGTAGGCGGCCTTAAAGTCTATAAATAGATGATATAATGGAATCTTAAATTCCAGACATTTTTCCATTGCCTGCCTAAGGGTGAATATCTGATCAATCGCTGATTTGCCTGGGATGAAGCCACACTGATATTGACCAATGATGGCTTTAGCATATGAGGCTATCCGACCATGTAGGATAGTGGAGAGTATCTTATAGGTGGTACTGAGCAATGTTATATCCCTATAGTTGCTGCACATTGTGATATCTCCCTTCTTATGTATGGGGCAAATTATACCACGGCGCCAATCTTCCGGCATCTCCTCTTGCTCCGATACGTGCACCACGATCTCATGAATTGCGTGATGAAACGCTGTCCCTCTTTGTTTGATCAGCTCAGCTGGTATGCCATCAGCTCCGGGGGCTTTATTTGATTTGTGCTGTCTTATGGCTTTTAATGTTTCCTCAATGCTTGGTGGTCCAATTCTTCTGTGAGCTGACCATTTAGCAATTCATTGAAGTGCCCCTCCCATCGCTCCAGAATGCCTTCAGGATCGGTGATCAGATTACCCTCTTTTTTCTTGCAGTAAGTGGGCTCCTCGATAGTATAATGGTTAGTACACCCGCCTGTCACCCGGGAGACCGGGTTCGATTCCCCGTCGGGGAGCCCCTGGCGCAAGACTAATTACCTTGCCCAGAAAAAAGAAATCATTATGGAAAATTTAACAAGCCTCAAGACTTGCTAAATAAGGCCAAGACCGGTTCCCGGTCGTAGTGCCGATGATGATGATGAAGTGCAGTGTGGTGTGCACCGCGTCATACTGCGGATTATTTGGTAGAACTTCCGCGCCTGGTGCGGACCCCGCCCTCTACTTTTCTCTATTTCACAGACAAGGTTTTTTTCCCAGGCACTTTTCTTTTGTCTGTGGAGCGTTTTCTTCAGATCTTCTGAGCTCTTTGTATTTCTCCTCACGTACCCACGTCGTATGAGACCGCTGAATTGTCCGGTATGCAGCATTCTTACGTTCAGTCGTCATCAAACCAGTCGCTCCGATCTCTACGACTACTGCCTAAGATGGAGTTGCCAGCACTAATGACAGTATTCTTAAGACGTGTCCATTCGTCTTCTACGCCCGGCATTCTGGCCCCACGACTTACTCTCCCTCCGTCGAGGTCTTCGAGGGCGAGTCTTAACGCATCACCAAAGGTGTTACTGGTATTCTCATTGTGTAAGGCAGCCGTGTTGATTTGAACCTGATCCGCGGATGCAATACGTCTCCGTAAGGCAATCTGCGCTCGGAAAACTGTACCAACAAGATAGTGATCCGAGTCGACGTTGGCACCTCGGAATGTTCGTACTGTCATCAGGCTCAAGGGGTGGCGGCGATCTATCAACACGTGATTAATTTGGTTGCGATTGGCTCCATCAGGTGATACCCAGGTGGCTTTGTGGATATCTTTACGTGGAAACCTGGTACTCGCAACGACCAAATCCTTTGTTACGGACCGACATTGAGTCCAGCGGGCCGACATTGAGTCCAGGTCCCCCCAGAATCCACTAATCCCCCTTTGATTCCCCTCTTTACCTGTAAAAGGAAATAACGCGCCAAGTAGTTAATTTGCATAAACTACTTTATGCAAATTCTACTTGGCGGAGAAAAAAAATAATAAAATAAAAATAACAACCGGAAATAAATTCGGAAAAATGACAATTCGTCGTAAATCTTCGAATGTTTTGCACACCTAGAGGATCGCATATATAATCAATTGGAAGTCAAAAAGTACAAAGAGAACAAAGAGAAGAATAGAAAACGCAAGGAAGTGATTCACAAACGACGTGACACATTAAGCAAAGATGGGTCAAATACATATGTTCTAACAGAACCACGACGAGGCAGGTGAAAGTTCTGGCGTTGCGGCTTTACCTATACAAGACTATCTTCTTTCATCTGACGAAGAGGAGATCAAGGAGATCAAAGCAGAATGTAATAACAGCCGTTGATAAATAAAATAGTGCAAGGTGACAAGATTGTGGATGAACTAGATGTCTTGCAGACTTTCGGAACAAAACAACAACAACAGCACAGCGACCGCTCAACGGTCGCTCTAACTTAATCACAGTAAGTCCCCTTCTTACCCTAAATAAATTTAATTGTTATAAAATAAAAACATAACACCTTTGATGCTACCAGTTCGATGACTCGTAGTCCATTGTCATTAGTGTTCTCATGCAAACTATGGGAACCTGCGTAGTGCCTGGAAACCGGCTTCCGACCTATTTTCGCATTCAAATCACCAAGAACGATTTTCACATCGTATCTTGGGCAGGCATTCAGGGTTCGTCCGACGTTCTCGTAGTATTCTTCTTTTTCGTCGTCAGGGGACTCCCCTGTAGGTCCGTGAACGTTTATGAGGCTTATGTTCTTAAACTTGCCTCGCACGCGAAGAGCCTTTCGTTTATTGCATTAAAGCTGATGATGGCAGACTTCAGTTTTTGGCTGACTAGAAAGCCTACCTCGCGCACATGGTGTTTTGCATGACAGCTGTAATAAATGTCATACTCGTTTCTTTAAATAACACCATTCCATGTCCATCTTATTTCTTGTAATGCTGTTATGTCAGCCATGTATTCGGACAGGGCATCGGCTAGCTGCTGTGCCACTCGAGCTCTGTATAGTGAGCGGACGTTCCATGAGAAAATTCTTAAATCGTTTAGCCATTTTCGTTTCCGTGGTCGTCGTCGTGTATACTCTCTCCATGATCGCCCATTTCCGATCACACATCGTCATCATCATCGGCACTACAACCGGGATCTGGTCTTGGCCTTATTAGCAAGTAGCGGTCTCCGGTCCATATCCGAGGCTTGTTAAATTTGCATAATAATTTGTTTTTACGGGCAAGGTTATTAGCATTGCGCCAACCTTTCTCAGGATAAGGGGTATCTTTGGCGGTAAATATGACGAGGAGGCAGTCAATGGAGGAAACTCCGCAACCACGAATTGGAAGAGCTATACCGCAAACCTACAATAGTGAGAGTAATTAAGTCGCAAAGATTAAGATGGGCCCGACATGTGGCGCGAATGCTCAACGATGGACCGTGCGTAGAATTCTTGACGGTAGACCAACGGGCAAGAGACCGACAGGACGGCCGCGAAGGAGATGGGAGGACAATGTTAGGTTTGACCTTGAGGAGGTCGGATCGGATGGTCAAGCGTGGAAGGAGAGCGCACAGGACGGGGAACGATGGCGGAGTCAAGTCGGCGAGGTCATGAACTTCCGGATTCCTACAGGCCAATAAATAGTAATAGCAGTAAGGCAATTTATAAGCTGCTGACATTGCTGACTAACGGTAAAAAATGTTTGTATATAAATTTTCAAGTTTGAAGCATAGAAATCAGAACTTAAAACTTTGAACGTGATTATCTCGAAACTATGTTTTTCAAATTGGGTTGCAAGATTAGTCTTAATTTTTATCCGATCGAGTCCAAACTTTAACTTTAGCTTCCCAATTAGATTCCACAGAGAATGTCGTACGGGTGTTTCCAAATCTTAAAATCTATAAAAGTTATTAACAAACAAATGTCATTGTTTTTGAGGAAAAAAAATTTTTTTTTCTTCAAAAGCTTGCCATTTTTTCAAAAATCAATATTTTCAAAATTTTGTACGACATTCACTAGACATTTTACTGTAGTTTAAGAACAATTTCTTTTTTGCAGGATCAAAACTCTTCAAGATATTTTGCAAGCTTCGTAGCAACTTTTTAAAAATACATTTTTTTGACAACGGTCGTGTGACGCTATTTTTTTTTTTTTTTTTTTTTTTTTGGAATTCTACCTTAATACTTATATAAACATGGTAAACTTGGTTTTATTAATAATACGTTTTTTCCCATCCAAAAAAAATACCAAAGAAGCGGTCGGTTTTCGGGTCTCTACAGTGGCATAATTCCTTAAAACACCCACAAAGAATTGCACAACTGAGATCTAGTAGTAAGGGCTCCGAGACAACCATATGAACCAATAACTGCGACTAGGTATGTTATGTTTACTTAAAATACCTACAATGGATTGCACATCTAATATCCGAGATTTCGAGACGGAGCTGTCTAGTCTGCGGTTGTGATCATATTCGAGATATAATGGGCTGTTGTTGTTATTGCTCAAACCCCTTCAGTTAACCACATCTTCCGTTAAACCTGCCCCATTGAACACCAAAACTTCGAAATCTCAAATCGAGGCTTTAAGAAATCTGTACTCTGTCAAAAGCGTAAGATATTTTTAAAAGCTTACCGAACATTCGTCATTGTAAATGGGAACTCCAAATCCTCCGCAGAATGAGTTGTGACCCCCATTTCAACAGATCCTGCCCATTTCGTGACAACTCGCTCTAGCCGAACCTGAAACAACTCGTTTGGTCGTAAAGGTCTCCTGGTCAATACAACTCCGTTATTAAAGTCATCAGAAGCACTACAATAGGATTCAACAGAGGTAAGCAAATAAGTAAATATAAATATAAATTGTAAATTAAAATTCTCTCATACTTTGGTCTCAGTGCCGTGCGTCCGCTATGCGTAACAGTCGCTTGTGATCCACATATCGAATGGAACGTTAAGCGATCATCGTTCTTTCCCAACCCATTGATCACATCCATTTCTGGACTTAATGTTGTCGACAATTCATGATTTGCCCCATGAAAATTAGGATTGGCACTCGGCTGTACCGACAGCATATTGTTCCTTCTCGTGACTAGATTTTGCTGTTCTCGTTCATCTCGATCCACAATGGTTACTTTTATAGTCATACCGTATAGATCGATGACTCCCCAGAGAGTCTGCGCTACTCTATTAGCAGCAACACCCTGATCTTGTCCATTTATAAAATAATGAAGGTTGCCATTTGCTTTCCTCATCATCCCTACACGATCGCCTTCTCTAAGTTCGTCCAAGTTAAATTCTCCATACTGACGACGTGTTCCCTTGCCATTTGTCAATATCCCACATCCCGACATCATAATTGTACCGCTACGCATGTTCGTCATTGTCGCTGGAAAGTGAAGCGCTGCTGGATTGTGAGTCGTCACACCAACTTCTATTGAACCCGACCATTTATCCACCAATTTATCTATTCTAATTTCAAAGAGTTCGTTGTCCTTCAACGGTCTGTGAGTCATAACCACGCCATTGTTGAATTCATCAAGCGGCCGACGGCGCTCGGCCGATCGGCAATTAGGTGATAGTTTAACCAAAGATCCGCATCGCGTGTGAAACCGCAATCGATCGTTCATATCAAAATAGTCACCAATATTTGTTGTTTGCTGCAATGTAGCCGAATTGTCAGATGCCTCAGAGTTTACGGTTCCCGCCGAATTTAATGCTCCATCGAAATTTTGAATCGCTTGACCTGAGTTCGACGCGAAGTTCTATAAAGACAATCTATATTAATCCCAAATCAAACAGCAAATGAACCAAGTATAACTGACTGCATAGTCTGTAGGGAAAATAGACACTTCCACACATCGCCCGTACAAGTCTACTACCGCGTACACAATCTTAGGAATATTTGTTGCCGCAACTCCCTGCGATTCGCCATTTATGTAAAATATTAATTCATCACGTGAGGTCCTCAGTACACCAACGCGATCTTCTTCGTCAAGAGTTTCTAAATTAGTGCCATAAGCTTCTATTAAGCAAATTCCGTCGTGACGAATATCAGCTCCTGACATTATCCATGTGCCATTTCGCATTGCCGCGGCACACGACGGCATTTCTATTTTATCCGGACTCTTGGCGGTTACCCCTATCTCTATACTGCCACCCCAATCTTCATTCTAAATATTCAAGAAAAAATTATTGTTATTTGGCATTTCTCGTACTTATTAGTGCTTACCTTGTTTTCAATAATTACTTCAAAAATCACATTGTCCTGGAGCGGTTCGGCACTGAATACCAAAGCATGACTGAAGTCGTGAACGCTCCTCTTAGCAGTACGATTGTTATTTGTTAAAGTTATACGACGACCGCACCTCTGATGAAAGGACGACATCTCCGGCGGCTCGTTTTTATGTTTTTTAAAACAATGGGATCACAAAGACGTTTTGAAACAACCTGAACGGACCACAGACTCAATCTTTTGCTGTTAAAGAATGAGGAGGGAGACAATAACCAAGTTAATTGTCATAAGCAAATTTCGAATTGCTTTTTGTGCATGCGTAATGAAAAGGAAAAATTAAATGTCCAATTTTGATTTTCAACGAAATGCAACTTTTCGAATTTTATTATATTTTCAATTTTGACATAGACCTTTCAATATCTCGCGTTTTATTATTCTTTCTTGTCATTATTCACATAGGCTTTTGGGGAACATTTCCCCTTTTCATATTGGAAAATGGCAAGCAGTAAATCCTTGGCGCACCTCTTTCATTTGACAACTTGATGGCATAAACAAAACCTAAAATAACAGCTAACTGTAAC
Source organism: Microdon myrmicae (assembly GCA_963931805.1). Taxonomy (NCBI): domain Eukaryota; kingdom Metazoa; phylum Arthropoda; class Insecta; order Diptera; family Syrphidae; genus Microdon; species Microdon myrmicae. Next base: position 101,541,539 of record OZ007501.1, on the reverse strand, counting down.
ATATGGTGTCTTGTCGAGTGCTGCCAATCCTTCGAGTGAAAGTTTCAAATTAATGTGTGAGTAGCAAATGGTTTGAGAAATATATTTACTAATGCGTTTTAAATGTTTAAACTATTAGATTAACAAGTCGAGAGCGTAATGTATTGCATTAAAAGACTGTTTTTCTTTTATTCAATAATCGCCAGGTCAGGGAGTGGTTAACTCTACATTTTAACCCACTTTATGAAGAGAATGTTGTCAAACATATAGTCGAGGGAAAAGCCAAAAGTCTTCATATTTGGTTTACTCCAGTGAAATATTTTACATGATGAAATCTTACTAACAAGACTACTACAGAGCAGGGCAATTGCTGGATTCACTGACATCATCGCGGCTGCTACCGAAGTCAAGTATGGACCTAAGGGAGAAACCTTCATTAATTAAGAGATTCGATTCATCATAGACTGGCTACAATCTACTCGACCAGAACGAACCAACCACAAAACAGATGCAGACCTAGGTTGGGTTCCAATGTAGCTGTAGTGAAATGGTCGGGCGAAAAACCATGGCCTTCTTCCGAGCTTGATTGCAGACCGAACAGAAAAGTTTGAGCAGAAATCAGTCGAACTCAAACGCTAGCGCCTCGGCGAGATACCACTTCGCCACACTATAGGTTCCGCGATATTATATAGAGAAAACTTTGACTATTTTGAGGAAATTGAAGGATGACCCTGATTAAATTTTAAAAAATGACACGATTGTATCTCCCCATTCGGATCTCATGGGCAACAATATGCACATAATTCAATGAGAAGAATCAAGTTTGCTAAACATTATCAACGCTCAACTGATGAGGCATTTCGTAATATCATACGACTCAGTCTTATTAATAGGAGTGTAAACCTTGTTTTAAAATATTTCATCACATCAAAATTGGGTACCCTAATCCTAAGCGAGTCTCTCAAATCAACCCGTCGAGCAACTAAACATAACTCCATTGGGATAGTAGACGATATGCCTGCGAAGTTTGGTTTTAAAGTTGATCTCCGTATTTGATCGGAATGATTTGGGTAGTCAAAAGGAAAAAACATTAAAACCCAACAACTACAGCGTGGCGCAAAATTAATCATCCAATTTTGTTTTCGAATTACTTTTTTACTAAATAAAAAAAAATGATTTTGAGTGATGGACATTTTTTCAAGTTCACAAGTGTCAAATATGATGTCTAGTTTACACATGTCATATATAATTAACGTACGACGCCATTTGCAAAAATTATAACATCTGATTTACTATTACTAATTATTGGCCTGTAGGAACCCGAAAGTTCATGACCTCACCGACTCGACTTCGCCATCGTTCCCTGTCCTGTGCAACCTCCTTCCACGCTTGACCATCCGATCCGATCTCCTCAAGGTCAAACCTAACATTGTCCTCCCATCTCCGTCGCGGCCGTTCTGTCGGTCTCTTTCCCGTTCGTCTACCGTCAAGAATTCTACGCACGGTCCTATCGTTGCCCATTCGCGCATGTCCACATGTCTTCGCGATCTGATTACTCTCACTATTGTATGTTTGCGGTATAGCTCTTCCAGTTCGTGTTTGTGGAGTTTCCTTTATTGTCTTGCCTCCTCGTCATATTTATCGCCAAAGATACCCCTTCAAATTTTATTCTCGAATACGCGGAATTTGTTTTCTTTCCGTTTTGTGAGAGCCCATGTTTCGCATCCGCATAGAACAATCGGCATGATTATGGTTCTACAGACACGGAGCTTTATATTACGTGATATCGGATCGGCATGATTATGGTTCTACAGACACGGAGCTTTATATTACGTGATAGCAGTTTGGATTTCAGCTCTTAATTGACTGCATGCCAACTAACGTTGCCGCAATGTAGTCTTTTGTTAATTTCCTTCGACATTACGTTACTGACCGTCAGTATCGTTCCCAGATATTTAAATTCTTTAACTTATTCAAATATCTTGCCTCTGACGTTTATATGTGTTCACTGAGGTCCACCTGCTCTCGCCGTAATCATTTATTTTGTTTTGTCTTCATTTATTTCTAGGCCCACCTCTTCTGCCGCTTGGATGATGGTTTCATTGTTTTTACTTACAGTTGCTAGATTATCACCCAAACCGACGATGTCATCCACATTTGCGAGCACTTGTGTGACCCCGTTCAGAGATGATCTGGCCATGTTGTCGTCTTATACCTTTCTGATGACATACTCGAGCACAAGGTTAAAAAGACTAGGTGAGAGGCCTTCCGGGGGGATTGGAGCGAATATACAGGGCAAAGTCTCTGATTGCTTTCAACCCGGCGAAGGCCAGGGCGAACCTTGTCCCTGTTCAATCCAAGATGGCATGCAGTCTCCATGTGATACCCCTGGATAGCTACTTTGGCACCCGCCAAGTAGTGAACCAATACATGCAGCGACATCCTGAGAAAGGTTGGCGCAAGGCTAATAACCATGCCCTTAAAAACAAATTATTATGGAAAATTTAACAAGCCTTGGATATGGGCCGGATACACGACGACGACCTCGGAAACGAAAATGACTAAACGATTTGAGAATTTTCTCATGAAACGTCCGCTCACTATACAGATCTCAACATCCGATGCCCTGTCCGAATATATGGCTGACATAACAGCACAACAAGAAATAAGATGGACGGGGCGTGGTGTAATTCAAAGAAACGAGTATGACATTTATTACAGCTGTCATGCAAAACACCATGTGCTCGGGGTAGGCTTTCTAGTCAGCCAAAAACTGAAGCCTGCCATCATCGGCTTTAATACAATAGACGAGAGGCTATGCAATCTTCGCGTGCGAGACAAGTTTCAGAACATAAGCCTCAAAAACGTTCACGGACCTACAGAGGAGTCCCTTGACGAAGAAAAAGAAGAATTCTACGAGAACGTCGAACGAGCCCTTAATGTCTGCCCAAGATACGATGTGAAAATCGTTCTTGGTTATTTGAATGCAAAAACAGGTCGGGAGGTGGTTTTCAGGCACTACGCAGGTTTCCATAGTTTGCATCAGCATACCAGCCGAGCTAATCAAGCAAAGAGGGACAGTGTTACATTACGCAATTCATGAGATCGTGGTGCACGCATGGGAGGCAGAAAGGATGCCGAAAGAATGGCGTTGCGGACTAATTTGCCCCATACATAAGAAGGGAGATATCACACTATACGGTAAAGCCATCATTGGCCAATATCAGTGTGGCTTCATCGCGGACAAATCAGCGATTGATCAGATATTCACCCTTAGGCAGGCGATGGAAAAATGTCTGGAATTAAAATTCCATTATAACATATATTCATAGACTTTAAGTTCGCCTAAGACAGCACAGCCAGGGTAGTACTATATAATGCCATGAGAGAGTTTGGCATTCCAAACAAATTGATACGACTTTGTAGGTTGATCATGACCAACATAACTAGTCAAATAAAAATAGTGGGATTTCTATCCAAACTAATAAATATCTTTCATGGACTCCGACAAGTGGACGGTCTGGCATGCCTCCTCTTTAACCTGGCGTCGGAGAAAGCAATCCGCGACACTGGAATTACAAATAGAGGGACTATTGTCATCAAGTCCTGCCAGATACTACTACTTGCCTACGCAGATGGCATCGACATCATCGGCAGATCCAATTCGTCCAAAGCAATAAAATTGTTTAATGGACTCCGACAAGGGGACGGTCTGGCCTGCTACCCCTTCAACCTGGCGTTGGAGAAAGCAATCCGTGACTCTGGCGTTACAGCTACTAGGCGCAATAGTCCAGCCAGATACTTGCCTACGCAGATGACATTGACATCATCGGTAGAACCGAATCAGTTGTACAGGAATCCTTCAGCCAGATCGAGCAGGCGGCACAAAAACTAGGACTGCACATTAATGAGGGAAAAACTAAGTACATGGTGACAACTTCTGCGTAGAGAACACCTAACGTTGGTCAAACTATCAGGGTAATGGAGCACGAATTTGAAGTAGTGCAATCCTTTAACTACCTTGGGTCAATAGTAGCAGACAATAACAATATGGGAAAAGAAATACGCGGACTGCTGATCATATCCAAAAAAGCCTACTATGGTAGATCAAGGCTCTTTAAATCCCGAAATTTATCCAGAACATCCAAGCTACAACTGTACAACACTATGGTATTACCAGTACTCATGTATGGATCCGAGACCTGGGTGCTCAGTAAAAGGCCCTCTGAACCCTTAGCTGCGTTCGAGGGGAAGGTCCTAAGGAGAAGTGATGGCTCCGTATGTGAGGGAGGATGATTCTGGAGTCGCTACAACCATGAAATGTACGCGATCTACATTGAAGATAATGTTGTAAGTAAAATCAAGCTCGTTAGACTCTGGTGGGCGGGACACATAGCTCGAATGAGCGAAGAGGAGCCTGATCGGAAACTCCTTTGTGGCTACAGCGCCGCGGCAGACCTTGTCTGCGATGGAGGGATGGCGTAGACCAGGACATCCAAGGCCTGGGAGTACCAGACTAGATGACATCGGCTCGAAATCGGGATCGGAGAGACTGCTAAATAAGGCCAAGACCAGATGCCAGGTTTCGTGTCGATGACGATGACCTATATGTATGTATATTGTGACGCATATGACAATCAGTACTAGAGTATTCAAGAAAGTCCGAAACAAAGTACTAGAGTATTCTAGAAAGTACTGGAAAACTGGAGACTATGAGTCAATAGAAGATTCGAGGTTGTGGAACGGACGGAAACGAAACACCGAATCAGAATGAGGAAAAACGGTATAAATACATCACACGCAAATCGGGAAGATAAGTAAGAAGTAGTAAGAAGTAATAACTAAGAAGTAAGCAGTAAAAGACGCGATAAGTAAAGAATTCGTTAAGTGTACGGTAAAAGTAACGATTGTTATTAACGGACTAATAAAGTGTAACATTAATTGAAAATCGATTTAACGGCTCTTATTTATTAAAAATAATTAATCCAGCGAACCCTAAGCTCGCTACAATTGGTGTCAGAAGTTGGATTAATTATTAGTGAAGTAAATAAGTTTGTGAAAGTGTGTTGTAACGATGTCAGATCGACATTTGGAGGATCTTCGCGTTCCTGAGTTGAAGAAGGAACTTGAGGACCGGAATCTAGATAGCAGAAGACAGAAGCAAATTCTTCGACAGCGTCTGCAAGCAGCAATGGAGGAAGAGGGTATTGATGTCGACACATATGTTTTTACGATTGGACCAGACTGTCCGGATGGAGAAGAAACGGGGAGTCAAGATGGTGCCAATGTAACGAAGAAGAGTTCGCCACAGTTGGACATTTCGGAGATGCTCAGGATGATGATGATAAAATTGGGCACGCAAGCTACAGACATTAACTCATAATTGGACGCGCAAGCTGCAGATGTTAATGCAAAGTTGGATGCCCAAACGCAGTGGATGAAATGTAATTTTCAACACTTTAAGGAAGAAATTCGAAACGAAGTAGAAAATCTAAATCTAAAAAACGAAGCTGAATTCAAGAAAGTCACCGATGAAATAACACGAATCGAAAAGAGACTTGAGTGTGTTGAGAGAAATAAGACATCGCCTAGCAATCAACATGACTACAAAGATACAAAGGGACCCTTCTCCGTATTTATACGTCAGTTTGATGCCGCGGCCAATTATAATAAGTGGTCGGATGAGCAAAAATCAACATCACTAATCTTGTCACTCCGCGGGGCGGCTGCAGAATTGCTACAAACCATACTAGCAGAGAAGCAAACAGATTTCCAAGCGGTAGAGACGGCCTTGAAGCTAGGTATGGAGACAACCACATGCAGCAGGTCTACCACATGCAACTGCGGAGCAGAACGCAGAAACCTGGAGAAAATCTTCAACAGTTGCAGGCAAACATTGAGCGATTGGCAAACTTGTCTTATTCAAATATGACTAAGGAATTTCTGAACGAGGTAGCAATGGATGCATTTATAAACGCACTCCAAGATCGGGACTTGCAACAGGCTGTTCGTTTAGCGGGAAAGAAGACGACTAATGAAATACTGGCGTTCGCATTGGCATATGAATCTGCTAAACTGGCTACCAGGAGTAGGGGACTGGGACTTGCAACAGGCCGTTCGTTTGGCAGGAAAGAAGACGAGTAATGAAATACTGGTGTTTGCATTGGCATATGAATCTGCTAAACTGGCTACCAGAAGTACATATCATCATCATCATCGGCACTAGAACCTAGAACCGGTCTTGGCCTTATTTAGCAAGTCCTGAGGCTTGTTAAATTTTCCATAATGATTTGTTTTTTTTTTTCGGGCAAGGTCATTAGTCTTGCGCCAGAGGCTCCCCGACGAGGAATCGAACCCCGGTCTCCCGCGTGACAGGCGGGTATACTAAGCAGTATACTATTGAGGAGCTACCAGAAGTACATATAGAGTCCGAGAAACGTCCGTCGGGGAATGTTCCTGCCAAAGAATCGGGCATGTACAACGGAGAACCTCGAGACCTGATATGAAGTGTTGGACATGCGGCGAAGTCGGCCACATCTCTGGTTGACTGTAGGAAACGTCGACGAACGAATGAAACATCAAGCGAGAATGTTGTTCATGCGCTAATTATAAGAGGAGACTATTAACGGACCAACCTGAGGCCAATAGCTCGGGAAACTTGTAAGGACAGACTTTACGGGGCGAAAGTCGCCTGTTGGAATGTGCAGCCCCAGCATCGTAACTGTATCACAACTCCAACGGGATAACCAAAGTTTGGCTATAACTACGATTGTTAATGCAAGGACGACAACAGTGACAATCGACACTGGAGCAACGAGATCCATAATTCCGCCGGATGTCGTGCACAAAATGGCCCTTAATAAAAATAGAAGATACGCTTTGAGGACTGCTACAGGAGAATGCTCTACAGTCTATGGAGAAGTCGAGAGAATAATAGTGCTGGGCAATATTTCCATCTCCCACAAATTTTTGGTTGCCGATATTACGGACGAATGCATTCTTGGAATGGATTTCATGAAGGAGCACCAAGTTGTTCTAGATATCGGACAAAGAACACTGCGAATTGGTAACTTGGAGGTTGTTATTACACTGCAGGACGAACAATTGCGAAGGCTGAAATGTTATGTGCGTGAGGAGGATGAGATCCCAGCTCGTTCAGACTCGGTAATTTGGACCAGTCTCGAGAGTGATCCCGGTGACAATCGGTTTTACATCACCGAAGCTGTACAAAATCAGCGCAAGGGGAACATCCTTGTTGGGAAAGCCCTTATCAATGCGAAGAAGCTCATCGTACCCGTCAGAGTACTAAATGCGTCCAAGGAGCCGATCGCAATAAGAAAAAGAGAGGTAATCGCAGAATGTGCACCCGTGTCAATGATAAGCTCAATTCAGACAAGGGGAGAGGACCATTCAATTCAACAGCGCTCTGGTGCGCCCTCTGTGGTTAATGGGCTGATGCTCCAGAAAATCGGATTAACAGACGAAGAAAAGACAAGCGTTGAATCACTGCTGAACGATTTTTCTGATATTTTTGTGACAGCAAATGATAAATTCGGACGCACCGGTATAGTTAAACATCGCATTGATACGGGTGAGTCAAGACCTATAAGACAGCCACCTCGTCGACTACCGGAGGCCAAACAATCAGAAGCAGGCAACATGATTCGAGATATGGACGAGCAAGGAGTCATTGAGAAATCATCGAGCCAACGGGCTTCGCCGGTATTGCTCGTCAATAAGAAGGATGGGACAACTAGATTTTTTGTCAACTACCGCCGGTTAAACGACGTTACGAAGAAAGACAGTTACCCACTTCCTCGAATCGACAACACACTAGATACTCCTTTCTGGAGCTCAGTGGTTTTCAACATTGGACCTAAAAAGCGGTTACTGGCAAGTGGAAGTGAAGGAGGAGGACAAGGAGAAGACAGCGTTTACTACCGGAAACGGACTTTATCAATTAAACGTGATGCCGTTTGGATTATGTAATGCTCCAGCAACGTTCGAACGATTAATAGAAAGTGTTCTACGGGGACTTACATGGAAGACGTGTCTCGTATACCTGGACGATATCATCGTTGTCGGAAAGAATTTACCAGAACACATCAATAATCTGCGCTTCGTCTTCGAACGACTAAGACAGGCCAACTTAAAGCTCAATTCGAAGAAATGTGAACTCTTCCAAAGGAGAGTAAAATTCCTGGCACACATCGTTTCATCTGCAGGAGTTCAAACGGATCCTGATAAGATAGCAGCTGTCCAAGAGTGGCCTACTCCAGAAGATAAGCAACAGTTAAGAAGCTTTATGCGATTAGCCACATATTACCGACGGTTTGTTAAAGGTTTCGCCAATATGGCTAAAACCCTACACGAACTAACGGGTAAAGACAAGAAATTCAATTGGACAGGAAAGTGTGAGGCAGCATTGAACACATTGAAAGCCGAGTTGTGTAAGACTCCAACATTGGCATTCCCAAGATCGGATCGCCCATTTATATTGGATACTGATAGAAGTAACACAGTAATCGGAGCAGTGTTGTCACAGAAAGTCGATGGTAAAGAGAGAGTTGTCGCATATTATAATCGAGTTCTATCTAAGCCAGAGAGAAACTACTGCGCAACAAGAAAGGAACTGCTGGCTGTCGTAGAAGCCGTTAAGAATTTCCGTAAGTACCTCTATGGACGTCGATTCCACATTCGAACGGATCATGCCGCCCTGAAATGGTTGTTAAATTTTAAGAATCCGGAAGGACAGATAGCTCGATGGATCGAACGACTTCAAACGTACGATTTCCAAATTTCCCACCGTCAAGGGAAGGTGCATAATAACGCTGACGCTCTATCAAGAAGACCATGTAAGCCAGATTGTAAACATTGTCATAGAGCGGAAGGGAAAGAAGAGGCGTACGACCTGCGAAATGTACAAGTAGAAGTACTAGATGCGTGGATGAGTGATGTTATACGCGCAGCTCAACTTCAGGATGAAGATATGTCGCTAATCCTGGAACACAAAGAAAAGAACTAGCGGCCAACTTGGAACAATATTTCCGACAAGAGTGAAACATTTAAAGCATATTGGGCACAATGGAATTCTTTGCTGGTGGAAGATGGAATTCTAAAGCGTAAATGGGAAGCCGCGGACGGAAAATCCCATCGAATGCAGGTTCTAGTCCCACCATCAAAAGTGAAGGATGTACTAACAGAAATGCACGCCGGGGCCTCCGGTGGACATCTGGGAGTTAATAAGACACTTTCAAAATTACGATCTCGACTCTACTGGCTTCACATGAGAGATGACTTCGAGTCTTGGTGTAGGAAGTGCACGACTTGCACTGCGACCAAAGGACCAACAGCAAAACCAAGAAACGCTATGAAGCAGTACAACGTGGGTGCCCCTTTTGAGCGAATTGCGATTGATATATCAGGACCATTTCCAATAACCAACGACAACAACAAATACATGCTGGTCATCATGGATTACTTCAGCAAGTGGGTGGAAGTCCTTCCAATTCCAAACCAAGAAGCAACAACCGTCATTGAGCAGCTTCTCAATAATTGGATCAGCAGATATGGAGTTCCCTGTGAGCTTCATTCCGATCAAGGCCGAAACTTCGAATCACAGATATTTCAAGGCACCTGTGCGGTACTGGGCGTAAGGAAAACCAGGACCACACCCTTACATCCGCAGTCAGGCGGAATGGTCGAAAGGTTCAACCGGACAATGAAAGAGCATTTGTCGAAGGTCGTTAGTGATCACCAACGAGATTGGGACAAATATGTACAAACCTTTCTCATGAGTTATAGATCGGCTAATCACGACACGGCGGGCCATTCTCCATCAAAAATTATATTTGGACGGGAGATACGATTACCAGCCGATCTGCGATTCGGAATACCTCCAGACGCCATAGATAAGACCGAAGAGTACGTAGCCGAATGGAGAAATCGCCTCGATGAGATTCATCATTTGGTTCGAAGAAAGCAAATCAAGGTATCAAGTGACAGGATGAAAACAAGGTACGACGTTCGAGCGAACGCATCCGGATTTAATGCAGGCGATAACGTGTGGCTTTATAACCCTCATTGGCAAAAAGGAAGGTCTCCGAAGCTGCGGCAACATTGTCAAGAGGCGTATAAGATTCTCACAAGAATTAACGACGTTGTCTATAGGATTCAGCGAAGACCGAACGCCAAGATGAAAGTGGTACATCGTGACCGACTGGCGATTTTTTGTTAACCCAGGAGACCAGTGAACTTAGTTCGGGACGAACTATTCTAGGCGGAGGGTAGTGTGACGCATATGACAATCAGTACTAGAATATTCTAGAAAGTCCAAAATAAAGTATTAGAATATTCTAGAAAGTACTGGAAAACAGGAGACTTTGAGTCAATAGAAGATTCGAGGTTATGGAACGGGCGGAAACGAAACACCGAATCAGAATGAGTAAAAACGGTATAAATACGTTGCACACAGATCATGGAAAGGAGTAATAAGTAAGAAAGTGAAGCAAGCGATAAGTAAGAAGTAAAAGACGCAATAAGTACGGAAGCGATAAGTAAAGAAATCGTTAAGTGTACGGTATAAGTAACGGTGGTTATTAAGGGACTAATAAAGTGTTATATTAATTCAAAATCGATTTACCGGCTCTTATTTATTAAAAATAATTAACCCAGCGAACCCTAAGCTTGCTACAATTTATATAAATATATATATATATATATATATATATATATATATATATATATATATATATATATTGTTACGTTTTTACTTCGCACACGACCGTTAAACGATGTCCAGTTTAAAACTATCCGCTCTTTTACGCAAGCTCGACCACTGGATCGCAAGAGTGCTTCAATGTTCAAGGACAACCTCTTTTGCTCCGTTAAATTCCTCAATTCCTCGTCTTCTCTGGCCCTCTTTTTTGTTCGTTCTTGCACGTGTTCTGTCCTGGGTCCGTCTCTTCTGACGTTTTCGCCAGTTTTGCGTATTCTCCAGTATTCCTCTAGATGGCTCCAGAATCGGTGCGTTGATGTCGTATTAGTTGGCTTAAGGCTCGGTGCGACGCCATGAGGTCACGCTAACGGTTGACAAGTGTGTCGGTTTTGAATTTGTGATAATATATATATATATATATATATATATATATATATATATATATATGTGTGTGTGTGCGTGCGTGTGTGTGTGTGTGTGTGTTTATAAAAAATATATATAGATAGCATATTATATGTTAATTAAGAAATTATTCCACGGCGAAAGGTAAAAGAAATTAAAAAACACATATTATACAATTTAGAGCGCTTGTGAAGAGCTAGTAAGTTAGAATATAAAGAATAAATATATGATGCGGATTCACAATTAAACTTAATAAAGAATTCTAGTACGTTCGCATTCGCCAGCTGCCATCCACTATGTGACGATGAGTCGGTGACAGTAAAAGAAGGCTATTTAAGCGTCGAAAATTTCGAACTCTCCAGCCGTCATTCACGCTTGGCTTTTACGCTCATATATACCCGCTTACTTCTTTCTGGATATAACTTCGTACTTCTTTCTGGACGAACCGCTTACTTCTCTCTAGGTGCAGCGCTGCTCCTTTTTTGTGGACGCATCGCTTACTTCTTTTTGGATGTAGCCTCTTACTTCTTTCAGGACGCACCTGTTACTTTCTTCTAGGCCGACCGCTTACTTCTCTCTGGGCGCTCCGCTGCTACTTCTTTCTAGAAGCACCGGTTACTTTTTCTGGAGGGACCACTGCTACTTCTTTCTGGACGCATCGCTATTACTTGTCGGCTTGTATCGCCCCTGGACGCTGCACTCTCCGCCTCTGTCGTCTTTTGTTGCTCACGGGCGCGCCGCCACTTATTCAGTGGCTAGCCTCTCAGAGACGCTGACCCATCCCATCGGATCGCCGAACAATATAAATAGGTTTTAATATTTAGTCTTAAGTAAAAACTGTACATTTTTTGTGTAATAATTGTGTATTTTAAACTAAAAAAAAACCAATACCGCAAATATATTAACAGCGTTTCACAACCATTCTCTTCTCGTTGTTATCCGTTACTAGCACGCATCAGTTCACGTTGAAAGGGGACTTCAGGTGCGCAAATAAACAAAGAGAGTCATTCTTTATCCGAACCACACGATTGTGGAATGTTCTGCCGGATCATGTGTTTCCTGGTCGTTGTGATGTCCAGGGATTCAAGACCAATATACATCGACACCTTCTTGCCTTATCCTTTCCTCCTTTCCTTATCCACCACATTTAAGGGAAATCCAAAATACCCTTTTGTCCGCGCGTTAGTGTAAAAAAAAACACGCAATAAAAACAAAAATAAAACAATATTTTCGCGAATCTGACTCTAGATCCTCGGCTCTTAGAGCTAGGAAGTTATTTATAACATATGAAAAACGTAACGGTCTCTTAAATGATCATTATTACGGTTCCATAGCAAACGATCCACAGGAGGTCTTTACAACTGAGATTAATATTACCAAATTAGACCTCTACAATCTTCAATGGCGGATGAGAAATTTCGCCTAGATCTGGCTCAACATATCCCCGACTACAAGAAAACACACAGACCAGCCGAAATAGGAACTAAAGTCACCTTTTCTTTGCAAGCTTTTTCGTATATGTTATGTACAGAAAAACTTTACTTCTCGTTGGAAAATTGCTGGATTATAACGGAGCTACAGTTCCTCCTCTATTTTGTCCCAACATACTGCATCAGTTTCGATTGTTTTTGTATTTTCACAAGTTGTTCCTGTTTTTTCGACATTACCTCTCTATAACTCCGTACCAACTACAGACATGCAACTATAATAATTATAATCCGTAATCGGGTCTCCACCGATAGGACGGCCGCGACGGAGATAGGAGGACAATGTTAGGTTGGACCTCGAGGAGATTGGATCGGATGGTCGAACGTGGAAGGAGAGTGCACAGGACTGGGAACAATGGCGGAGTCGAGTCGGTGAGGTCATGAACTTTCGGGTTCCTACAGGCCAACAAATAGAACAGAATAGAATCCGGTCTCCTAAATATTTAGTTACCCCACTCTCCTCAGCAATGAATCATTCATGAGTAACACTGTAGACCTATTACAGCAAAACATAAATTGTGCCCACGTCCACAATTTCTGTATGGATTCTCGTCTTTGAAAAGTAGTGCTGTCTAAGATAAACACTACTGTTTATCTTTATAGAACACAAGTATGCACGTAAATATTATTTATAAGGTGTCAGAGACGTGCGTGTTTTTTTTTTTTTTTTCCTTTATAATTCACCGTTAGTGATACGATATGTGATTTATACCGGTAGGATCACCTTATAGACTTTACAGTATCGACTAAAGTACAGATCATCAGACGTCAAGGACGTAATCTGCGCGTACTGCCGCACTCAAGACCTACAGGTCTTGTATGATTTCATTTCCACCATCCCTACATCTAAGTAGTTAAAAACCACTTGAACTGACGCTGTAGACACTATCTGCGGAGATCAGAAGTGAATAATTTCAATTAAGGAAACGGTTCCTCAAAAATCGCACAATAACGACATGTGTTGGCAATTGAGCGGTCGACACTTAGCTGGATCTCTGCCGACCGAGGAATGTCGTCGGGGAAGATTTCTTACACCGTTCAATGTGGTGTCTCCTGTTGTTCTAAAACACCAATTAATGCAAAATGGTTGAAAAGGGAAAAGAATACCTATGTTGAATGACTGCCGCAATCCCAAGAAATAATCCTCCAGCTTTAAATAACAACTCTTGAACGATTCAATGTGTTTTAAAGTTTGCTTTTATTTATTACGATTACTAGGACATTTATTGGATTTCAATTTCTGTGACCTGTGTAATTTCAGCATTAAACGTAGAATCAATAAGTTTGTTATTATTCCTTGACAACCTAATTCACTTATGTCAGCTAGTTGCTGACATTTGTTATTGTGTTGCCAAGGGCAGCCTTCAGTTGCGAATTCGCTGGTTGTGTCTAGTGCGAATCCGCAACACGACACGAGTGTAACAATAGCGGACGCACCAGAAGAAAAATAGTTCCAGACAACAGGGGGATCAAGAATCAAACAAAAAGTGGTCAAACAATCCCCAAATAAGTCAAACGATCTTATTTAACAAGCCTTTGATTTGTAACCCTAAACTTCATTACCTTCTCTTTAAGTTGTTAATTTTCCTAACAATATTAAGACTGACTAGTTCGTCTTGTTATCATTTAAAATAATTTCTTGTCTATCTATTTTGTCTCAAGGCCACATTCATAAAAAAAACGATGCATATTCCAAAGACTGACGTGAAAGGGTTCCCTGCTCTTATATTATACAATACCACAAGCGAGATGTAAACAACGGATATGTCTCAATGGACTGTCATACTGCAACTGTCAGAAATGTCAATTCAGCATATGGTAATCAACATGTAAACCGCTTTAATTACAGCGAAGGAACCATTACCATTGGTATTGTGTTGTACTTGTTTCCTCAGAAAAATATTTGGATTGGGTTCTATTAAATATAGAGCAGGATCCTAATTTGGTGATTGGTTGATCCTATTATACATGTCGGTATTCTAGTAGATCTTTAGTAAAGCTGTGGTTTTAAGATGTCGGACTCTTCAAAGTCTAGTAAACTTAGTTCTCTAATTTCCAAACCGGCGAATCTTGAATGTAAAAATCTGCAAGATTATCTTAGAACTAGACCTCCAGAAATACTAGAGAAGTTATACAACTATCCAACAATCTGCTTGGCCATTTACAGGTAATTTTAATGAAGAACTGTTCTAAATAAGATCCTAATTTATTTCAATACTTAGAGAACTGCCAGAGATAGCCAGGCAATTTGTTATTCGTATATTGTTTGTAGAGCAACCTGTGCCGCAGGCAGTTGTCTCATCATGGGGTTCACAACATTACGCCAAGTAAATATTATTTCCAAACTATATCCGAAACCTGATAAATATTTATTTTTTTCCTAGAGAACAACTGGCTTCGACAACATGTCTATCAGATCTCAAGGTATGGCGTGTCACTGCTATACCTGGAGGCCTCTCGGCATGGGAGCTTTGTCCTACGTTCAAAAGAAACCTCAAAGTAGCTTTATTGGGTGGTGGGAAACCATGGTCCCTTTCTCATTTAATGGATAAAGACGCACGACCTAGAGATGTAGCTTTTTTAGACAATTATGCCATGTCACGATGGAGATGTGTTCTTCACTATATGGTTGGTGGAACAACAAACAAAGGGCAAGATACTGAAGGAATCAGCCCTGATGCTGTGCGTATTTTACTTCACGCAAATTTGATGAAGCGTGACGAACAGGATGGTACACCAAGTATAACACGGCAGGGCTTCCAATTCCTCCTATTAGATACTCGTTCTCAAGTATGTTATCTGTAGCTATATTCATCAATTTACACATTTATTTTGTTTATTATTTTCAGGTTTGGCATTTTATGTTGCAGTATTTAGATACCTGTCCAGATCGCGGTCTTAGTCTACCAGATTGTTTATCATTACTATTTCAACTCAGTTTTTCTACGCTGGGCCGGGATTATAGTTCCGAGGGGCTCACACCGAACATGCTTCACTTTCTTCAACACCTCAGAGAGTTTGGTTTAGTTTATCAACGTAAACGAAAAGAAGGCCGTTTCTACCCAACCCGCTTAGCTTTGAACGTAACAAACAAATACGGACCCGTTCCAGTGATTTCGAATGAAGAAGATAAGAGCCATGATTTAGGTTACATTGTTGTCGAAACTAATTATCGGGTATATGCGTACACCGAATCGAATCTCCAGATCGCGCTGTTGGGTCTGTTCACAGAACTTCTTTACAGATTTCCTAATTTAGTCGTTGGCGTACTTACACGCAATTCTGTACGACAAGCTTTACGCGGTGGCATAACCGCGGATCAGATTATAAGTTATTTGGAGCAATATGCGCATCCGAATATGCGTAAAGTTGAAAAGGCTATCAACACCAAATCACCACTGCCTCCTACTGTTGTGGATCAGATAAAATTGTGGGAAAACGAGAGAAATCGCTTCACATATACTGAGGGTGTCGTTTATAACCAGTTCCTATCACAATCTGACTTTATTACTCTTCGTGATTATGCTCAATCCATAAGCGTTCTAATTTGGCAAAGTGAACGGAATCGAACAATGGTTGTTACGAAAAATGGACACGATGATGTTAGAAAATTTTGGAAGAAGTATTCAAAAAGCGGCGGCTAATAAAATAAGAACAGAGATTGTACAAAAATGTGTTTTTCTAATCGATCCTTCTGCTTGCTTAATCTTATTTACTGTATTTTCGCGATCATTATTACTTGAAACAGGTGAATAGACACGGATACAGTGCTCAAGTTCTTAACATGTACAACCAAAGAATTTATTAATCCTTGTAGGTCCTTTTGGGCACTTACCCGAAAATAAAATATAATTCTTTATTCAATCACTGATTAAAAGCATTTTACAACGACAAATATTCGATTGGGGAAAAAAGAATCTGCGTTTTCTAGTTACTTGATTTTAACGGTCATACATTTTAAATGCCTAGCCGCACTTTTTGTTCTTGCAAATTGCGAAACCAAGATAAGAGTAAATTTCCAAAAAAATTACTATATTTTACAAAAACAAAGAAAAAAGAAAGAATGCTCTGCAAACATGCAAAAAGCTTTGTGATGCTTATGGTAGAGGTACTGTGGGAGTTCTTTAACCTTACGCAAGAACCACCAACAATTCCAACCCCAACTCCCATTGCAAACCTGCAAACATTTCCTTAATCTTTCACGTACCCTCGACTGGATACAGATCAACCACCCGGCTCCTGAAATTATCGTCCTTGGCTATTTTAATGTACACAATTCCGGATGGTTGGTGTATTCTAACAGAACCGACGAGGCTGGGAGGCTGGCGAAGATGTTCGCTGTTAGCCGCAATTTGACTCAGCTCGTGCAGGAACCTACTCGAGTGCCGGATACCAGAGGTAATTATGCAAACACCGTGGATCTGTTTTTAACACCCGACCCGACCGTTTATACCGTAGAGGATTCTGCGCCACTGGGAAAATCAGATCACCGCTTGGTATTGGTGGCGCAGCCATTTGCATCTCAAACGAATAAGCGACCTAGGCAGCTTCGCCATGTATGGAAGTCTGGGGCTGCTAACTGGGACGATATGCGAGATTTCTTCGGATCTTTTCCGTGGTCGGAGATGTGCTTTGGACACTGATGATAACGCATGCGCGGAGTCGGCCACGGAGATTGCTCTTCTCGGAATGGACATTTATATTCCGCATCCCATCAAATGAAATTAATCTGATAAACATTGGTTTGATAAAAAATGCGAGCAGATTACAGTGGCAAAATAAAGTTTTTAAGCAATGGCGCTCCAATCCCACCGATGTTAACAGAACGAATTTTGTTAGAATAAGAAACGCGTGCAATAAGGTGATTGATACCGCGAAGAAGGCCTACAACGACAGAGTAACCAATAAACTCCTTTCAGTGCCCGACTGGTTCGCGCTCCTTCTGGTCAATGGCAAGGGCTGCCAGCAGTAACTTCGCTTACTCCTCTTTTCTTCCGTTGGTGACGGGCAGCGGGACGTTAGCCACAAATTCAAAGGATAAAGCTAATGTGTTCGTGAATTTATTTTCCGCGAATTCAAACGTCGATCCCGGTCTTTGGAGGCACCTGTGACCGCGCCGGTACGATCTGCGATGCGGGATGTGAGGTTTCGCCCGCGGACTATTCAACGCATTCTACGTGAACTGGACTGTGGGAAAGCAACTGTCCCGGACGGAATACCAGCAATAGTCTTTAAGAACTGTGCTCCAGAAATATCGTCGGTTATTGGCAGACTCTTTCGCTTATCTTATGCACGGAGGACATTTTCCACTTGCTGGAAAATCGCTCGAGTTCAGCTAATTCCCAAGACGGGAAAAGTGTCTCCCACAAAATTGCCGATCGATAGCATTAATGTATATGTTATCTAATGTGATGGAAAAGGTCATCAATACCGAGTTAATTAAATATTTGGAGTGCAACAGACTTTTGAATGATCGTCAATACAGATTCCGTGGCAGGCGGTCCACGGGAGACCTATTGACCTATATAACCGATATATGGCCTTCTTCGATTGAGAGGCGGAGTGACTCAAGGACGGTCGCATTGGATATCTCCAAGGCCTATTACCGCGTCTGGCGCGGGGCATTACTGAGCAAACTTCGTTTATATGGAATTTTGCAGCACTTTTGTGACTGGACGAAGAGCTTACTCGAAAATCGAGCGACCCGGGTTGTTGTGTACGGTGAGTGTTCGGATATGTATCCTGTTAATTCTGAGGAGCCTCAAGGTTGTATTTTGGCTCCAACCTTGTTTTTGCTTCACATAAATGATTTGTTGCAGCCGACGGATAACAGAGTCTTCAGTTTTGCGGATTATCATCCTTTTTCGAGTGATCGGCCGATTAGTGCATCAAAATTGCACCAGCTGAGACGTGGCCAATTCGACGCCCTGAATCAGAATCTGGACAAGGTCCTGCAGTGGGGAAAGGCCAATCTCGCCGACTTCAATGCAACGAAGACGCAATATACAACATTCATAAAGAAAAGTGGATCATCAGTTCCACAGCTGATGATGAATGGCTAGGCCCTCGAATCTGGGGAAAGCTTGAAGTACTCGGCGGCACGGTCTGTGGGAATGTATCGTGACGTAAATACATCTCAGGGATCACCAAGTCCGCCTCCGCAAAACTGTGTTATCTTTTTAGAGCCATGAGATATTTTACTCCGGCTCAACTCCTTCTTCTGTATAAATCCCAAATTACACCTGCGCTCGAATATTGTTCTCATCTTTGGACCTCTGATATACTACTTGAGAGCATACAGAGAGGAGCGATCCGCCTGATCGGGGACACGGCGCTGACGTCGGGACTACAGTCGCTATCACATCGAAGGCGCGTAGCTGACCTCTGTTTGTTTTACAGATATTATCATGGGTACTGTTCTTTGGAGATTTGTAGTTTTGTTCCGCGCGATACGCTTTATATTCACTCCACAAGACAATTCGATGGATGGCACCAATTTGCAGTTCATCTCCCGACGGCGTGAACATCAATGCATCAGAACTCGTTCTGTTACAGAGCAGGAAAGCTGTAGAATTCCCTCCTCGTGGGAGTGTTCCCGGAACGTTACAACCTGCAACTGTTCAAAAAAAAAAAAACTGCACTAGTTATTTGGTGGCATCTCGGGCGCCGTGTCGGTACTACAGGTTCGCCCCTCCCGACAGAATTATAATAAAAACAAGATATATATATATATATATATATATACATATATATATATATATATATATATATATATATCACCCCCCCTACCAGGGCTAAAGAATGTTTTTTCATCGACCACTTAACAGACTCAAGCGTCAGAATTATAATAAGATAAAGATATATACATATATATATATATATATATATATATATATATATCACCCCCCCTACCAGGGCTAAAGAATGTTTTTTCATCGACCACTTAACAGACTCAAGCGTCTGTCCAGTTAACAATATCTCTTGGACAGGCAGCAGGACCTAATTTTCACATCTGGCCCTTTTAATTCCTCGGTCTCATCCCCTACTCTTGTCCTCCCAAACAATGGACAACTACCATCCATCCCCTATCCTGTCCTTTTTTCACAAATCCTCGGTGCAGTTCACCCCGTCCCGAGATCGTTGTTCATATGACTTTCACAAAGCAAATTTTCCCCTTAACAATGACTATATTAGTCTGTCTGTTTTCATTACCGAACTACAGAGGGAAAGGTGCTTGACTTACATTGAGATGCGTGACGTCTGGTTGCAGTGCGGGTGGTCGTTCCTGATCCATTGAGAGTGATCGACGGTGACTCTAGGCAACCCAATGAACTTCAACGCCTCGATCCTGTTTTCAGGAAGGCGTTGAGGTGCTGGTATGTGGAGGGCTCCGTGGTGTTTCCTTGCGCTGTCTACCAATCACGTCCCGTGCGTCGATCCAGGTGGCCAGGTAGACGAGTATGCCTTCCAAGGTGCTTACGGGACGGCCGAGTGAATCCAAGGTCCCGATATCGTCATTGGTGGCGTCGTGGGGTTGACGTAGGCCCACAGCACATTCCTTGTGCATAGCAGGTACTTAGAGGAGAGCGCTCAAGGCGCTCAGTTTGTCCCAAGCCCGATTGTAGTTTTCCTCCGTGACGGGGATAGATGTTTTTGATGGATCCAGCGGCGTCGTCCCGGAGGCTGGACTTTAGGTAGTTGGGGTGTTCCACATCCGCGAGGTCTCGGTGGTCCGCCAGTATTACCTGGAACAGCTCCTTGAATGGCTTCCACTCCGAGTATCTGCCTGAGAATCTCGGTAGCTGCACTGTGGGCGCGAGGTGCGTTGATTACGTGGCGAATTATGGGGGAGGCCTTTGATGGTGCCGGGATGCCCGAGGTAAGGGCGTGAAGGGCATCGACGAACTTCGCCCGTTCGTCCAGATAGATTTCCTCAGCCGAATCGATAAATTCCTCTGCGAAGTAGCGGTATATATTCGATTTTTTCTATTTTAATTTTTTGCCATAGACGTTTCTATCTGGTTTACCAATAGGGGCTTGATAACTTTGAATTTAATTTGCGAACGCACCCTTTCACTAATCATCGAACTGTTATCATCATCATCGGCACTACAACCGGGAACCGGTCTTGGCCTTATTTAGCAAGTCCTGAAGCTTGTTAAATTTTCCATAATGATTTGTTTTTTTTTCGGGCAAGGTCATTAGTTTTGCGCCAGAGGCTCCCCGACGGGGAATCGAACCCCGGTCTCCCGCGTGACAGGCGGCTATACTAACCACTATACTATCGAGGAGCATCATCGAACTGTCACTGTCAATTTATTCAGTAAACTCAACATTTTCATCACGTTAAGTACACGAACGAACAACGTTTGCAAATTATAAAAATTTACTGCCGAAAAAAAAGTTGTCGTCCCTATTGGAAGACCCATTATTTTTTATTCAGGGCCAACGCCTTTCTTTTTTTTTTATTATTTTGACTGCCAAGTAGAATTTGCATAAAGTAGTTTATGCAAATTAGCTACTGAACGATTTTTCTTTCCCTTACAGGTAGAGAGGGGAAATTTGCGGAAATTAGTGAGCGTTGGGCGAGGACACGGAGTGGGAGTCCGCAACAGCACTCCTGCAATCAACTAGGCAAACTTTGAAAAACTCGATGATTTTGGATCGTTCCTCACTGAAATTGCAACCTCCCGAATGTTCTCATAGCTTCTTCTTGAACGTGGCCACCCTGTTTGTTTAATATTCGTTTTCGACCCCGTTTGCTCAAAATTATTGGCCCAAGCTCTGATTAAATTAACACTTGAAATAAAACTACATATGTTATTTTGTTGATCATTCATTTAACGTAATAAACATTTATTAAAATTTTTTTTTTTAAATGACATCGTCGCGATGTGCCCCGTCTCGTCGTTGGCACTCCTGCAATCGCCTACGCAAACTTTGGAAAACTCGATGATTTTGGATCGTTCCT
This sequence comes from Microdon myrmicae, assembly GCA_963931805.1. Lineage (NCBI taxonomy): Eukaryota > Metazoa > Arthropoda > Insecta > Diptera > Syrphidae > Microdon > Microdon myrmicae. The sequence goes on along the minus strand of OZ007501.1, from coordinate 101,519,983 downwards.
CACGGAAATTTCAACCTCCCGAAGGTTCTTATCACTTCTTGTAGGTGCCCGTCCTGTTTGTTTAATATTCCTCGTCGATTCCGTTTGCTCGAACTTCTTGACCCAAGCTTTGATTAAATTAACACTTGGACACTTACTTACACGGCGTAATCTGTATTCGATTCCACATAGGCGTCGTACAGTAACGTAGGAATCGTTGTTTTTGTAAATTTGTTTTACACAAAAAGCACGCTGTTGTCCCGTAAAGCGCTCCACCCTGACTAAAATTGCATGAAGCGACGCACTCGACTAGTTTGTTGGTTATTTTGTGGTTGTAAATTGTCTTCGCGGTATCGATCATTGGGTTACAAGTATTGCGTTATTTCTCGGCGGAACTCCCCTCACCTAACGGTTTTGGGGAAATCAAGTGTTGCCATTTGCAAAAATGTATGGCCCACCCTATATAATTCCACGACGAAAGGATAATTTATTTGACTGACACTACATAATGCTGGCATCGGTGTTTCTAAAACATACTTCCCCATACTTCCATAATTGACGAGATACAAGTTCCCTAATGACATAGTCGTTTGTATAGAATAGGTGCTTGACTCAGGGGGCAGGCACAAATTCACATTTTGTTCGCAAAATTACCTTGTACTAATGTAAGTCCTCCTACTATCTGAGTCAGTTAGCGAAGTCTAATAGCGAAGTTCCAGCCAATCTCTCACTGGGTCTGTTCTGCCAAAAACTGGGGTGTTTGTGTACATTAAAGTCGCCAAGAACAATAATCTCAAATACTGCTGACTTTTATTTAGTCAAAAATGTCTGTAAGATGCTACTGGGTGGACTATCTCACTTCTTCTGCCGCTACGGGGACAATATCTGCCTTACACTTCCGTTGCCATCGTACAATCATCACGCCCACCAATTAAGACAATTAGTTCCTAGGGAAAGTGAATAAAGCTATTCCGTAATTTGCCAGAATTGGTGCAGCCTATAATCCGCAAGTCAATCTTCATAAAGGACAAAATAAAACAAAGTAAATTCCATTCGGTCGGTTATAAAACTCAACCTATTTTATTACCTCGAGAATATTTATAACGCCATCGTAGAATTTTGATAGCACGATAAACTCGAATCCTCAGCTCGATTCATTAATCCCAACTTTCAACTTTATCTACGGTTCTTATTACTTTGTACAATCGTATGGCTTCCACCAGTCGGAAAAGTTCTTCACTTTAGAATTAGTATTCTGTTCTCTGCGTGGGCAACGCCACTTAGTTGGATTTAATTCCAGAAGTCCGCCAATCACTTCCTGTCGGTTGAAATCAAGATTCGCAAAGAAACTAACAATAAAAACATCACAACTCACCTGAGCAAATGTAGATGGAAAACGTTCCTGATCTTCGATAACATGTGCGAATCCCATATCCGTTCCAAAATGCACCCAAAAGTAGGGCAATCCCTTAGGTATACACCTTCTAAGATCTTTGTCTTTTAAGGTAATAAGTTGTTTATTTGTTGCCCACTCTTGTTCGCTCTCTTGAATAGCTTTTTTAAAATAAAACGGCGCCATTTCTGCATCCGACATTGGTATGCATTGTATCACCATATGATTCCGCTTGTGTAAATATCGGGCAGTCTCAAAGAATATCACGTCCTGTTTATGTTTGGCAAACATTCTGGTTAGAGCTCTTCGGAAATCATACACTTCACTCCAGACATCTTCATCGAGCTGTGTGGAGCAGGAGACATGTCTAAGTGGTATGATCAAGCAGTGATTGGGCTGAAGACCTTCGTGCCACGGTAAAGCTAGATATACGTTCCTTCCCATTGCTACAAGTAATTGTCTTTCCATTTTCGGAGATTCGAAGCACTTGTCGCAGTTGTTTAGGGTTTTTGTGAGTTTCTCATGATCGGCTATGGCACGCTGCTTTTCCCTCGCTGATCCATCTCTGCCGGCAGTATCGCGACGGATTTTGTCTGTAAATATGTCATCTAAATCGTCATGTTGGTTTTTCACTTTACTAACAGCTTCCACGAATTTGGCGTCCGAGTCTGCTGCTGTTGAATATTTTTCCCGTGCAAACTGAAGATGTCAAGGATTAGAATGGTAATGAAAATGAAATTTCACACGAACTTACCATCTGTTTGATATCGTATTTATCATCATCAGGGAAATAGCGAGCCCTTTCGCTACCCACATGAGTTTCAACCCTCTTACCCTTTTGTTTCCTGCTGCTTCGTGACCCGTGACTACTCTCCTTCTCGGAACGATGAAAAAGAGGACGACTGTCTCCCTTGTGGTCAGTAGTTGTAAGGAGAATCGGTTCATTGTCACTTTCTTTAGATTTTTTATTTTTGTCTTGATTTGCTTTTTGTCTAAGTGATCGACTAGCTTCGAGTTTTTTCTTTAATTCCTCCGCTAACTCTTTATTTCCAACTAACTCTGCTTTGATTATTTTTGCTCCAATATCGTTCATTTGCTGATCGGTTAGGTAAAGGGAAGTGGACGACAAACTGGTATCTGGAGTGTCATGTTTATCCTTTTCCTTGCCTGAGTCATACTCCGAATCTGTACTTGGAGTCCGTCGTACTCGCAAGCTGGCTGCAACTGGTTTTCTTTTTTTCCAATTGCTTGAAGGCTTTTCAACATATGTGGTGTTCAGGTCTTCAATGTCTTCATCTTGGCTCTCGTATGAGGGTAAACCAGTGCCGCCGTTTTTCCAATATGGATTCAATTCGCGACCGCTTGTTCCTGGATTGTAAGAATCTAATCGTGGTTTTTCCTTAGTGGGTTTGTTATCACTCTTTGAGAACGTTTTTAATTGCAACGGCGCAGTCATCCAATCGTCGCGGACTAGATTTGATTTGGATTCAACTTTTTCTGTTCGTTCTTTTTGCTCCTTTTCCTTGCCTTCCGATGATTCTGTTGAAGAGGAGCTACTGCCGTCCGTGGAGGTGCGCTTTTTGCTTTTCTTAGTCTTGGAGCCTTCATCCGAAGATGTGGAATCACTTTCACTTGTATGTTTTCTTTTATTTTTCTTCTTTGATTTAGATTTCGACTTTTTGGTTTTCTTCTCTTTTTTGCTTTTCTTCACTGATTTTTTTGATTTTATCTCGGATTTATCAGGCTTGGTATTATCTTTTTCAGGTTTCGAGGGTACGTCGGGTGTTTGTTTCGCTAAGGTTTTTCGCGATTCCCGTTCGGCCCTCTGCTCTTTTGCGGCTTGTACCTTGCGGGCAACAATATTACCGTGAACACAGTTAAATGACTGAGATGCAAAAATTAATATAGTTACTTACTCTCCTTAATAATTCATCTCGTATAGTTCGCAACTCTGATTTGATCCGCTCTTTTTCTCGTGCCGCTTCAAACTCAATCGAATTCATTTTAGTTAACAGAAAGCTTATTCCAATTCAATTAAATAAAACCGATTAAAATTATTAAAACCCTGTAAATAGTTGGCAATTTCGCCTAAAGATTTTTTCTGTTAGTTTACTAATCGCAAAGGTCTTTGATATATATTGATTATAAACTTTAAATTCGAGTTAGAAACATTTCACTAAAGCATTATTAACGAGAAGTGTACTAGAGGTACACACTTTGCGCTGGAATTGATAATGTCACTTCATTTTTGAGGAAATGACGGAAACTTAATTCAGACGTCTAATTGGGTTTACATGTTAAGGGGTTACATCGGTGTTAAATATTTTTTCCATTTTTTTATTGGTTTAAAATACGGTAAAATATTCCTAGATTTATAATCAATAACGGCCAAGCATGAAAAAAGCTCGAGAATGTTCTTGTAGTCAAAAAATAAAAAAATGTACACATAACTTATCGCTAAACCTTACACTGTAAGCCCATCATTAATATAAACCCATTGTGACTGATCTAGTTAAATGGGACGATAATGGATGGACTTCCGGTTCCTGACCTTCTTGTTCGAGCAGTCACGACGAGTAGACGTAAGAAAGAAATTAGAATTGTGAATCCCGATAATTTAAATAAAAATATAATTCTTAAATTCTCAATTTCAATTTTTTTAGAGCAACTCTGAGATGCAAAAAAGAGGCAAATTTCGACTATATCGCTGACGCTGCATTTTTGATCCTCGCGGTCAAATATATATGTGGCGTTTCTAGCAGATACACACACGACTAGTAAAGAACAACACCACCAAAAGCACATCCATTAAAGCCGTGTACCATAGCAATAATATACCATTACCGCATTAGTCGAATATATTTGAGTTTAGAAATTGGATTCAAATAAGCGCCAGTGGCCTGATGGGTAAGAGCTTTGGTTCTATCTTTTAGTGATTCTAACCGTGATAGCGTCGGTTCGAATCACTCGCTTTTCACTATCATCGCAAACGCTATATATATATATATATATATATATATATATATATATATATATATATATATATATATATATATATATATATATATATATATATATATATATATATGTCTACAACTTATCGCCTGCCGAGAATATAGTTCAAAACTATGTTATAGATGTCGCTGTGTACTATACATACACTATCGTAGACTACATAGTATGTGTTTACTATTGTAAGAGCTTGTATTTGCGCCAATCGCGCCTTATTAGAGGAGGAACTAACTGATAACCAATGTGCACTTAAACAAGTTTTAGACTTCAATCGAGCTTTAGAATCTGCTACGTGAATATTTTTCAAAATAATTTTTACTTTTTTTTAATAATAAAACATTCATGTTGTCTTATCTATATATTTATAAAAAAACTAATGTTTGTTTATTTGTCTGTCCCGTATATGCTCCTAAACTAGTCGATTGTGATGCAACTGTAGTTGTTGTTGGCAGTTGCATGAAGGTTGCTGACATATTACCTTTAACGTACATTATGTGGTGCATGAATATGTACCATAAAGCCACGAACGATACAAGAATAAACTAGAGATCAGGCTATATCAGTATCGATATCTCAACAAGCATGCAGAGGCTGCTTTGCTGCGACAAAACTATTTCGTCAACGTGATATCAAAGTATAGTTTATATGCTTCGTAGTCCTGCTCAGGCCGATGTTTATATGTGGATGGCTAGTATGGTTCAATATAGGTCAATATTTTATGGAAACGGCACAAGGTTAATACTATGGACAATTTAACAAGTCTCAGATAAGTACGGGACACCGGTGGAAAGACTTGCTAAATAAGGCCAAGACCGGATCCCGGTTGTAGTGCCGATGATGATGATTTTATAGAGAAGGTTTGGATTTTGGAATTCCGGAATTCGATTATAAAAAGCACTATTCAAATAAGACGACTATATATCGGGTTTTCCAATACGGAGTTGACAATTTTGAATTTAATTTGTGAACGCACCCTTCCACTAATCATCAAACTGTTACTGTCAATTTATTCAGTAAACTCAACATTTTCAAGTACACGAACGACCAACCTCTGCAAATTATAAAAATTTACTACCGAAATTTGGAATCGGTGACCGCAACTTTAAGAGCGTTAACTCCAATTTTCGGTCGAAATTCTCGCCCTAGTAGACAGACAATAACAAGTTTAGTGCAAAAATTTGAGTCTACATATTCGTTGTGTGATGTTGCCGTGCCAGTGAGACAACGGGTTGGTCGAAGTGTCGAATATATTGCTGCCGTTCAGGCGTCCGTAGCAAACGATCCAAAGCAGGCAATTCTACGGCGTTCTGAAGAATTGGGCATCGCCCAGACCACTTTATGGCGAATTTTACGTAAGGATCTTGGTTTACATCCATACAAGATCAAGCTGACTCCAGAATTGAAGCAGATGGCCCATTTGAAGCGACGTACGTTCTCCGATTGGGCTCTGGAAAAGATGCGCCAAGATGATCAATTTCATCGCAAAATCATCTTCAGTGACGAAGCTCATTTTTGGCTCAATGGGTTGGTCAATAAGCAAAACATGCGTTATTGGTCGGGTGAAAATCCACATGTGCTTCATGAATCACCACTTCATCCACAAAAATAACTGTTTGGTGCGGTTTGGGCCATATTTTTTCGTCGACGATAACGATCGTCACATTACTGTGAATGGCCATCGTTATCGCGCCATGATTACCTATTATTTTTTGGGCCGAATTGGAAGATATGGACTTGGGCGACATGTGGTTTCAACAGGGCGGTGCCACAAGCTCCACAGCACACGATATAATCGATTTATTGAAGAGTGAGTTTGATGAGCGTGTTATCTCAAGAAATGGGCCAGTCGGTTGGCCGCCTCGTTCGTGCGATTTAACGCCTCTGGACAATTTTCTTTGGGGCTACGTCAAGTCATTGGTCTATGCCAACAAGCCGACGACGTTGGAAGAGCTCAGAGCCAATATTGAACGCCAAATAGCGACCGTTTCGGCCGAAATGTGTGGGCGAGGTAAGAGAAAATTCTGAGCATTTGAGAAAAATATCCAAAACCTGGTCCCCTCATCCATTCCTCCGTTTATAATCCATAACAGATCAGTTACCAGCGCAATAGAAAATGCAAATCCACTTGCTGCAGATTTTGCAGTCAACTCAACGCTGCCCGATTCCAGATAAGTTTCTCCTCAACTTGAGCCCAAACCGCGCCATGAGCCTGATTTACTGTCAAACGTGTACTGCTGCTCGAGCACTCAAGTAGCTGAAGGTAACCTCTGCGGAAACTCATCCATCTGTCCTATCCTACTGGCTGTTTCCGAAGTAGATGGAAGTCAGCAAACATTCAACCAATTACAAAAAAAAAAACAAAAAAAAAATCATCCCTCTCTTTTTTCGTCCCAGAGCACTGATTTCTATTCTCTTGTAGGTAATGGAATGACTGATCAACCGTTGTTGCGGATTCACAAATAAATGTACTGGGGAAACTTAGTGCCTTCCATTTGCCAACTGTCGCCTGCCAGCTGACAACTCGTCGGCGACAGAAAAGGGACGCCAAAAAAAACAAAACTCAAACTCCATTCAACAGCCTTTTTGCAACTTCTCTGGACTGTTTTACATCTTCGTCTGCTACAATCGTGGACCCAGCTCTCTGGACGCCTCTCTCGACGTTCATTCCATTGCTGCCCTTTTACATTCGTTCCTGCTCCTACATCCACACCAACTGTCTTTTGAAAACCTCGCTGGACGTGGTTGCTTACATCCGATGCTGCCCTTCGCATCCGTTATTGCTCCTAGATCCGGGCCAACTGTTGCCTGGAAACCTCGCTCGACGTGAGTGCTTATTTACATTGCTGCTCTTATACATCCGTCCGGACCAACTGTCGAACCTCGAAACCTCGCTGGACGTGATTACTTACATCCGTTGCTGCCCTTCCCATCCATTACTTTCTGCAGCACTCAACTGCCTTTTGGGAATCTCTCTGGACGCCGATTTCCTATCATGGCCGTCACGATCAGTTAAGGAGTATGGTGCATACGTGGTACTCATCAATGAACCGTACAGTATACCTGGGACGGGTGCAATGACATGGGAGGACGAAAGCAACGGAACAGCGGCCATCTGGACAACTGGAAATTCCCCAATGGAATGCAGAAGTCTCCAGCGGCTGGAAGGATTCGCCAATGCGAAGATCAGAGGTTTTCATTTCTACTGTTGTTACGCTCCCCCAAGGTGAGAAATAGAATATTTCAAATGCTTTTTGGACAGCGTAATACAAGAAGGTAGAGATAAGAGCCCTCTTATAATTGCTGGAGATTTCAACGCTTGGGCAGTAGAATGAGGAAGCACAAGGACCAACAGTAAAGGCCAGGCACTACTCGAAGCCTTCGCAGTCTTAGATATGGTGTTACTTAATAATGGTGCTGATGACACCTTCATAAACGAGACAGGCCGGCCCAAAATCGACATCATATTTGTCAGCTTCATGTTGGCAAGAAGTATGGAGTGGCAAGTTTTGGACACCTACACCCATAGTGACTACCTGGGCGTTATGTTCGAAATATTTCCACACAGGGGATTAATCACTGGCAAATTGGTGAAGAAAGCCCAGTGCCAACCTATTTTTGAACTTCAATTTCACGATGAATGACTGCGACATCTCGCTACTGAAGTTTTACGGCGAACGAGGTCTTTATTTTTTCAATTTTCCCTTTTTGGCTTTTTCTATTTTAAACGCCTCCTTTCTTTGGTGTACAGTAGTAATTCTTTTAGTACAACGCCTAATATAATGCAGTTTTTTTTTAGTTATCGTTTTATTATATTATTATTATTATGTACTTATTAAGTCCCTTACGCCGGAGTTTTTTGAAGAGGGCAACTGTAAGGGGACGCAACAAATCCAAGTAGTTCTTGATGGTGTCAAATCTTCTTCCCATAAAATTAATGCAAGTTATTCCCAAGGTTTGGTACTCCCACCCACTCTCTTTCTCATTTTTATAAATGATCTCTTGTCCACTACCCACAACCCAATTCACTGGTTTGCTGATGATAGCACGTTGAATACTCACACGAACATTTCCAATCAAACTATACTGTAGATGAACGGCACTTGCATCGACGAAGCCAAGGAACTATCAATCCTCGGCACTCGAATTAATTCGACTCATAATTGGAACGACCACATATTTGAAGCTGCGAAAAGTGCCGCCAAATGTATAGGGTTCCTTAAGAGATGCAAAAGTAACTTCACTCCATCTAACCTGAACACTATTTACAAGGCATATATTCGTCCCAAAATGGAGTTCAACTCTCATATTTGGTCAGGCGCATCCAAAACGGCACTACACGTGCTCGACAGGATGCAAAAATGAGAAGTGAAATTTATTGGGGGCTTAGCCGTAAGTTGTTTATTTTCTTTCTATTGGTATTACCACGGTCGTTGCTCAACTGAACTTACTGAAAGTAAACGAGAGAGGCCGGTCCAAAATCAACATCACATTTGTCAGCTCCATGCTGGCAAGAAGTATGGAGTGGCAAGTTTTGGACACGTACACCCATAGTGACCACCTGGGCGTTATGTACGAAATATTTCCCCACAGGGGATTTATCACTGGCAAATTGGTGAAGAAAGCCCAGAAAAATGGATGGAGAGAGAAGGACCTCGATGCGGAACTGCTCGATTATATATTGGAAGATCAAATCGCACAGTTTGACGCAGAGGCCGATGCGAACAAGCAGGCTGGAAAAGTCATGAAGTGGCTAACTACCGCATGTGATGCTTCTACGCCACGACAAAGACAACTAGCAGAGACTATCAAACCGGTGTATTGATAGAACCCAGAAATCGCCCATGTGCGATCGGAGTGTAACAGGTTAAGACGCTTGCAACCACAAAAACAACAAACATGGGCTACCAAAGCAATGTATGGGTAGGGACTAGAAATCGCCCAGGTGCGAGTGAAGTGCAACAGATTACGACGTTTGCAACAAAGAGCAAGAAACCGTAACACTTACCCACAGGTGCACACGGAATTTGTCAACAAACGAAAGGAGTTAAGGAATGTAATCCGCAAAAGTAAATATGATGCCTTGTGCTCCCTAAGAGATGAACTAAATAACAACCCATGGGGCAGCGTCTACAGCATAGTCATGAAAAGACTACACAACAACAGTCGTCAAATGCAAAAAAGTAAAAGTGACATGGCCAGAATCGTTGCTATCTTCTTCCCGCAGTGTGATGAGATGTTGAGAGTGCAAGAGGAGTGGAGTATCGCTGAAGGAGAGATACCTCCCGTGGCCACCAAAGAGCTGCTCTTGGCTGCAAGAGTTGTTAAAAACAACAAGACCCCTGGACTGGATGGTATTCCTAACGCTGTGGTGAAGACTGCTTTAACAAGAAAGCCGGAAGTCTTCAGCAGTCTCTTCACGATCTGTCTCCAAGCAGGCCAATTTCCTAAACGATGGAAAAAACAGCGACTTGTGCTTGTTACGGGCCGGCCTTGAGTCCAGGTCCCCCCAACATCGACTAATCCCCTTTCGTTAGGTTCCCCTCTTTACCTTTAAACGGAGAACAACTCGCCAAGTAGTTAATTTGCATAAACTACTTTATGCAAATTCTACTTGGCAGGGAAAATAATAAAAATCGGCGTTGGTGTCGAATAATAAAATAAAACGTCAACGGCGAAAATAATAATTTTTTCATTCAACGTAAATCTCCGAACCAGCACGGACGCAATTAAATACAAAATAAAAACAATTTGAATACGGCGAAAATATTCGTTTGTGTACTTGACGCCAACATTGACATCAAGAACTTCAGTTTGACCAACCGACGCTAAACAGGGGAGCAACCAATCAACACCCCCTGCAACCAGTCGCAGACAAGCAGCTACTCCAGCGACCGCTCAACGGTCAAACTCACTTAAGTCACCTAACTTACCACATTAAATACCCTTAAATAATAAACATACTTTAATATATATATTGTTAATTAACACGTAACATGCTTATACCCAAGGAAGTCAAGAATCCAGAAGCGCCGTCGTCCTATCGCCCGTTGTGCATGCTGGATACAACAGGGAAATTGCTTGAGCGAGTAATTGGCGCTCTCTGAATCGCAGTATGAGTTCCGGAAATGTAGATCAACCGGTAAGGCACTATCGCTCGCAATGCGACAGATGGAGCACGATGGCTAGGAGGTACGAGAAAATATTGTGCCGTGGTGACACTAGACGTTAAAAATGCATTTAACTGGGACCAGTAAGTTAGGAAATAAGATACCATAAGCTAGCGACTAAGTAAAACAGAATAAGATGAAGAAATAAAAAATGATATGAAAAATAAAAAAAATGCATTTAACTCTGTGAACTGTTATAGGATTCTAGAAGCGTTGGGCGATCTACAAGTCTCACCCTACTTGGTGCGTATACTAGCAAAGTATCTCTCGGATAGAAGACTGCTCTATAACACAGATGAGGGACCACAGGAATATAAAATAACAGCGGGCGGACCGGATCTGTGTTAGGTCCGCTGTTATGGAATATCATGTATGATGGTGTGCTCATGGTCAATGTACCAGAAGGGGTTAGAATCATTAGGTACGCAGATTATTTGGGGATAGTGGCCAAAAGCCCCGAGGGGATCAACGGGAATATGTGCCTGGCGGGAGGTGGTTTTAGTCGATAAAAGTCCGGCATGCCTCTGGATCGGTCAGAGGTATCTTTGAAGATGCCCCCCCCCCCCCCCCCCCTACTGAAAAAAAAGAAGAAACCTTTTCACAAAAAAAAAAAAAACAGACTAAACCTAGATTATCAAAAGATAGAATTGTAGTATGTGTTTATTACCACACCTAAGACTGGCTGGTCTTGCGCGTTATCCTTCTTACTATCGCTCTGTTTTTGTGCTTAGAAACTGCATTCACGAACCCATTAGAAACTTAGCCTATAGATAACCGATTCTCTTTTTCAGATATCCTAAGACCGAGACTAACATTCACATGGCTGTGGGTAATTCCAGTGATCGCAAGATAGCCAAAAGCCAGAGGCACAATGAATAGTCCTTGTCTCGCAAATCAGTTTTTCTACCACTATTTATTTATTTTTTTAAGGATAAGGTGTATACCTCTAGGGGGGATGGGTGCGAACATACAGGGCAAAGTGTCTGATGGCCTTCAACCCGGCGAAGGCCAGGACGATCCTTGTCCCTGTTCAATCCAAGTTGACATGCAGTCTCCACGTGACACCCCTGGATAGCTACTTTGACACCCGCCAAGTAGTGAACCAATGCATGCAGCGACATCCTGAGAAAGGTTGGCGCAAGGCTAATAACCAGGCCTGTTAAAATGAATTATTATGGCAAATTTAACAAGCCTCGGATATGGACCGGATACACGACGACGACCACGGAAACGAAAATGGCTAAATGATTTAAGGATTTTTTCATGGAACATACGCTCACTACCCAGAGCTCGAGCTGCACAGCAGCTAGCCGATGCCCTGTCCGAATATAAGGCTGACATAACAGCATTACAAGAAATAAGATGGACGGGGAGTGGTGTTTTTCAAAGAAAAGAGTATGACATTTATTAGGCTTTCTAGTCAGCCAAAAACTGAAACCTGCCATCATCGGCTTTAATGCAATAAATGAAAGGCTATGCACTCTTCGCGTGCGAGGCAAATTTAAGAACATAAGCCTCATAAACGTTCACGGACCTACAGAGGAGTCCCCTGACGACGAAAAAGAAGAATACTATGAGAACGTCGAACGGGCCCTCAATGCCTGCCCAAGATACGATGTGAAAGTCGTTCTTGGGGATTTGAATGCAAAAATAGGTCGGGATCCGGTTTTCAGGCACTACACAGGTTCCCATAGTTTGCATGAAAACACTAATGACAATGGACAATGGTCATCGAACTGGCAGCATCAAAAAACTCGGTCGTTGCGAGTACCAGGTTTCCGCGTAAAGATATCCACAAAGCCACCTGGGTATCACCTGATAGAGCCACTCGCAACCAAATTGACCACCGCCACTCCTCGAGCCTGATGACAGTACGATCGTACCGAGGTGCCAACATCGACTCGGATCACTATTTTGTTGGTACAGTTTTCCGAGCGCGGATTGCCTTACGAGACGTATTGATTCCGCGGATCAGCTTCGAATAAACACGGCTACCTTACGCAATGAGTATACCAGTAACACCTTTGGTCATGCGTTAAGACTCGCCCTCGAAGAGCTCGACGGAGGGAGAGTAAGTCCTGGGGCCAGAATGCCGGGCGTAGAAGACAAATGGACACGTCTTAAGAATACTGTCATTAGTACTGCCAACTCCGGGCAATGCAGCAGTCTCATAGGACGCGGGTACGTGAGGATAAATACAAAAAGCTCAGAAGATCTGAAAAAAGACTTCACAGACAAAAGAAAAGTGCCTGGGAAAAAAACGTTGTCTGTGAAATAGAGAAAAGTAGAGAGCGAGGTCCGCACCAGGCGCGGAAGTTCTATCAAATAATCCGCAGTATGACGCGGTACACACCACGCCGCACTTACTGCAAGAAAAAAGAGGGTAATCTGATCACCGATCCTGAAGGCATTCTGGAGCGATGGGAAGTGCACTTCAATGAATTGCTAAATGGTCAGCTCACAGAAGAATTGGAGGCTCCACCAATGCAAGACCAAGACCAAATGCTGCCGCCACCAAGCATTGAGGAAATATTAAAAGCCATTAGACTGCTAAAGTCAAATAAAACCCCTGGAGCTGATGGCATACCAGCTGAGCTGATCAAACAAGGGGGGACAGCGTTACATCACGCAATTCACGAGATCGTGGTGCACGTATGGAAGCAAGAGGAGATGCCAGAAGATTGGCGTCGAGGTATAATTTGCCCCATACATAAGAAGGGAGAAATCACACTGTGCAGCAACTATAGGGGTATAACATTGCTGAGTACCGCCTATAAGATACTCTCCACTATCCTACTAGACCGGATATCTCCATACGCGAAAGCCATCATTGGTCAATATCAGTGTGGCTTCATCACAGGCAAATCAGCAATTGATCAGATATTCACCCTTAGGCAGGCGATGGAAAAATGTCTGGAATTTAAGATTCCACTATATCATCTGTTTATAGACTTCAAGGCCGCCTACGACAGCATAGCCAGGGTAGAACTATAAAATGCCATGAGAGAATTCGGCATTCCAAACAAATTGATACGACTTTCTAGGTTGACCATGACCAACGTAACTAGTCAAGTAAAAGTAGCGGGATTGCTGTCCAAACCAATAAACATCTATAATGGACTCCGACAAGGGGACGGTCTGGCCTGCCTCCTCTTCAACCTGGCGTTGGAGAAAGCAACCCGTGACTCTGGCGTTACAACAAGAGGGGCTATTGTCGCCTAGTCCAGCCAGATTCTTGCCTACGCAGATGACATCGACATCATCGGTAGAACCGAATCGGCGGTACAGGAATCCTTCACCCAGATCGAGCAGGCGGCACAAAAACTGGGACTGCACAATAATGAGGGAAAAACTAAGTACATGGTGGCAACTTCTGCGAAGAGAAGACCTAACGTTCGTCAAACTATCAGGGTAGTGGAGCACGAATTCGAAGTAGTGCAATCCTTTTACTACCTTGGGTCAATAGTATCAGCCGATAACAATATGGAAGAAGAAATACGCGCACGGCTGATTAAATCCAACAAAGCCTACTATGGTCTATCAAGGCTCTTTAAATCCCGAAATTTATCCAAAACATCCAAGCTACTACTGTACAAGACCATGGTCTTACCAGTATTCATGTATGGATCCGAGACCTGGGTGCTCAATAAAAGGCACTCTGAGCTCTTGGCCGCGTTCGAGAGAAAGGTCCTAAGGAGAAGTGATGGCTCCGTATGTGAGGGAGGATGATTCTGGAGTCGCTACAACCATGAATTGTACGCGATCTACATTGAAGATAATGTTGTAAGTAAAATCAAGCTCGGTAGACTCCGGTGGGCGGGACACCTAGCTCGAATGAACGAAGAGGAGCCTGCCCGGAAAGTCCTTTGTGGCAGGATGTATGGAAGGAGACAGTGCGGCAGACCTTGTCTGCGATGGAGGGATGGCGTAGACCAGGACGCCCAGAGCCTGGGACTGCTAAACTGGATGACTTCGGTTCGAAATCGGGACCGGTGGAGAGATTTGTTAAATAGGGCCAAGACCGGATCCCGGTTGTAGTGCCGATGATGATGATGATGTATACCTCTAGGCTACGAAAGAACGCATTTGCTGGGAGATAGATTTGGTAGGAACGGTTGGATTATGCGATCAGAAAAACGGTCTCCTATCCATTGGATAAATGTATCGTCAACGCTATTTTATTTTTTATTATTTATTGGCCTGTAGGAACCCGGAAGTTCATGACCTCACCGACTCGACTCCGCCATTGTTCCCTGTCTTGTGCGCTCTCCTTCCACGCTCGACCATCCGATCCGATCTCCTCGAGGTCCAACCTAAATTGTCCTCCCGTCTCCGTCGTGGCCGTCCTGTCGGTCTCTTTCCCGTTGGTCTGCCGTCAAGAATTCTACGCACGGTCCTATCGATGCCCATTCGCGCTACATGTCCGGCCCTTTTTAATCTTCGCGACTTGATTACTATCACTATTGTGGGTTTGCGGTATAGCTCTTCCAATTCGTGGTTGTGGAGTTTCCTCCATTGTCCTTCCTCCTCGTCATATTTACCGCCAAAGATACCCCTTAAAACTTTATTCTCGAATACGCGGAATTTGTTTTCTTCCCGTTATGTGAGGGCCCATGTTTCGCATCCGTATAGAGCAATCGGCATGATTATGATTCTATAGATACGGAGCCTTTTATTACGTGATAGCAGTTTGAATTTCAGCAGTTTACTGACTGCGTGCCAACTAGCGTTTTATTAATTTCCTTCGACATTTTGTTACTGGCCGTCAGTATTGTTCCCAGATATTTAAATTCTTTAACTTTTTCAAATATCTTGCTTCTGACGTTTATGTGTGTTCTCTGGGGTCCACCTGCTCTCTCCGTAATCATATATTTTGTTTTGTCTTCATTTATTTTTAGGCCCACCTATTCTGCAGCTTGCATGATGATTTCACTGTTTTTACTTACAGTTTCTAGATTATCGCCCAGAACGGCGATGTCATCCACATTTGCGAGCACTTGTGTGACCCCGTTCAGGGATGATCCGGCCATGTCGTCTTGTACCTTTCTGATGACATACTCGAGCACAAGGTTAAAAAGAAATGGGAGAGGCCATACACCTGTTTTCGTCCGTCCCGGAATGGTCCTGAGAGGTGGTTTTCTATTCTAACTCCCCATTTGTTTTCGTTCATGCAAATTTGAATGAGGGCGGCACATTTTTCAGGATGCCCAGCTCAACTACTATATGGCAGAGTCTTTGCCTTGCGACTGAGTCGTAGGCTTTTTTGAAGTCAACGAACAGTTGGTGAACTCTCTCTCCGTATTCCCACTTCTTTTCCAGCAGTTGCCTTGTTGCGAACATTTGGTCGCTCGCTGACCGGTTCCTACGGAATCCGCATTGGTAGTCTCCCAGTATTTCTTCTGCGTACGGTGTGATTCTCGCCAGTATGACATTTGTTAATATTTTGTATGTGGTTGGGAGCAATGATATTCCTCTGTAGTTTTTGCAGTCAGACCTGCCGCCTTTTTTGAAAGTGGGGCCGACTATTGAGGTTTTCCATTCTTCCGGAATGACTTCCTTATCCCATATTGATTTAATCAGTTGGAGGATCTTTTGAGCGGCTGCCTCTTCTCCATGCTTCGCAAGCTCTGCCGGTATGCAGTCGACTCCGGGAGCTTTGTTGTTTTTCAATCGATTTCTTGCATCTACTACTTCCTTGAAAGAGGGCTCTGGGATCTGAGGCTCAGCTGTATGTACGTTTGGTGCATTTATTTGTGTTTGATGGATTTTGGCTCTCCTTCGGTGGCCATTTCTAATTGAATATATGCCGTCATACATACCTCTGACATTTTCCAGGATTTTTTCGAGCCTAGTCTTCTCCCATTCGCGTTTTTTACGTTTGAAAAGTCTTGTTGTCTCTTTCCGAATTGCCGCGTATCTTTCTACGTTGACTTCATCATATCTTTCTAAGTGAATTACTCTGAGGCGTTTACGTTGTTCGATCTTCGCCCTGCACTCATCGTCAAACCAAGATTTGGACTTAATTGTTTTCTTAAATCCTAATACCTTTTTGACTGTTTGTTTGATTGAGTCTCTGATCGATGCCCATTTAGTGCCCAGATTATTGGTTTCCTCTTCCTCACTACTCCCATTCTCTAGGAAGCTAAATCTATTCGTTAGTTCGTCTTGATATTCAGCCCTTTTGCGTAGGTCTTTTAGTTTATCATTGTCGAACTTTTTGCTCGTCTCCCGTGACTGCCCATGTGGGTTTGCTGCGAGCCGACTTCTAATTTTGCCCATCACTAGAAAGTGATCGGTGTCGCAATCTGCTCCTCTATATGATCATACGTTAAGGATATTCGAGTGGTGTCTTTTGTCTATGAGGAAGTGGTCTATTTGGTTACGCGTTACGCCTCCGGGTGATATCCATGTGGCTTTTTGGATTTGCCTGTGCTTGAACATCGTGCTTTTCACTACCAGATCTTTGGACGCTGCGAACGTGATAATTCGAATTCCATTATCATTTGAAGCGTCGTGTAGGCTCTCTATACCTATAGTTGGTTGGAAGACGTCTTCCTTTCCAATTTTCACATTGTGGTCCCGAGGAGGATTTTAACATCGAATGATGAGATCCCATCGAATACTTCCTCTGGGGTCTCGTAGAATGTGTCCTTCGTTTCTTCGTCCGTAGATTCTGTTGGGGAGCGTACGTTTATAAATACATGATTGTACCATGGTCGCTGTACTCTTAGCACCAACATTCGGTCATTAATAAATTGCACATCTTTTACATGGGGCGTAATCTTCTTGCTTATGATGAAGCCAGTCACGAGGTTATGTGTATCGGTACCTCCACACGCCAGTGTAAACTCGTTGGTTTCGATTACTTGATGTGGGAGTCGGACTTCCTGAAGCGCGACGATGTCCATTTTATATTGTTTCGCGTTTTCTACGACCGTCTGTATCGCGCCTGGTTTATATAACGTTTGTACATTCCACATCCCGACGCGTATATCCCGCTTTTTCCGTTTTTCCCTACGTCTTCTTTTTGCCGAGTCGGTGTTTTCTTGATGATTTGTTCCCTTATGGTAGTGTCGGCTTGTGGTATTATGTCCTGTTGGTTTAAAAACATCACCACTTATTTTCCTTTCAGTGCGACGAACTAAGACACTCCTTGATTCTGACTCCAAGAACGAATAATAAAGGTAATAAATGTACAGCACGCCAAATCTCTTTATTGTTTACTTAATTACAAAGTTTAATGCTAGCGTCTTTATATTACACTTCACACTTACTGTAGGACTTAGTGTCTAACGTTTATATAAGAACTTAATAAAACACTTCAAAATTTAACTTAAAAACTTAGTGTTCGCTGTACATGTAGGTAAGGCGCGACCGACTCCAACGAGAGATGTATCCAGACTATTCGTTTAGCTTAACGTGGACGCCCGACTTGCCTCCACGGAATCCGTATCGCCATGGACGCGAGGTAGGTCCGTAAAACGGACCGTGGATCGACCGAATCCATAAGGGGAACATTAGATGGCATGGTTGCAGCTGGTGCAATTATCTTGAAGTAGATATTTAGTGTTTACACGATCAGCAACTGCATACAGCATTTATGCTGATCGTGCACATCTTGGCGGCATCTCCAAGTAGTCGAATTCTCGCTGGTAATTTTCCATTTAGGGGAACTCGGCTTCCTTAGGCGGTCAGCCGTATGCCATAATGTATTTGTCGATCGGATGACCGACCGATGTGGGCATAGGTAAAAGAAAAGAAAAGAAGAAATATCTCCTGCACGTGTGTGGCAGACTCATCAGGAGATATTTCATCGATGTGGTTCGGGTAATGTTGGTTGCTTAATGGTGCAACCAAATTGCTTTTAAGGCACATGATGCGTTTAATGCGACCATGCCCTTGTGGAAAAATACCTATTTGTTGCTGATGGATTTTGCAATTATTGATTTAAAGTATTTCTGAAGATAGTTGGTACAACTGTGGAAGGTAAGTACATGTTTTTATGTGTTTTAGGAAACTGTTTCTTCATCATAGGTTGTAAGGTAAGTAGTGGCGTTCAATGGAACTGCCACAATACTTGTTTTATATCGTTTTTGGGTGCTCTATGTTGGAAGTTTTCGCATGGTTAATGGGAAGGTGAGCAGTGGCGTTCAACGGGAACCCCCACAGGCTCAGCACACCTACACCTACCGGGTTTTTCGTGAGATTGTTTTTTGTATATTGATTATTCACTTTTGTTCCCACGAGTTTTGGGATTTCAATTAGTCCGCTATATCAGGGCCCCTCTTTGATATGGTAGGGTCTGCTTACTGCTCTAATTCCACCCGGTGTCAGAGAGGTGCTATTATAATACAACCGGTATACCTCTGGCTGCAAACCATCCAATAGGCACGGTGACGCGTAACACCCTGGATTAGGGGTGGTAGATCTTTGTGTGTTACTCCACGCTAGCCTGTCTGACATGGGTGGCCCTATTGGAAGCATATGCTTCCGTCAGCATAGCCTGAGTGATTCGTTGTAGTTTAAGTCCCCGCACCACGTCAAGGTTTCTACCAAGCGGGGGATCGTCAACGCTATAGGAAAGTAATTTCGATTATGGGGCTGGAGCCAAACTTTTGAAAAACTAAATAAGCGAGTGCTAAGTAGTTAAGCCAATCATCATCATCGGCACTACAACTGGGATCCGGTTTTGGCCTTATTTAGCAAGTAAAATTTGTTAAATTTTACATGATAATTTGTTTTTCCGGGCAAGGTTATTAGACTTGCGCCAAGTTAAGCCAATACATATATAATAATAAAAACGCAGTTCGTTATTATTACTTTGTTTTTAAATAGTTTATGGTTTTCTGTATTTTTAATGTGAACTTTTGCTTCACGTTTCTTTTCAAATAAGATATATAAATTATACATAATTTATTTTGTTTTTCCGGTTTCTTCAAGTTTTTAATATTGCATAAATTATAATTACAAAATATTTAGTAAAAATGTTGAGTAACATTTAGGAGGTATACAAACATTTACAAGACAGAAAGAGTTTGATTTCGATTTATACGGTATTACCCTTACATTAAGTTTCTTTTTTTGTTTTTGTAATACACTAGATATGGACAATCGACCTAAAAAATTACTACATACTTTTTTACTTTTATAAAAAAGATTTTGGTGGTTAATATATATATTATTAGTAGCCTTATATATTTTATTATATAAAAAAAGGTTTTTTGTTGCATTTTTATTTTTTTGTAGTTTGTGTGAATGGTAAGACTTGATTTTGTTTTTTCTTTTTTTTTATATATATATAATATCATTTACATATAACATGGAATTGTAAGTTCGGCAAAAATGTAGAAACTTATATTTTTATATTAATATATATTTATAAAAATCATACATATATGTAATTATTTGAAATGCAAAATGTTTAGAAAAAAAAAGAAAAACGAAAACTTTTAGAAGAAGAATGAAAATGTTTTATTCGTAAATTGCAAAAACATAGAAAAAGGAAAACAAAACAAAGAAAGGTTGAAAAGGGATTTATTTGTTTAATCTTAAGCTAGCAGCATTTACTTCGATGTTTCTTATTTTGCAAACGTTTAAGATTTATCGTATCGTTTGTTTGTTGGGCAGATAATGCATTCTGTTGGAGTTTATGATGAAGAGCTTGTCTTGTTATGGAAAGAAACATTTCTTCAACGTTAATATTGTCTTTCGCTGATGTTTCAAATAATTCAATATCCAATTGTCTAGCAAAACGTTGAGCATCTTCGGTCACAACAACTTTCCGATCAGGATCGTCATTTTTGTTTCCAACTGCAAAGTATTATTGATTGTTTTTAAATTAATTTTACGACTTCTAATTACACAGTAAAATGCTGATATGAGAATAGTTCATTCAAATTACCTAAAACTTTATTTACTACGTCACAGTTGTTATTGATTTCGTCTAACCATCGCCTTACATTCGCGAATGACTCTCCATTTGTCACATCATACACTATGATCACACCATGAGTACCTCGGTAATACGTACTTGTTATAGTACGAAATCGCTCCTGACCTGCAGTATCCCAGATTTGTAACTTAACTCTCTGGCCATCGATTACAACTGTGCGTATTTTGAAATCTACGCCAATTGTTGAAATATAACTTCCACAGAATGTATCTTCCGAGAATCTGACTAATAGTGAAGATTTCCCAACGCCTATGAAATAAATTAATATGTAATAAATGCATTTACACACATATGCCTAAATAATCTTGATTTTTTGTAGTAACTTATTAGAAAGAGGATTTTTGACAACATATCTAATCACCCATTTTCATGTCCACTCCCATCATACATTTAAAACAGCAATCTTCTCATTTAGTCTACATGACAAACTACCCCGGCTGCTGATTAGCCTCACTTAATAAAATTTAGTCTGTAACTATCAATTGAATATATGCAGTAAAAACACCCATCTACACATTATTGGACCATCAGCAGGAAGTGGAATGAGGGAGGGCGAAGACTGACATCCGAACAATGGTATCTGCCGCACGCATCAAAGAATTTAATTCACTTTTTCTTTTTTAAAAACATGAGTAAAACACTGCTGATAACTTACCACTGTCACCAATTATTAACAGCTTAAATAAATGATCAAAATGTCTGGCCATTTTGTGTAAACTTTACAGCGGATATCTTGTTACAAATATTAGTCCAGTCTGACGGTTTGGTTTTTGTAGATATGTTACACGAAAAAAAAAATTGTTAAATTGAACTAAATTTTGACAATCAGGAGCTCTCTCACTTGAAAGAGTTATCTAATCTTATTCATTGCTAATAGGGTTGTTCTTGTTTGGCATGTCAATTCCGCAACTGAGAATGACGGCAATCAGCATTTATTCTTCTCTTAACACATATGTACATTAAGTCAGATGGCGATCACCTTCCACCCGCACTGAGATAAGATTTATAATTCCCTTATTTGCCGTCGTGTTGTTTTATACAAATAAATACACATGTTTATTTATAATTGTTTTAATTAAAATAGACGAAGTTATTCTTTAAATATTATCAGACACTAATATATTGTGAAAACAACGTATGCTATCTTCCGCAGTGAACGTATGTCAGTTGTTGATATGAAAGTAATGACACATTAACGACAATTTTTTCGAATGACGGCTGTCTTGTACAGGCAGGCAAACAATTGCAATGGGATGCATTTATTTTCTACCTCCCTTTCTTTTCTTTTTTTTAACTGTATTTATTAACCGTAATTTTAATTTGTACATTTAAGTGATACAGTGACTTGAAATTAATTTTGCAAGAACTGTTCACATGTAATTATTATATTAACACATACATTTTCCAAACAATGTTTCAAGAGTTACAGGATAGATGTGTGTTTATACATTTAGTATTGTTTCGTCTTCCTGGAAAAGGTCAAAAAACCAGAAATTTGTTATTTTTATTTTATTTAATCTAAACCTAACCCTAATTATAAATATAACTTAACCTAACTTAGTCTGTTTATTATAAATGAGCTATAAACAAAACAATGTTTTATAATTAAGGGGATATAAGAATTACAGGATGTGGAGTGAAGTCACTTGTGGGTTAGAGGTGGAGTATATCTTTCCGGTTGTTCGTTGGAAAAACATAGAATGTTGGAAAATGGTTGGACGTTACAGTATTTAAACTGGTTGGGGGTAAGTTCAGTGTTGTGGTATATGATCTCGTTTGAATCATTTACCAGTCTCTCTGAGGTGAACATAACTCTTGTGTGGAGACAGTTGGGATAGTTAGTGCTGATATCTAGAGGGTTCGCTAAGAATGAGGTTATTACGGAATTGAGATTATTTCGTAGGTTTTTGATAGACAGCTCGAGGAATCGTCTATTGAGGCGTTCTGTACCAGCGGTATTGTAGATTTCGATGTTACTATAGTACTTATAGGAGTTAGGACGACGATGTAATCCAGACATACCTAAGGCATTTTCCTACGAATGCTCGCAACTTCTCCATTTGGGAGGGAGTGACATGGTACCACAATGGGCACGTGTACGTGAGTGTGGGTCTGATAATTTGTTTGTAGATGAGCAGTTTGACTTTGTGTGAGAGACTATTAGGTTTCCACATGAATCTTTTACAGAGATTAAGCTGAATTGTGGCTTTATGAAGGGAATTTTTAATGTGGGAGGAAAAAGAAAAGCTATTCCCACATATTTTAGGGTTTTGAAGGGTTTTATCAGAGTGTTGTTTAGTTTAATTTTAAGTTTATTGTGGCAGCGTCTAGTGTTGTGTGTACAGTGCTCGTTTTTGCCCTTGAACACAATGAGCTGAGTTTTATTTGGGTTAAGGTGAATTTTCCACTTATTAAAGTATGTTGATAGGTTAGGGAGGAAGTCGTTAATGTGGTTTCTTGCAGCCTTAACAAATTTGCTGCTAGAGTAAATTAATGCATCATCAGCATAATTCAGCATTACAATATTAGGAGATACGGGTTGAGGAATATCTGAGGTATATAGCAGATATAAGATTGGCCCTAAGATGGAACCTTGGGGAACACCCGAGTTACGGTTGCCACCAGGCACCCCGTCACCCCTCAATACCTCCTACACTCAAGTTACACCCACTGAATGTGCTTGAACTGCAAATCTACCCATCAACGTTATTTTCCCACAGTTTCTTGACACCGATGCAACATCAACAACGAGCCGGAACCTGCAGAGGTGACAAATCGTAGACTCAGCGTCTTTTATTTAAAAGCGTGAGAATCACTTTTGCAATTTAATACCGAGGTGTAATATGCAGGTGCGGCGCAAGGTTAATAACTTTGCCCGTAAAAATAAATTATTATGGAAAATTTAACATGCCTCGAGACTTGCTAAATAAGGCCAAGACCGGATCCCGGTTGTAGTGCCGATGATGATGATGATGATGTAATGTGCAGGTAGGGTGGAAGATGGAGTTGAGCTGAATTTGGATCGTGAAAGTGCCCGGTTGTTCCGAGAAAATATATTTATTTTTCAAAATTTGATATTTAGTAAAAAAAAAAAAAATCAATAAAGAATAAACTAAAATTATAAACTTCAATTGTACGTGGTTTTTTTTTACTTCCTCGTAACAAGATACACGTAACTCACGTGGTTATGTTGCGAGCTTCTGAGACAGAAGAATTTATTCTCACAACGAATTTTCTGTCAGAAAGATAAGAGGCTAAGAGCATTGTTGTGTGAGAGTTTAGACTAAATATGGAATGCAGTTTGTACAGAAGCCCTGCGATCCAGACGCAATCAAACGCCTTTGAAATATCAAGAGATATGCACACGGTAGGACTTTGGTTTTGGAGACCGGTTGTAACATCGTGTGTAAGTTTTAGTAGAGCATGACATGTGGATTATCTCTTACGGAATCCGAACTCACTGGAAAATGAGAGAAGATTTTGATAGATCTTGGGTTTGTTATAATTATTTATACAATTTATTTAAATATATATGTAAATAATATAAGTATTTATTTTATTTAATATATAGGAATAGTAAGCGGAAGTAACAGAACTTACTTTGGTAGACCGTTGAGCGGTCGCTGTGTATTGTCGAATGTGTCAGCGGTCAAGTTGCAGGGGGCGTTGAGTGTGGTGCTCCCCTGTTTAGTTTCCGTTGGTTTGATTGTTGTTTTGATCTTATTGGGTCATTGTTCGAACGACTGTTTCCTCTAGATCTGCAATCTCGGCAATGATATTTCGGGTGGACTTTTGTTTGAGTTGAATAACTTTTTTATAATTCTTGTTGTACTTAGACTTACACTTCGTTATGTTTTGGTTGTTTAACGTCGAAGGTGTCAAATATATTTTTATTTGCTGTTGACGTTTAATTTTTTATCCGGCGCCAATGCCGTTTCATTATTATTTTCTCTACCGAGTAGAATTTGCACAAAGTAGTTTATGCAAATTGGCTACTTGGCGAGTTGTTTTCCTTTCACAGGCAGAGAGGGGAAACATACGAAAGGGGATCAGTCGATGTTGGGGGGGACCTGTGTATTTAATAGGGATATTGGACGATAATTGCAAGGGTTATTACTACCACTGGGCTTCTTAATAGGAATTACTACCGCAGTTTTCCAGTTCACTGTGAAGTGTGATGCATTAATAATATGATTAGGAAGAACGAGGATGGGAAGCAGATTCGGCGGGTGTAGCTTTTTAAATAGAAGGTGTGGGATTCCATCTAATCCAGTTAACTTTTTGTTATTACCTGATCTTACGATCTCGGATAATTCGTCCGCAGTTAGAAAAGTTGTGGTGTCTAAGGGGTTTTTATTTTTTTTTATTTGGTTTCGATAGGAAGGTGGAAGTCTTCAAAAGATACCTCTAGACCGATCCAGAGGCATGTCGGGTTTTTACCGACTAAAACCGCCTCCCGTCAGGCTCATATTTCCGTTGATCCCCGCAGAACGGTCTTTTAGATATTCCATCGCGGGGCGGGACGGAGTGTGAAGCTATGTTTGTGTTGTTAAATTCACCGACGAAAGGAATAAAAGATGGGAATAATATGTTTGAGATGTATTCATTTGCAGTGTCCTCGAAGCCAGGAGTTGAGAGGGAATTATTTTGCTGGTGGATCTTTGAGTAGTGTTCTGCGAGGCAATTTGCTATGTCCATATCGGATTGGGTTGATGAGATGATCAATTCGGGGTTTATATTTACGACCAGTTAATTGGTTGATGTTTTTGAAAAGATCACGATTTGGTTTGATATTTTTAAGTGTGGAGATGTAGTTTTCATCTGCGAACCTTTTCAACTGCTCATTTATCAAAGTGGATAGGAGTTGGATCTGGCTTTTAATAAAGGGGCAGTATCTTGTATGAAGCTTTCGGCGGAGCTGCTTTTTAAGGCACAATAATTTGGTTAGGATGCTGGGCAACGGCTTTCCTAAATAATTGTGAGGAATGGTTGTCGGGGTGTTATTGTTGAGAGCCTCCTTAAGAATTTGCTCTATTCTTAAGGATGCTTGATCAATTTCAATAGGGAGTAGATTAGAAGCTTCCGGGATATACAAGTTAGAGAAACTTATTGCTATGTCCCTATTGACATTTCTCCATTTTGTTTTGGAGAAATTTGGCGCAGGGTTTGACGAGTAGAGTGGGTCGAGGGGGGTGATTTGGATCGTGGTGTGAACGGAACCATGATCAGAAGGAAATATAAAGAGGGCTGTAGGTGGACCCATTGAGTGAACATCATTGGACTTGAAGAAGAAGTTGATTGTTGACTTGGCTGAGCTAGTGACACGAGTTGGCTGTAATGGGGAGTCAATGTATGTTAATGGATAAGACGGGAGGAGGGCTAGTAATTGGCGACCATATTTGTTGCATTTATTATCATTGAATGCTGTATGACGAGCATTCCAGTCTCCCCCGATTATAAATGGAGCGGGAACAGGCTGTTGGATTATCTGAGAAATGTCAGCATCTGGGAAATCTGGTTGTCGTGAAGGATGAATATGAATGCATGCTAAGACAAGCACTTTATTATTCTCACAAAAAAGTTTAACTGCCGTGTATTCAATGCTGAATATATCGGTGAATCTAATTTCACTGAATTGCAATTTTTTGTGTACTAAGATGCCGGTATCTCCATGAGATCTATTAGTTCTGCGGTAAGAAACAAATGTATAATTGGGAATGGAAACTCGGGAATTTGGTTTGAGCCAGATCTGTGAAAGGAAGAGGATATCCGGGGGAAAATTTTCAACAAACAACCGGAGGTATTGCTTACGTATATTAGAATAAATGGATTCTGTGTTGAGGGAGTGCTACCTCCCACTGAACAAGTGTATTATATATAAGCCGGTAATATAAATATATAGGTGATATCGCATAGATAGATATCTAGAGTTCCCGTTTGAAATAACAAACTAATTATGTAATGAGGAATTTGAGGCTTTAAGATTTATTAGTATGTTTACATACAAATCTCAGAACTCTCTTTTTTATATTTATCTATGAGATTTTTTATTATATCTTCTTCATAATTACTCAAGTGATTTGCTAGACTTTGACACTGTTTAAATCTACGTGTTCATTGAAGTTTATTCGATATTTTAGTTTTTCTGTGAGATCAGAGTTTCTCTGTTCTATCTCTAGTTTTTCATTTTGTTTTAACTTGAATTTTTTATGCAATCTAATTCTATTAGTAAGTCATATTCAAAGTTTTCATTATTAATTACGAATACGTCTATGTATTCTTCTATATTTAATATTTTTGCTTTGATTTTTATCAATTCTTCTGATTTATACACACCATTAATCGTTCGTAAGTTAACTCTTTGCTTTCAATCAATTCTTTTTTGTTTAAAATGAACTAGTTTTGAATTTATAAGTGAAACATTGGAGCCTGAATAATAAATAGCGGATACTTCTAAAATATTGTTTAATGTTATCATCATCATCATCATCATCGGCACTACAACCAAGAACCGGGGGAATCGAACCCCGGTCTCCGCGTGACAGGCAGGGATACTAATCACTATACTATCGAGGAGCCTGTTTAATGTTATCTTAAATCTAATTAATGGTGGAATTATTCGTTTTTTGGATCATTATCACTGTTCTTCTTCTAATACTGAGTTGTTAACATGTTTTTCAATTTACAGTTTAAGATTTTACAACTAGTATTTTAGAGTTTTAGGACACCAATTCCTTTACAACTATAATCTTAAATCTATATAATGAAATTAGCACAATTTCAATGAATAATAAATAATAAATGATTAAGGGAAAACTACAAGAAAAAACCCTTATTTGAATACAGTTAACATATTTATTTTGTCTTTTTTCTCTTTAAACCAGCATTCAGCTTCAGGAAGGAAGCGTGTGCCTCTACCTTTATTTTTACAAGTTTCGCATGGTCTTTTTTCTGTCATTTCTTTATTATTGTAATTTTTATTCTTTTTATTTCCGAACTTTTCTTGTGAACTAAATGTTCCAATTTACCTACTTCATTACATAAGTCTTCAGTCTTTCTTAATTTTTCTCTATCGATTCAATTAGCTACAAAGTTTGGCAGGCCAGTAGCAATTAAATCCATTAGTGTTCTATTATCAATAGATTTTCTCACTTCTAATAAAAGTTTTTCTTTTTTTATTGCGTAATCTAGAAAAGAGCCCGTTTGATATTTAAATTGCAGTGCATATCTTATTGAAGACCTTTATTTACAAATGTATCACGAACATTATTTTTCCAATCTTCCTAGTTTGTTTGAATAGTTAGTTTCAAAAGTGTGCAACTATACCAATCTATTGCACGTTTTCCCATAAATGATTTTAAAAGTTCAACTTTCTTATCGTTTCTAGTTATATCGAACCTTTCGCATTCTTTTTCAAAACTAGTAATTCATTGATCTGCATTTGAATTTGTCATCATCATCATTATTATCGGCACTACAATCGGGATCCGGTCTTGGCCCTATTTAACACATCTCTCCACCGGTCCCGATTTCGAGCCGATGTCATCCAGTTTGGCACTCCCAGCCTCTGAGCGTCCTGGTCTACGCCATCCCCCCATTGCTGCCTCCCCCCACACATCCTGCCATAAAGGGCGTTCCGGGCAGGCTCCTCTTCGCTCATTCGAGCTAGGTGTCCCGCCCATCGGAGTCTACCGAGCTTGATTTTTCTTACAACATTAGCTTCAAAGTAGATCGCGTACAACTCATGGTTGTAGCGTCTCCGGAATCGTCGCCCCCCCCCCCCCCCCCCCTCACATACGGTGCCAACAATTCTCTTTAAGACCTTTCTCTCGAACGCGGCTAAGAGTTCAGAGTGCCTTTTATTGAGCAGCCAGGTCTCGAATCCATACATGAGTACTGGTAAGACCATAGTCTTGTACAGTAGTAGCTTGGATGTTCTGGATAAATTTCGGGTATTAAAGAGCCTTAATTGACCATAGTAGGCTTTGTTTGATTTAATCAGCCGTTAGCATATTTCTTCTTCCATATTGGTGTCGGCTAATACTATTGACCCAAAGTAGTTAAAGGATTGCACTACTTCAAATTCGTGCTCCACTACCCTGATAGTTTAACCAACCTTAGATCTTCTGTTCGTAGAAGTTGCCACCATGTACTTAGTTTTTCCCTCGTTAATGTGCAGTCCTAGTTTTTGTGCCGCCTGCTCGATCTGGCTGAAGGATTCCTGTACCGCCGATTCGGTTCTACCGATGATGTCAATGTCATCTGCGTAGGCAAGGATCTGGCTGGACTAGGCGACAATAGTCCCTATAGCTGTAACGCCAGAGTCACGGATTGCTTTCTCCAACGCCAAGTTGAATAGATAGCAGGCCAGACCGTCCCCTTGTCGGAGTCCATTAAACAATGTTATTGCTTTGGATAGCAATCCCGCTATTTTTATTTGACTAGTTACGTTGGTCATGGTCAACCTACAAAGTCGTATCAATTTGTTTGGAATGCCGAACTCTTTCATGTCATTATATAGTTCTACGCTGGCTACGCTCTCGTAGATGGCCTTAATGTCTATAAATAGATAATATAATGGAATCTTAAATTCCAGACATTTTTCCATCACCTGCCTGAGGGTGAATATCTGATCAATCGCTGATTTGCCTGGGATGAAGCCACACTGATATTGGCCAATGATGACTTTAGCGTATGGGGCAATCCGGTCTTGTAGGATAGAGGAGAGTATCTTATAGGCGGTACTCAGCAATGTTATACCACTATAGTTATTGCACACTGTGATATCTCCCCTCTTATATATGGGGCAAATAATTCCGCGACGCCTCGATAGTATAGTGGTTAGTATACCCGCCTGTCAAGCGGGAGACTAATTCCCCGTCGGGCAGCCTCTGGCGCAAGACTAATGACCTTGCCCAGAAAAAACAAATCATTATGGAAAATTTAACAAGCCTCAAGACTTGCTACATAAGGCCAAGACCGGTCCCCGATTGTAGTGCCGATGATGATGAAGATTCCGCGACGCCAATCTTCTGGCATCTCCTCTTGCTCCCACACATGCACCACGAACTCATGAATTGCATAAAGTAACTATCATCATCATCATTGGCACTACAACCGGGAACTGGTCTTGGCCTTATTTAGCAAGTCCTGAGGCTTGTTAAATTTTCCATAATGATTTATTTTTTCTGGGCAAGGTCATTAGTCTTGCGCCAGAGGCTCCCCGACGGGGAATCGAACGCCGGTCTCCCGTGAGCTCCGGTGCTTTCTTTGATTTGAGCTGGCAGCATTTGATCTTGATCTTGCATTGGTGGAGCCTCCAAATCTTCTATGTGCTGACCATGTAGCAATTCATTGAAGTGCACCTCCCATCGCTCCAGAATGCCTTCAGGATCGGTGATCAGATTCTCTTTATGCCAGCAGTAAGTGCAGCGTCGTGTGTACCGCGTCATACTGCGGATTATTTGGTAGAACTTCCGCGCATGGTGCGAGCCTCGCTCTCAACTTGCCTGTATTTCTCTTTACTTTTCTCTATTTCACAGACAAGATGTTTCTTTTTCCATGCACTTTTTTTTGTCTGTGAAGTATTTTTTCAGTTCTTCGGAACTCTTTGTATTTCTCCTCGCGCACCTGCGTCATAAAGTGCTAGATAAATTCAATATGTGTTCAAACACGAACTTTTTCCAACCACTTTAAAGTCTAATGGAGGTCTCACCTGAAATGGATCCTTCCAACGTCGATCAGTGTGCAGAGGTGACGAAAGAAACCGTTCCGCCAATTGTGGTTTTAAAATTAACCAATGCTAAAGTGCGTGATATTTTGAGCAACATTAAGATAGACAAATACTTAATTAAAAACATATCGCTTGGACAAAAAATATGTGCCCCAACAATGGACAAATATAACAAAATTAGAACTGAACTCTTGCGGTTAAATTGTGTTTTTTATACACTCGCGAAAGGAAAATCGCCCATTAAAGGTAGTGTTATCCGGATTAGACTTGATTAGCAACGACATAGTGAAGAATTAACTAATTGCACTCGGGATAAAGTACTTGGATGTTAAAACCATCACCATAAATTCAACAACAAAAAACCTTGTACAAACACTACCTGTACATTGTTTACATCCAACGTGGTACTGTTAAATTAAACGAACTCAAACGTAACTTCTCTACATTGTTCAAAACTATCGTTCGCTGGGACTTCAAAAAACATCATCCAGGTAAGGTCACACAATGTCATAATTGCCAGCTTTACGGCCGCGGCTCGATGCATTGTCACATAAATAGCTTCTGTGCAATCTGTTCGGGAAACCACAAAACATCCGGCTGCAAAACGAATGAGGCCATCAAGTGTGCAAATTGCAGTGGGCCACATAAATCCACCGATCCAGAATGCATTAGCCGAAAGCAGTACATAGACATTCGCTGCAAATTATCCCCACGTGGACGTGGTACAGGAAATACAACGTTCCTACAGCACCCGAGTGACAAACAGCAGCTACTGCCCGACCGATTATCCATTGATAATTTTCCTCCACTACCGCGATCTATGCGTCAACCTTCACTTCCTTCATCCACCTGGGCTTCTGGCCTCCATCAAACCCAGCAACCTTCCAACAGCGATACGACACACAAGAACAAAAATTCGTCTGAAACTATAACTAATGATAACTTGTTCTCATTTAGCGAGATAAACTCTCTTCTTAATGAAGTTGTAACCAAACTTAGTGCTTGTCAAACTAAAGCTGACCAATTTAACGTCATTACCTCATTAGCTATTAAGTATATATATTCGGAAAAATCATGTTAAGAAACTCTCTTAATATCATAACTTGGAATGCGTGTAGCATTAAAAACAAACAGCATGAATTTTTTAATTTCTTGATAAATTTTAATATTGACATTGCACTTGTTTCAGAAACCTGGCTCAAACAAGACATTTCTTTCTCTCATCCAAATTACATATGTTATCGCCTAGACAGGGTACATGCTAGTGGTGGTGTCGCTATTCTTGTGAAGAAATGTATAGAACATACCTAGCGTCCTTCATTGCACCTTAAATTAATCGAAGAAATTAGTATTGATGTGACATTAAGTGATAACTCCAAGGGGAGTATTTTTTCGCTATATTTCACTGGAGGAAATGGAAACATTGAGAAATCTACTTACTTTAAGCGGGATCTGCAATAATTGTATAGACTCAACACTCGAAACAAGGTAATTATTGGTGGTGATCTAAACTGTAGACATCAGTCGTGGAATTGTCTTAGGGCAAACTGTTGGGGTAACGTTTTACTAGATGTTACTGAATCCAGCCCAAGTTTTTCCATATTTTATCCACTTCTCCCCACCTATATCCCATCGAATGCTAACAAGAACCCCTCAAATCTCGATCTATATATCACTAATATTTCAAATTACAGCACAGTACCATTAACTCTAAATGCGTTAACTTCAGACCACCTTCCGATCAACCTCACAGTGAATCATACAGTAGCTGTAAATCGTACCAGTTTATACTACAACTATTCCGCCCCCAACTGGAATTGTTATAAATCATATATAAACACGAACTTGGTTCTAGGTGATACCAGCCTAAACTCTATAACCTGCAGCGAGCACATTGATATCCTATGTAACAATTTTGTTTCTGTTATCAATAGAGCGGCCGATCTTGCGATACCTAAATGTTCCACTGCTCCAGTTGATAAGGCTCCGCTTCCTGAAAATATCTTACATCTGATTAGGCTACGAAACTCTGAAAAAAATGGCTTCGTCATAGAATCGATTGCTTTCTAATTAATGTTAAAGTCCTAAATAATATCATTAAAAAAGGCATCTCAGCATATAGGAACAAGTGTTGAAATAAACACCTTTCCTCTCTTGACAAAGCAAGCAAACCGTTCTAGAAAATATCAAAAATTATGAAAAAGAGAGGGTCAAGTATTCCTCCGTTTAAAGTTTACGACAAGTTGTTTATTTCTTCAGTGGAGAAATCGAACCTACTTGCTACCACGTTTAGTAAGAACCACTCCTTATCTATGTATCTAAGCGACGCGTATACTGAGGCTGAAATTGCTAACACTATCTATGTACTTTCTCAATCACCAGCTGAAAGTACTTACGCAACTAATATTAGCAAAGTTAAAGAATTGATAAAAAAATCTAAATCAAAAAAGGCTGTTGGTCTTGATAATATTAACAGCAAATTAATCAAAGCACTTCCATCTGCTACAAGTAACTATTTAACGTTCATTTTCAACGCTTGTCTTAGGAATTGTTATTTTCCGGACTGTTGGAAAACAGCAAAAGTAATACCTATCCCGAAACTCGGCAAACCGAAGAACAGCCCCGAAAGCTACAGACCTATTAGTCTACTTAGCTGTCTGAGTAAGCTCTTAGAAAAAATCATTAAGGAAAAGATTGATCGTTTTGTGGAAGACAATAACATCTTACCAAACTTTCAGTTCGGTTTCCGTAGTGGTCACAGCACAATCCACCAAGTCTTGCGCATTAAAAACCACATAGCTGGTAAATTCATCGACAAGGTGTCAACAGGACTGGTTCTTCTAGACATCGAAAAAGCCTTTGATACGGTATGGCACGATGACTTGATTTATAAGCTACTAAAACTTAAGCTGCCAATACCGCTTATCAAAATTATCCAGAGCTTTCTTCGTTCGAGAAAATTTGTTGTGAGTATAAGAACCGACAAATCCTCTACTCACCAAATCCACTATGGTGTACCCCAAGGCTCGGTCCTTGGTCCCATATTATTCACACTGTTTGTCGCAGATTTACCATGTCTAGGTGAAAACATTCAGGTAGCTATGTTTGCCGATGATACGACTATTTTCTCTTCGGGTGCCTTATTCACTAACGTCTACAACTCTTTGCAAGCAGCTCTTGACAAACTAGCAGTATATTACAGGAAATGGAAAATAAAATAAATGGTAATAAAACTCGCTCCTCGATAGTATACCCGCCTGTCACGCGGGAGACCGGGGTTCGATTCCGATTGCCCGGAAAAACAAATCATTATGGAAAATTTAACAAGTCTCAGGACTTGCTAAATAAGGCAAAAACGCGTTCCCGGTTGAAGTGCCGATGATGATGATGATGAATAAAACACAAGCTGTCTGGTTTTCGAGTTGTAGGAAACACTGCAACCTACCAAATGGCACTAAACTCAGTGTGTGTGCAGCTGATTTTGATTGGTCCGAAGACTGTAGATATCTAGGTATTATTCTAGATAAAAAACTTATCTTTGAAAAACACATCACTACCACAATTGACAAAATAAACAAAGTCGTAAGAGTTATGTATCCATTAGTGTGTAGAAAGTCAAAGCTTAGCATCGAAAATAAAATTATAATATATAAAACCATTTTTCAAGCGATACTCCTGTACGGGGCCCCTGCATGGTGTAATTGTGCTCGCACACACAAAATAAAATTGCAAAGGTGTCAAAATAAAATATTGAAAATGTTGCTGAATTTGCCATGGTATTTTTCGACACATGAACTACATGAAAACGCTAACGTTAAACCGGTAGAATTTCTTATTGACAAAATCAATCGAAACTTCTTCGTCAATTGTTCTTTTTCTCACAATGTTATCGTTTCCCGTCTTGCGTTATCCTAAATCACTACATATGTACTCTGTCTATGAAAATTATATCGAGGTCATTATTACAAATAACCGGAAACCTGTGCAATATTAGTCTTAAGATTCAAATAAGGGTTTTTTCTTGCAGTTTTCCATTAATCATTTATTTATTATTTATTATTCATTAAAATGGTGCTATTTTCATTATATAGATTTAAGATTATAGTTGTAAAGG
The DNA here is from genome assembly GCA_963931805.1 of Microdon myrmicae. Classification (NCBI taxonomy): domain Eukaryota; kingdom Metazoa; phylum Arthropoda; class Insecta; order Diptera; family Syrphidae; genus Microdon; species Microdon myrmicae. Next base: position 101,485,633 of record OZ007501.1, on the reverse strand, counting down.
AATTGCTGTCCTAAAACTCTTAAATACTAGTTGTAAAATATAAATGTACCATATTATCTACCTAATAAAAATTGAATTGAATTGTATTTTGATATTCAACATATTAGGAAAATGCGTTGCCGCCTCTTTCTCTTGCATTTAACTAGTGCATTCGCATTTAACCAGTGCATTTGCATATAACGTGTGAATAATTACAAAATAAAAAATATGATTTTGTTCAGTGTATAATAATAAATTGCAGTGCTTCACTTGATACATTATCCGTAAAGTGTATGCAACGAAGAGCGACTTTATACAAATGACCAATCTATAGCCCAGTAAAACGTCAATTCAGTTGTCATTCTACTGTTGTTGGTTGTCAATTTTGGTCAAACAATTGAAGATTTCAGTTGCACATACTTAAAAACATAGTTAATAAATTTGCATTTGTTAAAAGTATCACCATGTCTAAGTTGGAGCATAATTTGAGCACTCCAAGCACCATTATGGAGGTATATGCAGTGTGACAATTTACAATTCAGTCAACAAATTATGTGTGAAGCGGGAAGTTCCTCTTTTGGAAGTGTGTTAGCGCACTTGATACAAATTAGGAATGTGAGATCGTATGAAAATGACAATTTCTTGACCCCGACGAGCCTGAAATGCCCTTTAGTAGGAGAGTGTTAAGGCTATTGAAATAGTACCATTCTTTGAATTCAATCAAAGAAATGGTAGACAAGTGGGTTAAATGCCTATTGCATATCTTGCTTATTTAACATATTCCAGGTTTTAACTAAATCTTAATATTTGTATACAGCAAATCCAAAACCTTATCAGACCTCCACCGCCAGAGGATGACAAAACAACACTGAAACCCGTTGTTGTTAAACATCCATACTTTCGACGACCTGGAGGTGGCCACAATCACGATTCGTGTGATGCATGCATGGAAGGTGGTAATCTATTATGTTGTGATATGTGTCCGTCAAGTTTTCACTTACAATGCCAGTGAGTAGGAATACTAAATGCCGGCTTGAAAACGAATTTGATTTTAATGATTGTTGGATTTTTATTTCTAGTGATCCACCACTTTGTGAAGAAGACATACCAAGTGGCCAGTGGCTTTGTCATAATTGCAAAATGACAGTAAAACTTCCTTCGTCAAAAGGCAGTTCGATGGAAAGATCCATAAGTGCGGTAAAAATGCTTTGTGCGGATCAATCGGATCAATCACGCCCTACAACTCCTGATTTAGAAGCGATTCCCATGAAGATTCGTTCACTGAGGAATCGAAGCAACAGTCGGGCGTCTATGTCTAGTGATAGAAGTTCTACAGGACTGGAAAAACCTTCAACTGCACCCAGGGGGAGTATAAAAACATCCGAACAAAACACAAAAATAACACCTTTAGATGAACTCATTAAGGCAGCTAGCATTTTGAATCCGAAACAGTTTGAATTACCACGGGAAATGGAAATCCATCCACAATTTCCGGGCAACGACAAAGGTGCAAATGATTAAAGATTGTGATAATGAATGTGCATATTAATAAGTGTTCCCTCTTTTCTAGTGCAACCGATTAAAAACGGAAGTAATAAAAAACTGAATATACGCCGAAATTCTAAACCTTACGAGTTGGATTCTCAGGGTTTAGTACCACTACCTGCAAAAACTTGTTTTTATTGTAGGAAATCGTGTAGGAAAGCGCCGCTTATTGCGTGCGATTATTGTCCTTTGTTTTTTCACCAAGATTGCTTAGACCCTCCTCTAGCAACTGTTCCTTCAGGACTTTGGATGTGTCCAAATCATCCAGAGGCGTTTATAGTAAGTAACCTTACAACAGTTTTACAAGTACAAATTCAATCTTTTGACCAACGAATTACTTGTATTTAAAGGACTGGCACCTAGTCAACAGCATATCAGCAACTGAACGCGTTAAATTGTGGAATAAGTTTTCAATGCCATTTGACCACGAAGCTGTAAAAGCTGAATTTTTTCGAAGAGTTCATGCACAAAACCCTCCGTTTAGAACAAAGATGCCTCCGGCACGGGTAACTGAACCGGTTATCATACCACCCATGATTAAATATCACTACGAAAATCCGCCAAAACTTCTACCTTCATTGCGTGATGCATATCGATGCGAGAATGTCCTTCGTCGGAAAGGGATGACCCAAGCCCAAAATACACCAGCGATACATGCGGATGAAAATAAGCAAGCGGTTATTAATTCTCTTACTAAGGATCTGGAAAATATAAAGGAAGGCCGAAAAAGGTTTCGCGGTATTGAAAAGGAAAACGGACATCTTGCGAATTCATCTGAAGGCAACGACAGCGATTTGGATAGTAATTATGGAAATAAAGAGAACGCAAGGGGTAACAAGACTAAATCACCAAAAAAATTACTTAAAAAACGCATGAAAACAGACAGCGATGATACGGACAGCAAATCAGAAGAAGAAGACAGTGAAAGCTCCGCCAATTGTGACACAGACACTGATGATGGCAAAAAAGATTCCGACAAAAATGGCGATGATGCTGATATAAAAATAGATACTGAACTGAAGTACCTGGATGTAGACACAATTAAGAAGTTGGCCTTCCAACGACTGCAACAAATTGTCAAAGATAATCCTGACCTGGTTGTGCAATACCAAAATCGCACCGCAGCCAAGCGAATCCGCGAACTAATAAGAGACAGTGAAAAGTCTCCCGCCATGTTACCAAGTCAAATATTATGTCCTGAAGACTTAAGTCGATTGTCCATTATGTTCACGGACGAAAAACCTATTGGAGAAATAGATAAATATGATACGTATGTTCCAAAACAGAAAAGTGACGCGGAAAAAGCTCAAGAAATTGCCTACAGATTAGAGGCACAGATTCTCGAGTCACAAATTCGAACACGAGCAGTGTTAACCCCCATAGGAGACATGCTGGAGGAAGACAAATGGTTCGCGCCAGTAGATATAAGTAGATCGCGTTTTATGCGTTATAGAAACTTCACTATTGGCATTGGACATGATGTTAACTTATGCCTAGCAGATATAGGCAAATGTCGACGTATATCACCGAAGCACGCAATAATATTCTACGACGATCTCAGTAATAGCTTTGAATTGATTAATTACTCAGAACATGGGACTGAAGTTAATGGACAGTTGTACACCTGCGATTTTCAAGAAACTCCCTGTGCATCCGAAGAGAATGTCGACCCTTTCGTCCTAGGCTTCCGAAAAAGAGTGCGAGCTATACTTGACAAACGGAGAGGTATTAAGCGTCAGAATTACATACTCGATCGAACCTATAAGTACATTGCCCGACTTCATATTTAAGTTATCTTTTACTCACTTTGTTTCTCGTTTCACGTTAGGTTGGCACCCCCGCTTCTTCCGGATTGTAAGTGTGTAAATGCAAAACCGTCACCAATGCTAACTGGCTGCTGGGAAGGTTCTGCAATACTTAGTCATGGAACACTACTGCGCTTCGGTTGCCTGTCTTTTGTCTTTTCCATACCAGACTTTGAAAAATACACCGATCACCGATGAAAACAGCCTTGGAGGAAAGCATACTTACTCATAGTATTAAGAAAATGGTTGAAACAGTTCATACAGTTCAGCGAAATGTACAAATTGAATTGATCAAGTAGTTAATTTTGTAAATATTTATACACTTTTTTCTGTACACAACTGTACCGCATGTAATTTACAAATTTTTATTTAAAATTAATAGCTTTTCAATGTGAATAAATGGAAAAACATTTGGAACCTTTGCCAACTAAGCTCTTGCGTTGGTTCTGACAAAGCTTCTTCTTAGCCGCCCGGAGTGCTCGCACTTTGATGCACCGATCCTTGTCGGAAACTTCTTCAGGCACCTCTTTTGGTGGTGGAGTTTCTTCTTCAATATTCTGCGCCAAGAATAATGCTTGTAAAATTAGATCAGATAAAACAGCGGCCAGTTTGTTATAAATTGTATAGTCTAGAGTTTGTTGTTCATTTGGAACTTTCAAAGTCAGGTACATTTGACACACGAGTGCCTTTTGAAGATACTGGAATGCTTGAGTCTGAACTTTAGGAGTGGGTTGTAAGTTTGCCTTCTTGGCAACCTCTCTGCCAAATCTCTCGACAATTGCATGCATTAATTGGTTTTCGCATTGTTTACGCAGTTTTGTTAACGTTTCAAAATAAAATATTTGTTGTTTTTTCTTCTGCTCTTCGCTCCTAGCATTTTTCTTACGATATTGCTTAATTATATTTTCCAATTGTCTGTAAATAAATACAAGATGGACTTTGTTACACTTATTCGTGAGTCAAGTAAGGGCTAAGAAGTTTTTATAACATTTACAGTTATGTGGACCAATGTTATACGATTCGATTAATTCCAAATGACATGTGAGGCACTGAATGGATAAGTTCTCTGACTGCGGGAACAACAATTATACGTGGAACAGTACCACCAATCTTCGAAGAACAGTCCCCGTGATAATATCTGTAAAACCGACACAAGTCGGCTACGCGCCTTCGATGTGATAGCGGCTGTAGTCCCGACGTCAGCGCCGAGTCCCCGATCAGGCGGATCGCTCGTCTCTGTATGCTCTCAAGTAGGTCGAGGGTATGTTTAGGAGCCGAGCTCCAAACATGAGAGCAATATTCGAGCGCGGATCTGATTTGGGATTTATACAGGAGAAGAAGTTGGGTCGGAGTAAAATATTTCTTGGCTCTAAAAAGATAACTCAGTTTTCCTGAGGCTGACCTGGCAATGCTCGACACGTGTTTATGCCATGATACATTCCCACAGACCGTGACGCCGACCAATTTCAAACTTCCCCAGCATCGAGGGCCTGGCCATTCATCATCAGCTGTGGAACCGATGATCCACTTTTCCTTGTGAATGTTGTATATTGTGTCTTCACTGCATTGAAGTCGACGAGATTGGCCCTTCCCCACTGCAGGACCCTATGTAGCTCCTGATTCAGAGAGTCAATCTGTCTACATCTCAGCTGATGCGACGCAGGTGCACCAATCGGCCGAACACTCGAAAAGGAGGAAACAAGCGTACTATCATCTGCAAAACTGAACACTTTGTTATCCGTTGTCTCCAACAAATCATTTATTTCACATAAAAGGTTGGAGCCAAAATAGAACCTTGGGGCACCCCCGAATTAACAGGATACAGATCCGAACATTCGCCGTCCACAACAACCCGGATCGATACATTTTCAAGGAAGCTCCTCGTCCAGTCGCAAAGCTGTTGGGAAAGTCCATATGAACGAAGTTTGCTCAGTAATGCCCCGTGCCAGACGCGGTCAAAAGCCTTGGAGATGTCCAATGCGACCGCCCTTGACTCACCATGCCGTTTAATCGCAGATGTCCATATATCGGTTATAAGTGTCAAAAGGTTTCCTGTGGACCGCCTGCCACGGAATCCGTATTGACGATCATTCAGAAGTCCCTTGCACTCCAAATACTTAACCAACTCTGTATTGATGGCTTTTTCCATTACCTTAGATAAAATAGACAGTAATGCTATCGGACGGTAATTTTGTGGGAGACACTTTTTTCCCGCCTTTGGGATTGGCTGAACTCGAGCGATTTTCCAGCAGGCAGGAAAAGTCTTCCGTGCATAAGATAAGCAAAAGAGTCTGCCAAGAACCGGCGATAGTTCTGGAGCACAGTTCTTAAGGACTATTGCTGGTATTCCGTCCGGGCCGCTTGCCTTCCTACAATCCAGTTCAGGTAAAATGCGTTGAATAGTGCGCGGACGAAATCTCACATCCCGCATGGAAGACCGTACCGGCGAGATCACAGGTGGCCCCAAAAGACCGGGATCGAGGTTTGAATTCGCAGAAAATAAATTCGCGAACACATTAGCTTTATCCTTTGAATTCGTGACTAAACGTCCCGCTGTCTGTCACCAACGGAGTGAAAGAGGCGGATCCGAAGTTACCGCTGACAGCTTTTGCCATTGACCAGAAAAACCGCGAACAAGTTGGGCAGCGAAGGAGCTTATTGATCACCCTGTCGTTGTGAGCCTTCTTCGCGGTATCAATGGCCTGGTTGCACACGTTTCTAATTCTAACAAAATTCGTTCTGTTAACATCAGTGGGATTGGAGCGCCACTGCTTAAGAGCTCTATTTTTAGCCGCTGTAATCTGCTCGATTTTTTATCAAACCAAGGTTTATCAGACGAACTTCGTTTGATGGAATGTGGAATATACACCTCCATCCGCAGAAGAATAATCTCTGATACCGACTCCGCGCAAGCGTTAACATCGGAGTTTCCGAAGCACACCTTCAACCATGGAAAGGATGCGAAGAAATCTCGCAAATCGTCCCAGTTAGCAGCCCTATAGTTATATACATGGCGAAGCTGCCTAGGCCGATTATTCGCTTGATATTCAAGTGCTTGGGGGACAGATACCAAGCAGTGATCTGAGTTTCCCAGTGGCGCAGAAACCTCTACGGTATAAATACTCGGTTCGGATGTCAAAAACAGGTCCATGATGTTCGCATAATCGCCTCGGACATCCGGCACTCGCGTTGGTTCCCCCATGAGTTGAGCCAAGTTGTGGGTTACAGCAAACATCTCGCCAGCCTCCCATCCTTGTCTGTTCTGTTAGAATGTAACAACCAGCCGGAATTGTGCACATTAAAATCGCCAAGGACAACAATTTCAGAACCTGGGTGGTTGATCTGTATCCAGTAGACGGTATGTGAAAGATGTTCGAAAAATGTCACCGGTCGATCGTCATTCGGGGAGCGGTAAAGACAACAAAGAAATTTAACGGAATTCTTCAGCACGACCCTCAACCATATGATGCCCATATTATTGGGATTCCAACGCCTCCATCCTCTGGCAAGCCAGATTGGACCGCGCGAAAACGCAGACTCCGCCCTTAAAACGAAATCTCGAATGTAAGTCGTATCCCGAGCAACGAAGATATCCCGAATCAGTTGACGAATCGACCTGGGTCTCAGTTAGGGCAAGGATATCAGGTTTTTTGGTTTGCAAATATTGGTGGACGGCGTTTACGTTCGTATTGGTGAAACCGATGCCCCTGATGTTACAAAATGCCGTCACCAGTCGAGCGTGGGCAGAGCCTCGAGAGCAAGCTCGGTTATGCGATGACGATCCTCTTAAAGTTCCATTATTTATCATGATATCTGCATGATGTTCCCCCTTCTTAATAATGTTATATTGGATTTGACGACTGACAGCATTGGTGGAGTTTACGTTGGTTATTGCTTGTAGGGTTGAAAGGCTATCAGTACAGATAATCGTTCTGGATAAGTTTTGTTGCTTCCAGAATTGCCGTTGCTTCCGCTGATAGGATGGAACAAAAGGTGGGAAGTGATCCCAATTCTAATTTTTTTTTTGCGATTGTTGACTATAGCAAATGACACCTTTGATTCGTTTTTGGAACCGTCTGTGAACAATAGGTTCCAGTTTTGATGTTTGTCGATGGTATCCTTGAAAAGTTTTTGATAGATTATCTGATTTGTTGAATGTTTTGGATAGTGGGACAGGTCATCTAAGATTGTATTTCTCGGAATTAACCATGGAGGGTACTGTGTGCGGTGGGGTTTTGAAATATTAACAGAGATGTGTAAGTCCTTGGCTATATCGATGGCCCTTTCCCGCCCTGAGCGGTATCTCGACCTTCGTTTTTTATTTCTGCACTATGAGGGTTGCTATAGACATTGTAAATTTGTAAGCGAGCGAACCTGATATGTATTTTAGTCTGTTTTCTGTAGATGGGAGACCGCATTCGACGAGGATGTTTTTGATTGGTGTAGTATGGAATGCTCTGGTACTGGCTCGAACTGCGGCGTGATAGGGAGATTTTATTGTTTACAGGGTCATTTTGCTACATTTTCCGTATATCATTAGTCCGTAGTCGATTTTAGATAGGATGATGGCTTTAGTTATGTTAATAAGGGTGTTAGTATGTGCAGATCCATTCTTATATGCTAAGTATTTTACAATATTTAATCTTGCAACTAGGCTTTTCTTAAGTGCTAAACAATGCTCTTTAAAATTATATTTACTGCCAAAGAGGATACCGAGGATTTTTATGGATTGTGTTGTAGGGATCGTGTGGTTCTGAAAGGGAAGTGTGATGTTTTTGCTGCAGCTGGTTTTTCTACAAATGTGTAACACTTTGCTCTTTTCGAGGGACATCTTTGCGCCTGAGGTTTTACACCAATAAGTGTTGTCGTGTAGTATTTCTATATAGGTAGAGTGTACTTCGTTGAGATCGTTTAGGTTTGTTAGAATAACTAGGTCGTCAGCGTAGAGGCAGTGTTTCGTGTTTATATTTTACGAGAATGTCGTTTATTCCGTTAAAGGCTATAGCGAATAATAGGACTGATAATGGAAAACCCTGTGGGATACCGTTTTTCATGTTGTATATTTGTGAGATTGCACCACCTGTTTTGACTTTAAACTTCCTGTTGGAAAGAAAGGGCTTGATTATGTAGAACATATTAGTGCCAATTCTCCATTGTGCTAATTTATTCAAAATCACATGAGGACCGATCCGGTCGAACGCTTTTTCGAAATCTATGAAGAGAATTGTTGTATGCTTTTCGGTTGATAAAGAAGATGTGATGAAGTTGTCGATATGAGTAGCGCATCAATAGTTCCACGTCCTTGCTTAAAACCAACCTGCTCAATGCTTATTAGATTGTTTTTCTCCATGATCCAGTTAAGTCGTCTAGTTACAAATTTTTCCTAGACATGGGATTAACAATATTGGGCGATATCCTTTTGCCGAGGTCGGTTCGCCCGTGGGTTTTGGTATAGGTACAATTGTGTCTATTTTCCACACTTGTGGAATTACACCTGTTTGGAGTATGTTATCGAAGAGATGGAGTTTTCAGTGTCTCAGGAGTGGTGGACTGTTTTTTAACATTATGTAATCGACTCGATCATATCCTGGTGTTTTACCAGTGGAGCCATGTAGGCTCGACTCTAATTCAATTTTATTGATCGAGTGATCTATTAATTTAGAGGATGGGCTTGTGTGAGGGAACGGGCTAATTGGGTCTCTTTTGGCAAAGAGAAATGACGGATGAAAGTTTACGTATTCTGCGTAGTTTAAACATGTTTTGCCGAGATGGTCTGCAATTTGAAGGGGAGATGTGAGAGTGCCTGAGTCGGTGTTCATGCATTTTATTGAGAGGGGGCGATACTGCCCACTGAGCGTTTTTATATCCGCCCCGATTTTTCTGAGAGTGGAGTTCGGATTTAACTTTTCGGTAAATGTTTGGAAGGCTTTTCTTTTTTCTTCCTTGGCATTTTTGCGAAAAAAAAGCATTTAACTTTTTATAATTGATTAGGTTAAAACCAGAGGGGAATCTTTTGAAAATTCTCCAGGCTTCTTGTTTTTTCTTCCTTAGGTTGTCCAATACTGGATTCGACCAGGGAACTACTGCCTTATGGAGTTTTCGACTTGTTTGTGGTATCGCGGCATTTGCTCCTATTCGGATTGCTGTAGTGATTATGGCTGTTTCTTGATTAATATTTTGACTCTGTACATGTTGACTTAGTGCCTGGGTAGTTATATTTTAAAATTTACTCCAATTGGCGAGTTCGGTTTGAAATTTAGGAAGAAGTTTAGAGGGTTTGGAACACATGTTTGTGGCAATGTTTATTATTATTGGAAAATGGTCGCTCCCGTGCAGGTTGGGTAAAGTATTCCAAGTACAAATTGGGGCCAATTGAGGGGAGGCTAGTGATAAGTCTACGTGTGTGAAGGATTTGTGAGAGAAGTTATTTAGTGCTAGATTTGCGGTCGATATGCTTTGTGCAATCTCCCGCGCCGATTTCTCTGGGTCCGGATCCACCGTTGCTCTTAAAACAAAACATCGTCGTCAACTAAAGTTGCTGGGCTCCCACGTGATTCATTTTCGACGCTGAAATCTCCCGAGCGGAACTTTCCAAACTAACGTCGTATAGGGCGCGTTTTTCATTGCCAATGACGCAGTATGTCCCACTTTAAATTCATAAAGGAAGAAGATTCGAATTTGAACTCCCGACAGCATGGTAAACAATTCCCAGAAACAAAAAAAAAAACTGTACTGTAACGAACCCTAAAATTCTCACACGTCAAACAGACTTTACTATATAAAAAACAAAAGAAAATTTAACGTTCTGGCACAGATCTTCACTCGAAAACTTCTTATTTCCGACAGAGTGAAAATCGGTCATTTCATGTGGTACAACCCAATAGTATAAAAATAATATGAATATGTAATTTGTTAATTAAGTAATTTGTTCGACGAGTCTATACATCGGAGTAGAGAAAATTCATCAAAGCCGAGGAAATTATCAACCTCTTCCGACGAACATTCTGTAAACACAAGCAATGAAGGCGAATCGTTGGGTAATGAAATGGAGGAAGAAGAGGCAACAAATAAGAGAAAGAAATCCTGAAATAAATAAACGTTCGGAAGAAGAGCAATTATTGATTGACCCTATGTGTATATACAAACTATTTTTTATGAATCATGTACGCGCCCATGCTAGTCAATGGCAAGAACTGTCAGCAGTAATTTCTTTTCCTCTGTTAGTGGCAGCGGGCACCAGGACCTTAGGCACAAATTCAAAAGATAAAGCTAATGTGTTCGCGAGTTTATTTTCCGTAAATTCAAGCCTCGATGCCGGTCTTTTCGCGCCACCTGTGATCGCGCCGGTGCGATCTTTGATGCGTTATGTGACGTTCTGACCGCATGCTATTCAACGTAGACTCTTTCGCTTATCTTATGGACGGAGGACATTTCCTACCTGCTGGAAAATCGCTCGAGTTCAGCCAATCCCAAGGAAGCGAAAAGTGTCTCTCACAAAATTACTGACCAATAGCATTACTGTCTATGTTATCTAAGGTGATGGAAAAGGTCATCAATGCAGAGTTAATTAAGTATTTGGAGTGCAACGAACTTCTGAATAATCATGGCATGGTGAGTAAAGGGCGGTCGCGTTAAATATCCCCATAGCTTTGACCGCGTCTGGCATGGGGCATTGCTGAGCAAACTTCGTTCATACGGACTTTCCCAGCAGCTTTGCAACTGGACGAGGAGCTTCTTCGATAATCGATCGATCCGGATTGCTGTGGACGGCGAGTCTTCGGACCTGTATCCTGTTAATTCCGAAGTGCCCTATTTTGGCTCCAACCTTGTTTTTGCTTCACATGCATGATTTATTAGAGTCAACGGATAGTAAAGTGATTAGTTTTGCGGATGATGGTGCGCTCGTTTCCTCTTTTTCCAGCGATCGGCTGATTAGTACATCAACGTCCCACCAGCTGAGATGTAGCCAGATCGACTCTGTGAATCACGGTCTAGATAAGGTCCCGCAGTGGGGAAAAGCCAATCTTGTCGACTTCAATGCAACGAAGACACAATATACAGCATTCACAAAGAAAAATGGATCATCGGTTCCACAGCTGATGATGAATGGCCAGACCCTCGCATCTGGGGAAAGCTTGAAATTGGTCGGCGTCATGGTCTGTGGGAAGGTATCGTGGTATGAACACGTGTCGAGCATCGCCAGATCCGCCTCTGCAAAACTAAGTTATCTTTTTAAAGCCAAGAAGTATTTCACTCCGATACAACCCCTGTTACATTTTAAACACCCGTTTCTAGTGACACGTGACAAACTAACGAAAAATAAGATAAAGAAATACTTTTGGTCTTGCATGTTTGCAAGCAGTGCAGATAGAACAAAATGGTAACTCTTGTTACGGACCGGCCTTGAGTCCAGGTCCCCCCAACATCCACGAATCCCCTTTGGTTAGGTTCCCCTCTTTACCTTTAAACGGATAACAACTCGCCAAGTAGTTAAATTGCATGGAACTGAATAGTGTCCATAACAATTATCATCATCATCATCTGCATCGGCACTACAACCGGGATCCGGGCCTCATTTAGCAAGTCTCTCCACTTGTTAGACTTGTTAAATTGTCTATAATAATTTATTTTTCCGGGCAAGGTTATTAAGTCTTGCGCCACATCACGAGTTACAGGTCCTTATAAAAGAACTGAAACCGTCCAACATAGCATTGCAAGAAACCCACTTTCCCTACTCTTCAAATGCAAAAGTTCCTCGGGAATACACAGCTCTTACACCTCGCTACACAACCCCTTTTCAAACATCCTCACAATCAACTATTATATTGCGCACAAAGCAATACAAACAATTAACACCCCTTTTCCCCACAGGCAATTAAAATACACATCGCACACGTTGCGATAATCACTCATTTATTTCAAAGCAAAGCGCTGCCGCCTTCTTTCCACAAGCAATTAAAATCCATGTAGCACACGTTGCGATAATTACTAATACACTCATTCATTACTCGCTGTTTCTACCTTCCAAAGCTAAAACACATCATTTACCATTGTAATCAAACACTTGACCCACTCCCCAAGGCCACTCGCTAAATGCATTCTGCTTAACCAAGCGAGCGCCTGCCCGCGAACCTACACGATCTCATATTTCAAATGCATATTTTTTGCCCGAAAACAAGTGTCATACAAGGTATATGACACGGTCGGTGTTTTCAAAGGTTTTTGGCGACGATATAATTGAGCGTCAAATCAAAATGCTGGGTTCTGCTAATGGACACAGCAACGAAACGGAAATCGATCGGATGATACGATTTGAACGATACAATTTGTACGTAGAGCAATGTACCATAATTGGTTCGGTCATTGCCACTGCAAATTGAATGAATGTTGAAACCGATACCGGTGCACTTTAAGCAGGGCAATTAAGCGGTAACTGATAATTAAGAAATGCGAATAACTCGTGCCAGGCAATTTGCTTCAAAACGGGGCATACGCTCTGGATCAAAGTCCAGGCTGAGGAAAATACATGGTCTGCATTTCCTCACCAATAATTCTGGTATAAAAGGGTGGTTGCGAATGGGTGAGACTGACAGTGAATTATCAAAACAAGAGGTTGCGGCCTTGGCGTTTGTACAGCGGGCCTCTTGCTTTGACTAGAAGTGTTGGTGTTAACATTAAAATTTAAATGAAAGTAAAGAAGACTTTTTAAAGACTAGAAGTGCTGGTTTTAACATTAAAGCTTAAGTACGAGTAAAGAAAACGTGCTGTTTTAATTACAACAACCAATCCAAGGCAGAGGGAAGCAAGGAAACAGTCGAAGAAGCCACAACCAAGGAAGGCAAGTCCTCATTTGAGTAACAGGCCAACCCGGAAGAAAGCCCGCTGAACCAAGACACAACGTGGGGCAATAAAAAAAGAAAATATTAACAAACAACCACTCTCCGATAACCAAATATTAAATGTTGTACCAATCCAAAACACAACACAGCCTACTTTAACAGTCTTATAGAAAATAACTCCTCTAAACAAGGGTCAGAAATATACAATACATCGGGCACTAAACCATAAGTATGTCAATCTTAATACCCCTTTCTGGGCCGCGGCAGTCGAACTAACGGGCAAACTAAAGCTTACCGTGATCTCAATTTACATTCCTCCTACCTAACCATTCACCCTGGCTGGTTTGAATAAAATATTACAACACACGCACACCCCCACTTTTCTAATGGGAGATTTCAACGCTTGGGGTACAATATGCGGATCACAAACAACAAATAAAAGAGAGAAGACCCTGGAACAATTTTTACTACAATCACAATTGCCAATATTGAACAACGGCAATCCCACTCACTTTTCCACACAAGATGTTTACAAATGCAGACCTGTGGCGGTTCCGCCAAACCCCACGTACACTTACCCGAAGAACCCCCATAATTACAACCCAGCCATCATAACTTTCTGCTAATGCAATCGCGTTAAGCACCTGTAAATGCTTCACGCAACAAACACCAAATGTATTTAGCTAAAAGCTTCTGGAAAAGGATTCTTACCTTCATTCATTAATTCGAATTAAAAATTCCCTATAAGAATTCTCTCCAAACTTATCATAAATTCCCTGAAAGAAAACTCATCGGTTCACATATAATGCAACCGCATACTCAGGGAATCTTAACCTTGAGTTGGCTATTCCCAGCCTCAACATGTGTACAATAAATTTACCTACATACACATTGGCTGGCGACCCTTTTACCCAACGATAAACAGCTCAACACAGCTGCATATAATTAGCGCAATAGACGCTGAAACTAATTCCCTACCATGTACCATGTACAAACAAAAGAATGCTGTCCTTCAGCAGGCATTCTGGCGATACGGCAAACAATTCAAACCATTCAAGTATTCCAAATGCATTTACGATCTAATGAGTTGCAACTTGTTTACTCAGTTGAACTCTCAGATCATAAATTCCCTTTGTCCTACATATTCCTGGATCCGTTTACCATTGACCTTCTCACATAAGCAAACACAAACCCAAATAGCATCCAATGAGATTCGGCTTGTTTGCTTAGCCGAACTCACATCTCATGGATGCACATTATGCCCTTTCTTTGTTTCAGTTTCGTTCTCATGGTTTTGTCCCAAAAGATAACTCAGTTTTCCAGAGGCTGACCTGATGATATTCGACACGTGTTTATGCCACAATAAATTCCCACCGACCGTGAAGCCGAATATTTTCAAGCTTTCCCCAGAGTTGAGAGCCTAGCCATTCATCATCGGCTGTGGGGACGACGATCCATTTTTCTTTGTGAATGCTGTGTGCTGTGTTTTCGTTGCATTCAACTCGATAAGGGTGACCTTTCCCCACTGCAGGACCCTATCTAGATCCCGATTCAGAGAGTCAATCTATCTATATTTCAGTTGGTGCAACGATGATACACCAATCGGCCGATCACTCGAAAAAAAAAAGGAAACAAGCCTACTATCATCCGCAAAACTGAACACTTTGTTATCAGTTGACTCTAACAAATCATTCATGTGAAGCAAAAACAAGGTTGGAGCCAAAATAGAACATTGAAGCAACCCGGAATTAACAGGATATAGATCCGAACACTTGCCGTCCACAACAACCCGGATCAATCGATTTTCGAGGAAGTTCTTCGTCCAGTCGCAAAACTGCTGGGAAAGTCCATATGAATGAAGTTTGCTCAGCAATGCTCTATACCAGGTGCGGTCAAAAGCCTTGGAGACGTCTAATGCGACCGCTCTTGACTCACAATGCCCCTCAATCGCAGATGTCCATATATCGGTTATAAGGGCCAAACGGTCTCCCGTGGATATGTAGCGTTTCTAACAGATGCACACAATATACAAGCAAATAGCGAAGAACACCAAAAGAAAATCGAATAAGAAAATGCCGTATATCAAGCAATAACATACCAATTCTACATCAGTTGAGTGTACTTGGGTTTACAAATCGAATTTTGTACACGCGGCAGTGGCCTGATGTGTTGAGCATTGGTAACATTTTTACTGATTCATACCGCGATAGCGTCGGTTCGAATCACGCACGTTCTTCACTATCGTCGCAAATGCTATAGACCGCCTACCACGGGATCCGTAGGAAGTCCAATGCACTCCAAATACTTAATAACCTCGTCATTGGCGACCTTTTCCATCACCCTAGAAAACATGGACAGTAATGCTATTGGTCTGCAATTTTATGGGAGGCACTTTTTCCCCTTTTTGCGATTAGCTCAACTCTAGCGATTTTGCAGTAGGTAGGAAATGTCCTCCGTGTATAATATAAGCGAAAGAGTCTGCCAAGATCTGGCGATAGTGCTGGAGCACAGTTCTTAAGAACTAGTGCTGGTATTATGTCCGGGCCGGTTGCCTTCCTACCGCCCAGTCCACGTAGAATTCGTTGAATAATACGCGGACGGAACCTCACATCCTACATCGAAGATCGTATCGCCGCGATCACATGTTACTCCAAAAGACCGGCATCGAGATTTGAATTCGCGAAAAATAAATTCTCAAATACATTTTCTATATCTTATGAATTTGTGACTAAAATCCCGCTGCACGTCACTAACGGTGGAAAAGAGGAGGTAGCGAAGTTACTGCTGACAGCCCTTGCCTTGAGAGACTTTACGTCTCTCTTGTGGTAAGTAAAAACATATCCTTAGCGAAGAGGATATTCACCACCATCGAATCGAGGGTGAATCAAGATCCAGATCCCAACCCTCGATTGAGTCCTTTACCATCCACCGACAGAGCCGGTCGTTTTGCTCCCGCTGTCCGTAGCGCTGCGGACACGCGTGTTGTACCCCGAGTCGTGGCTGGTGTTGCGTCGAATACAGTAGTGTTTAATATATTCAATTAAAAGTAATTTCTCTGATGACCCCGGTCTAAATACAATAGTGTAAAATGTAAAAAAAAAAAAAACAATTTAAGTAATAAAAAGGCGGTGATCACCAATTAATTCGTGTTTTATTTAATTTTCCGTGCTGCGGTTCCTGGGCGTTATCGTTCATTCCCTTCTGTTCGAGAACAATTCTGGCGAGGATAATTCTTTTGGTGCTCGCATTTGCTGCGTTTCATTCGTTTGCATTCAAGGAACTATTAAGTGAATGATGGGGATACGAAGTGAATCAGCGCCGTACGCCGGTGCACCATACTCGCTCCCCACAGACCTTTCCTTCGTATCAACCCAACTATCCCTGAATACAAACTGGGCAATACTAGATAATCTACATGGAAGTGATCGCTTTCCGATAAAAATCTGTATTTCAATCGGCAACAATAAAAAGGGAAAAATCAAACTCCTACCTAAATTCAAATCTGACCGAGCGAATTGGAACAATTTTCAAACTATCAAAACACAATTCCTTAATTTACATAACACAAAATCCAACATAAATCAAGAAACGGCCGTTATCACAAAAGCTATTCGAACAGCCGCCAATGGCTCCATTTCACAAACAACGAAAGGGTATCACAAAACCGCCGCACCATGGTGGAAGTGGTGTTGAATTGACGATGTGATAGATAAAATGCATGATCTAGTATTAAGTGAATTTAAGATAAAAGGTATGTGAAGTTGTTAGGATGGTTAACATCTCAAGTGATGGAGATTGGGCATAAGGAAGCTGACGGCGTTGGGTGCCGTTCTTGTTCCTGATCGGTGGAAAAAGAGATGGCGTAAACATATCAAGACAATGTTTGGTCGTGTTCAAGCGTAGCCGTATTTAATGTGCCAATGGGTGAACTTGCATCGACTACAATTTTGCAAAAATCGTAGAAATACAAAAATCGACTATTTGGAAAAAGAAAAGTCTTTCACAGGCTAGTATTACATGCAGCATTATTAACTCTCCTGATGAACAATCGATCCCATTTGTTAAAAAAAAAAGTCCCGATTAGAGGTAATGCACCAATTCAGACAGCATTGGCCAAAGTAGTGGAATTGAAGTACGAATGGCTCTTTCATCTACCTTATTCTCTAAATTTGGCTTCCGGTGGCATTTTCCTGTTTTCAAATCTAAAAGATTCGCTTACCAGAGAGAGATTCTCAACGAATGAGGAAAATCTTATTGGACCAAACATATTGACTTACAAGAAAATTATGTTAAAAAATTAATATAATTGAAATCGAATATAACCATTACTTCATTTAATAGTCGTTGACTTATCCCGTAAAATTTCTTCTATTATTCCTCTTCCTTTAGGATTCCCATTTAGATCTCTCTCTGTCTCCCTGTCTTTCTTTGTTTCTAACTTGCCGTCCCTTTCACACATAACTCTACCAGTCTTTTATTTCGTAAACATAACAAACGTGTAAAATTCATAAATTTACTTTACTTACTCGGTACTTATCAATTTATATTTAGCCACAATACGTTCAACCCTTTCCCTCCGACCGGGTGGTGCAAGCACATCCTTATTTTCGGTATATGTGCCCAGAATATTCTTCTTTTTCGGTACAGCTAAGCTCTCAGTTTTTTCAGATGCTTTAGGAGGCTTAACAGGCTGATAAGTCATTGCCTTTACATATTGCTGAAGTTCCTCAATTTGCTTTTTATAGCGGTTGGCTTCTTTTTCAGCCTCTTTGGGTAAACCTCCTTCTTCTCCTTCCTCCATTTTGAATTTTACTTTTAATATTTAATAAGCAACCAACCGAAACACGAAAGTCTTTAGAAATAATAAATATATCGTATAATTTTTGAGCTCAATTTAAAAACATGGCCAATTGAAAAGGAACTCAAAATTTCACTAAATAACAAGTAGTTTTTGTCATTAGCCTTTTTGTTATCGGATTTCTGCGTTATATATGATCAAAGACAAATGGATTTTAATTCGCCCAAAGAATATAAAGAGCTTGATAACTCCAACCATAGATTGAAATGGCTTTTATTATCATTATTAACTACAAGTAATTTAATTTACAGATCAATAAATCAATTGTTTAATCTTAACTTCTTATATTATTTGTTTATTCTTAATTATAAACTATTGGTAGCTTGTGACTAATGGCCCCATCTCAGGCACTGACCAAAGGATATTTGTTTATGTGTAAAATGTGTATGTGATTCGTTTGAATACTTCTATTGTCTAGTTTCTTCCCATATTTTATATAAAATGTTTCTTACTCGTCGATTGGCAAAATACAAAGGGCTCAAAATAACATTCTGGCAAGAGGACCAAGAAACTGGGATAATGCTCATTCCTGACCCACGTTTTGAACCGCGCCACTCCCTCAGTTCGAGTACGTTTTCATACTCAAGAGATGAATTAATCAGTACACAATATTAAAAACTTCATCGTCTTAGATCATTTTAATACCCGACGCTTTACAAAACAGAAATCATATATTAGTTGTAGGCATACATTTTTTTAAGACATTTGACAAAATCAAACTGTTAAGGTTCAACTAAAATTGTGGAAGTCGAACTTAATATTATTCATTACATATTACACCCTTTTCATCATCATCATCGGCACTACAACCGGGAACCTTTCTTGGCCTTATTTAGCAAGTTAGGAAGAACCTGGGTTTCGAACTAACGCTATGACGGTTAGAATCACTAAAAATGTAACCAATGCTCAACACATCAGGCCACTGTCGTGCGTGTATGGGTTCGATTTCTAAACTCAAGTACACTCAACTGATGTAGAATTGTTATGTTATCGCTATGGTATACGGCTCTGATGCTTCGCTTATTCGAATTTCCTTTCGGTGTTCTTGTTGCAAAAATGTGTTCAGTATATTCTTGCAGTTGTGTTGCATAAATTGTCCTGAAGTAATGTGTGGATGCGTTGTATACTTAGTGTTGCATAAAATAGCCTTGAAGTGTTGTTGTATAAATTAACATCAGCAGACGGCGTGAACAACACCTGCACGCGCAAACCCCAAGGAAGAAAATTGCTGACCAAGTGTCTGGTGCAATCGGAGCACCTCGAGTCATTTTCCAAGCTAGCGAACAACACCAGAAGCTGAGATAGCGAAAATGAGGCATTAAGTATAAGCAATTGAATCGTTGTCAGTTCAGTTTAAGTTTTGAACTCGAGAATAAAGGACAAGGCATTCTGCCTTGTAAAAAAAAATATATTTTTTTTTAATAGTTTGTGCAGTACTTTTATTAACTGGCGCCCAACGTGCCGGCCCGCTTCTGTGACACTGTGAATCCGCGAGTACCTTTGTAAAATCAAGCAATAAACAAGCTTGTTGTGACACTGTGAATCCGCGAGTACCTTTGTAAAATCAAGCAATAAACAAGCTTGTTGTGACACTGTGAATATCCGCGAGTACCTTTGTAAAACCAAGCAATAAACAAGCTTGTTGTGACACTGTGAACATCCGCGTAAGTGCAAAAAGTGGACAACCAAGCCACTAAGACAGTGAAGTGATAGGGAATAAGGCCCCCGAGTAGTTCCACGTGAACAAAAAGGAGTCAGGAAGCTCTGACAGCCGCCCTAACCAACAGTTGCAGCCGGAACCCACCATCAAAAACAACATTAAGAAGAGATGCTGCAGAAACTAATTGTAATACTACTGTAAGTTAATAATAATCTAGTTAACATATATTTTTATTATATTCCTTTTTTAACCACATTCTATCCATTGAGAAAAATTATTGAACAGTAAATTTACATTCCATTATACAGTTAAGTGATTATTTGTTTAGTGCTTTCAAAGCAACTACATTATCATTACGTGAACGGGTGATATAATTGATTCTCTCAAAACAAATTTTTTTGTTTTGTTGTTGTTTTTTCGTTTTTGTGAAAAATGGTAAACCCTAATAATTTAATACGACCAGCTCGTCTGGAAGTGCCTGCAGATAACGCTGCAGCTCATCAACCTCCCGCTCCCGTTCCTCCCCCTGCTCCTAATGCAATAAACAACGACATGATTAGGCTAATTTCACAACTAGTGACCGAAACCCTTCAAATACAGGGACGACAACTTTTTAATTCCATCATGAACCCCGCGTCCGATATTAATAACGACATAGACCAACCAATAAACTTGGCTAACGATAGGAATTTATCCGAGATGGACAAAATACCCGATGTAGTAAAAAGCCTCAGAGAATTCTCTGGACAGCCACACGAATTTAACTCATGGAAAAAGAGTGTCGATAGGATACTCAAAATCTATGAACATTTGAAAGGTACCCCCAAGTATTATGGAATCCTATCGGTTATTAGAAATAAGATTACGGGCTACGCAGACGTCGCTTTAGAATCGTATAACACTCCACTAAATTGGGAAAAAATGTCAAAATGTCTTACTCTACATTATGCAGACAAGAGGAACCCTCGAGTACCAAATGACAACTTTGGTACAGGGTAGTAGTACGATTCCCGAATTCTATCAGGCCGTCTACCACCACTTGTCGCTTATCTTAAATAAGTTAGGATCGATGGAAATGAGTCAAGAATCCATGAATAACATGACTCAGTGTTAGAGGGACAAAGCGCTTGATACTGTCGTCAGAGGGTTAAAAGGCGACTTGCCTAGGTTGCTCAGTATCCGCGAACCCGCTGACCTACCGCAAGCTTTGCACCTATGCTTAAAATTGCAAAACGTTGATTTTCGAGCCCAACATGCAAACAATTCACACTCTAGCAACCGGAAAACATTCTACCAAACACCGCCTCCAGTTCCACCTAGAAGGAACAATTTTTCATACTCAAGACCGGCACCTATTCCCGCACCCAGACGCGAATTTCATCCCGAATTACTCCATAACCCCCGAAATGCTCAGCCTCCTCAGTTCTACAGAGAACCACAATACCAGTCAAACCAACAATACCCACAGCAACGACCACCAGCAAATCAACGTCCACTTCCTCCTAAGCCAATGGACGTCGACTATTCTATCAAATCCCAAAAGGTCAACTACCAGAACAGACCTCGTAACCAACAGTTTGTTCCACAGAAACGGCAACATTCTCAACAGTTTCTTCAACCACACAAAACGCAGAGAATCTACCACACTGAAGGGCCCGATCCAGACAAATACGAAAGTGAGATAGAACGAGAAGACCAAAACTATGACCAGACACTAACAAATTACACTGACCTACAAGATGACCCTTACCTTGACAAACCCGAACATCTTGACGATATCTATTTTTTAGACTAAGGCCCTCTTCGCTTCCTTACTTCGAACATATCGCAAGAAGCGGAGAGACATTAAAATTTTTAATAGACACAGGATCTAATAAAGACTACATCCAACCCCGGCATATCAAGAATCCTCTTCCGAATGAAAGACGTTTCTACGTTAAATCAGTCGGAGGGAGCGTAAAAATTACACACCACTCATTTGTCCAATTATTTGGCCATAATACAGATAAAATAAAATTTTTCATTCTCCCCAGCCTCATCTCGTTTGATGGTATAATAGGCAACGATACTTTGAGAAAACTAAACGCGATTATTCATACAAAAGAAAATTACATGACTATTCACCCAAACATATCAATACCACTCAAACAGCATATTTCACAATTAATTAATAATATTACTTTAAGAACTTCCCACATGAGCAAGGAACAGTCTGACAAACTCAAGGACATAATTAACGACTGTCCTAATCTCTTTTCCGACCCTGACAAGAAATTGACTTACACCACCACCGTAAAAGGAGAAATTCGAACGACAACGAACGATCCCATTTATTCGAGATCATATCCATACCTGATGTCACTCAAGGGAGAAGTCGAAAAACAAATAAACGATCTAATAAAAGATGGTATCATTAGGCCATCTAAATCCCCTTACAATTCTCCAGTTTGGGTCGTTCCCAAAAAAATGGATGCCTCTGGAGAAAGAAAATATCGGATGGTGATCGACTACCGTAAGCTAAACGCTGTTACCATCGCCGATAGGTACCCGATCCCCGAGATTAACGAAGTGCTTGCCAACCTCGGAAAGAATAAATGGTTTACTATAATCGATCTTAAAAGTGGTTTTCATCAGATCCCACTTAAAGAATCTGATATTGAAAAAACTGCCTTTTCCGTGAATAACGGAAAATTCGAATTCACTCGTCTCCCCTTCGGGCTAAAGAATGCCCCTTCCATTTTTCAAAGGGCTTTGGATGATATTCTGAAGGAATACATCGGGAAGTGTTGTTATGTTTATATCGATGACATCGTCATCTTCGGGAAGGACGAGATCGAACATCTTAGGAACCTGGAAATAGTGTTCAAGACCCTAGAGGCCGCCAATATGAAAATACAGTTAGACAAGTGCGAATTCTTTCAAGAAGAAATAGAATTCCTAGGCTTTGTCATTAGTAGGGATGGCATCAAAACTAATCCCAAAAAGGTCCAATCGATTGTTGACCGACCTGCCCCTAAAACCCTTAGGGACCTCCGTTCATTTCTCGGTATGTCAGGATATTATCGTCGCTTCATTAAGGACTATGCCAAACTTGCGAAGCCCCTGACATCCCTCTTAAGAGGGGAAGATGGACGAGTATCCAAAAATCTTTCTAAGAACAAACCAATTCACTTGGACAAGGAAGCCCTAGAAGCATTTGATAAAGTTAAAAATTCACTTATTTCGGCAGAAGTAGTTCTGTCATATCCCAACTTCAAAAATGAATTCGAGCTGACCACGGACGCCTCGGATTATGCTATCGGGGCAGTACTCTCTCAAAATGGTAAACCGATCACATTTCTCTCGAGAACTCTAAACAAAACCGAAGAACATTATGCAACGAACGAGAAAGAAATGCTCGCTATTATATGGTCACTGAATTCATTAAGGAACTTCCTCTACGGATCCCAAAAGGTGAAAATTTTTACCGATCACCAGCCTCTCACTTATGCCTTGAGCAATAAAAACACCAACAGTAAAATGAAAAGGTGGAAATCCATTTTAGAAGAATACAACTACGAACTCAAGTATAAGCCAGGGAAAGCAAACGTAGTGGCCGACTCCCTGTCGAGGCCTCCCCAAGTAACCGAAATTCATTCGATGACCCCAACCGAACATAGTGCCGATAGCTCTTCTGATAACCTAATCCCCACTGTTGAAACCCCAATAAATGTATTCCGTAATCAACTAGTACTAAGAATAGGCGAAGATAACAGTTACCAAATCAAAACTCCGTTCGAAAACTACACAAGACACATTTTTACCAAACCAGAGTACTCAGAAGCAGACTTAATAAACGCACTCAAGAGATACTTGAACCCTAATACTATAAACGGACTTTTGACAAACGAAGAAACTATGAGAAAGATACAAGAAATTTACCCGCTCCACTTCAAAGACTACCGTATTAGATTTACCCAGAAATTGGTGGAAGACATACCCAGCGAAACCGAGCAAGAAGAAAAAATCTTAAAGATACACCGACGCGCTCATCGCAACGCCGAAGAAAATCGAATTCAATTATTAGAAAATTTCTATTTCCCTAAAATGTCCTCTAAAATTAAAACCCTAGTAAATCGTTGCGCAATCTGTAAAGAAAACAAATACGACAGGCACCCTAATAAACCACACTTGAAACCTACACCTATTCCTAATTATCCTGGACACACCATTCATATCGACATCTTTTCTACCGAAAAACAACTTGTCTTAACAGCCGTCGATAAATTCACAAAATTCGCTCAAACTAAAATTATCCCATCACGCTCAATCGAAGACATTAAACGACCATTACGAGATATCATATTCTTCTTCTGCGTACCTGAAGTCGTTGTAATAGATAATGAGAAGGCTCTTAATTCAGCCTCAATAATCTCAATGCTAGAAGATGACCTCCAAGTCAAAATTTTTAAAACTCCTCCATACAAAAGTGAAGTGAACGGTCAAGTTGAACGTTTCCACTCCACATTGTCCGAAATCATGAGATGTCTCAAATCAGACGGACCTCCACGGTCTTTTGAAGAACTCCTAGAGCGAGCTGTGAATGAATACAACTTCACTATCCACTCAACCACAGGTAAGAAACCAATAGAACTCTTTTACGGACGAATACCCAGATTAAAACCCGAACAATTTGAAAAGACACGATTGACTAACATTAAAAGACTTAGAACTAAACAGGAAAAGGATAATAAATACCATAACAAAAAAAGGAAACCAACTAAAGACTATCAAATAGGACAAGTTATTTTTGTTAAAAACAATAAACGAATAGGTTCGAAATTAACAGATAGATACCGACAAGAAATAGTTAAGGAAAATAAGAATTCTACAGTAGTAACCGAATCCGGCAGAGTAGTGCACAAAAGTAATATTAGAAACTAGCATTTATCTTTCCAGATGTGCCTTATGCACCTGTCAGGCAACTATTCAAATATTGGACTTTTCAAACGCACAAATAGTGACTTTTCACGTTGGACAGACGAAAATACAGGACGGAAATTTCAAACTAATACACGCCATCGACTTGGACCAATATGATCAATTCATATCCGCAATAACCCCAATCCTTAACCTTGAATCCACTCAAAACCATACCATATTTCCTTTGCTATCACATGAGTTGCAACAGATCGAAAATCTCTTACATAACTTGAAACCGCGAATAACAAAACGTTCATTAAATTTTATCGGCAGCGCATGGAAATGGATTGCTGGCAATCCAGATCATGACGACTTTGTCACCATTAAAGAAAAAATCACGGATGTTCTAAAAAATAATAATAAACAGGTTGTCATAAATCAATTATATAATGAGAGAATGAATAACATCACCAAAATTCAAAACGAAATACAGAAATTGTTAAAAGAAGACAATAAACTAAGTTCCGAATTAATAACAAATGTACAATACAAAATTAAACTTGTAAAAGAAGAAATAGAAAATATAAACTATGCCATTCACTGGGCCAAATTAGGCATGATCAATTCATTTATTTTATCAAAAAAAGAAATAGAACTTGCTACAAATATTTTAAATAAACAACAGCTGCCCTATAATACAATAGAGGAAGCTCTAGATTTCTCGGAAATAAAGGTTATAAGCAATTGTTCAATAATGCTCTACATTATAAATATTCCCTTAACAACAAACGAAATTTACGAAAGTCTTGTAATTAAACCTGTAAAAAGAAACAATATTATAACAGAAATCCTATTCGATGTAATTCTCAGAAATCACGAAGAGATATATGGAACAATAAAAAAATGTAAAAATTATAACTCCCTATCCATCTGTAATTCTAAAGACATTATTAATATTAGAAACGACACGTGTATACCTAGCTTACTCAACAGCCTCCCAGCTATCTGCAACACCGTCAATAGCCAGCATATCCCAACCATAGACGAGATCTCGACTGGCAACCTATTGCTGAAACAATTTACCGGAGCCCTACAGGTCGAGAATACTACTCACAACCTCAATGGAACATTCCTGATAAAATTTCACAACACCACC
Source organism: Microdon myrmicae (assembly GCA_963931805.1). Taxonomy (NCBI): domain Eukaryota; kingdom Metazoa; phylum Arthropoda; class Insecta; order Diptera; family Syrphidae; genus Microdon; species Microdon myrmicae. The sequence goes on along the minus strand of OZ007501.1, from coordinate 101,459,889 downwards.
GTAAGCATCAATGGAAGATCATTTACTTCCATAGAATCATCAACGATACAAGTACTACCGGCAATACTCCAACCCAATCCAAAGGAGAAAAGGTACAGCGAGCTACTATCTCTAGAGATGATGAAGGACCTCCACATCAACAACACAAAGGAAATTCGACTGTTGCAAACGGAGAAAAACACACATCAAGCAACCACCTACACGCTCATCTCCTGCCTCGGAATACTTGCTATAATAACCTCGATCCGCAAATTTTTACCCAAACGAAACAATACCATCCAAATCCCAGAAGACAAGATCCAAGTGAAAAGTCCCGAACCAAGAGAAATCTTGCCACCCAACGCGCCCCTATATTTTGAGATGACAAAACAAAGGTTCAACAACCTTCCGTATTTTTAGCGATTGAGGACAATCGCATTTAAGAGGGGAAGAATTAACATCAGCAGACGGCGTGAACAACACCTACACGCGCAAACCCCAAGGAAGAAAATTGCTGACCAAGTGTCTGGTGCAATCGGAACACCTCGAGTCATTTTCCAAGCTAGCGAACAACACCAGAAGCTGAGATAGCGAAAATGAGGCATTAAGTATAAGCAATTGAATCGTTGTCAGTTCAGTTTAAGTTTTGAACTCGAGAATAAAGGACAAGGCATTCTGCCTTGTATAAAAAAATATATATTTTTTTAATAGTTTGTGCAGTACTTTTATTAACTTATATATATTTTCGTATTATCAATGTGACTAGCAGCGCCAGTGTAACGAAAAACTCGTGCGAGTAGCGCCAGTTTTATATATTTATGTGTTGTAGTTGAGTACAGTGTTACGGATCTTATGTTGTTGGACTGTATAGTGTTATATATTTTGTGTGTTATCACAAAAGTGTTACATATATTTCTTGTTGTAGTATCTTGAGTGTAACGTAAGTTTGGGATGCGACCTTGTTTTGTAATATGGTGGTGACTGGTAGGGTGTTATATGTTATTCGGTGTATCACCAAGAGTTATATGAATTGGGGGTGGTAGCAAGAGATTGTACAATTTTGTCTGTTGTATACACTTAGGCTGCGCCGCTGGTTATATTGTCGACTCGTACCGTGGTAGATGCTGATATATGTTCTTTAGAAGGCACCAGTAAATGTAGAAAAGACTGCACCAATTGTTACAATGGTATTGCAAGAATAGAATCGTTGTTGTCCTCTTAGTTTTCGCCCGGTGCGGTGCTTTTTTTCCTTTTTTTGTCGTCCTCCCGTTGTGGGACACAGACAACGGTATTTACCAAATACGGTATCCAACAGATACGGTATCCACACCCGTAGTTAGCGGCCGGTTATTCGCACCCTGCGAAACGGGAAGTTAGATAGATTTTACAGGTTACCTGTGGTTCTTTTTTGGATAATGATACCTCAACCGGCGACTCCGACATCGACTCTCGAAACCTTCAAATATTTAAACAGCAGACGCCACTCCAGTAAATTTATAAGATTTATTAGAACTAACACATATACATTTTCTTTACAATTTTAAAATAAGTTAATTACACATAGGTGTGTGGAAAAACACTATTATACACTCCCGTATCGTACTATCTCTACATTTTTATATTATAATGACTTCTATGTCTTTTGGGGCCCAAACGATAAAACCGGATCTTTACTTGTGCCCTACTCACAAATTCCCTTCTACTACTCTTCTTCCTCTCCATCTCTCCGAAGGGAAACGGGCCGCCGCTGTTTCCGCGGAGTCCACATTAACGAAAGAACGAAAAGGATCGTGCACACGCTTTTAACGAGGGCCACTCCGAAAATGTAAATCACCGGCTCTCAAACCTTAACTCCACTTTTAAATTCCCTTTAATTTATTGGCTACATATATAAGATCTATCAATATATCGGTAGGACATCGGCGATGGGGGAGTTTACTACGTAACATACCTACCCCCCACAAGAGTGCGCGTCATTCTTATAAGAGGAATGACGCGCCCCTAACAGACAAGGGATGCCCCTGACCATATCACCGCCGCCGCTGCCGCTCCCGGCCACGGACCACCCCCCAAGGACTAGACTTAGCCGGGGTCAACGGAACAAGAGCAGGACGAGAAGGGTACGACAAAAAAATAATTCCTTCTATGTTAGTATGCATTCTTAAAGTAATCCCTTTTTTTGGGAGATATTAACCATATATTAAGAAGACAATTAACAGCACATTTCAGAAGAAACTTATATGTGTGTGTAGTATTGTTAGTAAAGTGTTATTATTCGTTGTTTAATTTAACTAGGAATTACCAATAAATGTTAGTATAAAGGTTAGAAATAACCTAATAATAACATTTCTAAAAATATAAATATATTATATTTTTAGAAATGTGTTATTTTTACAAGGAAACCGGAAAACAAAGACAAACATCGCATGGAAACAGGGAAAAATAAAAAAACCAAACATCTTCAGGAACCGAGGAAAACCGCTCACCAACAGTCATCAAGACCCCCACTCATGCGTCCAGGGGCCAAGCCATCTCCCCCAGCGGAAGCCACACCGCGAGTGGGCCCATGCCGCGCATCATCGACCTTTTAAGAAATGCAGCGGAGAGTTCGACCGCCCACACGATCCGGTTAAGGTCTCCTCTACACACAGGTAAGGAGACCCCCTCTCATCTCTATCGCTCATATGAAACGTGAACGGGCGCAACTGGCGGTCGTGGCACCCTCTGGATCTCTGCTTTGAGATCAACAAGTTTTGCCCCGCTATTTCATAAGTTTTTTGAAGTTTGTACTTCAATAGCTTATGTAAGCTCTCGTGGTTATAGACCGGTTCTGGATGTTGTTTGATGTTCGAAGGAACCTCCGGAGTAAAACCAAAGAGACAATCCATAGGCGTCAACCGGGTACCCTCGTGTACGCTGGTGTTGTACACGAAAGTGGCCGCCCTCGGGTACTGACTGGGGATTCGTGTCCACTATGCTAGTAGATATTCTACGAGCAGTCGATGGGTTCGTTCCAAGGCACCATTCGATTGTGGATGGTACGCTGGGGTTTGCAGTTTTTTGATGCGGAGCAGCCTGCACATGCTTTTAAACATGCTGCTCAGGAAATTCCTGCCCTGATCGGTGACTAATTGCGTCGGCACACCATACCTCATACCTCGCAACTATTTGGTCGAAAAGACCGACGCCACCGTCTCTGCCTCTGCATTGGGCCGGCATAGCAATCTATATACTTAGACAAATTGTCCTGGAACGTGAGTATATATTGATTGCTCTCTGGAGTACGGTCCCGGGGGCCCACGAAGTCTAAATAGACCTTTTCGAAGGGCCTCTTAGCAATGTCGGTGATTACCATCGGCATTCGTAAGTTTGGGGAAGACTTCATGCGCTGACAGATCTTGCATACTTTAATGTAGTGCTTGATGTCACGCATCATATTCTTCCACCAGTAGTGCCTACGTATTTTGTTATACGTCTTGATCACCCCTTGGTGTCCACCTAAAGGGCGATCGTGGTAATCCCATTGAAATTGACATTTTCCATTTACAGGGCGACTACCTGACGTGCACCAGTGCAATCTCGCACGAGCAATTTCGGGAAATGCTGGAGAATGACATCTTCCAACTCAGCAAAAGCCCGTGGAACTCGCCCCTTCTAGTAGTTCCCAAGAAACCGGTTCCCGATGGAGAAGCCCGATGGACAGTTGTGGTGGATTTCAAGAAACCGGATCCAAAGGATCGGAACAAGACAGCCTTTAGCACCAACTATGGGCACTATGAGTTTCGACATATGCCGTTCGGTTTAAAGGGAGCACCGGCTACGTTCCAGAGACTTATGAACTATGTCCTTAGTGGTTTGCAAGAAGTCGAATGCTTGTTTATCTGGACGACATTGTCATATATGGTAGGAACCTGGTTGGCCATAATGACAAGCTCCGGAAAGTATTCGACGAGTTGAGATACCACAACCTCAAACTGCAGCCAGAAAAGTGTAGATTACTGCAAAAGGAGGTTGTCTACCTGGGGCATGTTTGTTCGGAAAAAGGGGCTTCGCCAAATCCTGACACGACAGCTAGTGTCAGAGATTTCCTCATTCCCAAAACGGTACGTCACGTCCAGTCATTTTTAGGACTAGCGAACTATTACCGGAAATTTGTGCCAAATTTTTCCCAGATAGTACGCCCCTTAACTAACCTGTTGAGGGAGGACGTGAAATTCACGTGATCACCCAAATGTCAACAGGCATTTGAGGAAATAAAGGGGGGGTTAATTTCGCCGCCATTACTGGGTTTCCCAGACTTTACCAAATCCTTTAACCTGACCACTGATGGGAGCAACGAAGAACTGGGAGCTGTGCTGTCCCAAGGCGAGATAGGCATAGATCAGCCTATCGCCTATGCTAGTCGCACCCTGAATAGAGCGGGAAAAAATTATTCCACGATTGAAAAGGAGTTGCTGGCCATCGTATGGGCCATCGCTATTTGCAGGGGCGGCGCTTTACCATATACACGGACTACAAGCCGTTGAAGGGAATGTTTGGCGTGAAAGAACTCATCTCACGCCTGACCCGATTTCGTCATAAGCTATCGGAGTTTGACTACTCAATAGAGTACAATTCCGGCAATTACAACACTAATGCGGATGCACTTAGCCGTATCCCGCAAACGGTGGACGAAACCCCTTCACCACCACGGTGCAATGTAGTGGCTCGCGCCCAGGCTAAGAACCAACGGGCAAGCGAGGGATCCCCGGGACGTCCTAGCGACGACGATTCGCATCTAGAAGAGGACCACATTTCCTCCTGCACTGAAAAGGGAATGGAGATAACTACATGGGTACAACCGGGATCCGGTCTTGGCCTTATTTAACAAATCTCTCCACCGGTCCTGATTTCGAGCCGATGTCATCCAGTTTGGCACTCCCAGGCTCTGGACGTCCTGGTCTACGCCATCTTTCCGCGCTGTCTCCTTCCATACATCCTGTCACAAAGGACTTTCCGGGCAGGGTTCTCTTCGCTCATTCGAGCTAGGTGCCTGCCCACCAGAGGCTACCGAGCTTGTTTTTGCTTACAATATTTGCTTCAAGGTAGATTGCGTACAACTCATGGTTGTAGCGTCTCCGGAATCGTCCTCCTTCACATACGGGGCCAACAATTCTCCTTAAGACTTTCCTCTTGAACGCGGCTAAGAGATCAGAGTGCCTTTTATTGAGCACCCAGGTCTCGGATCCATACATGAGTACTGGTAAGACCATGGTCTTGTACAGTAGTAGCTTGGATGTTCTGGATAAACGCCATAGCTATGTGGCTAACAGGTCATGAAATAGCCATCGGAAACAAAAGGATATGGTCTCTTTTCTGAGTGAAGTGTCTGCAGGTTTTCTGAGTTTATGTTGGGAACTCGTAAATCTTTGGGAATTCCTCGTCCAACGTCTCAACAATTAGTTATTTTGAATATTGCCTTTAAACGATAACCAGAACTGAAAAACTACTTCATTTAATTTAAAAATTCTCTTTATTACTTAAATTTAATACACAGCCAACTATCAGGTACATCAAATGATTCCGCCGGATTTGCTGAGTAGTTCTCTTTGAAAGGAATGTGCCAGGTAGAATCTACTTTTTGGGAATATTTCACGTGACGAATAGGTTCCTAAAAATGCAAAACGAATTATTACTATTATATTATTATCAACCTGGAAGCCAAAACACTGATGTATACTTTCTTATAATTATATATTAATTTATAACGAAGCAATCAAATTCTTGTTTGATCAATATTAACATCATCGGCACTACAACCGGGATCCGGTCTTGGCCGTATTTGGCAAGTCCCGAGGCTTGTTAAATTTTCCATAATCATTTGTTTTTCCGGGCAAGGTTATTAGCCTTGCGCCAACAGTATTAACATGCCTCTCCACTTTTACCCGCCATGTAGTGGATGAAGATTTCTAGTTTAAGTCATTATAGTATTCCACTACATAAACCCCATACAACGCACTTCGTGCATGCGCTCACACACAATGCATTCAGAAGCATTTCCCAAAACAATGACGTCAACACCGAAGTATGAACCAATTATCATCATCGCTAAACAACATAAACAAACATCACATCATCATCATCGCATTTCGTCAATCCGTTCTCGCGACAGAGAAACCACAAATAATAAACAAAACCATTAGATCAACGCGGTAGTATGAATCAATTATACCATAGCGTAACCGAACATGTTAGAGCTAAGAGCCCCCTTATAACTGATAGTGGTGTCAAGGCGGTAGAATGAGAAGTGCCCTCAAGTCCTAGATGTAGTGCTTCTTAATTGTTACGGACCGACATTGAGTCCAGCGGACCGACATTGCGTCCAGGTCCCCCCAGAATCCACTAATCCCCCTTTGATTACCCTTGTGGCGATTCCGCCAGATCCCACGGCTCGCCTTCCTGAAAAAACCCCCATAACCATAACCCGGGTCTGCACCAGCTTTCGCTAATGCAATTCGCATTAGCATCTTAGATGCTTCACGCATCAAACAGACCCAATTATTATAACCCTAAAATCCCTATAAAGAAAACTTACCTTCATGCATCCCTTCGCATACAATTTTTCATAAGATTTCTTTGTTTGCTTATTTGGTATTCTGAACCAATTCGGTACCAGACAAATACCATAAATATCGCGCCGTCTATTTTCCCAGCCGCGCCATATACCTTTTCATATACATTGCCTGGCAACCTTTTTTGTTTGTCTTACCAACAAACAACCCAAGCAGCTGCATATAATTAGCGCAATAGACGCTGAAACCAAATTCTCCAGCATTTCCTAATGCAAATATGAACCCGGTTTCTATTGCAGCCAGAGATGCCATAAACATTCAATTTGCTTTTAGCACCTTTTTCTCCTAACGTCGAAAATAGCGACGAGGCATCGTGTAAACAATGACCCGCATTACCAACGGGCATTTGGTCATTTTTCCCTATTGTCTTTGCCGCCTGCCTGTTTCGTCGTTCCACTGCACGTGTGAAACGCATCTATCTGAACGATCCCACACATACCACCATGACCTTTATTACGAGATCTGGTTTTCTTGTTCCCATAAGAGAGACTCTACGTTACACTTGTGGGAGATAAAACATATCCTTGGCAAGGATATATTCACACCCTTAAGAGAAGAGTTTTTCTCTCTCTTCATTTTTTTCCTTAGCGAAATCATCTCTGCATGAGATGACGATCGCTGAGTCTTATTCCATCCTCCGACCACGCTGGTCGCACGGTGAAACTCCCGCTCTCCGCGCCACCAGCGGAGAAGCGTAAACAGTAACACGCGAGTATATACCCGGAGTCGTGTGTGTTTTATTTTTCAACTCTAGGAAGTTTTAGTTTATTTTTCCACGTAAATTTATCCGTGAATCTATGAAATAACGTAAATTTATTGATCCCCAAATTGTTTATTATCGAAAACATATAGTGCAGCAAAAATCGGTATACAATAGTCTCTTTACTAATATCCTTAAGTTCATACGAAAGTGTTCAATAGTTTTTGTGAAAACGAACCAATACATCCAATAAAATAAAAGAACATTAACCTTCCCTCCAGTGTTTTTGTGTGGCGTAGGTTTTGTTTTGTTTCGTTTTTTTCGGTTCGGTGATTTGCGCGGCGAACTAATTATGATGGAGGAGGAAGTAGAACGGAGTACCCATGCAGGTACATTACTTCCTCCCCACATTGGTGACTCCGAGTTTGAACAATCGCGCCTTCGGAACTACAAGTGACACCCAGTGGGCAATTGTGGCGGCAATTGCCGAAAAATAATCGATGGGCAAATCATCGCCCCAACGCAGCCAACAACACCAGGCAATACGACATCACCGGGAGCAGACGTTTAAACACCATCACACACCGGCGGCAGACACCACCTGGCTAGGAACAACAGCCAAGGACTCCAGATAAGTATCCTTCCTTTTTTTTTTGTATTCACCAGCCTTTCAAGTGAAAGAGTTGTCGGGACTAAGCCAATCAGATGCCTTCGAATTAATACACAATTAACATAAGACAATTAAAAGGATACCCACTACCCAACACCGCTTTGCCAACGACGTCCCAGCGATGCAGCGTAGCCACCTGTATCACCGAACAGCAGCACAGGACACATGCTCAACATCACCAACGTAAACAAGACACGCCACTAACGACACACAGACTAAACGCGTGTATAATACCCCTTGGTGACATTTTGACCAGTATGGAATTTTATGACAACAGCTTCCTCGAAGAAGGCTACAACGTTAATATTACCGGATGGCTGGAAACAAAACCGAAAGGCGCATTACCAGCAACTGGAGCAAAATTTTACTTTGTCCGTCTTACCAAATGACTGGAACGGAAATTTGGAGCAACAAATGTAGACGACAATGACCCGGAAAGCATCGCTCCAACGTCCCAGCGACACCACCTGACTCAACACTTTATCCAACAACATCGCATCACAGGTTTGCCTTTTTTTTTTTTGTTCATTAGTTTCATTTTTATTGTAAGCTCCTTCTGAGCGAAATCAAAATTTAAAAATTTCAATAATACTTTTAAGAATTAAATAGTGGGTTATATCCAATACAAGGAAACATAGATATAATTATTAAGCTTGTTTTTTATGCAGAAATTAATTAGTGATTTGAAGTGCAAATTTTCACATACAGTTCTCGTTGGTTAAAACCTCTTTAATTTATTTATAAAAGATATCGGCATTCGTATAGATGGATATATGTCCGGTAATATATTCGTTTGTATGAGTGCGTTTCTTTTATTTTCTTTTGAAATGTACAAACCAACATGAACAATTGGAAATATCCAACAGCACGTATTCCACATAGATCTTCCTTATAATAAATATGCAAAGGAACTTCTATTATTATTATCATTTTTTTGTTCTTCTACTAAACATATACATCACTTATATAAAGATACATACATACAATCAATTCTTAGACAACTTAACCAAGTTAAAAGAAATCATAAACAATTGAGGGGAAGTATATATTAAAATACCACCTTGTTTAGTTTTAATATAAAAATGGAATCTTACATATGTACCCACATATACATAATTAATCATCTAAATGAGTAACATAAGACCAAGAGTTATGTACTGATTAATTTTTGATTTCCCCTGAGAGTACCTTATATCCTAATTACGCAGCATTATGTTCTTCTCCGTCTTTAACATAATTTTTACTTTGTATTAGCATTAACAATGAAATAAAACAAAAAAACAATGTACCCCTACCACGAAAAAAATTATAATAATAATAATAATAATTATTATTGTAAACCCCTTCTGGGTACAGCGCAATATGTAATAATAATAATTATTGTAAACCCCTTCTGGGTACAGGGCAATATACAACCCTTTCCAGTACGCACACGACTTCCTTCAACTCGGTCGACATTATTTTTTTTTTCTCAACACTACTCGACCTTTTTGGACTCCATTTCGACTACATCCAATCTATCCACCTCTTCCTAAGATATTGGCGCATAATGCCATCACACACACCCGACTTCACCATAGACTCCATACACTGTTTCGACATTTTTCACTCAACCGACCCCAATTGGCATCATGTTCAACCCTTTTGACTTCACTCGACACCTCCTATTCGACGTCATCAAACTCCTTCGACTCATTTTCAACGTCCTTCGGCTTCACGCCACCTCACACCCGACTTCTTTTCACCCTTATCAACTTCGCTCGGGTTTATTCAATCCCGACGCCTTCTCAACATATTGGTGCACATGCGCCAAGCGCAGTCTTCATGCAACTTCGCTCGCCTCTATGCGACCCTGTCCGCCTACTCTCGTCTATATACATTTCTGCAAGCCGGCTCCTTAAGTAACAACAGCTACTACGCGTAGCATATAATCTATAGGACGCCGGTTTTGTCTCGTGTGAAACACCCTCACCCTTTTCTGTCTCTTTTCTGAAGGTTGGCGCTCACGCTCGCCAACCACAGCCTTCACGCAACCCCATGCATCCCTTCTCGACTCTGCTCGACCTCTCTACCCGATTTCAGCAAGCCAGCTTCCCTCGTTACCACAGCTACTACGCGTAGCACCCATCAGGGCACCTAGTTTTGCCCCTTTATTTAAATTTCAGGACATTCGTCCTTAGATCTCCTACGTCTCCCAAATGTCTCAGCGACACCGGCCCACAAATCAAACCGATACCATCGGGCTGAGACAACATACCTGTTTCCCCAATCCTTTAGCCACCATGGCTCCCCTTTAGCGGCAACTAAAGGCTATACACGCCCCTCTACGCCGCCTCAAATACCTAGGTGCATAATACTTCGGAGCGCACATCTAATAACCCTAGGGCGCCCTGGGGTTGGACACAATCAACCACCCACCAGGAGCCCCCTAACCAAAATCCCCTATTTTTTTTTAAAACAAGAGCGACGGCCGGCACCTCACAGCAAGTTTCCATTCGGTCGAGGTCGCAGCTACCGCTACATTGGCACCAATGTACCGGTCCTCCCTCGATAGGTAAAACGTGCAATTGAGGGCCCGCCCTCCTCTACCAGTCCCAGCGGCAAACAAATCGCCATACAAACGTATGGACAAAAGACACCCGCTCTGGACTTGGTCCCTTTCCATTCCGCACACGGCAACCCGTCACTGCGGATGGGAATTACCCTGGGATAAATTCCCCTCCATCTCGCACACGCCATTTCGTCACTGCGGATGTGAGCGGATTTCCGATGGGTTCCGACCTATTCGGACGATAAGCCTGTTGGTCCATGAGACCCATAACAGGCCGATGGACCACGCCGCACACATTTGCCCTTGATGGCATCAAGCGGTAACAACTGTGTCCATCTTATCGATAAAGGCCCAAACAATAACCAGGAACTGGTCACCACGACAGTCCCTTAACATTACCACAGCGCATTTCCGAAGCAACCTCCCTATCATCACAGCACCCACCATCGAGCATTCCCTCGCCCCTACCTTTTTTTTCGTGACTACGTCACTGGGAGGGGAGTACTGTGGCGATTCCGCCAGATCCCACGGCTCGCCTTCCTGAAAAAAACCCCCATAACCATAACCCGGGTCTGCACCAGCTTTCGCTAATGCAATTCGCATTAGCATCTTAGATGCTTCACGCATCAAACAGACCCAATTATTATAACCCTAAAATCCCTATAAAGAAAACTTACCTTCATGCATCCCTTCGCATACAATTTTTCATAAGATTTCTTTGTTTGCTTATTTGGTATTCTGAACCAATTCGGTACCAGACAAATACCATAAATATCGCGCCGTCTATTTTCCCAGCCGCGCCATATACCTTTTCATATACATTGCCTGGCAACCTTTTTTGTTTGTCTTACCAACAAACAACCCAAGCAGCTGCATATAATTAGCGCAATAGACGCTGAAACCAAATTCTCCAGCATTTCCTAATGCAAATATGAACCCGGTTTCTATTGCAGCCAGAGATGCCATAAACATTCAATTTGCTTTTAGCACCTTTTTCTCCTAACGTCGAAAATAGCGACGAGGCATCGTGTAAACAATGACCCGCATTACCAACGGGCATTTGGTCATTTTTCCCTATTGTCTTTGCCGCCTGCCTGTTTCGTCGTTCCACTGCACGTGTGAAACGCATCTATCTGAACGATCCCACACATACCACCATGACCTTTATTACGAGATCTGGTTTTCTTGTTCCCATAAGAGAGACTCTACGTTACACTTGTGGGAGATAAAACATATCCTTGGCAAGGATATATTCACACCCTTAAGAGAAGAGTTTTTCTCTCTCTTCATTTTTTTCCTTAGCGAAATCATCTCTGCATGAGATGACGATCGCTGAGTCTTATTCCATCCTCCGACCACGCTGGTCGCACGGTGAAACTCCCGCTCTCCGCGCCACCAGCGGAGAAGCGTAAACAGTAACACGCGAGTATATACCCGGAGTCGTGTGTGTTTTATTTTTCAACTCTAGGAAGTTTTAGTTTATTTTTCCACGTAAATTTATCCGTGAATCTATGAAATAACGTAAATTTATTGATCCCCAAATTGTTTATTATCGAAAACATATAGTGCAGCAAAAATCGGTATACAATAGTCTCTTTACTAATATCCTTAAGTTCATACGAAAGTGTTCAATAGTTTTTGTGAAAACGAACCAATACATCCAATAAAATAAAAGAACATTAACCTTCCCTCCAGTGTTTTTGTGTGGCGTAGGTTTTGTTTTGTTTCGTTTTTTTCGGTTCGGTGATTTGCGCGGCGAACTAATTATGATGGAGGAGGAAGTAGAACGGAGTACCCATGCAGGTACATTACTTCCTCCCCACACCCTCTTTACCTGTAAAAGGAAATAACGCGCCAAGTAGCTAATTTGCATAAACTACTTTATGCAAATTCTACTTGGCGGAGAAAAAAAATAATAAAATAAAAATAATACATCGAAAATAAATTCGGAAAAATGACAATTCGCCGTCAATCTCCGAGCTGTACGAACACCAAGAAGAAATAAAGAAATATATAATCAATTGGAAGTCAAAAAGTACAAAGAGAACAAAGAGAAGATTAGAAAACGCAAGGAAGTGATTCACAAACGACGTGACACATTAAGCAAAGATGGGTCAAATGCATATGTTCTAACAGAAGCCGGCGAGGCAGGTGAAAGTCCTGGCGTTGCGGCTTTACCTATACAAGACTATCTTCTTTCATCTGACGAAGAGGAGATCAAGGAGATCAAAGCAGAAGGTAATAACTGTAATAACAGCCCGTTGATAAATAAAATAGTTCAAGGTGACAAGATTCCTGCAACGAACCAGCGGACCACAACAACAACAACAGCACAGCGACCGCTCAACGGTCGCTCTAACTCAATCACAGTAAGTCCCACCTTCTATATTTAATTAATTAAATTGTATAAAAACATAACATAATAACGGTGCTGAGGACACGTTTATAAACGAAGAAACGTGGACCAAAATCGACATCGCCATTGCCATCACAACGTTGACAAGAAATATGGAAGGGAGAGCTTTCGACGCTACCCACAGTTACCAGCCAGCCTTTATGTGTCAAAAACTACCATACAGGGTGTTCATCACAGGCAGAATGACGGAGAAAGCCCACAAAAATGGGTGGAAAGAAAAGGACCTCGATGCGGGGTTATTCGATTATATGCTGGAAGATCCAAACGAAAAACTTGACGCAGAACCCAATGGGAACAGACTGGATAACTAACGCGTGTGATGCTGAAATGCCACCACAAAGACAACAAACATGAGCTACCAAAGAAATGTATTGGTAGCGCCCAGAAATCGCCGAGGTGCGACTAGAAGCAACACATTACGACGTTTGCAACAAAGAGCAAGAAACCGTAGCACCTACCCAGAGCTGCATGCGAAATTCGTCAAGAAACGGAAGAAGTTGAGGATTATGATCCACAACAGTAAATATGACATTATATGCGTCCCAAGGGGTGAATTGAATAACAAACCATGGGGCTGCGCCAACAGGATGGTCATGAAAAGACCGCGCAACGACAGTATTCGAATGCAAACGAACAAAACTGACATGGCCAGAATCGTTGTTGATCTCTTACCACAGGGGGAACACACGAGAGAACAAGAGGAATAGAACATCACATCACAAGGGCAATACCTCCAGTGACCATTGAAGCAGTCATCTTGGCTGCAAGGATCATTAAAAACAATAAGACCCCTGGACTGGATGGGATTCCCAATGTTGTGGTGAAGACAGCTTTAATTAAAAAGCCGGAAATCTTCGGCAGTCTCTTCACCAACTGCCCCAAACAGTACATTTTTCTCAACAATGGAAAAAACAGCAACTTGTGCCTCTACCAAAAAACACATCAGGGAAACTGCTTAAGCCAGTAATTGCCACTGGCCTGAAATAATTCACCGAGGGGACGTCGGGGCTGTCTGAGTGGCAGTATGAGTTCGGGAAAGGTAGATCAACCGGTAAGATCTGTTGAGCGAGAAATCGCTCACAGCGCGATAGCCGGAGCACGATAGCTAGGAAGAACCAAGAAATACTGCGCCCTGATGACACTAGACATTAAAAATGCATTTAACTCGGCGAGCTGGAATCAGACACTAAAAACGTTGGGCAATCTACAAGTCTCACCCTGCGTACAATAGCAAGCTATCCTTCTGATAGAACACTGCTCGATGACACCGATGAGGAGCCAGAAGAATATGAAATAACAGCGGGTGTACCCCAGGGGTCTGTATGAGCCCGCTGTTATGGAATATCATGTATGACTATGTGATTAGAATTAATGTACCAGAGGGAGTAATAATGATTGGGTAAGCAGATGAATTCATGATAGTGGCCATAGCTAAATATGTAGATGACGTGGAGAATGTTTGTTCCCATACAATCCAGGGGATTAAATGGTGGCTAGATATCGTCGGACTGAAACTTGCCACACATAAGACTCAGACAATTTTAATAAGTAGCCACAAGTAAGTTGAACGTTTTCATATAGAAATAGAGGGACACAACATCAGACCTAGTCCCCATATGAAATATCTTATTGTTATGCTCGGCAACCCTTCAAGAACGCCTGCGGAAACGAGAGACAAATCGACAAGACTAGCAAAACTGCTACCCGATAGTGGAAGAGCCCGGCACCACATAAGGAAGTTGATAACCAGCGTCAATAATTCCGAGGTACTACATGGGCTGGAAAGTCCTGGGAATATTTAATAGGTGGCGCCACTAGAAAATGATTCCGACAGGCTCACCTGCCACTAGTTTATATATGAAGTTTAGTGATATTTCGTCTATCCGTTTACAAGCTACAGTTGTTTGAGTGACGCTACTTTCGCCTTCGTAAAAAATCGTAAAAACAGGAATATCGCATCTTGATGATGAAACAATGTTTTTTGGTGAGAAAAACTTATACACGATCATTGCAATAGTTGCCAAAATGTTATCCTACGTCTGGTCTTTCGAGAACAACAGTTTATTGGTGGTTTAGTGAATTTATATGGATCGTACAAGCACCGAAGACGCACCTCTCTCTGGAAAATCAAAAGAGGTTACGAATGCGGAGATTATAAAGCAAGTGCAACGAATCGTTTTGAGTGATCGTAAAGTGAAGTTGCGCGAGTTAGTTGAGGCCATAGGCATCTCAAAAGAACGGGCGGGTTACATTTTGCACGTTCTTTAGGAGATGAAAAAGCTATCGGCGCGATAGGTGCCGCGTTTGCTGACCTTCGACCAAAAACAGCAGCGCACTGATAATTCAATGCCTGTTTTGGTGGTGTTGCAGTGTAATCGAACGAATTTGTTTCACCGTTTTGTGACAATGGATGAAACATGGCTCCATTACCATACGACTGAGTCGAATAGGTAATCTGCAGAGTGGCTGAAAGGCCACGAAACCCTGTAGCGATTCTAACAGATACACACGATTCACAAGCGAAATAGTGAAGAACACGAACGAAAAATCGAATAAGAAAAATACATCAGAACCGTATACCAAGCGATAAATAACAAAAAAATAATTCATACCAGTGGAATATAGTCGAGTTTGGAAATAAAATTCTAAACACGGTCAGTAGCCCGGTGTGTAACGCTTAGGTAAAATTTTTTTCGTGATTCGAGCTGTCATAGCGTCAGTTCGAATCACACGATCTTCTTCACTATTATTTCAAACGCTATAACCCGACCAAAGCGACCGGCGCTCAGTCAGAAGGGTTATGGCGTCCGTTTTTTAGGATGCGCATGGCATAATCTTCATCGATTACCTGCAGAAGGGAAGAACAGTTACAGGAGAGTATTATGCAGCGTTATTAGACATACTGAACGACAAAATAAAGAAAAAACGACCCCATTTTGGCGAAGGAAAAAGTTCTGTACCACCACGATGACGCACCGTCACACACGTCCTTGGAAGCGATGGGCAAACTGGACCAATTACGATTGGAATTGCTCACACGCTGTATACTTCTGGCGCCAAGCTACTACTGTGTGTTCCCGAACCACAAACGGTGGGTCCAGGGAAGGAGTGGAAGGGAAGAATGAGGAAGTCATTAGGGAAATCGAGGCGTATTTCGAAGGAAAATCACTATATCAAGTGTATCGCCTTAGAAGACAACCATGTTGAGGGATAAATACTTTACCGAAAAAATCTTATTTTCATTAAAAATCCCGGGACTTTTCAGCCTATGTAGTAATGTACGCTGTTCACATAAGGGTAGGAGCTGCACAGTATGTTGCGCCTTCCGGACAGTATCCGAAGATACCATAAATATCATGGCTGGAAGAAAACCACTTGATATTGCAGCTAAGGAAACCGCTGCTTTGCATAAGATAGAACCACTAACCTTGGAAGAGGATCGCCGCGAACGCAGATATAAATAGAGATCTCCAGTCCAAGAGAATGGCAACGAAGGTGGGATTCTTCCCCAAACGAAAATGGACCCACAAAATGATGCCTGATATAGAAACATGGATGAAAAGAAAACATGACGAACTGAACTATTACCTAACTCAGCTGATATCAGGACATGAACATATATTGCACAAGTATAAGCATGTTAATCACCCATACCGCTTGCACTAAGGCAAAATTTAAAATGCAGACACTGACAGGATTTGAAGGTACCCTTTAATATTGATTTTGAAATTCCGTCCTCGATGTAGAGGTTAAATTCGAAGACTAACGATTTTAAAAGCAGGGACGTACGCCGTCAATGACAGTTGACTTAACTTTAGAAAAAGAAAGCTGAAATGTATTTCATGGAACTATATATGTGCGGCATCTTTCCGGAGTATTACATAGAAGTGTAATGTTCACCCCTTAGTGTGTGCTACTAGAACCTGCCCATACAAACAAGAAAAACAAAATAGACTGGGGCTTTACCTCTTGACAATCACATAGAAGCCTTGAAAACAAAATGTGATCATACAATGACACCACAAATGAAAAACAGCTTAACGAAATATAAATATGAGGCTTTCGTACTCCTCATGAAGCTCAAATGACTGACCGATAGCCATTAGAATATTCTGTGAATATCAGGAAGTAGGTTGGAAGTGATTACTACTCAGAATTGGGGCATGGTCCTTTACTGCATTACGATGGACTTTCCACCGACCATGATAATGGTACAGTTAATCAATGTTGGGGTGACATGAGTTATTGCCAAGTTACGGGTTTTTAAGACGTGAACACGACAACGACACCATTAACGTAGCATATTTGCTTTACTCTCCCATTGGTATCATTTTCAACAAAATTATTCTCTATTAAAACACATCCCTCGCAAAAACTTATAACAGATCACTTACTTTCACAATAAATTTCCCAAAATCGGTTGAAGTTATTAGTGAATATTGATGCTCTTGCTGCCACCGTCTAAAAATTGGTTTTAGTTTTGGTCCTAACAAAAAGGCATGCGAACTCATTAGATCTCTAGAGAAGAAATCGGTTGTTTGACCGCTCTTAAGAGTTGCGTACAATAAAAACGGGTCATCATGGGACCTAAAAAAATCTAAAAGTCATCATTGCCTCCAACATTTCGAAGTCCATCTCTTACAAATCATTGGTCAAGAACAAACAAGCATTTTTCCTTATGAAATTCATGCTGTGTTTCGGCCATTGATTCATGTGCTGTCTTCCTATTACCAAAATATGTTTGTTTTGCCTCCGAAAATGGTTCACGGTGGAGGTCACCTGAAATCAATATTGGAATAGCTTTCCATCAATGAAAAAAGATTTTAATTATGAATTTACCAAATGAGCGAAGACCTTCGTTGACTTCTTCGATCCAAGTGAGTATGCAACGTTAAGACCATCAATGACACAATCATATGGACCAGTCTTACTCACGAAATTTACAAAATTGTCCACCTCTCCCGGAGACGACTTTAGGAAAACGTCTTTTAGAATGAGTACACGATCTAGAAATGCTGAACTTAAGGCATTGAAATCCTCATCAGAAATTGAAATGTTCTGCATAAATTTCTGACAGTTACTGCACTTGCCGGTCGTGTTTAATGAAGCGTCATGTATTGAATGACCAAGCGCCTTCAGTGTCGCTTTCAATGTTCCAACTACAGATTGACTTATTATTAACTCGTGTTGTCCCAAGAAACTAAATAGGTCTTCTAATTTGTGAGGAAATGTCTTTGGATTCGCCGCTATCGACTGTATGTAGGAAATGTATGTTTCACATTTTGGTTGCTTCTGTGCCTCCACCATTTCAGTCCAGAGTTCCCATCCTAATAACATATCGTTTGTTTGGAGTGCTTTTGCAATTATTGCACTGTAAACTGAGCTAGATGGAGAAGCAGACAGTTTCGCCATTCGCAGCAAGTCGAGCGAATCCCTCCACTTGTTTGTTGCTAAAATTCCGTAAATTAAATTCTCACATGTTGTAGAATCATAAACATCACTTCCTTGGCGGATATTATTATAAATCTTTAAAATACTATCCACATCATCCGAAGAGATTTTATTGGCTGCATATGCTGCATGGTAAATCTTCAAGAGTTTCCCAAGGGTTGCAGTATTTGGTTGGATTCCTTCCCCTTCGAGGAACTCGATATAACGTTTTGCAATAACTAGATCTTCAGGATTTTTACATTGACTTAGAATTACAGAATCAATGTTTCGTTTATTTACTTGTTTGACTTTTTGCATCAACTCTTCTCTCAGTTTCCTCCATTCGGAAGATGAAAGAAGATTGTCATCCTGGTAGATTCTATTCTTGAAATCAATCACAGAATTCTCGCGCGGAAGTTGCATTAACGGTGAACGTTTAAAGTTACTCGCGTATCGTGTTTGTGAATACAGTAACCGACATGCCGGCAAAACTATGTTTACATTTAAAAGCCGAACCATCATTTCTATAAAACTTTAAAAGTTGACAGTTCGGTGAGATCTTGAAAATGTAGCAACAACTTATTATATGATGTACGATGATGTACAGTGATTATCACCGTCCTCCATTCAAAAGTCAAACAATTTTTTTTGTTGAAAATGTGTTCACAAAAGGCATTTTGAGGTATGTCGAAAATAGGGCGAGCTAAAAAAGAGGCCGAAGATAAAGAGAAGTAGTCTTGAATATCTAGATATTATAAAAACAAGGAAATTCATGATCAGGAACAGTATTTGTGTGGTTTCGTAAAGAGACAGTCCAAAATTAAGGAATGGTGATAATCATCATTAAATACTATCCATTGGAAACTAGTCTAGAAAGGATAAGTTAAAACGGTCGGGTTGAATTCTACTGAACAATTTAACATAAGTTTTAAAAATACGTTGTAACCTGCTACCTACCGAAAAGAAGAAGCAACATGTTGCAAACAAAGATAGGCGTACAATCAAATATTTATACACTAGTAAACCGGATCATGGCCATCCAGCAGTGACAACTGGAAGCTACTCCCAAAAAAACATTTTATATAAAGAAATGCTAGTTTGAAATGATCGTGCATATGCGTTCATGGATTTTTTGTTGTTATAATAACACCTTCTACAAAAACGCATCATATCTGTTGACCAACATGTAGCCAATATCCACCCTAATATTTAATATTAATAAAAAACTGTAGAAAATATAACGGACAAACTGTTAAAATCCTTCAAAATGACTCTAATGTCACACCTGAGGCAAACATTACCTTCTCGTTAGACTATCTAAAACAATTCTTTTTTATCGTATTGCGAGGTCCCATGTGAAGGTTTCTGAAGATTTATGTGGCTGTTGATGGTGAAATACGAGAGTGAACTGAAAAGTTTCTACTTGGGCGCTTGGCGAAATCTCTACTTGGGCCACTACTTAGCGTCATCTGTTCTACTTGGCCACCGCTTGGTGTCATCTCTGCTACATGGGCCACCGCTTGGCGTCATCTGTTCTACTTGGGCCACCACTTGGCGTCATCTCTACTACTTGCCGTCATTTCTACTTGGACCACCGATTGTTGTGATCTCTTCTACTTGGGCCATCGCTTGGCGTCATCTATACTTGGGATACCCGTTAGCGTCATCTCTAGTACTGGGGCCACCGCTTGGCGTCATCTCTACTACTTGGACCACCGATTGGTGTCATCTCTACTTGGGCCATCGGTTGGTGCCATCTCTTCTACTTGAACCACAGCTTGGCGTCATCTCTTCTACTTGACCCAACGCTTGGCGTCATCTCTACTTGGGCCCCCGATTAGCACCATTCTCTACTCGATTCGTCCTGAGACTCTCTACACGGTCACCTTGGACGCTGCTCCATTAGCTTGCACCATGTCGAGCGTCACTTGACGGCTTGTACCAGCCCTGGACGCCGTTCTATTAGCTGTATCCTCTTGAACGTTGCTTCTCGTCTTGCATCCCACCTTGGACGCTGCTCCTTTAGCTTGTACCATCTCGAGCCCCACTTTTCGACTTGTATCACCTTTGGGCGCTCCTCCAGCAGCTGTGTATCATCTTAGACGTCGCTTCTCGACGTGTATCAAACCGTGACCATTGCTCCATCTGCTTCAATCATCTTGGACGTCACTTCTTCGGTTGTGTCACCCCTGGGTGCTGCTCCATCTGGCCCTATCTCCTTGGACGTTACTCACGGACGCGCCACCACATTCCCATCGGCTAGTCTCTCGGGGACGCACACCGACACCGTCGGATACCCGAACAAAGTCATTTTCATAATTTAACAGATTTTTTCTGCCCATCCTGTTGATGACGGTGACAGTGATGTCCACTTTATTGTGGAGCCGTCCTTTCACTACATGCAATTTATTCAGATTTTCAATACTCAAGGAGCAAATATGAAGACGTTGTTCTTTACTTGATTTTCATTGTTGTTATAAACCCATATACTGCCGCTACGGGGTTAGATTGTTGACCAGGCACGTAATTTGAAGATTCTTTGGATCCTTTGGAGTTAAGTGTCATAGTCAGGGTAGAACTATATAATGCCATGAGAGAGTTTGGCATTCCAAACAAATTGATACGAGTTTGTAGGTTGACCATGGCCAACGTAACTAGTCAAGTAAAAATAGCGGGATTGCTGTCCAAACCAATAAACATCTGTAATGGACTCCGACAAGGGTGCGGTCTGGCCTGCCTCCTCTTCAACCTGGCGTTGGAGAAAGCAATCCGTGACTCTTGCGTCACAATTAAAGCGACTATTGTCACCAAGTCCAGCTATATGCTTGCCTACGTAGATGACATCGACATCATCGCTAGAACCGAATCGGCTGTACAGGATTCCTTCACCCAGATCGAGCAGGCGGCATAAAAACTAGAACTGCACATTAATGGGGAGAAAACTAAGTACATGGTGGCAACTTCTGCGAAGAGAAGACCTAACGTTGGTTAAACTACCAGGGTAGTGGAACACGAATTTGAAGTAGTGCAATTGTTGCAAGAACAACTCAACGAGTAAATTCAAAGCAACCGTGCCAAAGTAAAAAACTCTCATCTCGAAAACGCCTCGTGGTAGGCTACAGTGAGCTGACTTTGGCAAGTTTGAAGTCAAAGTCGAGCTTTCAAGAGTCATCACAATTGAGGAAAATTGAAGTATATTCTTTGGCATCAGGAGAAGGCAATGAAGACGACCTTCAGTTAGATCTGTTGCCACCCGAACGCGCTTCTGCTGGACGATGACCCCGCTGATGCGATGGAATGTTTTTTCTACAAATAACGGAGGAGGAACAGTTGCTGTTGCGGTGCAGTAATAAAGGTACACCAAGTTTCAGTGGTGTATCGGTACATGGTTTTTTTCTGTTGTTTTTAAATTGTGACAATTGAATGTTCTGTCGTCAGTAATAAAGTTATAAGGATCTCGTGATGGCGATCTGCGGTTTAATTCATCTGTTTTGTTGTTGGATGCCTTTTGAGATTTAATTGGTTTTGATTTATATATTTCGTGAGTGTGTAATTCAGTGATTAAAGTTATTTCTGCCCAGTTCGGCATTACTCGGAAACCATCCAGAGGTGTGCTGAAGTTGAAATGCTATGCTGGCGCTATGCTGTGCTGGTGGTGACTAAAATCAACGAGAATCGAAGACTGATGCGGGAACAATATTTTTGCTTTACCCAGTGCGATAACGATACATACCGGTGGATTTTTTTTTATTTGTTTTTCTTACGAATGGAGCTCGTGCAGACTCAGCAATCATTTAACTACCGTGGGTCAATAGTATCAGCCGGTAACAATATGGAAGAAGAAATATGCGAACGGCTGATCAAATCCAACAAAGCTTACTATGGTCTATCAAGGCTCTGTAAATCCCGAAATTTATCCAGAACATCCAAGCTACTACTGTACAAGACCACGGTCTTACCAGTACTCATGTTTGGATCCGAGATCTGGGTGCTCAATAAAAGGCACTCTGAACTCTTAGCCGCGTTCGAGAGGAAGGTCTTTAGGAGAATTGTTGGCCCCGTATATGAGGGAGGACGATTCCAGAGACGCTACAACCATGAGTTATGCGATCTACCTTGAAGCTAATGTTGTAAGAAAAATCAAGCTCGGTAGACTCCGGTGGGCGGCACACCTAGTTCGAATGAGCGAAGAGGAGCCTGCCCGGAAAGACCTTTATGGCAGGATGTATGGAAGAAGACAGCGCGGCACACCTTACCTGCAATGGGGGGATGGCGTAGACCAGGACGGCCAGAGCCTGGGAGTGTCAAACTGGATGACATCGGCTCGAAATCTGGACCGACGGAGAGATTTGTTAAATAAGACCAAGACCGGATCCCGGTTGTAGTGCCGATGATGATGATAGATAAAAATAGTCTCTTAGTACCATTGCGGTATCAAAACATACAGGGCGGCGTTGTCTAAAGAAATAATAATTTGCAGTCTATTTACACATACTCAAAGTACAATTGCTTACGATCCAAAGTGCGAATGTAGTCTAAAGGACAAACGTTTAGAATACGTTAACTTCCGTCAACAAGGCGAAATTACACTTATAAATTTTAGTCATAAAGCATTTTTATTATTTATTTCAATATTTTTGATAAACGTCCATGGTTGTCATCATTTATACTCACCATAAAATGTATTACATTTCACTGTATTAAAAAACAAACTTCTTAAAGACACAATTTAATAACTGTTCCAAACATACTTTTCATTTCATTTGTATGGTAAACAAATTTTTATAATATTGTTATAATGCTGTCAAAAACAAAACTCAATTTCTGAATGCATAAAATGAAACTGCACCTAACTTAACTACTCGTTCGAATTTTTAAAGAACGAAAGGACACAACGGGTTATAACGCTGAAACTATTTAGAACATTTTATTAGTTTGTTTAATTTTTGTCATAAACATGGATTTTGATGATGCCAAGGAAAATATCCAACCATTGGCGGCTGGACGTAATGCTTCTATTTTGCAAGCTGCTCTACATGCTGCATCGCCGCAAGAACTGCTCGAACAACGTCGCCAACACGAAGATGCCCTCAAAAATTACCATGGACAGGATCCGCTGGAGGCGTGGTATGAATATGTTTATTGGATTGAACAGAGTTACCCATCCGGAGGAAAGGAGTCTGGTTTGGACGAAGTATTATTTAAGTGCTTAACTAAATTTGAAAAGGATGAACGATACTTTCAAGACAGACGAATGATAAAATTATATATTAAATATGTGAGTTTTTATAATTCAATTCTCTCTGATTTGAAAGGATCACTAACTCCGATTGCTGTAATTGTTTCAGATCGATTCCCATGAGAATCCACCGGAATGTTACCAACAACTGTATAATCAAGGAATTGGAACCATGGTAGCTGACTTGTATATTTGCTGGGCGTACTATTACGACGTGATTGGCAACTTTCGTAAAGCCGAACAAATTTTTAGAAAAGGAATCGAATGCAGAGCCCAACCATTAGATGAACTACAAGAAGCCCATCAACATTTTGGGTTCACAATGTCTCAAAGAGTTCTATATGACGACATCGCTTTGGACAAATTTAAATCTATGTATGAAGAGAAGAGGGCAGCATTAACATCGCTGAAATCCCACAAGAAGAAAGTTGGGAGCATTCGGACTGGAGCGGCCGTTAAGAGCAATGAGCCTGGAAGAGTTGTGGTTAGTTAATCTTAATTATCGAGTTTACATTTCGTTTTCCCTTCGTAAAGTTGTGGGCATTATTTTTGATAGCATAAACGGATCTGCTATATTGATTAGGTAGCAATACAAAACATATTGATTTGGCACCTAAAGTCTACAGATCAGATGGTGAAACACTTTCGTGGACCTAGAAAAAAAAAACGAAGTTCCAATATTTTACTATTGAAAATACTTCCAATGTAAACATACCAAGTTACTGAAGTCATCGATTGCTCCAAATATGACCGCCTCTCATTGTAGAATTACTAGTAGTAGATATCAACAATATTATTTCGATCGGTTGCCCCATTTAAAATCGTAGATATACATTTCTTAGCGATACCTGAAAGCTTTTAATTTTATAAACACTTTCGTTAAATTTTAAAAAGCAACTCAATTTAATAATATTAATACAATCGGGATTCGTTCATGCATTAATGTTATCCACTTTGAAATCTAAATGCCTTTTGCTCCCTGTTAAACGTCATTTCGTCAATGTATATCGTGTCCGTAGTCCTTTAACACAGATCTTATGTCGACTCCCTTTTGGGTCTGATTGCTCTTCGTCATGCGGCCTAGTTTTAAGGAGTATCTTCGGCGGTAAATATGATGAAGAGGCAGGACAATTGGAACACAATCACGAATTGGAAGAGCTATACCGCAAGCCTACAATAGTGAGAGTAATCAGATCGCGAACATTAAAGTGGGCCGGACATGTGGCGAGAATGGGCAACGATAGGGCCGTACGTAGAATTCTTCAGGAAAGACCAACGGAAAGAGACCAGGGGGACGTCTGCGACGGAGATGGGAGGACAATGTAAGGCTTGACATTGAGGAGATCGGATCAGATGGTCAAGCGTAGAAGGAGAGTGCACAGGGCAGAGAACGTTGGTGCAGCTGAGTCAGTGGAGTCATGAACTTCTGAGTTCCTATAAGCCAAAAAATAGTAATAGTATATTAGGCGGCTTAGTATTTCACTCGGAATCCACATCAGTGATTACGATGAAGCAGGGGAGACCAGCCTTTTGTCAGATTCCATTAATACGTTTGTTAGGAATAGTTATCTGAATCCGTCGTAAACTGTTGAGTGGACTGTTCAGTTGACCTTTCGGTACTACTGATAGTGTCGCTCCTACCTAAGGACTCAAAGTAGGTTTCGCCTGCACCGGATGCGGTGGTTGGTCAAATATATTTTAGGTACTTCTTCAGTTTCTGTCTGGAAACTAATTGGTTTGTTGTTGTCGATTTTAATTGAATATATGTCCAAAAATAAGGTTCTCCGTATCATACGTTGGGAGAATGTGTGTACGAGTGATAAGGATTAGTGACCATGAAATAGCTTGACGAGGGTCACCGCCTGGTGATAGCATCGTGCACTAGTGACTGTTGATTTGTTTATATATGGTCCCGACCAACGGTTGTTGTGAAAGTTGGCCTTTTATTTGTTTACATGAAGATGATTCCTGGCGCAGGAGGATGGAGTTGACCAATACGCATGCGAACTTTTTGCCTTCGAATATATTATACGCAATGGTCCATGACTGGTGATTGTATTGTGAATGTCGTGAGTTATTTCGGTAGTGTTGTGAATGATATTTTCTACCTGAGAACAGAATATTTTCGGCGTATGTGCCTAGAGTAGTTTCGGTAGCATTATGCTTTCATCACTAAAGGACATACTATTGTTATGGAAGTTTGTGCTAGATGTCGTATTTCTATTTAACATGCCTTTAGTATTTATATTATTTGGATCATTTCCATAGTCTTATTACTGCTACTGGGATTTTGGCTATGGGTATTTATTTGATTACCACCTCCGAGCCTCTATATATGTTCGCCGTTGGCTGGTGTTGTCGTCCAATCCCAGGGACTATTGTATCCTCTCTTCTGTGTGCTTTTAACAACGTTCTAATATTTGAATATCGTTCCGAATGTCTTCATTTATAGAGTGTAATGATATTGATTTAGTTGTTTGTGTCTGCTAGTCGCGCAGTTTAGGTATGTTCGTTGGGAAGTCCATCGCAAAGGTAGTTTTGTCACTCTGGGCATCCGATAACTGGAGGTCAGTATATCCAATATGTCGACGATTCAAATTTAAGGGGTAATATCACTCGTGACTTTTTTAATGTTTTTTTATTGGCTTAAATGCTCCTTAAAGTATCTAAGAATGATAAAAAAAAAAGTCGATTATGTGGAGAGAAACTTGTAAGCTCCAGCCCTAATAGCTTATCTGCACCCGAGGTCGAACCACATATTTGTTTTGGGTATGATACTCTTTACCATGTGTGAAATAAAGGTCTGCACCCTGTTAGATAAATTCACAATTTAAATACAAGATAGTAAGGGAAGGGGTAAGTAAAGTGACTTACTTGTACGGACCGTGGAGCGGTCGTTGTTGCTGGTCACTGGTATGCTGGTTGCAAGGGGCGTTGAGTTCTTGACTCCCCCTGTTCAGCTGGCTAGTCTGTTGATGGTGTTAATGTTGACAATTATTGATCCTGATTTATGTAGTTCTTCCAATGCTTTTTTGTTTTGCTGGCAGAGAATATTCCAATTTGTTTCTCCGGCCTTCTGTCTCGCCTTGTTTTCTGATATTGAATGACTACTTTTTTATGCCGTCGACGTTTAATTTTTTATTCGGCACCAACACCTTTTTTATTTTTTTATTATATTTTCTGCCAAGTAGAATTTCCATAAAGTAGTTTATGCAAATTAGCTACTTGACGATATTTATTTCCTTTACAGGTAGAGAGGGTAAATTTGCGGAAATTAGTGGGTGTTGGGCGAGAACATGGAAGCGAGGTCCATAACAACCCAAAGTTGGCTCGTCCCTGTCATTGTGTCCACTATGGCGTCAACAACGTTATTGCGTAAAATTAACGACCAGTTTAACTTCCCAAAAAAGTCGTTCCTACCTTCCCGGTTAGCTTTCTCTTAAAACCATACTATTGTTTTGGGAGTTTTCACTTTTTTTTTATTATGCTTCTCCCGGGAGAGGCGAACCTATAGTACCGAGTCGGTGCCCCGAGATGCAACCAAATAACTGTTCTTAATCAGTTGCACCTTTTAACGCTCTGCAAACACTCGCGCGGGGAGAGAATTCCACAGCTACCCCACTCTGTAACGCAGCGAGTTCTGATGCAGAGATGTTCGCGCCGTCGCGAGATGAAACCCAAACTGGTGCGATCCGTCGGATTGTCTCGTGGAGCGCATATAAACCGAATTGCACGGAATAATATCACGAATCTCCGAAGAACAGTACACGTGATAATATCTGTAAAACAGACAAAGGTCAGCTACGCGCCTTCGATGTGATAGCGATTGTAGTCCCAATTCCAGCGCCGTGTCCCCGATCAGGCAGATCGCTCATCTCGGTATGCTTTCAAGTGGGCAAGGGTATGCTTAAGAGCACAGCTCCAAACATAAGAGCAATATTCGAACGAGATGTAACATGGTGATGTAGAGTACAAGGCAATTTTTGTTACGAAGAGAAGTTGACATGGTCTGATTGCAGCAGTGCAGAATCAAGTGATGACTTGATGATCTTGTATATCTTGGTGTCACCAGCGTGCAGGGACAAGCTGGAATTCTTAATGACATTATCAATGTCATTAGTGGCAAGTATCGGGTTTTCCAATAGGGACTTCACAACTTTGAA
The DNA here is from genome assembly GCA_963931805.1 of Microdon myrmicae. Lineage (NCBI taxonomy): Eukaryota > Metazoa > Arthropoda > Insecta > Diptera > Syrphidae > Microdon > Microdon myrmicae. The sequence goes on along the minus strand of OZ007501.1, from coordinate 101,432,130 downwards.
TTTAATTTGTGAATGCACCCTTTCACTAATCATCGAACTGTCACTGTCAGTTTATTCAGTAAACTCAACATTTTCATCACACGAACGAACAACGTCTGCAAATTATAAAAATTTACTACCGAAAAAAAGTTGTCAAGTCCCTATTGGAACACCCAATATAAATATCCAGCCCTTTTGTCGAAATCGCATTCCTATGGAGTGGACAGTACCCCGACCCAGTGGATAAGAGACCATCTTTCTGGCTGTTCAATTTGAGCGGTTCTTGATGGTGTCAAATCTGTCTCCCATAAATTAATGCAGGTGTTCCCCAGGGTTTGGTATTCTCATCCACTATTCCTGATCTTTATAAATGATCTCTTATCAATTACCCACAACTCAATTTACTCCTTGCTGATGATAACACGTTGAGTTTCTCATACTCATATTAACATGCCCGACCAAACTCTTCGAACATCAATACCAATCAGCAGGCTATGCTTAATACACTGAATTCCGACCTCAATAAGATATATCAATGGGGATTATCTAACCGAGCAGAGTTCAATCCCTAAAAAACGCAGTGCTGTCTCCTGTCGTCAAAGGCCAATCCTTGGCACTCGAATTAATTCGTCTCTTAATTGGAATGACCACATATTTGAAGCTGCGAAAAGTGCGGGTTCCTTAAGAGATGCAAAAGATAATTCACACCATCAACGTGGCCACTATTTACAAAAAAGAAAAATTAGGTAGGTAGTTGAAGTATGACGGGCCAAGAACAAAGGAGACATTGACGTGAGTGGCGATTAGGTCGCAATAGTAACATGATCAGATGAGGTATCAGAGTTTATAGGTAAGCGATGTGGGGTAACCGTCAGATTTACGTTTATGATTGACTAACTGAAAGAAGGTTTCGGGGTAATTTTTGAGATTGGTCTGAGTTTTGGTAAGATAGTTGCGATAAAGGGTGTTGTAAAGTCCCGTGAATTGTAGGTAACAGCCCAGAAAGTTGGAGTAGTCGTTTCCTAGAGAAGGTGACACATAACTTGGGACGAAGCTTGTGATTGTACGATAGAGGGGAACAGGTTGGTGTTCTTTGTCTAGAGTAGGGAACGAACAGAGGAATAGAGTAAAGGATTTCGTTATATAAGTGGATGATGGCATCTTCGACGAATAAGTGTTCGTAGTTGAACGGAAGGCGGCCTAGGTAGTGCAACATTAATGGTACCCACCTCGCCGTTAATGTTAGGCTACCTATTTGGCACCAACTGTATCTTGCCGGCTGCGCCAAATGTAAAGTTATCAGAAATATATTTTACCTGCTGAGTGGTCGTCCTTCCTGGTTCCTCTGGATTCCCGGTTCACCAATAGAAGTTGAATTGAAAACAGTTTTTCTCTTTTTAGATACACTTTCTTTATTGGTTGGTACTTCTTACTTATAGTTTTTACAATTTGTCTTATTAGTATAGCGGCTGACTTGGCTACTTAATTAACTCTAATCTAATCAGAGTAAAATGTCCGCTGTACTTATGCGAGGTCACGACCCTTTACTCTGCTGGATTATTTCTCTCTGAATAATTCAGTTTGCTACCACTCTTTATATATCCAAATTATGAGTGCAAAAACGCAAACGATGCATACTCCCTTGGACTTCGGCCCGATCGTATGACCCTTAATGAGTCCAATTGTCTAGCCCGAGTCATCTACATTACTCAAATATCACTGCAGCTTAATTGACCCTCCCAAGGTGCAACGGCTTATATCACTCGCTTGATATTTGCACTTGACCGAACGAACTGAAATACAATAGCCCTCGCCCAAGCCATTCGTATCGTGCGATCGATTGGCGCTTTGTCGTGACGTCGGTGCGCACTTTGTCGTTACGTTCAACTGATTGGCGCTTTGCCGTTATGTTTTATTGTTATGTTATGTTATAGTTTCTATAGTACTTAATAGATTTAAAAAAACGTACGTTATTTTAGGAGCGATTTTAAAACACGCCTCTATTCAACAAATATTCCTTATAAGCTCTCACAGAAAAATGCAATACTAGAGACCTTCTTGCTTATGAGAGTAATTCTAATATTATACATAATTTCTAGTAGTCAGAAATTGTATCCCATCTTTTCTCTAAGATCTCGAAATTCGCCCCACATGACAGATAACTTGACTTAGATAACGTGACGGATTCGGAAGTGGTTTTCCTAGAATCCACCATTATTTAAATTAATTAAAACCCTCGCATGACCGTCTTCGATAATGACTGAATGTTGACTCTTAAAATTTCGATCTTTTTTTTTAAATTAAAAAATACATCTTACTTGGGCGTTGTTTTCGGATCGAATCTTTCAATAACCTATAAACACTTGCTCCTTCCTCATTCTTTTTCCCCCTCTCTCTCCTTCTCCTCCGCCCCCCCCCCCCCCCCCCACCGCCCCCCCCTCTTCTCAATACCCCACCCCTCCCCGCCTCCTCTCTCTCCCCCTACCGCTGTCCTTTGCCTCCTTCTCTTGTTTCTCCTCCCCCCTTTCTATCTACACCCCCCTCCGCCCACAACCCCCACGCGCCCACCCGCCATCCACTTCTCTACCTCTTTTTCTTTTTCTTACGCTCACATTGTACTTTGACGACTGAGCTTATTACAAATTCTCTTTCATAAACTGTATTACATTTTTTTTCAAAACTCTACTTTTAATAAACAAATGTGGCCTTTTTTATTCCAAAACAAGTTCAAATATCAGCCGTCAATTTACATTACAATAAATGTACAAAAAGAAGTTGGAAAAGTAAATTTCCCCAATATTACTGCGAAACAACTGAACACGATCCATTTCTCCTTATTTTATTTCATAGATCAATGCTGGTTCCAATAAAGAAAACGTTCGACGAACTCCTGCAAATTTGAATGTCTACGAAGATCGGAACAATGATCCAAATGATGAATTTTTAAACGATCCCGCGCCATGTACTTCCCAGTCGGTTGTTAAAACTATTTTTGACAGTGCCCGAAAACAAGAGAATATCAAAGAACCAGGTCCATGGAATAAAGCGAATGATAAAAAGAAGACAAAACTCTTTGAGGTGGAATCGCAAGTCGACTTGGGTTTCGATATTTTGGAAGATGACGAATCAACCGCACCTATCAAGGGGAAAATTAACTATGGGAAGCCATTTATATATTTAGAAGGGTTTGTATCAAAAAATGCTCCTCAAGAATCGTGGAGTCTTCCAATAACCCTAGAGACGGAACTAAGGCCAAACTCTTACCCGATGTATGACAAGTGCATGTTATATCCACGATCAAATATGGAGTTCTCCCCTGAAGAACTTCGCGGTTATTATTGGTATAAACGGAAGGACATCGAAAATCACTTCACGAGGAAATATGACCTAATTTGGAAGCCCGATGCAGATACCGGACTACGGATGTATCCCAATTTTCCTCGCAAGAATGTCGCACAAAATGAAATGCCGTCAAAGAGAAATTTCTGTCCGGCAGATATTAATGTTCCCGGGCAACGGCGATTAGTTTTCAATCCAAAACAGTGTTATCCTACCGAAGACGAGGAACTTCAATTTGAGGAAGTGTTTTGTCAACAGTGGAAGAGTGGCCAAAGAAAAATCAAACGAGATGGGAATGAAACGGTTGCTGTAGCCGAAGAAATGGATGAGACTGTGTGCTTTTCTCATGACGCTGCAAAGAGAAAAAGCTTCTTTCCGCCACGAAAATCGATGGCTCCATCTATATTTGCCAAAGCACATTTGAAGGAGGATCCTAATGAAGTCTCACTTCCTACAGAGAGTTTTTCAAGCCAACCGCCACCATCTTTAGATAGTGAAAAACAGCAGGCGAATATTGTAATGAAACCAGGTCAAGCCTTCGACGAAGAAACGGGTGCTTCAAAACCACTATTTAAGACACCGTTCTTGCCAAAGATTGTCCAAGAGGAGGAAGCCAGTAAAATGCCCTTTACCATTTTTGAAGACACTGTTAATGAAACATGCTCCACTCAAGCTTTTAATTGCTTTATAAACGCCCAATCGGTTAGCACCCCAGTAACATCAACTAAAATAAAAGTTGATACTGAAAGTTTGCAGACTAAGAGCTTAAATTTTAATGATTTCGAAAATATCCCCCCTTCATGTCCAAGTCCGGTTTTAAGTACAATAGCAATTTCACCTCAAGAAGCAGAATCAAAACACAAACAATTGTCTACTATAATGGAGACAACTGAACATACGACTGGGACCGGAGGGAGTAATAAGCTAATCACAAGTTCTCCGGGAAGTGAAACAGAGGGAAATCAGTTCAGAACCCCAGAGAACCAAACTGAGTTGGAGGTTAAGAATCTACAACAGGGTATCGAAAGTATGGAAGTGTTTAAAGATAGAGGTACCGAGGCGCTATCTTTGTTTCAGACATTAAAAATAGATAGTGATGAGCAGCAATTAGTTGGTAGCAGTAAGTTGGATACTAGCGAAGCTCGGAAAATTCAAGATCTGAAACCAGATAATTGCAATCGCAAAACAAATAACAGTGCCCATCGGTCAGTTGAAGAAGATAAAATAGAAAAGAATATATCACATCAAATGAAATCATTTTTGGCTGGCAATCGAGTTCCTAATAAATCTGTCAACGATTATAAAGACTCGTCTAGTAAATTACACATCAAGGAATGTAATACTCAAACCTCCCAAGAAGATTTTAATCAACATTTCCTTAAAACTCTCACAATAGATGATAGCCATAACTACCAGCAACTGGTTGGCGACTCTCGGCAAATTACAGCATCCAAAACAGACAATAGTTACCTACAGCAATCAAATTCTGTTAAATTAGACAGCAGATGCCAATCATCACGTTCAAAATTAGACAATTCCAGCCACCATCACATTCAAGTTTCGAACTCAGACAGCAGTGATCGAGGACATGTTCACAAATTAAACGAAACCAATCCTAGCAAATTACTGGCCCATCAGCAACTTATCGACACATTAGATTTCAGCAGAAAGGAAAACATTGCACCCCAGGCGCCCAATATAAAAATGTTTGCAGATACAACTGACACTACAACGAGACTATTATTTATGTCGTCGGAGATCTCCCACTTAGAGCAAAAAGAGGATACTGTGCCTATATTGCCACGCATACAAATACAAGAAGAAAAAACAGAGACGCTCTCCAAATTCGTGGTTCCATCCAAACGACCAATAACTAATGACGATTTCGACGAAGGAGAAATAATGAAGTTTTTTATAAGTCCCGAGAAAGAAGCCCAAAAATCGAAAATCCCCATCACAAGTTTGACGCCGCCCTCAATACGTGGTCCTTTAAATATGTCCTCATTTACTACTTCAGCTTTCATGGGCTTCAAAGATTCCCCAGTAACTAAAATGAAATGCAACTATGCACCTTCGGAGTTACTATCAAAACACTCATCAATTAATAGCTCCCGTGTCCAGGAGACAAATCCATTAGACGGTACAGATTTCAAAAACGAAAATAATTTACAAACTTCTTCGAAGACCTTAGATAAATCTATTAAGGTTGCAAAAGACGATTCGATTTGTCCAATATTTCCTAACCCCATAACCGAAAACCCATTTTCATCACAATCACAAATTCAGAACCAAACTTCAGACGATCGAAATTCCTATTTTCATCCTGAAATACCAAAGGAGTTCGAATTTTCACCGACTCGAAACACCGTTGTCAGTCCTACAGAAGACACTCAAGCAACTGGCTCTCAAAAACCAAAAGCTAACATTAATGCTGAAAATCAAAACCGAGAGGATATTGTGGATCGATCTATTTCTCAAAGAGTTCAGCACCAGGTGGCCTCTGAAATGTCACAACAATCTGTAATCGATGAGGAGATGGTTGGCGTTTCAAATACAATGCCATCCGCTCCTGAGCATTCATTAGCTAAAAACAACTGCACAATGAAACTATCTGGTATACCGATTTCACAGAGAAACTCCAAATACTCTCTAAACTCAACCCAGACGGGCGCGTGCGGCAACAGCTTACTAACGCCAATGAAAATTGACCCGATGGAACAAAGCAGCAAAGTTGAAGATGGTTTTGGCCCGAATTACTCTAGAAATTTGAATCCAAATAAAACCCTTACGTTTTTACAAACTCCTAGAAATACTTCTACCGCTATTCCATGCCCGCAAACTTCCTCACAGCCTAGCGTACGTCAAACCCATCCCTTTCTTAGCGCAAACAACGCTTTGACTGCAATCGAAGGAACACCTTCCAAAAATCGTAATACGTTCGCTGAACCCAGACCACCAAAGTTAGAACAATACGCACCTGAGAGAAAGACTTTATTTGATCTTCACAAAACTCAAGATGACTTTCCAGACATCAGAGCAGAATTCTTCGCTCCAAATTTGAGCACAATTAAAAACTCAACCTGGCTACCAAGTCACTATCAACAGAAACAACAACTACAGCAAACACAAATTATGGAGCAATCGCTACATATTAAAAGTGAACCAGACACATTGACTACATTCCGACATGATAAAAGCCAGGTAGACAATACACTTCCGCCACCTCTTGAAGATGGAGTGACAAGTATGGCAGAGATTTCTAAGTATAGGACCGAACATTCTTCACACGGGCATTGTATTGAAATCTCCGATAACGAAGAAGCTATCGCTGCCGATGAAAGGAGCATTTACTATAAGAATACTCCGAAAATGTCTCCAGAAAGTGATCGTGCATGGTCTCCAGAACCCGAGGACCAATCTCCAAGTTCAAATTGGTTTATCCCTCCCAATCAAGTAGACATAGATCACAGCCAAAGGATTGTTGATGAAATTTGTCACCATGATAATGTCAATCCATTTAGTCGGGATCTGAGAGATGCTTTTCTTCTGGGACAAATCGATTTTATCAACTATATTCAAAAACTTCCAAACTGCGAAATGGTGAACAAGGTTCGTCAAATGCGAAAAAACTCTACAATCCAAATCAGAGGAACTGTTTTCAATATTACCAAACTTATCGGTCAGGGATCATTCGGTGCGGTTTACTGGTAAGAATATTTATTTGCTGTTTATTTTGTTAACATTAAAGAATAATATTTTATTAAATATATGCATAAGTAGTGAAATATGTAAGACGGTTGACACATTGGCACAGTTGTGTGATGATTCAATCGAAGCTTTCATGGGTTTAACTTAGCTGCTATTTATTTGTGTATATGTTGTAGCAGGAAATGAAATGAACGGACGACTCCTTGTACGAAAGATATTATTTATTAAAAGGGAACTTAATAATGATTAGTATAAAAACAATTCAAGTGTTACGTCATCTTGAAGCAAAAGACGTACTCGGTGTGGTACAACTGTCAGATGTAGAGTGAGCACATTAAGGCGTGAATTCATTTGCCCTTTACTCGTAACGCCCGGTCCGGTGCTGCAATCGCATAGAGCACGCAGCTTAGGACGGATCCACAACACTCCCCCTCGATTGTAGCCTTTCTCTGAAGAACCCCCGACGCGAATCAAATCCAGACACTTCCGATGTTTTTCTTTTGTCAATCCCTTCGTGAGAAAATCCGCGGGCATCTTATCCGAAGGAAGGTGCTTGATGTCCAGTCGACCTTCACGCAAGACATCTCTGACGAAATGGTGTCTGATGTCGATGTGTTTCGATCTCGCGTGAAACGTGTGATTCTGGGTCAGTAGTTGTGCCCCTGGGTTGTTCATCACGAGAACTCTCACAATCGGACAGCTTGAGCTCCGACAAGAGTCCCTGTATGTATATGGCTTCTCTCGCGGCTTCAGTTAATGCCATGTACTTCGCCTCAATGGACGAAAGCGCGACGGTGTGCCGTTTCCTCGACTCGCAGCTGATGGCGGCACCCAGCCCAATCGGCGTCAACAAACCCTTCGAAGGTTTTCATGCTCTTTGTGTACGTGATTCCGAAGTCGGCGGTCCCCTTCAGATATCTCAGGAATCGTTTCGCCGCCTTCCAGTGTGCCCCGCCGTGATAAGTGTTGAATTGACTGAGACAACTGACAATATGCGAAATGGCCGGTCTTGTGGCAATCGCCAAGTAATTCAGAGCTCCGACGAGCTCGCGATAAGGACGATTTCCTCCTGGCGATCCTTCTTCTTCAACGTCCTTTTCGAGCCTCGAACCCAATTCAACGGGAGTACTGACGGTGTTACAGTCCTCCATCCGAAATCGAGGGAGTAGTTTCTGAACGTAATTTGGTTGAGAAATGATAATCTGATTTCTGCTCCTGGCGGTTTCGATCCCCAAACAATAGCGAGCTGTTCTCAGATCTTTCGCGTCGAATTCCTGCGACAAACCTTTTCGGACGAAATCAAGATCCTTCTGCCCTCGATAGAATATCAAAATGTCGTCAACTTAGACCAGTACTGTCAACGGTTCTCCCCCTCGTTTGAGGCGATAAACGCACGGATCCGCGCTGGTCGGTGTCATATTTAACACTTCGAGTTTCCCATTCAGTTTCTTATGCCATTGCCGACCCGCCTGTTTAAGGCCGTACAAAGCCCTTTTCAAACGAAAAACCTTTTCGCCACCCTGAAGCTGTTTCAGCATTTCATTGGCGCGGCTCTCGACGTCGGATTTGCTTTGTGTTGCGACGATTTTCTTCAAACATCCTGCGAGTAAATCGGGTAATTCCATGTACGTTTCCTCTTCGATCGTACCATTCAGGTAGGCGGTCGTGATGTCCATCTGATGCCGAGCAGGAAATGAAATGAACGGACGACTCCTCGTACGAAAGATATTATTTATTAAAAGGGAACTTAATAATGATTCGTATAAAAACAATTCAAGTGTTGCGTCATGTTGAAGCTAAAGGCGCGCTCGGCCTGGTACAACTGTCAGATGTAGAGTGAGCGCATTAAGGCGTGAATTCATTTGCTTCGTAACGCCCGGCCCGGCGCTGCAATCGCATAGACCACTCAGCTTAGGGCGGATCCACAACAGTATATTTAAAGTCTTGCCATTTTTTCTTCTTTTCCTTTATTTATTAATTGTTACAATCGATCTCAGCAAGGTTTTCGACAAGATTTCCCATTAACTTAAACTCTTTATATTGTCCACTCTCGTCTTCGAACCTATTCAATTAAAATGGACTCCTTCCTACATGGAAGAATGACCCTATAGTGTACATTTCAAATCCGCGATGTCTAATCCCTTCGTGGCTACCACTGGAGTCCCTCAAGGCCGTCATTTAGACACTCACTTTTTATACTAACCACAAACGATATTAATGGGATCATCGGCCACTCCTCTGTCCCTATGCTGATGACACAAAATTCTATAAACTATCATGTCACCAGTTGATTCTGCACCGCATCAAACAGATTTTAACAACTTCTCCGTTCGGTGTCGTAAAAACTGAGCTTAATAGTTAAAAGAGAGAGAAATGGAGTCCGACTGCGCCAGTAAATTCTATTCTATTTATTGGCCTGTAGGAACCTGGAAGCGCCAGTATATAGTTATAAAAAAACACTTGTTTCTCTTTTTTGTTCTCCCGCGATTTCCGCGAGAGTAAGATTTTATTTGCACTTTAACGTGGGAGATCTAACTTGCCCCCACGGAATCTTATTTAGGACTGAAGTACAATATTACAATAACTTACCTCCTAACTTAAATTAGTTTACCTAGCTAAAATATATACACAGGAAAGTTATACAAACAAAAATAAGGAAAAATGGAACAGAAAGCAAACGACCGAACACGCGAAACGTAATCCGAGCACCGGAAGCGGGCAGGCGAACAAATCCACGGATTGCTGGACACACGGCGAAATGTTGATTTTGCACATCCAGCGTCGTCATATGCGAGCTGCAACGTTCCGTGCGAATCGTAGTCAGCCAAACCCATGAATTTGGGTCATGTTGCACGGTGCTACAGTGTAATAAGCAAAATAGATCACGTTTATCGAAATGTGTTGTTTCATCATCATCATCATCGGCACTACAAACAGGGATCCGGTCTTGGCCCTATTTAACAAATCTCTCCACCGGTCCTGATTTCGAGCCGATGTCATCCAGTTTGGCACTCCCAGGCTCTGGCCGTCCTGGTCTACGCCATCCCTCCATCGGAGGCAAGGTCTGCCGCGCTGTCTCCTTTCATACATCCTGCCACAAAGGACTTTCCGGGCAGGCTCCTCTTCGCTCATTCGAGCTAGGTGTCCCGCACATCGGAGCCTACCGAGCTTGATTTTTCTTACAACATTAGCTTCAAGGTAGATCGCATAACTCATGGTTGTAGCGTCTCTGGAATCGTCCTTCCTCACATACGGGGCCAACAATTCTCCTTAAGACCTTCCTCTCGAACGCGGCTAATAATTCAGAGTGCCTTTTATTGAGCACCCAAGCCTCGGATCCGCACATGAGTACTGGTAAGACCAGTAGCTTGGATGTTCTGGATAAATTTCGGGATTTAAAGAGCCTTGATAGACCGTAGTAAGCTTTGTTGGATTTGACCAGCCGTTCGCGTATTTCTTCTTCCATATTGTTATCGGCTGATACTATTGACTCAAGGTAGTTAAAGGATTGCACTACTTCAAATTCGTGCTCCGCTAAACTGATCGTTTGATCAACGTTAGGTCTTCTCTTCGCAGAAGTTGTCACCATTTACTTAGTTTTCCCCTCATTAATCGAGTCCCAGTTTTTGTGCCGCCTGCTCGATCTGGGTGAAGAAATCCTGTACAGCCGAATTGAATCTACCGATGATGTCATTGTCATCTGCGTAGGCAAGTATCTGTCAGGACTTGATGACAATAGTCCCTCTAGTTGTAACGCCAGAGTCACGGATTGCTTTCTCCAACGCCAGGTTGAAGAGGAGGCAAGCCAGACCGTTCCCTTGTCGGAGTCCATTAAAGATGTTTATTGGTTTGGACAGCAATCCCGCTATTTTTACTTGACTAGTTACGTTGGTCATGGTCAACCTACAAAGTCCGAACTCTCTCATGGCATTATAAAGTTATACCCTAGTTATGTTATGCTGTCGTAGACAGCCTTAAATTATATAAATAGATGATATAATGGGATCTTAAATTCCAGACATTTTTCCATCGCCTGCCTAGGGGTGAATATCTGATCAATTGCTGATTTGCCTGGGATGAAGCCACACTGATATTGACCAAATATGACTAGCGTATGTGGCTATCCGATCTTGTAGAATAGAGGAAAGCATCTTATAGACGATACTCAGCAATGTTATACCCCTGTAGTTGCTGCACAGTGTGTTCTTATGTATGGGGCAAATTATTCCACGACGCCAAACTTCCGGCATCTCCCATACGTGCACCACGATTTCATGAATTGCGTGATGTAACGCGGTCCCTCGTTGTTTGATCAGCTCAGTTGGTATGCCATCAGCTCCGGGGGCTTTATTGGATTCGAGCTGTCTTATGGCTTCTAATGTTTCCTCAATGCTTGGTGACGGCAGCATTTGGTATTGATTTTGCATTGGTGGAGCCTCCAATTCCTTTGTGATCTGACCATTTAGCAATTCATTGAAGTGCACTTCCCATCGCTCCATACCTTCAGGATCGGTGAGTAGATTGCCCTCTTTATCTTTGCAGTAAGTGCAGCGTGGTGTGTAGCGCGTCATACTGCGGATTATTTGGTAGAACTTCCGCGCCTGGTGCGGACCTCGCTCTGTACTTTTCTCTATTTCACAGACAACGTTTTTTTCCCAGGCACTTTTCTTTTGTCTGTGGAGCCTTTTTGTCAGATCTTCTGAGCTCTTTGTAATTCTCCTCGCGTACCCGCGTCCTATGAGACTGCTGCATTGCCCTGTATGCAGCATTCTTACGTTCAGTCACTAGTTTGCACTCATCATCAAACCAGTCGCTCCGATCTCTACGACTACTGCCTAAGATGGAGTTGGCAGTACTAACGACAGTATTCTTAAAGCGTGTTAATTTCTCTTCTACGACTTACTCTCCCTCCGTCAAGCTTTTTGATGGCGACTCCTAGCGCGTGACCAAAGGTGTAGGGCAGCCGTGTTGATTCGAACCTGATCCGCGGATGCAATACGTCTCCGTAAGTCAATCTGTGCTCGGAAAACTGTACCAACTAGATAGTGATCCGAGTCGACGTTGGCACGTTGGTGCGTTCGTACGGTCATCAGGCTCGAGGAGCAGGGGCGATCTATCAACACGTGGTCAATTTGGTTGCGAGTGGCTCCATCAGGTGATACCCAGGTGGCTTTGTGGATATCTTTTCGCGGAAACATGGTACTTGCAACGACCAAGTTCTTTGATGCTGCCAGTTCGATGACTCGTAGTCTATTGTCATTAGTGTTCTCATGCAAACTATAGGAACCTGCGTAGTGCATGAAAACCGGCTCCCGACCTATTTTGGCATTCCAATCACCAAGAACGATTTTCACATCGTATCTTGGGCAAGCATTGAGGGCTCGTTCGACGTTCTCGTAGTATTCTTCCTTTTCGTTGTCAGGGGACTCCTTTGTAGGTCCGTGAACGTTTATGAGGCTTATGTTCTTGAACTTGCCTCGCACACACGGGACAAGGATCGTCCTGGCCTTGGTTGGGTTGAAAGCAATCAGTGACTTTGCCCTGTATGTTCGCCCCCATCCCCTCAATGTGTTGTTTAACGTATTATTAATTGATGTTTTGAAATATGCGATATAATGAGGAGAGGTTTGATATCATCACACTTAATATTGCCATAGCCAGTCCATAACATGTTCACGAAAGCGCATATCTTCTCCTCCTTGTCCCTAGCCCCTCATAGACAAACCCTCACCGCCATCTATTCGGTCCGCGAATTTGGTTTTATATGATAGGGAACTTAATTTTTTCTCACATATTGACAAGATGATCCTTAAGGCCAATTCAACCGTCGGGTTTGTAAAGCAGCGATCTAACAATTTCTCCAACCCCTATGTCACCGATCCCTCCTCATTTCCGTTGTACGTCCAGTGCTCCAATATGCTAGTCAGGTATGGTCCCCCTACGAGCAGATTTAATATTCGCAGAGACGAGATCATCAGTGTCGTTTTTTACGTTTCGTTCTCGGTGGATTAGGATGGGAAAACCCACTGATCTTGCCCCCATCCATCAACCGTCCTAAATTAATTAACCTGAAAACCCTATCCGATATTCTATTCAGTCACCAACTTCTCTTTGGCTCGGTCGACTCGCCAATCTATCAATTCAATCTTATTCAAGATAAACCGCCACAATATACGTTTACGACTCCAATGAACCCATCTTCCGAATGCTGCGATGTTCAAACGCCAAGTTCTCCATTTTTCACTTCAATTTAAGCACCCTTATTCTCAAACACTGCCTCCTAATTGCCCCCCCCCCCCCCCCCCTACCCCCCCACCTTTTTTCTCCCGCCGCACCCCTTATCATTGATAAGTTATTAACTGATTAAATAAATTAGTTCGTTAATTAGCCCATCAAAATCTTTTTGTAAGCTTGCAATAATCTTATATTCCCAAATTGTTTAAGCAAATAATTTAACATTATTAATTATAATTAGTTGATTTAATTATTATTAAAGGTTGTTATTATTACTCATTTTTATTTTGTTGATAATAATTATTATTAATAGTGATTTTTATAACTAATAATATTCGCTCTTAGTAATTTTTATTATTAATCATTTCAATCATTAACAATAATTATTTTTAATACTTTTTATTATTGAAACTTTATTAAATTATTAACTCTAGAAAGATCGATCTCCATTTAGTGTCCACGCTATTGGCTTCCTCTTCTCCACTGCTCCCGTTCTCTAGAATGCTAAATCTATTCGTTAGTTTCTCTTGATATTCAGCCCTTTTGCGCAGGTCTTTTAGTTTATCAATGTCGAACTTTTTGCTCGTCTCCCGTGACTGTCTATGTGGGTTTGCTGCGAGCCGACTTCTAATTTTGCCCATCACTAGAAGGTGATCGGAGTCACAATCTGCTCCTCTATACGATCTTACGTTAAGGATATTCGAGTGGTGTCTTTTGGCTATGAGCAAGCGGTCTATTTGGTTACGCGTTACGCCATCGGGTGATATCCATGTGGCTTTATGAATTTGGTTGTGATTGAACATCGTGCTTTTCACTACCAGATCTTTTGACACTGCGAACGTAATAATTCGAATTCCATTATCATTTGAAACGTCGTGTAGGCTTTCTTTACCTATAGTTGGTTGGAAGATATCTTCCTTTCTAATTTTCGCATTGAGCTCCCCGAGGAGGATTTTAACATCGAATGATGAGATCCTATCAAATATTTCCTCAAGGGTCTCATAGAACGTGTCCTTCGTTTCTTCGTTCGTAGATTGTGTTGAGGCGTGTACGTTTATAAATATATAATTGTACCATGGGCCCTGTATTTTTAGCACCGACATTCGGTAATTAATAAATTTCACTTCTGTTACATGGGGCGTAATCTTCTTGCTGATGATGAAGCCGGTTCCGAAGTTATGTGTATCGGTACTACCTCCACACGCCAGTGTAAACCCGTTGGTTTTGATTAGTTGATGTGGGAGTCGGACTTCCTGAAGCGCGACGATGTCCATTTTATATTGTTTTGCATTTTCTACGACCGTCTGTATCGCGCCTGGTTTATATAACTTTCGAACATTCCACGTGCCGACGCGTATATCCCGCTTTTTCCGTTTTTCCCTACATCTCCTTTTTGCCGAATTGGTGTTTTTGCAGAAACGAGAGCATCAATGTCGTTTTTTACGTTTCGTTTTCGGGGGATTGGGACGGGAAAGCCCACTGATCTTGCCCCCATCCATCAACCGTCCTCAATTAATTAACCTGAAAACTCTATCCGATATTCTATTCAGTCACCAACTTCTCTTTGGCTCGATCGACTCGCCAATCTATCGACTAAATCTTATTCAAGGCCACAATATACGTTTACGACTCCAATGAACCCATCTCCCGAATGCTGCGAAGTACAAACGCCAAGTTCGCCACTTTTCACTTCAATTTTAGCACCCCCACTCTAAAACACTGCCTCCTAATTACCCCCCGCTACCTTTTTTCCATCTCCCGTCCCACCCCTTATCATTGTTAAGTTATTAACTGATTAAATAAATTAGTTCGTTAATTAGCCCATCAAAATCTTTTTGTAAGCTTGCAATAATCTTATATTCCCAAATTGTTTAAGCAAATAATTTAACATTATTAATTATAATTAGTTGATTTAATTATTATTAAAGGTTGTTATTATTACTCATTTTTATTTTGTTGATAATAATTATTATTAATAGTGATTTTTATTACTAATAATATTCGCTCTTAGTAATTTTCATTATTAATCATTTAAATCATTAACAATAATTATTTTTAATACTTTTTATTATTGAAAATTTATTAAATTATTAACTCTAGAAACACCCGAACATTTATTTACATATTTGAATATCTTTGCTTTAGTGGAAAAGATCATGCAACTGGTGATTTGTTCGCCTTGAAACAAGAGAGACCCACAAATTTATGGGAGTATTACATCTGCTTGGAGTTACAGAGTCGCTTAAACAGCCAGGATATTGTAAATAAGTGAAATTGTATTCTTATGCTATTCCTTGATATATTCTACATTTCAGCTTCGCGTATTTATGAGCATTGAATGTGCGCTCATTGGTAACAACGCCGGCATTCTGGTATCCGAATATTCTCGCTATGGTTCTCTGATTACTGTTTGCAATAAAATCAAAAAAGTTACATTCAAGGACCTTGATGAATACGTCGTTATGCACTTGGCCAGCCAATTGCTTCTCATTATGGATCACCTACATGCGTGTAACATTATCCACGCTGACATTAAGGCTGATAACTTTTTACTCATGGAAAAGTAAGTCCTATTAAGCATTCAACACATTACACTTGCACAGTGTATTTATCTTTCCAGGTTAACCATTAATAAAACGGCGCCAACAATACAGTTGATAGATTTTGGTAATGCCATCGACATGGATCTTTTCGAAAAGGGACAAAAATTCACATACTCTTTTGAGACTGAATGCTTCCGGTGTCCAGAAATGCACGAGAACCGTCCATGGACCTTCCAATTGGATTTGTACGGATTAGCGGGAGTTATTCACGTCCTTTTATTTGGGAAATATATGAACATTGTAAAAAGAGGTGGTGTCTGGAGACATACTTCCAATTATCCGCGGTATTTTAACAAGAGCGTCTGGCAAAACATCTTCCATGCCTTGCTGAATATACATAATTGCCAAACATTGCCGAATTTACAAAATTTACGCGCCTTATTAGAGGAGGAACTAACTGAGAACCAATGTGCACTGAAACAAGTTTTAGACTTCAATCGAGCTTTAGAATCCTGCTAGGCGAATGTTTTTCAAAATGATTTTTACTTTTTTTTTAATAATAAAACATTCATGTTGTGTTATCTATATATTTATAAAAAAAAAACTGTTTTTTTATTTGTCTGTCCCTTATATGCTCCTAAACTAGTCGATTGTGATGCAACTGCAGTTGTTGTTGGCAGTTGCATGAAGGTTTCTGACATAGTACCTTTGTGGGGTACGAGTTGGTGTGCCAAGACAGGGGCACGGATTCATTTGCATCCCCGACACTTGTTCCGCAGAACACACTTCGCGAAGATATCCAAGAGAAGACGAACAATAAAATATCCTTTGTCGTTTAATTGTTCGTTTTTTTAATTTATTTTCACTAAACTATTCAGCAGCACATGTTGAATTTAATATAAATTAGATTAATCCTTTTCTTATGTAGTTTATCACTCTGCATATGCATAAAGACGACAGTTATAATGCGACTTATTATTAATATGATTAAATTGATTTTATATAAATCTTGTACAAGATGAAACACTTCTTTCTCGACACTGCGACCGCGGTAATTAAAAATTTTACCCAAATGCATGTGTGCACTTTGGTGTAGCGATGTGGCTCACGCAACAATATTCGACTGGCTAAAAATCGAAGCAATTAAATTTAACTCCGAGCGGTGGCGTGACCGACCGCGGTTGTGACAGTGTAACGACTGATCCCAATTAGGGATGAACATTTGGATTTTACATTCGCACGGGTATTAGCCGATCATCATCGCGCTCTTCTCATGAATCTTTTCATTTGCATGCCTCAGTGAGGTGAATAATGCTTGCACATCATTCGACAGTCGCTGGGTATGCGAAGGAAGAAAAGAACAAAAGAGAGGGCACAATAACTTCGGGGTTGGCTTAGCTTGTGTGCTTGTATCAATGCAGCCTCTGAGGATGACCTACTGCCCTAGTGCGATGGGTGTGGTGATCTCAGAGTGCATTGAACTTTAGGGAGACAGAATTGTGGAGAGGAGGAAAATGTAGCTGGTGCTATTCACCTGCGAAAAGGGATCATTGATCCCCAGGGAATGGCATGTCTGGGGAAAGTGGATAGGACGCCGACTTGGCTAGGGAAATCTGATCGTGGGAACTAAATTAAATGCTTTGATAATTTCCCAAACGGTTGCATGATTATGCAACCGCGTCGTTTGATCAGACTATGCCGTTGCTAACCGACATGAAGCGATTTCCGGTGGAAATCTCATGGGTTAGCGAAATGGAGTTGCCGTATGGCGAAAATGTAGCTGAATTCAATTATGCATTACTTGCATAGAATAATGAATTCAGCTACGCGTCCGTTATTGAAATATGTTTTACAGGTGGTATAGCTTGTAAGGGGAATAAGGGTAGAAATGACTCGCTGAAAGCGGTCGAAATAAGGTATGACAATGTGGATTGGTTCTCCATGTGTTATAGAGAACCCCCACACCTTTAACGTACGCTATGTGGTGCATGAATATGTACCATAAAGCCACGAACGATACAAGAAAAAATTAGAGAACGTTAGTTATCGTGGGAACGCGTGTATACACTGCAAATTATAAACCAGAAATCAGGCTATATCAGTATCGATATCTCAACAAACATGTAGAGGCTGCTTTGCTGCGACAGAACTATTTCATGAACGTGATATCAAAGTAGAGTTTATATGCTTCGTAGTCCTGCTCAGGCCGATGTTTATATATATGGATGGCTAGTATGGTCCAATATATGTCAATATATTATGGAAACGGCGCAAGGTTAATAACCTTGCCCGGAAAAACAATTTATTATGGACAATTCAAAAAGTCTCGGATAAGCACCGGATACTGGTGGAAAGACTTGCTAAGTAAGGCCAAGACCGGATCCCGGTTGTAGTGTCGATGATGATGATTTTATGAAGATTTGGATTTTGGAAAGAAAATTTCTCAGAACTTGTTTCAGATTACACCTATCACCGGAATTTGATTATAAAAAGCACTATTCAAATAAGATAACTATATATAATGAGACCAATAGAAGCAGGGTGGATAACTTTATAATATAACTATCCAGAGGACAAGTAGCAAGAGCAATAATATTGTCCAAAGACCTAATTTCCTGGGCCTATTACACAAACGCTCCGTATTATAGAAGGATGCGTCGCAACGGATTCATTCCACCAAAGGACATGGTTAAGATAAATGGAATTCCTTTGATTTACCATGCATGTAGATCTTCTGTAGACAAAGGATCGTGATACGATTGAAAAGTTACGCACACTAAAGAGCGCTTGCGATTCAGAAGGACTATATTCCATAGATACCAAGAAGACGTTCTTAAATAGCGCCCATAGTCCTGATGGATGAAATGAAAATAAATAAATCTGTACCAAAGGAAGTAGAGTAATTGTGTAGAGTACAATAACAATAAGAAAGTAAGTTTAGGGTAGAATTACAGGTAGTCCCCGACTTACGACCGTTCGACTTACGACTATTCGCACTTACGACCATTTTTTTTCCAATTTTTTTCATAGAAAATATTTAAAGAAGACAAATACGTTGTTGCGGGGAATCCCTAAAATATATGAGAAAAATTAAAAAAAAAATTCGATTTACATACATATTTCAGTACAAATAATACATTACATTAACTAAGTCGGAATTTTTTTTATATGAAATTCGACTTGCGACTTAATCGACTTACGACCGATGATCAGGAACCTATCTCGGTCGTAAGTCGGGGAATACCTGTATAGTGTTTGTGACGATAGTGAAGAGCTTGTGATTCGATTCGACGTGATCACTGTTAGAAATATTCAAAAGATAGAACTAAAGCTCAACGCATCATACCACTACCGCGAGTACGAATTCGATTTCTAAACTCAAATACACTCGACTTTTTTTTTAAACAAACGCGCGCACAAAAATGAATTTTGGAGTACCCTTAAGTGTCAAAGCACAATGCGAGCGGAACGAGAGGAAGTGGATAAGGAAAGGAGGTATCGTTGTACATTGGGCTTAAATGCCTGGACATTACAACGAGGAAACACATGATCAGGTAGAGTATTCCACAGTCGTGTGGTTGGGCTAAAGAACGACTCTCTATGTTTGTTTGTGCGCATGAAGTTGACTTTCAATTCTCAGAATGAGGGCTATCGCGGGAAAGTGTCTGAGGAGGCGGAACACATTCAGCAAGTTCTGTTGAGCAACGACCGTGATAATACCTATAGAAGAGAGATAGCCATGATACGTTGCGCCTATGTTCAAACAACGAAATTGTTCGACTCGCAGCTGGGTCCCCAATAAGTTTCACTGCTCGTTTTTGCATCTTATCGAGCACCTATATACCTATTTCTACTAGTTATTGGCGTGTAGGAGAGCGCACGGGACAGGGAACAATGGCGGAGTCGAGTCGGTGAGGTCATGAACTTTCGGGTTCCTACAGGCCAATAAATAGTAGTAGTAGTAATTGGCGTGCAGGAACCCTAGAGTTCATGACCTCACTGACTCATCTACGTCATCTTTTACACGAGTCTTTGTTTTCTTGATGAATTCTTTTATAGCAGTGTCTCCTCATCACACCTACGCCAACCGGATTTTTGGTGTGTTTGTTGTGTTTATAGTTTTATTCATTTTTGTTCCCACGAGTCTTGGGATTTCAACTAGTCCACCATATCAGAGCCCCGTTTTGGTAAGGTAAGGTCTACTTATTGCTCTGATTTAACCCGGTGTCAGAGACGCGTTATAATACAGCCGGTATACCCCCGACTGCCATCATCCAATGGACACAGTGACACGTAACACCCTGGATTAGGGGTGGCAGATATTTGTATTTTACTCCTTGCTAGCCTGTCTAGGGTGACCCTGCTGGAAGCGTAGGCTCCCATCAGCGTAGCCTGAGTGATTCATCGTAATTTAAGCCCACGCACCACGCCAAGGTTTCTACCTGATAATGACTTTAGCAATTGCTTTTGGAAAATTGTATCTATTCAGGGTTCCAGTTGCCAATTTTGTTTTTAAACCCATACGTCATAGCTATGTGGCTAACAGCTCACGAAATAGCCATCGAAAACAAAAGAATAGAGCCTCTTTGCTGAGTGAAGTGTCTGCAGGTTTTCTGAGTTTTGTGTTGGGAACTCGTAAATCTTTGGAAAGTCCTCGTCCAACGTCTCAGCAATTAGTTATTTTGAATGTTGCCTTTAAACGATAATCAGAACTAAAAAACTACTACATTTAATTTAAAAATTCACTTTATTACTTAAATTTAATACACAGCCAACTATCAGGTACATCAAATGATTCCGCCGGATTTGCTGAGTAGTTCTCCTTGAAGGGAACGTGCCAGGTAGAATCTACTTCTTGGGAATATTTCACGTGACGAATAGGTTCCTAAAAATGCAAAACGAATTATTACTATTATATTATTATCAAACTGGAAACCAAAACACTGATGTATACTTTTTTATAATTATATATTAATTTATAACGAAGCAATCAAATTCTTGTTTGATCAATATTAACATCATCATCATCATCATCGCTAAACAACCTAAACAAACGTCACATCATCATTATCGCATTTCCTCAATCCGTTCTCGCGACAGATAAACCACAAATAAGAAACAAAACAATTATATCAACGCGGTAGTATGAATCAATATCATGGCGTAACGGAACATGTTAGAGTTAAGAAAAGGTTGGTTAGGTGGTAGTCGGTCCCAAGGTGAGATACCACCCCGTCACGCTGTACATTCCGCGATATCGCCGCGAGAAATCTTCGACGGTGTTTCGGATGTGTGGCTGATGGCCCGGACTGACACGGGGATAAGTCATGATGGTGTCTTCTGATATAAAGAATTCCGGAGGTAAACTAGTCTCCCATTCCGATCTTCGGGGGGGACTATGTCAGGGGGAACATCATGCAGATATCATGATAAATAATGGAACTTTGAGAGGTTCGTCATCGCATAACCGGGCTAGCTCTCGAGGCTCGGCCCACGCTCGACTGGTGACGGCATTTTGTAACATCAGGGGCATCGGTTTCACCAATACTAATGTAAACGCCGTCCACCAATATTTGCAAACAACGAAACCTGATATCCTTGCCCTAACTGAGACCCAGGTCGATTCGTCAACTGATTCGACATATCTTCGTTGCTCAGGATACGACTTACATTCGAGATTCCGTTTTAAGGGCGGAATCTGCGTCATCGCGCGGTCCAATCTGGCTTGCCAGAGGATGGAGGCGTTGGAACCCAATAATATGGACATCATATGGTTGAGGGTCGCGCTGAGGAATTCCGTTAAATTTCTTTGTTGTCTCTACCGCTCCCCGAACGACGATCGACCGGCGACATTTTTCGAACATCTTTCATATACCGTCGACTGGATACAGATCAACCACCCAGGTTTTGAAATTGTTGTCCTTGGCGACTTTAATTTGCACAATTCAGGCTGGTTGTTACATTCTAACAGAACCGACGAGGCTGGGAGGCTGGCGGAGATGTTTGCTGTAAGCCACAACTTGACTCAACTCGTGGGGGAGCCAACGCGAGTGCCTGACGCCCGAGGCGATTATGCGAACACCCTGGATCTGTTTTTGACATCCGAACCGAGTATTTATGCCGTAGAGGTTTCTGCGCACTGGGAAACTCAGATCACTGCTTGGTATCTGCCGCGCAAGCACTTGCATATCAAGCGAATAACCGGCCTAGGCAGCTTCTCCATGTATGGAAATATGGGGCCGCTAACTGGGACGATTTGCGAGATTTCTTCGCATCTTTTCCATGGCCCGAGGTGTGCTTCGGAAACTCCGATGTTAACGCTTGCGCGGAGTCGGTATCAGAGATTATTCTTCTGGGGATGGAGATGTATATTCCACGTTCCATCAAACAAAGTTCGTCTGATAAACCTTGGTTTGACAAAAAATGCGAGCAGATTATAGCGCCAAAAAAATAGAGCTTTTAAGCAATGGCGCTCCAATCCCGCCGATGTTAACAGAATAAATTTTGTTAGAACCAGAAACGCGTACAATCAGGCGATTGATACCGCGAAGAAGGCTCACAACGACAGGGTGATCAATAAGCTCCTTCGGTTTCCAACTGGTTCGCGCTCCTTCTGGTCAATGGCAAAAGCTGTCAGCGGTAACTTCGCATCCTCCTCTTTCCCTCCGTTAGTGACAGACAGCGGGACGTTAGTCACGAATCCAAAGGATAAAGTTAATGTGTTCGCGAATTTATTTTCCGCAAATTCAAACCTCGATCCCGGTCTTTTGGAGCCACCTGTGATCTCGCCGGTGCAGTCTTCTATGCGGGATGTGAGATTCCGTCCGCGCACTATCCAACGCATTCTACGTGAACTGGATTTTGGGAAGGCAACAGGCCCGGACGGAATACCAGCAATAGTCCTTAATAACTGTGCTCCAGAACTATCGCCGGTTCTTGGCAGACTCTTCCGCTAATCTTATGCACGGAGGACCTTTCCTGCCTGCTGGAAAATCACTCGGGTTCAGCCAATCCCAAAGAAAGGCAAAAGGTGTCTCCCACGAAATTACCCTCAGATAGCATTACCGTATATTTTATCTAAGGTAATGGAAAAAGTCATCAATACAGAGTTAGTTAAGTATTTGGAGTGCAACGTACTTCTGAATGATCGTCAATACGGATTCCGTGGCAGGCGATCCACAGGAGACCTTTTGACACTTATAACCGATATATGGACATCTGCGATTGAACGGGATGGTGAGTCAAGGGCGGTCGCATTGGATATCTCCAAGGCTTTTGACCGCGTCTGGCACGGGGCATTGCTGAACAAACTTCGTTCATATGGACTTTCCCACCAGCTTTGCGACTGGACGAGGAGCTTCCTCGAGAATCGATCGATCCGAGTTGTTGTGGACGGCGAATGTTCGGATCTTTATCCTGTTAATTCGGGGGTGCCCCAAGGTTCTATTTTGGCTCCAACCTTGTTCTTGCTTCACATAAATGATTTGTTGGAGACAACGGATAACAAAGTGTTCAGTTTTGCGGATGATAGTACGCTTGTTTCTTCCTTTTCGAGTGGTCGGCCGATTGGTGCATCTGCGTCGCATCAGCTGAGATGTGGACAGATTGACTCTAAATCAGGATCTGGATAGGGTCCTGCAGTGGGGAAGGGCCAATCTCGTCGACTTCAATGCGGCGAAGACACAATATACAACATTCACAAAGAAAACTGGATCATCGGTTCCACAGCTGATGATGAATGGCCGGGCCCTCGAGGCTGGGGAAAGTTTGAAGGTGCTCGGCGTCACGGTCTGTGGGAATGTGTCGTGGCATAAACACATGTCGAGTATCGCCAGGTGAGCCTCAGGAAAACTGAGTTATCTTTTTAGAGCCAAGAAATATTTCACTCCGGCCCAACTTCTTCTCCTGTATAAATCCCAAATTAGACCCGCGCTCGAATATTGCTCTTATGTTTGGAGTTCGGCTCCTAAACATACCCTCGACCTACTTGAGAGCATACAGAGACGAGCGATCCGCTTGATCGGGGACTCGGCGCTGACGTCGGGACTACAGTCGCTATCACATCGAAGGCGCGTAGCCGACCTCTGTCTGTTTTACAGATATTACCACGGCTACTGTTCTTCGGAGATTCGTGCTATTGTTCCACGCAATTCGGCTTATATGCGCTCCACAAGACAATCCGACGGATCGCACCCGTTTGTGGTTCATCTCCCGACGGCGCGAACATCCCTGCATCAGAACTCGTTCTGTTACAGAGCGGGGAAGCTGTGGAACTCCCTTCCCAGGCGAGTGTTCCCGGAGCGTTACAGCCTGCAACTGTTCAAAAAGGACTGCAACAGTTATTTGATGGCATCTCGGGGCGCCCACTCGACCCCATATGGCGAAGGAAAAAGTTCTGTACCATCACGATAACACACCGTTACACACGTCCTTGGAAGCGATGGGCAAATTGGACCAATTACGATTGGAATTGGTTGCTCACCCATTGTACACTTCTGGCGCCAAGCTACTACTGTGTGTTCCCAAACCCCAAACGGTGGGTCCAGGGAAGGAGTGGAAAGGAAGAATGAGGAAGTCATTAGGGGAACCGAGGCCTATTTCGAAGGAAAATCACTATATCAAGTGTATCGCCCTAAAAGGCAACCATGTTGAGGAATAAATACAACTGTACCCCAAAAAATCTTTTCATTAAAAATTCCGGGACTTTTCAGCCTATGTAGTAATGTACGCTGTTCACATAAGGCTACGAGATGCACAGTATGTTGCGCTTTCCGGACGGTATCCGAAGAACCATAAGTCATGGCTGGAAGGTAACCACTTGATATTGCAGCTAAGGTAACCGCTGCTTTGCATGAGATTGAACCACTAACATCGTAAGAGGATCAGCGCGAACGCGGAATAAATAGAGATCATGTTAATCACCCATACCGCTTGCACTGGGAAGGCAAAATATAAAATACGGACACTGACAGGATTTGAAGGTACTCTTTAATATTGATTTTGAAATTTCGTCCTCGATGTAGAGGTTAAATTCGAAGACTAACGATTTTAAAAGCAGGGACGTACGCCGTCAATGACAGTTGACTTAACTTTAGAAAAAGAAAGCTGAAATGTATTTCATGGAACTATATATGTGCGGCAACTTTCCGGAGTATTACATAGAAGTGTAATGTTCACCCCTTAGTGTGTGCTACTAGAACCTGCCCATACAAACAAGAAAAACAAAATAGACTGGGGCTTTACCTCTTGACAATCACGTAGGAGCCTTGAAAACAAAATGTGATCATACAATGACCCCACAAATGAAAAACAGCTTAACGAAATATAAATATGAGGCTTTCGTACTCCTCATGAAACTCAAATGACTGACCGATAGCCATTAGAATATTCTGTGAATATCAGGAAGTAGGTTGGAAGTGATTACTACTCAGAATTGGGGCATGCTCCTTTACTGCATTACGATGGACTTTCCACCGACCATGATAATGGTACAGTTAATCAATGTTGGGGTGACATGAGTTATTGCCAAATTAGGGGTTTTTAAGACGTGAACACGACAACGACACCATTAACGTAGCATATTTGCTTTACTCTCCCATGGGTATCATTTTCAGGAAAATTATTCTCTTTTAAAACGCATCCCTCGCAAAAACTTATAACAGATCACTTACTTTCACAATAAATTTCCCAAAATCGGTTGAAGTTATTAGTGAATATTGATGCTCTTGCTGCCACCGTCTAAAAATTGGTTTTAGTTTTGGTCCTAACAAAAAGGCATGCGAACTCATTAGATCTCTAGAGAAGAAATCGGTTGTTTGACCGCTCTTAAGAGTTGCGTACAATAAAAACGGGTCATCATGGGACCTAAAAAAATCTAAAAGTCATCATTGCCTCCAACATTTCGAAGTCCATCTCTTACAAATCATTGGTCAAGAACAAACAAGCATTTTTCCTGATGAAGCTCATGCTGGGTTTCGGCCATTGATTCATGTGCTGTCTTCCTATTACCAAAATATGTTTGTTTTGCCTCCGAAAATGGTTCACGGTGGAGGTCACCTGAAATCAATATTGGAATAGTTTTCCATCAATGAAAAAAGATTTTAATTATGAATTTACCAAATGAGCGAAGACCTTCGTTGACTTCTTCGATCCAAGTGAGTATGCAACGTTAAGACCATCAATGACACAATCATATGGACCAGTCTTACTCACGAAATTTACAAAATTGTCCACCTCTCCCCGAGACGACTTTAGGAAAACGTCTTTTTGAATGAGTACACGATCTAGAAATGCTGAACTTAAGGCATTGAAATCCTCATCAGAAATTGAAATGTTCTGCATAAATTTCTGACAGTTACTGCACTTGCCGGTCGTGTTTAATGAAGCGCCATGTATTGAATGACCAAGCGCCTTCAGTGTCGCTTTCAATGTTCCAACTACAGATTGACTTATTATTAACTCGTGTTGTCCCAAGAAACTAAATAGGTCTTCTAATTTGTGAGGAAATGTCTTTGGATTCGCCGCTATCGACTGTATGTAGGAAATGTATGTTTCACATTTTGGTTGCTTCTGTGCCTCCACCATTTCAGTCCAGAGTTCCCATCCTAATAACATATCGTTTGTTTGGAATGCTTTTGCAATTATTGCACTGTAAACTGAGCTAGATGGAGAAGCAGACAGTTTCGCCATTCGCAGCAAGTCGAGCGAATCCCTCCACTTGTTTGTTGCTAAAATTCCGTAAATTAAATTCTCACATGTTGTAGAATCATAAACATCACTTCCTTGGCGGATATTATTATAAATCTTTAAAATACTATCCACATCATCTGAAGAGATTTTATTGGCTGCATATGCTGCATGGTAAATCTTCAAGAGTTTCCCAAGGGTTGCAGTGTTTGGTTGGATTCCTTCCCCTTCGAGGAACTCGATATAACGTTTTGCAATAACTAGATCTTCAGGATTTTTACATTGACTGAGAATTACAGAATCAATGTTTCGTTTATTTACTTGTTTGACTTTTTGCATCAACTCTTCTCTCAGTTTCCTCCATTCGGAAGATGAAAGAAGATTGTCATCCTGGTAGATTCTATTCTTAAAATCAATCACAGAATTCTCGCGCGGAATTCGCATTAATAGTGAACGTTTAAAGTTACTCGCGCATCGTGTTTGTGAATACAGTAACCGACATGCCGGCAAAACTTCGTTTACATTTAAAAGCCGAACCATCATTTCTATAAAACTTTAAAAGTTGACAGTTCGGTGACATCTTAAAAATGTACCAACAACTTCTTATATGCTGTACGATGATGTACAGTGATTATCACTGTCCTCCATTCAGAAGTCAAACCATTTTTTTTTTGTAAATGTGTTCACAAAAGGCATTTTGAGGTATGTCGAAAATAGGGCGAGCTGAAGAGGCCGAAGATAAAGAGAAGTGGTCTTGAATATCTAGATATTATAAAAACAAGGAAATTCATTATCAGGAACAGTATTTGTGTGGTTTCATAAAGAGACAGTCAAAAATTAAGGAATGGTGATAATCATCATTGGGCTCCTCGATAGTATAGTGGTTAGTATAGCCGCCTGTCACCCGGCAGACCGGGGTCCGATTCCCCGTCGGGGAGCCTCTGGCGCAAGACTAATAACCTTGCCCAGAAAAAATAAACCATTATGGAAAATTTAACAAGCCTCAGGACTTACTAAATAAGGCCAAGACCTGTGCCCGGTTGTAGTGCCGATGATGATGATGATAATCATCATTAAATACTATCCATTGGAAACTAGTCTAGAAAGGGTAAGTTAAAACGGTCGGGTTGAATCCTGCTGAGCAATTTAACATACTGTGACGCATATGACAGTCAGTACTGGAATATTCGGGAAGGCTAAAAAAAATACTGGAATATTCTATATAGTACTGGAAAACTGGAGACTAGAACATTCAAGATTATGGAACGAACAGAAACGAAATACCGGAATGAGAATTGACAAACGATAAAAAAGACGTCGACACAGCTGATGGTGACAGCTAATAAGAAAAAGCGAAGCAAGCGATAGAAAAGGAAATCGAAGTGTACGGTATAAGTAACGGGTTATTAGCGAATTAATAAAGTGTGTGATATTAATTAAAAATCGATTTAACGGCTCTTATTCACTAAAAATAATTAATCCAGCGAACCCTAAGCTCGCTACAATACGTTTTAAAAATACGTTGCGGCCCTCTACCTACTGAAAAGAAGAAGCAACATGTTACAAATAAAGACGTGTGTCGGTCAAATATTTCTACACTAGGAAACCGGATCATGGCCATCCACTAGTGACAACTAGAAACTACTTCCAAAAAAACATTTTATATAAATATATGCTAGGTTGAAAGGATCGTGCATATGCTTTTATGAAGTTTTTGTTGTTATTGTTGCGAGCTTAGGGTTCGCTGGATTAATTCTTTTTAATAAATAAGAGCCGTTGAATCAATTTTGAATTAATGTAACACTTTATTAGTCTGTTAATAACCACCGTTACTTTTACCGTACACTTAACGATTTCTTGACTTATCGCTTCCGTACTTAACGCTTGCTTACTCTCGCTTTCTTACTTATCGCGTCTTTGACTGCTTACCTCTCTCCATGATCTGTGTGTGACGTATTTATACCGTTTCCTCATTCTGATTCGGCGTTTAGTTTCCGTCCGTTCCATAGTCTTGAATTTTCTACTATTCATATTCTCCACTTTTCCAGTACTTTCTAGAATATTCTAATACTTTGTTTCGGACTTTCTCGAATATTCCAGTACTGATTTTCATATGCGTCACACTACCCTCCGCCTAGATTAGTTCGTCCCGAACTAAGTTCACTGGTCTCCTGGGTTAACAAAAGTCGCCAGTCGGTCACGATGTACCACTTTCATCCTGGCGTTCGGTCTTCGCTGAATCCTATAGACAACGTCGTTAATTCTTGTGAGAATCTTATACGGTCCTTCCCAATGTTGCTGCAACTTCGGAGACCTTCCTTTTTGGCGATGAGGGTTATAAAGCCATAGGTTATCGCCTGCATTAAATCCGGATGCGTTGGCTCAAACGTCGTACCTTGTTTTCATCCTGTCACTGGATACCTTGATTTACTTTCGAACCAAATTATGAATCTCGTCGAGGCGATTTCTCCATTCGGCTACGTAGTCTTCGGTCTTATCTATGGCGTCTGGAGGTATTCCGAATCGCAGATCGGCTGGTAATCGTATCTCCCGTCCAAATATAATTCTTGCTGGAGAATGACCTGTCGTATCGTGATTAGCCGATCTATAGCTCATGAGAAAGGTTTGTACATATTTGTCCCAATCTCGTTGGTGATCACTAACGACCTTCGATAAATATTCTTTCATTGTTCGATTGAACCTTTCGACCATTCCATCTGACTGCAGATGTAAGGGTGTGGTCCTGGTTTTCCTTATGCCCGGTGCCGCAGAGATGCCTTGAAATATCTGTGATTCGAAGTTTCGGCCTTGATCGGAATGATGTTCACAGGGAACTCCATATCTGCTGATCCAATTATTGATAAGCTGCTCAATGACGGTTGTTGCTTCTTGGTTTGGAATTGGAAGGACTTCCACCCACTTGCTGAAGTAATCCATGATGACCAACATGTATTTGTTGTTGTCGTTTGTTTTTGGGAATGGTCCTGAGATATCAATCGCAATTGGCTCGAAAGGGGCACCCACGTTGTACTGCTTCATAGCGCTCCTTGGTTTTGCTGTTGGTCCTTTGGTCGCAGTGCACGTTGTGCACTTCCTACACCAAGACTCGACGTCATCTCGTAATTTTGAAAGTGTCTTATTATTTTCATTCGATGGGATTTTCCGTCCGCGGCTTCCCATTTACGCTTTAGAATTCCATCTTCCATCAGCAAGGAATTCCATTGTGCCCAATATGCTTTGAATGTTCCACTCTTGTCGAAAATATTGTTCCAAGTTGGCCGCTCGCTCTTTTCTTTGTGTTCCAGGATTAGCGACATATCTTCATCCCGAAGTTGAGCTGCGCGTATAGCATCACTCGTCCACTCATCTAGTACTTCTACTTGTACATTTCGCAGGTCGTACGCCTCTTCTTTTTCTTCCACTCTATGACAATGTTTACAATCTGGCTTACATGGTCTTCTTGATCGAGCATCAGCGTTATTATGCACCTTCCCTTGCCGAATTGAGCTTATCATTGATACGGGTGCACATTCTGTGGTTAACTCTCCTTTTCTTATTGCGACCGGCTCCTTGAACGCATTTAGTACTCTGACAGCTACAATGTGCTTCTTCACCTCAGGTTGTTCCCTTGATAGTCTCCTCTTATGATTAGCGCATGAACAACAATTCTCACTTAATTTTTCATTCATTCGTCAACGTTTCCTACAATCAACAGAGATGAGGCCGACTCCGCCGCATGTCCAGCACTTCATAACAGGTCTCGGCGTTCTCCGTTGTACATGCCCGATTCTTGGGCAGGAACATTCCTGGACGAACGTTTCTCGGACTCTATACGTACTCCTGGTAGCGGGTTTAGCAGATTCATATGCCAATGCGAACGCCAGTATTTCATTAGTCGTCTTCTTTCCCGCCAAACGAACAGCCTGTTGCAAGTCCCGATCTTGGAGTGCGTTTATAAATGCATCCATTGCTACCTCGTTCAGAAATTCGTTAGTCATATTTGAATAAGACAAGTATGTCAATCGCCTAATGTCTGCCTGCAACTGTTGAAGATGTTCTCCAGGTTTCTGCCTTCTGCTCCGCAGTTGTATGCGGTAGACCTGCTGTATGTGGTTGTCTCCATACCTAGCTTGAAGGCCGTCTCTTACCGCTTGGAAATCTGTTTGCTTCTCTGCTGGTATGGTTTGTAGCAATTCTGCAGCCTCCCCGCGGAGTGACAAGATTAGTGATGTTGACTTTTGCTCATCCGAACACTTATTATAATTGGCCGCGGAGTCAAACTGACGTATAAATACGGAGAAGGGTCCCTTTCCATCGAAGGTTGGCGATTGCATCCTTGTATCTTTGTAGTCATGTTGATTGCTAGGCGATGTCTTATTTCTCTCAACACACTCAAGTCTCTTTTCGAATCGCGTTATTTCATCGGTGACTTTCTTAAATTCACCTTCGTTTTTTAGATCCAGATTTTCTACTTCGTTTCGAATTTTCGACTGAATTTCTTCCTCAAAGTGTTGAAAATTACATTTCATCCACTGCGTTTGGGCATCCAATTTTGCATTCAGATCTGCAGCTTGCGCGTCCAATTTCATCATCATCATCCTGAACATCTCCGAAATGTCCAACTGTGGCGAACTCTTCTCCGTCACATTGGCACCATCTTGACTCGCTGTTTATTCTCCATCCGGACAGTCTGGCCCAATAGTAAAAACATATGTGTCGACATCAATACCCTCTTCCTCCATTGCTGCTTGCAGACGCTGTCGAAGAATTTGCTTCTGTACTCTGCTATCGAGATTCCGGTCCTGAAGTCCTTCTTCAACTCAGGAACGCGAAGATCCTCCAAATGTCGATCTGACATCGTCACAACACACTTTCACACACTTATTTACTTCACCAATAATTAATCCCACTTCTGACACCAATTGTAGCGAGCTTAGGGTTCCCTGGATTAATTATTTTAATAAACACGAGCCGTTCAATCGATTTTGAATTAATGTAACACTTTATTAGTCTATTAATAACAACCGTTACTTTTTACCGTACACTTAACGATTTCTTGACTTATCGCTTCCGTACTTATCTCGTCTTTGACTGCTTACTTCTCCTCTCTGATCTGCGTGTAACGTATTTATACCGTTTCCTCATTCTGATTCGGTGTTTGTTTCTGTCCGTTCCATAGTCTTGAATGTTCTACTGTTCATAGTCTCCAGTTTTCCAGTACTTTCTAGAATATTCTAGTACTTCGTTTCGGACTTTCTAGAATATTCTAGTACTGATTGTCATATGCATCACAATATGAAGCATCTCTCGGTGCACATTTTGCACTTCTCTTCTTCTAATGACAGCGGTTTTTTCTTTGCTATATACATGATATACATCACTTCGGCGCAAGGCTAATAACCTTGCCCGTAAAAATAAATTATTATCGAAAATTTAACAAGCCTCGAGATTTGCTAAATAAGGCCAAGACCGGATCCCAGTTGTAGTGCCGATGATGATGATGATGATGATGATACACCACTACCAAGCAAAATATCAATTTTACTTGGATTGTTGAATGCTGGGTCAGCAAGTTGAAGGTGTTTGATGTGGTTCCAATTAGGTCAAGGAATTTGGTGTGTTGGAAGGTTCGCCGTTAGTTTGGGTAAGACCACTGCAGTCAGTTTCAAGTGGAAGTATTCGTCTATGAGTGAAGAAATGGTGAGAGACGCCTTATGTTTGGCTATACTAACATTAGCTGCTCCAGTGCCAATGACGCCCACATAGCTCCTTTCCCTTTTGAGACCCAATTGCTGTGCAATAGCCTCGGGAATAAAGGAAGCTTTCGGTCCAGGATCCAAGAGAGCTCGAAGCACCAACGGTTGGCCATCAGCTGTGTAGAGTTTAATGAGCGCTGTAACCAGAAGAACAGTCCGTATGTGACTGGTTTCCGCCACGTAAGTGTTGCATACTTGAGTAGTCCTTCTGGTGGAGGATTTTAAATTATTATGGCATCCTGAATTTGTTTGCTGAGAATCTGTGGAATTTGATGATGTAGGAACCGGGGTATCCGCTGTCATTTGACAAACAGTTAACACACAATCGTTTCCTTTGTACAACGTCCTGTATTGTCTTCGGACTTAGTGTCTGAAATTTGAAACAATACCTAATTGAATGTGTTCCTTAGCACATGGAGCATTTCTGAAGTGTTGAGTTGTGTGCCTGGACAATGCTTGAAGTAACCTTTTTGCCCCGATGTTGATCAACCGTTGATGAGGATTGTCTCATTACGTCCAAAGTTCTGAAATGTATTAATAGGAAATTTTCCAACACGCTATACGTCGGATAATCGACCTACGATGCTATATGAGCCGCCCAGAGACCTCGAGTGGTTAGTGGCAGCTTATTAACTGTGTGATAAATGAGCACATCTTTCCATGTATCCACACTAACACCTAGATTCTCAAGCGACTGCTTCGCCTCGGTGGTTGTATCCAGCAACGAATTAATGTCCTCTGCTGACTCTTGTGTTATGGTTGGCTAATCAAATAGAAGCCTGATTGCCTGATTGTCTTTGAGCAACCGAATATTTCAATATCGCTTTATCAATAGTGCCCAAGCAGCTTCGAAATTTGAGTTAATATTACGCAGTATACGTGCAGCTTCACTGGTTAAATTACTCTTCAAATACTGTAATTTTTGTGCATCGAAAATCGATGCATTTTGTTAATCAGGCTTTCGAACAAACCCTTGAATTCAGGTCAGAGCTGAATAGTGCCTTGGAAGGTAGGAATTTTTATTGGAGGGAGTTTTATTTCAGCCATGGGATTTTTATTGCCTAAGGTTGAGTTGTTCACACAAATTTGCGTCTGGTTATTGCTTTCGTTGATGGACAATTGTTCTTTTAACTCCGACGAGTACTGGAAATATATCTCCTTTTACTAATGGCATGTGAGAGCTTTCATGTAGCTCGTCTTCGCCTCCTCACTGGGAGCAGTAATAGCCTCATCGAACGATTTCTCTAGATTCCCGTACTACTACGTACTTCATTCATGTGAACTGACTTGTCCGATTTTGACAGAGTAGGTTAAGCCTTATCATCATCATCATCATCATCGGCACTAGAACCGTGATCCGGTCTTGACCTTATTTAGCAAGTACCGAGGCTTGTTAATTTTTCCATAACAATTTGTTTTTCCGGGCAAGGTTATTAGCCTTGCGCCAGTATAAGCCGTATACTCCGCTTCTAATTCTCCAAGAATCGCTCTTGCTCATTTTATGTTTATTTTAATTTACATTATAATTATATTAAGGAAGGTAAATTTAAAGCCACACACCCGTGCTTTAGCGTTGTTCCCTCATTGCGCCAACTTCTCTGGATGGAGACTGTCGTCACAGGATCACACCCGGGGTCGTAATTACGACGCTTTCCTGTTCACTCACTCCGTCTTTGACGTCTTCAGTTTCTGGTGCACTGTGTTTTTTGTTTTTAAGTGTCACTGCCCTTAACCATCCAGCTCGAAGGACCAAAATGTTTCGCTTCGGAAATTAGCAAAATAACTCGAAGGACCACAATTAGTTCAATTGACAACGAGAAGTAAATTACTTTCGAAAATTCCAAGATTTGAATTCCTAGTGCACTGCGGAGGCTTCGTTATCTCAAACACTGGTTTTAAATTTCTTAATGACTACAAACTCCGAACACATTCAGGTGAAATATTATATCGATCAATCAACTGTCAATATAATACTTTCTTTATTCACTATTTTAAAACAAATTGCGGCACAGAATCACCCCGGATTCGTCATATAATTAAAAAACTAACAGGTTGAAACACCTCTCACGCCTACTTAAGCGACCGTTGCCCATTCAAATTCGGAGACTTGGGTGGCGTCCCTTTTCTTCGGGGACAGTAATCAGCTGGGTGACAGTTGTCATGTTGCAGATAATGAACGTACTAGATTCCTCCAGTACATTCAGTTGCGAATCCGCAACAGTTTGTGTTTCGAATGTATTCGAATTTTCCATGAATCATGTTGCGTTTTGCAACAGTTGGGGTTTGTTGAGCCCGTGATAGGGCGACATAGGCATTCGTATAATCGAAGCAAATTATTGAATATAAAATACTTCGCTTAAGTCCAAAAGACCCAAAAAATCAAGTAGAAGAGATGATGCCAAGCAGTGAACCCAGTAAAAGAGATGATGCCAAGTGGTGGCCTCAGTAGTAGAGATGACGCCATGCGGTAGCCCCAGTTGAGATGAAGCCAAGCAGTGGCCAAGTAGAGATGATGCCAAGCGAGTGAAAGACTCAAACAAGAATGATCTTAGGAGAATTTCGTTTTGTCGTTTTGAAGGATTTTAACAGCTTGTCCGTTATATTTTCTATATTTTTTTATTAATATTAAATATAATACTAGGGAGAATATTGACCACATGGTGGTCAGTAGATATTGTGATGCATATGACAATCAGTACTGGAATCTTCGAGAAAGTCCGAAACAAAGTACTAGATTATTTTAGGAAGTACTGGAAAACTGGAATAGAACATTCAAGACTATGGAACAGACAGAAACGATACACCAAATCAGAATGAGGAAAAACGGTATAAATACGTCGCACGCAGATCGGGAGTTGAGTTATAAGTAAGACAGTGAAGCAAGCGATAAGTCTCGAGTGAGAAGTAAGCAGTAAAAGACGCGATAAGTACGGAAGCGATAAGTAAAGCTTTCCTTTAACGAGCAGTCGGTGGAGAGACCTCCCTCTGCCGCTCCCTTCCCTCCTTAGGTTATGTAAAGTATGAAATCTCGACTTAAGCTTAAGGCTAGGCTAAATTGTTCTACATGGCTAAATGTGAATTTATTTAACTACCTTAGATATAAGCTAGATTTAAGTAGTGGTAAGTAGTTTTAATAATATTTATTCTAAACATAGGTAATCCATCCTGGTTTTCATGACCTTTCCAGGAGTCCTACTAATAAATTGCATCTGGAATAAATCTCTTTAGACGTAAGACCTCAAATTAAATACTACTTGAAAAAATGTTCTAGACATTGTAAGTAAAATTGTCACAACTTAGTTAAGTTAGCTGTAAACTTATGTAACTAAACTTATAATGGTCAATAAAGTTATATAAAAAAAACCATGGAAATGAGTAATAAGTAGAAAGTGAAGCAAGCGATAAGTGCGGAAGTAGAAAGTAATAAGTAAGAGAAGCAAGCGATAAGTAATAAGTAAGAAGTAATAAGTGTGGAAGCGATAAGTCAAGTAATCGTTAAGTGTACGGTATAAGTAACGGTTGTTTTACGGACTAATAAAGTGTTATATTAATTCAAAATTGATTTAACGGCTCTTATTTATTTTAAAATAATTAATCCAGCGAACCCTAAGCTCGCTACAATATGATTTCCACTTTGTTTCCAACGTTTCGATGTAATCTGTAAATAATGTGTTTTTGTAGAAGGTGTTATTATAATGTGACGCATATGACAATCAGTACTGGAATATTCGAGGAAGTCCGAAACAAAGTATTAGAATATTCTAGAAAGTACTGGAAACTGGAGACTATGAACAGTAGAACATTCAAGACATTCATCACATTCGGAAACGAAACACCGAATCAGAATGAGGAAACGGTATAAATACGTCACACACAGATCAGGGAGAGAAGTAAGAAGTAAGAAGTAAGAAGTAAGCAGTCAAAGACGCGAAAAGTACGGAAGCGATAAGTCAAGAAATCGTTAAGTGTACGGTAAAAAGTAACGGTTGTTATTAATAGACTAATAAAGTGTTACATTAATTCAAAATCGTTTTAACGGCTCTTGTTTATTAAAATAATTAATCCAGGGAACCCTAAGCTCGCTACAATTGGTGTCAGAAGTGGGATTAATTATTGGTGAAGTCAATAAGTCTATGAAAGTGTGTTGTGACGATGTCAGATCGACATTTGGAGGATCTTCGCGTTCCTGAGTTGAAGAAGGACTTCAGGACCGGAATCTGGATAGCAGAGGACAGAAGCAAATTCTTCGACAGCGTCTGCAAGCAGCAATTTGAGGAAGAGGGTATTGATGTCGACACATATATTTTTACTATTGGGCCAGACTGTCCGGATGGAGAATAAACAGCGAGTCAAGATGGTGCCAATGTGACGGAGAAGAGTTTGCCACAGTTGAACATTTCGGAGATGTTAAGGATGTTGATGACATAAATGGACGCGCAAGCTGCAGATCTGAATGCAAAGTTGGATGCGCAAAATTCAAAATTCGACGGCCGCTATTCAAAATTCGACGCACAAGCCGCGTATTTGCATGCAAAGTTGGATGCCCAAACGCAGTGGATGAAATGTAATTTTCAACACTTTAAGAAAGAAATTCAGTCAAAAATTCGCAACGAAGTAGAAAATCTGGATCTAAAAGTCACCGATGAAATAATGCGAATCGAAAAGAGACTTGAGTGTGTTGAGAGAAATAAAACATCGCCTAGTAATCAACATGACTACAAAGATACAAGGATGCAACCGCCAACCTTCGATGGAAAGGGACCCTTCTCCGTATTTATACGTCAGTTTGACTCCGCGGCCAATTATAATAAGTGTTCGGATGAGCAAAAGTCAACATCACTAATCTTGTCACTCCGCGGGGAGGCTGCAGAATTGCTACAAACCATACCAGCAGAGAAGCAAACAGATTTCCAAGCGATAAGAGACGGCCTTGAAGCTAGGTATGGCGACCACCACATGCAGCAGGTCTACCGCATGCAACTGCGGAGAAGAACGCAGAAACCGAGAGAAAATCTGCAACAGTTGCAGGCAGACATTGAGCGATTAGCAAACTTGTCTTATACAAATATGACTAAAGAATTTCTGAACGAGGTAGCAATGGATGCATTTATAAACGCACTTCAAGATCGGGACTTGCAACAGGCTGTTCGTTTGGCGGGAAAGAAGACGACTAATGAAATACTGGCATTCGCATTGGCATATGAATCTGCTAAACCCGCTACCAGGAGTACGTATAGAGTGCGAGAAACGTTCGTCCAGGAATGTTCCTACCAAAGAATCGGGCATGTACAACGGAGAACCCCAAGACCTGATATGAAGTTTTGGACATGCGGCGAAGTCGGCCACATCTATGTTGACTGTAGGAAACGTCGACGAATAAATGAAACATCAATTTAGAATTGTTGTCCATGCGCTAATCACAAGAGGGGGCTTCAGCGTGATTCAGACTTGGACAGCACGCCGCCGGATGTAAATCCTTGCATCAACAGATAATTGCTCTTAAGACCAGCCGAGAAAAGGTCATTGAGGAGAGCAATCGCTTATCAACTGATCTAGCAGAGAGGCAAGCTGAAATTTTGACCCTAAAGCATCGCCTTTGGGATTCGGAAGTAGAAATTGATCGTTTAAAACAAGATGCGTACGACCTCCGAAATATACGAGTAGAAGTACTAGTTGGGTGGACGAGTGATGCTATACGCGCAGCTAAACTTCAGGATGAAGATATGTCGCTAATCCTGGAACACCAAGAAAAGAACGAGCGGCCAACTTGGAACAATATTTCCGACAAAAGTGGAACATTTAAGGCATATTGGACACAATGGAATTCCTTTCCGGTGGAAGATGGAATTCTAAAGGGTAAATGGGGAGCCGCGGACGGAAAATCCCATCGAATGAAGATTCTAGTCCCACCATCAAAAGTGAAGGATGGACTAACAGAAATGCACGACGGGGCCTCCGGTGGACATCTGGGAGTTAATAAGACACTTTCAAAATTACGATCTCGCTTCTACTGGCTTCACATGAGAGATGAAGTCGAGTCTTGGTGTAGGAAGTGCACAACTTGCACTACGACCAAACGACCAACAGCAAAACTAAGGAGTGCTATGAAGCAGTACAACGTGGGTGCCCCTTTCGAGCGAATTGCGATTGATATCTCAGGACCATTCCCAAAAACAAACGACAACAACAAATACATGTTGGTCATCATGGATTACTTCAGCAAGTGGGTGGAAGTCCTTCCAATTCCAAACCAAGAAGCAACAACCGTCATTGAGCAACTTATCAATAATTGTATCAGCAGATATGGAGTTCCCTGTGAGCTTCCTTCCGATCAAGGCCGAAACTTCGAATCACAGATATTTCAAGGCATCTCTGCGGCACTGGGCGTAAGGAAAACCAGGACCATACCCTTACATCCGCAGTCAGACGAAATGGTCGAAAGGTTCAACCGAACAATGAAAGAATATTTATCGAAAGTCGTTAGTGATCACCAACGAGACTGGGACAAATATGTACAAACCTTTCTCCTGAGCTATAGATCGGCTAATCACGATACGGCATGCCATTCTCCAGCAAGAATTATATTTGGACGGGAGATGCGATTACCGGCCGATCTGCGATTCGGAATAGATTCAGACGCCATAGATAAGACCGAAGACTACGTAGCCGAATGGAGAAATTGCCTCGATGAGATTCATCATTTGGTTCGAAAGTAAATCAAGGTAAGCAGTGACAGGATGAAAACAAGGTACGACGTTTGAGCCAACGCATCCGGATTTAATGCAGGCGACAACGTGCGGCTTTATAACCCTCATCGGCAAAAAGGAAGGTCTCCGAAGTTGCAGCAACATTGGGAAGGACCGTATAAGATTCTCACAAGAATTAACGACGTTGTCTATAGGATTCGGCGAAGACCGAACGCCAGAATGAAAGTGGTACATCGTGACCGACTGGCGACTTTTGTTAACCCAGAAGACCAGTGAACTTAGTTCGGGGCGAACTAATCTAGGCGGAGGGTAATGTGACGCATATGACAATCAGTACTAGAATTTTCGACAAAGTCCGAAACAATGTACTAGAATATTGTAGAAAGCACTGGAAAACTGGAGACTATGAACAGTAGAACATTCAAGGCTATGGAACGGACGGAAACTAAACGCCGAATCAGAATGAGGAAACGGTATAAATACTTCACACACAGATCATGGACACAAGTAATGAGTAAGAAAATGAAGCAAGCGATACGTAAAAAGGAGAGAAGTAAGCAGTAAAAGACGCGGTAAGTACGGAAGCGATAAGTAAAGAAATCGTTGAGTGTACGGTATAAGTAACGGTTGTTATTAACGGACTAATAAAGTATTACATTAATTCAAAATCGATTTAAGGGCACTTATTTATTAAAAATAATTAATCCGGCGAACCCTAAGCTCGCAACAATATATTAACTTCCGTCAACAAGGCGAAATTACACTTATAAATTTTAGTCATAAAGCATTTTTATTATTTATTTCAATATTTTTTATAAACGTTCATGGTTGTCATAATTTATACTCAATATAAAATGTATTACATTTCACTGTATTAAAAAACAAACTTCTTAAAGGCACAATTTAATAACTGTTCCAAATATACTTTTCATTTCATTTGTATGGTAAACAAATTTTTATAATATTGTTATAATGCTGTCAAAAACAAAACTCAATTTCTGAATGCATAAAATGAAACTGCACCTAACTTAACTACTCGTTCGAATTTTTAAAGAACGAAAGGACACAACGGGTTATAACGCTGAAACTATTTAGAGCATTTTATTAGTTTGTTTAATTTTTGTCATAAACATGGATTTTGATGATGCCAAGGAAAATATCCAACCATTGGCGGCTGGACGTAATGCTTCTATTTTGCAAGCTGCTCTACATGCTGCATCGCCGCAAGAACTGCTCGAACAACGTCGCCAACACGAAGATGCCCTCAAAAATTACCATGGACAGGATCCGCTGGAGGCGTGGTATGAATATGTTTATTGGATTGAACAGAGTTACCCATCCGGAGGAAAGGAGTCTGGTTTGGACGAAGTATTATTTAAGTGCTTAACTAAATTTGAAAAGGATGAACGATACTTTCAAGACAGACGAATGATAAAATTATATATTAAATATGTGAGTTTTTATAATTCAATTCTCTCTGATTTGGAAGGACCACTAACTCCGATTGCTCTAATTGTTTCAGATCGATTCCCATGAGAATCCACCGGAATGTTACCAACAACTGTATAATCAAGGAATTGGAACCATGGTAGCTGACTTGTATATTTGCTGGGCGTACTATTACGACGTGATTGGCAACTTTCGTAAAGCCGAACAAATTTTTAGAAAAGGAATCGAATGCAGAGCCCAACCATTAGATGAACTACAAGAAGCCCATCAACATTTTGGGTTCACAATGTCTCAAAGAGTTCTATATGACGACATCGCTTTGGACAAATTTAAATCTATGTATGAAGAGAAGAGGGCAGCATTAACATCGCTGAAATCCCACAAGAAGAAAGTTGGGAGCATTCGGACTGGAGCGGCCGTTAAGAGCAATGAGCCTGGAAGAGTTGTGGTTAGTTAATCTTAATTATCGAGTTTACATTTCGTTTTCCCTTCGTAAAGTTGTGGGCATTATTTTTGATAGCATAAACGGATCTGCTATATTGATTAGGTAGCAATACAAAACATATTGATTTGGCACCTAAAGTCTACAGATCAGATGGTGTAACACTTTCGTGGACCTAGAAAAAAAAAACGAAGTTCCAATATTTTACTATTGAAAATACTTCCAATGTAAACATACCAAGTTACTGAAGTCATCGATTGCTCCAAATATGACCGCCTCTCATTATTATAACGACCAAGCATGTTGTAGAATTACTAGTAGTAGATATCAACAATATTACTTCGATCGGTTGTCCCATTTAAAATCGTAGATATACATTTCTTAGCGATACCTGAAAGCTTTTAAATTTATAAACACTTTTGTTAAATTTTAAAAAGCAACTCAATAATATTGATACAATCGGGATTCGTTCATGCATTAATGTTATCCACTTTGAAATCTAAATGCCTTTTGCTCCCTGTTTAACGTCATTTCGTCAATGTATATCGTGTCCGTAGTCCTTTGACACAGATCTTATCACGACTCCCTTTTGGGCCTGATTGCTCTTGTTATGCACAAAACGTTTATATATTAGAACTAAGGGCTGTAAATAGTGGGGAGGGTACTCACCGTTATACTGTCTTGAGTTGTTAGCCTTTTGGGTTACGGCTGTTCTGGTTGCTGGGGGCGTGGAATTTTGTG
Organism: Microdon myrmicae; assembly: GCA_963931805.1. Lineage (NCBI taxonomy): Eukaryota > Metazoa > Arthropoda > Insecta > Diptera > Syrphidae > Microdon > Microdon myrmicae. The sequence goes on along the minus strand of OZ007501.1, from coordinate 101,390,546 downwards.
CTCCCAGTTGTAAATGATGATATGAGTAATGTGGAAGAAAAATTCGCCAGGTAAATGTGGATGAAGAAATAGGTGTAGGCCTCTAAAAACACATAGGTCTTATATTCTTTAAACTGTTGGATTGCTTTAAATTATTCTTCGGGTATTGTTCAGATATATATATTGTTCACGGTTCGTTTACCGTGCAATTTAAAAAGTTCAACGAAACAAACGACGACCAAATAACTAAACGAAAATGTTTAATGTACGACACTTTATTTTATTTTATTTTCGATTCGACAAACGACACAATAATTTATTTTCGAACAATAATTTTATTCAAAAGCAGGAATGAATGACAATGAAAACTCTCAAACGGCAACGAAAATATCAAAACTAGCGTTGAGAGACGAAACGAAAACGTTGTGCCCTGCTCGTGTGCGACGACGAAGTGGTAGAGTTGAAAAAGGATCTTCAACGGCAAGAATCCTTAATGGCCGCCATCTTGATCCTTTGATGAGCGGAAGTAGGCGGGGCTATTCCTTCCAGAACGATAGCTGGACGAAACTCGACGAATGCTGTGGCGTACTATTGATAGTTAAGGTGCCAATACAATGTTGGTGATATCGTCTGGTCGAATTTTGTCGGCAGTTAATGTTCTTTACGCTATTTTGTGGAGCGAGATGCGACATGCCGTCCGCCTTGAAGCGTCTGGTTCAAAACTGATGTGGTGTTTCCGGCTCCTGTAGTTTCGTCGATGGGTAGAGGGCATAGTCTTTTGACGCAACGATCATATATGCCGCCTTTTGTACGGAGATTGACTATACGTACAATTCCATCCTGGCCGGGGTGTGTAGCCATGACTCGACCAAGTGCCCATCTTAGTGGTGGTAGGTTTTCATCTGCGATGAGCACTAACACTCCTTCCTTTAGCTGGACCTCGGGACGGCGTGAGCGGCTAAATTGTATGAGCTGGTGCAAATATTCTTTATGCCAGCGCTTCCAAAAATGCTGCTTCATTTGCTGAGCGTGATGCCAGGCGGTTAGGCGATTTCCGGGTGTATCTGTGAAATCAAGTTGTGGAAAGGAAGTTAAAGGGCTACCTACTAGAAAATGAGCAGGAGTTAATGGTTCGAGGTCATTTGGATCCGAGGACATAGGGGATATGGGACGGGAGTTTAAAATTGCTTCTACTTCGATCACATATGTTTCCAATTGTTCATATGTAAGTAATACATTGCCTACAGTTCGATTCAAATGATGTTTGAATGATTTAACGGCAGCTTCCCAGATTCCTGCGAAATGAGGAGTTCTTGGCGGTATGAGGTGCCAATCAATCCCTTGACCAGCACAAAATTTAGATACATTATTTTGATGCTCCTTAGAATTAAAAAGTTTGTAGAGCCGTTGGAGCTCGTTTTTTGCCCCGACAAAGTTAGTTCCATTATCCGAATGGATTTCGACCGATTTTCCCCGTCTCGAAAAGAAGCGCTTCAGGCTTGCGATAAAATCCTCAGTGGATAATCCACCAACTAACTCAAGATGCACTGCCTTTGTTCATAGACAAACGTATACAGCTACGTAGACCTTTACCCGATTTTTGTTACGACGACGCTTTTATTTTTTTTTTTTATTTTTTTTTTATTTTTTTTTTATTTTTTTTTTATTTTTTTTTTTTTTATTTTTTTTATTAGACTTCTCTCGGGAGAGGCGAACCTATAGCGTCGAGTGGGCGCCCCGAGATGCCATCAAATAACTGTTGCAGTTCTCTTTGAACAGTTGCAGGTTGTAACGCTCCGGGAACACTCGCGTGGGAAGGGAGTTCCACAGCTTCCCCGCTCTGTAACGAAACGAGTTCTGATACAGCGATGTTCGCGCTGTCAGGAGATGAACTACAAATGGGTGCGATCCGTCGGATTGTCTTGTGGAGCGCATATAGACCAAATTGTGTGGAACAATGCCAAGAATCTCCGAAGAACAGCACCCGTGATAATATCTGTAAAACACACAGAGGTCGGCCACGCGCCTTCGATGTGATAGCGACTGTAGTCCCGACGTCAGCGCCGAGTCCCCTATCAGGCGGATCGCTCGTCTTTGTACGCTCTCAAGTAGGTCGAGGGTATGTTTAGGAGCCGAGCTCCAAACATGAGAGCAATATTCGAGTGCGGGTCTAATTTGAGATTTATATAGGAGAAGTTGGGCCGGAGTAAAGTATTTCTTGGCTCTAAAAAGATAACTCAGTTTTCCTGAGGCTGATCTGGCGATACCCGATACGTGTTTATGCCATGATACATTCCCACAGACCGTGACGCCGAGCAATCTCAAACTTTCCCCAGCCTCGAGGGCCCGGCCATTCATCATCAGCTGTGGAACCGATGATCCGGTTTTCTTTGTGAATGTTGTATACTGGGTCTTCGTTGCGTTGAAGTCGACAAGATTGGCCTTTCCCCACTGCAGGACTTTATCTAGATCCTGGTTCAGAGAGTCGATCTGTCTACATCTCAGCTGGTGCGACGTAGATGCACCAATCGGCCGATCACCCGAAAAGGAGGAAACAAGCGTACTATCATCCGCAAAACTGAACACTTTGTTATCCGTTGTCTCCAACAAATCATTTATGTAAAGCAAGAACAAGGTTGGAGCCAAAATAGAACCCTGGGGCACCCCCGAATTAACAGGATACAGATCCGAACACTCGCCGTCCACAACAACCCGGATCGATCGATTCTCGAGGAAACTCCTCGTCCAGTCGCAAAGCTGTTGAGAAAGTCCGTATGAACGGAGTTTGCTCAGCAATGCCCCGTGCCAGACGCGGTCAAAAGCCTTGGAGATATCCAATGCGACCGCCCTTGACTCACCATGCCGTTCAATCGCCGATGTCCATATATCGGTTATAAGTGTCAAAAGGTCTCCCGTGGACCGCCTGCCACGGAATCCGTATTGACGATCATTTAGAAGACCGTTGCACTCCAAATACTTAACCAACTCTGTATTGATGACTTTTTCCATTACCTTAGATAAAATAGACAGTAATGCTATCGGACGGTAATTTTGTGGGAGACACTTTTTTCCCGTCTTTGGGATTGGCTGAACTCGAGCGATTTTCCAGCAGGCAGGAAAGGTCCGCCGTGCATAGATAAGCGGAAGAGTCTGCCAAGAACCGGCGATAGTTCTGGAGCACAGTTCTTAAGGACTATTGCTGGTATTCCGTCCGGGCCGGTTGCCTTCCTACAATCCAGTTCACGTAGAATGCGTTGAATAGTGCGCGGACGAAATCTCACATCCCGCATGGAAGACTGTACCGGCGAGATCACAGGTGGCTCCAAAAGGCCGGGATCGAGGTTTGAATTCTCGGAAAATAAATTCGCGAACACATTAGCTTTATCCTTTGGATTCGTGACTAATGTCCCGCTGTCTGTCACCAACAGAGGGAAAGAAGAGGAAGCAAAGTTACTGCTGACAGCCTTTGCCATTGACCAGAAGGAGCGCGAACCAGTTGGGCACCGAAGGAGCTTATTGATCACCCTGTCGTTGTGAGCCTTCTTCGCTGTATCAATCGCCTGGTTGCACGCGTTTCTGATTCTAACAAAATTCGTTCTGTTAACATCGGTGGGATTGGAGCGCCATTCCTTAAAAGCTCTATTTTTTGCCGCTGTAATCAGCTCGCATTTTTTATCAAACCAAGGCTTATCAGACGAACTTCGTTTGATGGAATGTGGAATATACATCTCCATCCCCAGAAGAATAATCTCCGATACCGACTCCGCGCAAGCGTTAACATCGGAGTTTCCGAAGCACACCTCCGACCATGGAAAGGATGCGAAGAAATCTCGCATATCGCCCCAGTTAGCAGCCCCATACTTCCATACATGGCGAAGCTGCCTAGGCCGGTTATTCGCTTGGTATGCAAGTGCTTGCGCGACAGATACCAAGCAGTGATCTGAGTTTCCCAGTGGCGCAGAAACCTCTACGGTATAAATACTCGGTTCGGATGTCAAAAACAGTTCCAGGGTGTTCGCATAATCGCCTCGGGCGTCAGGCACTCGCGTTAGCTCCCCCACGAGTTGAGTCAAGTTGTGGCTTACAGCAAACATCTCCGCCAGCCTCCCAGCCTCGTCGGTTCTGTTAGAATGTAACAACCAGTCGAAATTGTGCACATTAAAATCGCCAAGGACAATAATTTCAGAAGCTGGGTGGTTGATCTGTATCCAGTCGACGGTATATGAAAAATGTTCCAAAAATGTCGCCGGTCGATCGCCATTCGGGGAGCGGTAAAGACAACAAAGAAATTTAACGGAATTCCTCAGCACGACCCTCAACCATATGATGTCCATGTTATTGGGCTCCAACGCCTCCATCCTCTGGCAAGCCAGATCGGACCGTGCAAAGACGCAGACTCCACCCTTAAAACGGAATCTCGAATGTAAGTCGTATCCTGAGCAACGAAGATATGTCGAATCAGTTGACGAATCGACCTGGGTCTCAGTTAGGGCAAGGATATCAGGTTTCGTTGTTTGCAAATATTGGTGGACGGCGTTTACATTAGTATTGGTGAAACCGATGCCCCTGATGTTACAAAATGCCGTCACCAGTCGAGCGTGGGCCGAGCCTCGAGAGCTAGCCCGGTTATGCGATGACGAACCTCTCAAAGTTCCATTATTTATCATGATATCTGCATGATGTTCCCCCTGACATAGTCCCCCCCGGAGATCCGAATGGGAGACTAGTTTACCTCCGGAATTCTTTATATCAGAAGACACCATCATGACTTATTCCCGATATCGTGGAATGTACAGCGTGACGGGGTGGTATCTCACCTTGGGACCGACTACCACCTAACCAACCTTTTCTCGAACCGCTCCGAAAGATGGCCAGGGATTTCTCCCGACCATTTCACGGAGCCTAAAGCTTGATGGGGTGGTATTTCACCGGGCGCACAGGGCGTTGGGACCCCGGCTACCACTCGGCCTTTAGTCGCCTCTTACGACAAGCTGGTCTAGCTGTGAGTATATTCTAACGCCCTACTCACAGGGTTTTATATAGAAAGGTCCACAATAATCGACTCCGACACGTAGAAAAGGGCGAGAAGATGTAATTCGATGTTTGGGTAGAGTACCCATAGGGTAGTCAGCGAGAATAGGTTTGGCCTTAAAACAGGGCATGCACTTATGAAGGATGCGACGAGTTGTGCTGCGGCCGTTAATCGGCCAATAGTGCTGTCGCACCGAATATAAAGTAGTTTGGACGCCAGCGTGCTTGAGCCTAATATGCTCTACCTGTATGATCAATTTCGTGATATGATGATGCGACGGCAACAGTATAGGGTGACGTTGATCTTCGGATAAGGACCAACGCGCAAGCCTGCCTCCGACACGTACTATGCCGGCGGAGTCGAAAATTGGATTCAGCGGTATTAATTTGTTTGATGCTGGGAGTGGCTGGTTGGCCGACAATGTTTCAATATCGCGCCTGAATGACTGCAATTGAACGAGTTTGATGATGACGTTGTGTGAGCATGAAAGCTCGTCAACTCGTAATGGGCCAATACTGCGTCGAGACATGCCTTTGGCATTGTGAACGAATCTGAGTACATATCCAATGATTCGTTGTAACTTACTAAACGAACTGTATCGCTCAAGTATATCTTACTTTCGAATTTCGAGCGACATGTAAGCGACCGTGTGTATCACGGGTTTCAATTCAGGAATTTCTATTTTGGCCAAAGCTTGCTTCGGCCGCGATGAATCTTGATCCTTTAACCATGATGGACCATTAAACCAAAGGCTACCTTCCACGAAATCAGAAGGAAGCTGCCCACGAGAAATGAGATCCGCAGGATTGTCTTTGGAGGAGATGTGATTCCAATAGCATCTGGATGCATTAGATTGTATCTCGCACACACGATTTGATACGAAAGTTTTTAGCTTGTGCGCGGGAGTGCTTATCCAGTGCAGTACGATGGTGGAATCAGACCAGAAATATACCTCATCTATTTCCTTTGAGATGCTCTTTTGTATGCTGTTGTGCAGACGAGTCAGTAACACGGCTGCGCTGAGCTCCAATCTGGGTATTGTTAGGGGTTTGAGAGGAGCAACTTGCGATTTGGATGCAATCAAACGGATGTGCACTTGGCCTTGAGGATCGACGGATTTTAAATAGAAACAAGCTCCATAAGCCTTTTCACTGGCATCGCAAAATCCATGCAGTTGTACATTAACTGCATTGGGTATGGTTACTCCACGAGGAAATTTGAGATTTTCGATTAAGTGGAGCTGGTCTGGGTAAGCAGACCATGCCGAATGGATTTTCATAGGGACAGATTCGTCCAACGCAACCCCCGCCTTCCATAGTAGCTGAATCAGCACCTTGGCATATACCACGATGGGGCCTAAGAGTCCCAACGGATCAAACAATTTCGAAATTTGAGACAGTATGCCTCTTTTAGTGCTGCTGTTTAGCTTATCAATATTGACAGTATAAAAGAAATAGTCCTTGCGAGAGTTCCAGCGTATGCCCAAGGTCTTTATGTCCGAGTCTGGGTCTAGAGACATATGCGAATGGTCAGGATGTTCTTGTTCCTTGATAAGTAGTGCTGGGTGGCTCGAAGCCCATTTTCTCAAGCAGAATCCTCCGTTTTTGAGTAGTGCGAGGAGTTCATCGCGGATCAGGATGGCCTCAGTTAGAGTATCCGCTCCTGTGAGTAGATCGTCTACATAAAAATCCTTACGCAATATTTGAGCAGCTTTGGGAAAGTTGTTCGTTTCGTCATCAGCTAGTCTGAACAGCGTCTTTATGGCCAAATATGATGCGCAAGCTGTTCCATAAGTGGCAGTGTTGAGCTTGAAAACCTGTATGGGGTCGCGCATAGTGCGTCGATAGAGAATTTTTTGATACTCTGCATCGGCTGAATATACCTGAACTTGCCGATACATTTTTTCGATATCAGCCGTGAGGACGAAAATGTGAAAACGAAATCGTGAGAGCAATTCAAATAAGTCATCCTGTAGTTTGGGACCTACCATGAGGGTATCATTTAATGAAACACCTGTTGTCGTTTTTGCGGAACCATCGAAAACAACCCGAATCTTGGTGGTTAGGCTGCTCTCCTTCACCACAGCATGATGAGGAAGGAAATAGCCTTTAGGCTCTTGATTCACTGCAAGTGACATGTGTCCTAATGACAGGTACTCATCTAGAAATGCAGTATACTCACGCTGCATTTCGGGTTTGGCTTGGAGTTTGCGCTCCAAAGCATAAAATCTTCTTAATGCCATAGTATAAGACTTGCCTAATGTGGTCTTTTTCTGGTTGAAAGGCAATTTTACTTGATATCTCCCACCAGCAAGTCTAATGGTGTGGAGAGCATAATGATCCTCGCAAGCTATTTCTTGAGGCGAACGAATTTTCTCAATTGAGATCTCCTCAGATTCCCAGAACCGAGTTGGGTTCACATCTGGGGGACTGGATTGTATCGAAAGATGGCAGGACACGTTAGCTGCCTGATAATTTGAATCGAGATCGCCAGCAACAATCCATCGTAATTGTGTTTTTTGCAATAACTGATTTGGCTGTTTCCTCAACGATATTTGGCCAATGCAAAGCAACTTGTAAAATAATTTGACGCCGATAAGCGCATCAATTTGTGATGATTTGAAGAATTCAGGGTCAGCTAGTCGAATGTTTCTTGGCAGATCAAGAGTATTCTGATCGATAGAAGTCGAAGGCATTGGATGCCCAATCTGTGGTACGATTAAGAATTCGATAGATTTCTCATAATTGGTGGCCCGCGATCGTAAGGTTGCCCGAGTCGAATGTGTAACCGTAGTGGAAGTGCTGTCGATTCCTGAAACGTAAACGTTGGACGGTCTTTTGACGAGGTTTAGACGATCCGCTGTTTCCTGAGTTATAAAATGCACTTGAGAACCTGCATCCAGGAATATGCGGCATAATTGGCTCCTGCCTTGACTATTAACAATATCAACTAAGGCAGTGGCTAACACTCCATGAGTTGTGCTTTGAGCATGCCTGCTCGTACCGTCAACTGCGAAATGTGAAGCAACCGTGTTTGTCCTATTTGCCTTTTCAAAATGTAACAAGGCGTGGTGACGTTGATTGCACTTGTTGCATGGCTGCGCCTTACAGCCCGACACTCGATGTCCTTTCCTTAGACATTGTATGCACCACTGGCCGGTCTTGGCGGCTTCGAAACGCGCTTGCGGAGTTAGCGACTTAAACCTGTCGCAAGCGTAGATTTGATGGCTAGTGTCGTTGCAGAGAACACAACCCCGAGTCGTAGCCACGAATGTCTGCTGCGATCTCTGGTTGCGACGAGTAAAGGACTAAGGGTACGCTAAAATTGGCTTTTGCTCGAGAGCCTTCTACTTGAGCTCTTCTTTTTATGAAATCGATGAAGTTTTTTATGGTGAGTTTAGCCGTACTGCTGCTACAGTCTTCCCATCGCTCCCGGGCGGATGGATTAAGTTTTTCACGAAGGAGGACGATTAACATGGTGTCCCAACTCAACGGGTTCATTTAGAGCTTGTAATGCGCGCAAGTGTTTTTGTAACTCATCCACGAAAGATTGGAAAGAGAAATGCCTAGTTATTGAAGGCATATCGATAATAGCCTTAATGTGACATTCGCTGATGTTTTTTCGATTGTCGTACCTCTCTTTCAAGAGCTCCCAAGCGACCTGATAGTTAGCATCGGAGGACTCGATGGATGCGATAACCTTAGCCGCTTCCCCTTTCAGGCAGCCTTTGAGATAAAATAATTTTTTGACCGGCGCGATTTTGATGTCTTGGTGGACCAAACCATTGAACAGATCGTAGAATCCTAGCCAGGATTCATACGAACCTTCAAACGACGGCAACGATATGGTTGGCAACTGGGAGGATTGAAAATTTTCGATTAGGTTATGGGACAATTTCGAAATTAATTGCTGACTTCGGCTTTCCATGTCTTGTGCCTTATCCACCGTTGGTTTTGGGCTTTCTGGTACGCCAGGGGCACCGCAAATGGGTGAAAATGAGGAATTTGATGGAAACGGTGGAGGACCGAGAGAGTTGCGATCGTGGGTGATATCCTTGTTATCAACCTCGGCCGCATCTGCTGGCTCAGTCACTACAATTGATTCCGGAACAGTTTTTCTTGCGTGATCGGCTAGAAGTTCTGTTGCAATATCATACGCCTTGTAGTACGAATCTTCAAAGGCGTTGTTATGCTCTAAAAGTTCGTCAGAAGCATCTAGCAAACCTTCCAGAGCTTCCTGACACGATAAAAACTTCTCGCGAATCTCTTCCATGTCCGAGAAACGCTTTCAAGGGCGGGAAAATCGGTTTCGGGGTTGAACTTGTCTAAGAAGTTCATGCAATTGGTCAGGGATCGTTTGGCACCAGCCCGCTTGCTGATTAATGCCTTAATTTGAGCTTCTGCCATTTTATACGAAATTAAATACCGCGACACGAGTTAGAAAAAACTAGGCTATACACGAGTAGAAGGAATTTTGTACACTTAAGGAAAGAAGGAAGTAATAGAGGAGGACAAAATCACGACGACACTAATTTGGTGGACGCAAGTTATGCACAAATAAAGAACAATACGGAAAGGGCCAAGAGGTAAAACAAAACAATTGAAAGCTCTTTGTTTTTAATAATATTTCTAGTAACTCTTTATTTTAAATAATATTTCTAGTAGCTCTTTAACAATCCTTAACAGTAGTGACTCAACTGAAATTATTACCACGTTCTCCTTTCTGGCTTGTTCTAAAGATGCTCGCTCCAACGAATAAACTGCTTGCAGCTGGTATAGACGACGCGATACTCTCGTTCCGATTACAGCTGGTTGTCGAAACTAGTCCAAACGATGCGTAGATTACTGCTTCAGTATTGTTTTTTCCACCGAACACAACAATTCACGAAAATGTGATCCACTAAGTTCCTCTTTCTTCGAACGGAATAAGGCCAATTAAACTAATCACTGATTTACGAGTTTAAAAGTTGTAAATTGTTTTAGAAGAGCGATTAAACAAAAAGAGCACTGATTCTTTAAATTAAAATCGATCCGTCTCGAAGGACCATATGTTAACGGTGCGTTTACCGTGCAATTTAAAAAGTTCAACGCAACGAACGACGACCAAATAACTAAACGAAAATGTTTAATGTACGACACTTTATTTTATTTTATTTTCGATTCGACAAACGACACAATAATTTATTTTCGAAACGAACAAATATTCAAAAGCAGGAATGAATGACAATGAAAACTCTCAAACGACAACGAAAATAACAAAACTAGCGTTGAGAGACGAAACGAAAACGTTGTGCCCTGCTCGTGTGCGACGACGAAGTGGTAGAGTTGAAAAAGGATCTTCAACGACAAGAATCCTTAATGGCCGCCATCTTGATCCTTTGATGAGCGGAAGTAGGCGGGGCTATTCCTTCCAGAACGATAGCTGGTCGAAACTCGACGAATGCTGTGGCGTACTATTGAAAGTTAAGGTGCCAATACAATGTTGATGATATTGTCTGGTCGAATTTTGTCGGCAGTTAATGTTCTCTACGCTATTTTGTGGAGCGAGATGCGACATATATATATATATATATATATATATATATATATATATATATATATATATTTTTTTTTTTTTTTTTCCATTAACGCGCGCACAAAAGGTGATTTTGAAGTAGCCTTAAATGTCAGAGCACAGTGCGAGCGGATGGAGAGGAAGCGGATAAGGAAAGGAGGTATCGATGTACATTGGTCTTAAATGCCTGGACATCATAACGATGAGGAAACACATGATCAGGTAGAACATTCCACATTCGTGTGATTCGGCTAAAGAATGTCTCTCTATGTTTATTTGGGCGCCTGAAGACCACTTTCAACGTGAATTGATGAGCATTCACAGGTTGACGGGTATCGCGGGAAAATGTCTGAAAGGGCGGAACACATTCAGCAAGTTTAGTTACCTATAGAAAAGAGAAAGGGACGATACGTTGAGTCTATGTTCTAACGACGGAATTGATCGACTCACAGCTAGGTCCCCAATAAGTTTCACTGCTCGTTTTTGCATCCTAACTCCTAATATGGGAGTTGAATTCCATTTTGGGACGAATATACGCCTTGTAAATAGTGGCCAGGTTGGATGGAGTGAAGTATTTTTTGCATCTGTTAAGGCACCCCAAACATTTGGCCGCACTTTTCGCAGCTTCAAAAATGTGGTCGCTCCAATTAAGAGTCGAATTAATTCGAGTGCCGAGTACTGATAGTTACTTGGCTTCGTCGATGCAAGTGTCGTTCATCGACAGTGTATTGACTTTGAGGTTCACCTTTGAAGACAGGAGACAGCACTAAGTTTTTAAGGGATTGAACTCTACTTGGTTAGATAATCCCCACTGATATATCTTGTTGAGGTCTGAATTCAATATATCAAGCATAAGGTGCTGGTTGGTAATGACGTTCGAAGAGCTTGGACAGGAATGTTCATATGAATATGAGAAACTCAACGTGCTATCATCAGCAAACGACTGAATTGGGCTGTGAGTAATTGACAAGAAATCATTTATAAAGATCAGGGAGAGAGTGGGTGAGAGTATCAAACCCTGAGGAACACCTGCATTAATTTGATGGGAGACAGAAAAGAACCACTTGAATTGAACAGCCAGATATATGGTCTCATCCATTGGATCAGAGAATTGACCACTCCATAGAAATTAAATTTCGATAAAAGGGCTGGATGCCAAACTCTGTCGAAGCCTTTCGAGATATCCAGTGCAAGAAACTTGCTTTCTCCGAAGTAGTGAATGGGGACACTTTTCGGTAATGTACGCCATCAGATCTCCCGTGGACCTGTTGCTTCGAACGCCATATTGGCGGTCATTAAGGAGGTCATTTGATTCCAGATATTTCGAAACTTGACGGTTGATAAGTGATTCCATTATCTTCGAGAAAATAGAAGTTAGTGCTATGAGTCGATAAGAAGAGAGGCACGATTTGTCACCCTTTTTTGGGAATAGGCTGAATGTTCGCTGACTTACATCTATTTGGGAAACGGCCAATAGAATAAGACAAATGGAAGATTTACCCCAGCGGTTTAGAGGGTGAAGAGGGACATCTCTTCAAGAGGATTGGGGAAATGCCATCCGGACTAGCGGATTTGTTTTGGCTTACTTCTTTGAGTGCGCGGGCCACTACGGGAAATATACAATGCCATTTTTCTATATGTCCCTTATTCTCAACATAGGACATCGTTATCATCGTCTCCATGGTACAACCGCCACCTCCATACTCTTCGGAACAAAAGGAATAATTTGTGAAACGTTTTCCTAAGAACACGCTCTTCCCTGGACTGCTCCAACTTTCTCGGTTCCTTTTATAAACTTATCAAGCTTTACAACTCTCTTTACTACAATTATCTCATAAAAACACAAAACACCCTGATAAATGACCCCAAATCTTTTTTCCATTTTGTTAACTATAAACGTAAATCCGATGCCTATCCTAACTCCCTTTCCTATGACACGATTACTTCAACCGACCCACAAACTACAGCCAATCTGTTCGCTTCTTTCTTTAAAAAACCATCACGGACAGTTGTCGAACCTGGCCGCTCTTACTTCAAAAACCTGCCCGAATTCTCCCTTGGCCCCTTCATCTCTCAAATTAACCAGCATCACCTAGTTGAAGAAAAATTAAACTTGGTTAAAGACGAGTTCAGCCCTGGGCCTGATGGACTTCCGGCTGTCCATTAAAAAAATGTCCCTCATCTCTTTCTCTCCCGCTATCAAAGATATTCAATCTGTCCCTTACACAAAACTGTTCAAAGGCATTCTTTACAACGCGTTATGTTTTGGCTGCAAATCCATCTCAGCCAACCAGCACGGTTTCCTTACGGGTAGGTCGACCACCACCAATCTAGTTGAATTCTCATCCCTCGCTCTCCGTGTCTTAGAGAACGGCAACGAAGTCGATGTAATCACAACCGATTTCAGCAAGGCCTTCGACGAAATCTCCTAAATCTCATCCTCTTTAAGCTATCCTCCCTTGGCTTCGAACCACTACTGATTAAGTGGATTTCTTCCTATCTTAACGATTGAACCTACCGTGTCAGATTTAGATCCACCCTCTCCAATCCTTTTCTCCCCACGTCGGGGGTTCCCCACGGTAGTCATCTTGAGCCCCTCTTATTCATTCTTACTATTAATGATATAGACTCCAGTATCAAGCACCCCTCCATCTCTCTATACCCGGACGACACTAAACTCTTCAAGACGATCCCCATCTTCTGTCGACTCCTCACTTCTCCAAATGGATCTCTCGACAGCATTGTTATGTTATGATATATTTTCTATACTATTTAATAGTTCTCAATAAATTAACGTTATTTGAGGAGCGATTTTAAAACACACCTCTATCCACCAAATATTCGTTATAAGCTCTCACAGAATAATACAATACTAGACACCTACTTCCTTATGAGAGTAATTCCAATATTACACATCATGTCTAGTAGTCAGAAATTGTATCCCCTCTTTTCTCTAAGATCTCGAAATTCGCCCCACATCACACAGCTCCTTAGATAACGTGACGGATTCGGCAATGGTTTTCCTAGAATCCATCATTATTTAAATTAATTAAAACCGTCGCATGACCGTCTTCGATAATGACTGAATGTTGACTCCTAAAATATCGATCTTTTTTTTAAATTAAAAAATACATCCTGCTTGGACGTTGTTTTCGAATCTAATAACCCCCCCCCCCCCCCCCCCCCCACCCCCCGCGCCTTCTCGCACTTCTCGCTCTTCTCTCCGACTCCTTTCTCTCTCTTACCTCTGTTCTCTTTCTCTTGTCCCCCCGCTCTCTCCCGCTCCTCTGCCCCGCACCCCTTCTCTTCTCTCTCACCACCACCCATGTTTATCTCTTTTTCGTTTTATTTCGCTCACATTGTACTTTGACGACTGAGCTTATTACAAATTCTCTTTCATAAACTGTATTAAAAATGTCTACAAAACTCTACTTTTAATAAACGAATGTGGTCTTTTTTATTCCAAAACAAGTTCAAATATCAGCCGTCAATTTACATTACAATAAATGTACAAAAAGAAGTTGGAAAAGCAAATTTATCCAATATTACTATGAAACAACTGAACACGATTCATTTCCCCTTATTTTATTTCATAGATCAATGCTGGTTCCAATAAAGAAAACGTTCGACGAACTCCTGCAAATTTAAATGTCTACGAAGATCGGAACAATGATCCAAATGATGAATTTTTAAACGATCCCGCGCCATGTACTTCCCAGTCGGTTGTTAAAACTATTTTTGACAGTGCCCGAAAACAAGAGAATATCAAAGAACCAGGTCCATGGAATAAAGCGAATGATAAAAAGAAGACAAAACTCTTTGAAGTGGAATCGCAAGTCGACTTGGGTTTCGATATTTTGGAAGATGACGAATCAACTGCACCTATCAAGGGGAAAATTAACTATGGGAAGCCATTTATATATTTAGAAGGGTTTGTATCAAAAAATGCTCCTCAAGAATCGTGGAGTCTTCCAATAACCCTAGAGACGGAACTAAGGCCAAACTCTTACCCGATGTATGACAAGTGCATGTTATATCCACGATCAAATATGGTGTTCTCCCCTGAAGAACTTCGCGGTTATTATTGGTATAAACGGAAGGACATCGAAAATCACTTCACGAGGAAATATGACCTAATTTGGAAGCCCGATGCAGATACCGGACTACGGATGTATCCCAATTTTCCTCGCAAGAATGTCGCGCAAAATGAAATGCCGTCAAAGAGAAATTTCTGTCCGGCAGATATTAATGTTCCCGGGCAACGGCGATTAGTTTTCAATCCAAAACAGTGTTATCCTACCGAAGACGAGGAACTTCAATTTGAGGAAGTGTTTTGTCAACAGTGGAAGAGTGGCCAAAGAAAAATCAAACGAGATGGGAATGAAACGGTTGCTGTAGCCGAAGAAATGGATGAGACTGTGTGCTTTTCTCAAGACGCTGCAAAGAGAAAAAGCTTCTTTCCGCCACGAAAATCGATGGCTCCATCTATATTTGCCAAAGCACATTTGAAGGAGGATCCTAATGAAGTCTCACTTCCTACAGAGAGTTTTTCAAGCCAACCGCCACCATCTTTAGATAGTGAAAAACAGCAGGCGAATATTGTAATGAAACCAGGTCAAGCCTTCGACGAAGAAACGGGTGCTTCAAAACCACTATTTAAGACACCGTTCTTGCCAAAGATTGTCCAAGAGGAGGAAGCCAGTAAAATGCCCTTTACCATTTTTGAAGACACTGTTAATGAAACATGCTCCACTCAAGCTTTTAATTGCTTTATAAACGCCCAATCGGTTAGCACCCCAGTAACATCAACTAAAATAAAAGTAGATACTGAAAATTTGCAGACTAAGAGCTTAAATTTTAATGATTTCGAAAATATCCCCCCTTCATGTCCAAGTCCGGTTTTAAGTACAATAGCAATTTCACCTCAAGAAGCAGAATCAAAACACAAACAATTGTCTACTATAATGGAGACAACTGAACATACGACGGGGACCGGAGGGAGTAATAAGCTAATCACAAGTTCTCCGGGAAGTGAAACAGAGGGAAATCAGTTCAGAACCCCAGAGAACCAAACTGAGTTGGAGGTTAAGAATATACAACAGGGTATCGAAAGTATGGAAGTGTTTAAAGATAGAGGTACCGAGGCGCTATCTTTGTTTCAGACATTAAAAATAGATAGTGATGAGCAGCAATTAGTTGGTAGCAGTAAGTTGGATACTAGCGAAGCTCGGAAAATTCAAGATCTGAAACCAGATAATTGCAATCGCAAAACAAATAACAGTGCCCATCGGTCAGTTGAAGAAGATAAAATAGAAAAGAATATATCTCATCAAATGAAATCATTTTTGGCTGGCAATCGAGTTCCAAATAAATCTGTCAACGATTATAAAGACTCGTCTAGTAAATTACACATCAAGGAATGTAATACTCAAACCTCCCAAGAAGATTTTAATCAACATTTCCTTAAAACTCTCACAATAGATGATAGCCATAACTACCAGCAACTGGTTGGCGACTCTCGGCAAATTACAGCATCCAAAACAGACAATAGTTACCTACAGCAATCAAATTCTGTTAAATTAGACAGCAGATGCCAATCATCACGTTCAAAATTAGACAATTCCAGTCACCATCACATTCAAGTTTCGAACTCAGACAGCAGTGATCGAGGACATGTCCACAAATTAAACGAAACCAATCCTAGCAAATTACTGGCCCATCAGCAACTTATCGACACATTAGATTTCAGCAGAAAGGAAAACATTGCACCCCAGGCGCCCAATATAAAAATGTTTGCAGATACAACTGACACTACAACGAGACTGTTATTTATGTCGTCGGAGATCTCCCACTTAGAGCAAAAAGAGGATACTGTGCCTATATTGCCACGCGTACAAATACAAGAAGAAAAAACAGAGACGCTCTCCAAATTCGTGGTTCCATCCAAACGACCAATAACTAATGACGATTTCGACGAAGGAGAAATAATGAAGTTTTTTATAAGTCCCGAGAAAGAAGCCCAAAAATCGAAAATCCCCATCACAAGTTTGACGCCGCCCTCAATACGTGGTCCTTTAAATATGTCCTCATTTACTACTTCAGCTTTCATGGGTTTCAAAGATTCCCCAGTAACTAAAATGAAATGCAACTATGCACCTTCGGAGTTACTATCAAAACACTCATCAATTAATAGCTCCCGTGTCCAGGAGACAAATCCATTAGACGGTACAGATTTCAAAAACGAAAATAATTTACAAACTTCTTCGAAGACCTTGGATAAATCTATTAAGGTTGCAAAAGACGATTCGATTTGTCCAATATTTCCTAACCCCATAACCGAAAACCCATTTTCATCACAATCACAAATTCAGAACCAAACTTCAGACGACCGAAATTCCTATTTTCATCCTGAAATACCAAAGGAGTTCGAATTTTCACCGACTCGAAACACCGTTGTCAGTCCTACAGAAGACACTCAAGCAACTGGCTCTCAAAAACCAAAAGCTAACATTAATGCTGAAAATCAAAACCGGGAGGATATTGTGGATCGATCTATTTCTCAAAGAGTTCAGCACCAGGTGGCCTCTGAAATGTCACAACATTCTGTAATCGGTGAGGAGATGGTTGGCGTTTCAAATACAATGCCATCCGCTCCTGAGCATTCATTAGCTAAAAACAACTGCACAATGAAACTATCTGGTATACCGATTTCACAGAGAAACTCCAAATACTCTCTAAACTCAACCCAGACGGGCGCGTGCAGCAACAGCTTACTAACGCCAATGAAAATTGACCCTATGGAACAAAGCAGCAAGGTTGAAGACGGTTTTGGCCCGAATTACTCTAGAAATTTGAATCCAAATAAAACCCTTACGTTTTTACAAACTCCTAAAAATACTTCTACCACTATTCCATGCCCGCAAACTTCCCCAAGGTCTAGCGTACGTCAAACCCATCCCTTTCTTAGCGCAAACAACGCTTTGACTGCAATCGAAGGAACACCTTCCAAAAATCGTAATACGTTCGCTGAACCCAGACCACCAAAGTTAGAACAATACGTACCTGAGAGAAAGACTTTATTTGATCTTCACAAAACTCAAGATGACTTTCCAGACATCAGAGCAGAATTCTTCGCTCCAAATTTGAGCACAATTAAAAACTCAACCTGGCTACCAAGTCACTATCAACAGAAACAACAACTACAGCAAACACAAATTATGGAGCAATCGCTACATATTAAAAGTGAACCAGATACATTGACTACATTCCGACATGATAAAAGCCAGGTAGACAATACACTTCCGCCACCTCTTGAAGATGGAGTGACAAGTATGGCAGAGATTTCTAAGTATAGAACTGAACATTCTGTACACGGGCATTGTATTGAAATCTCTGATAACGAAGAAGCTATCGCTGCCGATGAAAGGAGCATTTACTATAAGAACACTCCGAAAATGTCTCCAGAAAGTGATCCTGCATGGTCTCCAGAACCCGAGGACCAATCTCCAAGTTCAAATTGGTTTATCCCACCCAATCAAGTAGACATAGATCACAGCCAAAGGATTGTTGATGAAATTTGTCACCGTGATAATGTCAATCCATTTAGTCGGGATCTGAGAGATGCTTTTCTTCTGGGACAAATCGATTTTATCAACTATATTCGAAAGCTTCCAAATTGTGAAATGGTGAACAAGGTTCGTCAAATGCGAAAAAACTCTACAATCCAAATCAAAGGAACTGTTTTCAATATTACCAAACTTATCGGCCAGGGATCATTCGGTGCGGTTTACTGGTAAGAATATTTATTTGCTGCTTAAATTGTTAACATTAAAGAATAATATTTAATTAAAAGTATGCATAAGTAGTGAAATACGTAAGACGGTTGACGCATTGGCACAGTTCTGTGAGGATTCAATCGAAGCTTTCATGCGGTTAACTTAGCTGTTATTTGCTTGTGTATATTTGTAGTCTTGCCATTTTTTCTTCTCTTCCTTTATTTATTAATTGTTACAACCGATCTCAGCAAGGTTTTCGACAAGATTTCTCATTAAGGGTACATTCTCATCAGTAAGGCCGAAAAATAGGCTATTTTCATGTTTTTTTTTTTTTTTTGAGGAAAGTAATAAATCTAGACACGCAATTTTTCAGGTATATTTATTGTACTTTTAAGTAGCTTTTAAAAAATTTTCAATTAATTTCATGATAACCCCGAGGTAGGGGCACGTTGCGCCGTAGACCGCTACGAAATAAAGGACCTCGATGGTGACTGTCCTACAGGTCATAAGATTTACCTGAAACAAAAAATCGAAAAAGTTTACTGGTTAGTATGAGTGTGGTTATGGCATGAACCACGAAAAATGAAATCTATCCAAAAATAACAAAATGGCGACGTTTTGAAATTTATGTGCGCTTTTAATGAATGTTTTCGTTCTTTTTTTTGTTTATAAACAAATCAATTTACAACGTATCGGCATAATTATGGTTCATGCGATAGAGAGTTCAATTACGCGTATTTAAAAAAAAACATTAAGATTCGTTGAAAATTGACTGAGTTATCACAGTCACCAGCTCGAAAAACGTTGTTTTCCAGAAAACGCGTTTAAAGTTTTAAGTGTAGTAGCTACCTGCTTTGACTCAGTCGGCTCGGAGGCTCATAACTTTTTAACCATTACGAATTTCGATTTTTCCTTTTAACATGATATTCTAGACAGCTATCGAATTCCGCAAAAAAAATTGACCAAAATTTGACCCAACTGATGAGAATGTACCCTTAACTTAAACTATTTATATTGTCCACCCTCGTCTTCGAACCCATTCAATTAAAATTCCTACATGGAAGAATGACTATAGTGTACATTTCAAATCCGCGATGTCTAATCCCTTCGTGGCTACCACTGGAGTCCCTCAAGACCGTCATTTAGACACTTACTTTTTATACTAACCACAAACGATATTAATGGGATCATCGGCCACTCCTCTCTGTCCCTATGCTGATGACACAAAATTCTATAGACTATCATGTCACCAGTTGATTCTACACCGCATCAAACAGATTTTAACAACTTCTCCGTTCGGTGTCGTAAGAACTGAGTAATAGCTAAAAGAGAGGGAGAGAGAGGGAGTCCGACTGCGCCAGTAAATCCTATTCTATTTATTGGCCTGTAAGAACCCGGAAGCGCCAGAATTATAAAAAAACACTTGTTTCCCTTTTTTGTTCTCCCGCGATTTCCGCGATAGCAAGATTTTAATTACACTTTAACGTGGGAGATCTAACTTGCCCCCACGGAATCTTATTTAAGACTGAAGTACAATATTACAATAACCTACCTGCTAACTTAAATTAGTTTACATAGCTAAAATATATACACAGGAAAGATATGGATAAAAAAAGGAAAAATGGGACAGAAAGCAAACGACCGAAAAGGAGAAACATAATCCGAGCACCGGATGCGAGCAGGCGAACAAACCCACGGATTGCTGGAAGCACGTTGATGATCGGCGAAATGTTGATTTTGCACATCCAGCGTCGTCGCATGCGAGCTGCAACGTTCCGTGCGAATCGTAGTCAGCCAAACCCATGAATTTGGGCCATGTTGCCCGGCGCCACAGTGTGATACGAAAAATATATCACGTTTATCGAAATGTGTGGTTTAAAGTTTTATTAATTTATGTTTTCAAATATACGATATAATGAGGAGGAGTTTGATATCATCACTCTTAATATTGCCAAATGCCAGTCCATAACATTTTCGCGAAAGTGCATATCTCCTCCCCCGCGTCCCTAGTCCCTTCATAGACAACCCCTCACCGCTATCCACTCGGTCCGCGAATTTGGTGTTTTATATGATAGGGAACTTAATTGCTTCTGTCATATTGACGAGATGATCCTTAAGGCCAATTCAACCGTCGGGTTTGTAAAACGGTGATCTAATATTTTCTCCAACCCCTATGTCACCGATCCTTCCTCATTTCCTTTGTACGTCACTGCTCGAATACGCTAGTCAGTTATATTCTCCCTGCGAGCAGAATCATATTCGCAGAAGCTTTGTTATTATTATTATTTATTGGCCTGTAGAAACCCGGAAGTTCATGACCTCACCGACTCGACTCCGCCATCGTTCCCGGTCCTGTGCACTCCCCTTCCACGATTGACCATCTGATCCGATCTTCTCAAGGTCAAACCTTACATTGTTTTCTCATCTCCGTCGCGGCCGTCCTACCGGTCTCTTTCCCGTTGGTCTACCGTCAAAAATTCTACGCACGGTCCTATCGTTGCCCATTCTTAATCTTCGCGACTGGATTACTCTCACTATTGTAGGTTTGCGGTATAGCTCCTCCAATTCCTGGTTGTGGAGTTTCCTCCATTGTCCTGCCTCCTCGTCATATTTGCCGCCAAAGATACCCCATAAAACTTTATTCTCGAATACGCGGAATTTGTTTTCTTCCCGTTTCGTGAAAGCCCATGTTTCACGTCCGTAAAGAGCTATCGGCATGATTATGATTCTATAGACACGGAGCCTTATGTTACGTGATAGCAGTTTGGATTTCAGCAGTTTACTGACTGCGTGCCAACTAGCGTTCCCGGAATACAGTCTTTTGTTAATTTCCTCCGACATTTTGTTACTGGCCGTTAGTATTGTTCACAGATATTTAAATTCTTTAACTTTTTCAAATATCTTGCCTCTGACGTTTATATGTGTTCCCTAAGGTCCACCTGCTCTCGTCGTAATCATGTATTTTGTTTTGTCTTCATTTATTTCTAGGCCCAGCTCTTCTGCCGCTTGCATGATGATTTCACAGTTTTTACTTACAGTTTCTAGATTATCGCCCAGAACCGCGATGTCATCCGCATATGCGAGCTCTTGTGTGACCCAGTTCAGGGATGATCCGGCCATGTTGTCGTCTTGTACCTTTCTGTAAAAAAGACAGGCTGATAGACTATCTCCCTGTTTTAGTCCGTCGCTGATTTCAAATTGTTCTGAAAGGTGGTTTTCTATTCTAACTCGGCCTTTGTTTTCGTTCATGCAAATTTGAATGAGGGCGGCATATTTTTTCGGGATTCCCAGCTCAACTACAATATGGTAGAGTCTTTCTTTGCCTTGCGACTGAGTCGTAAGCTTTTTTGAAGTCAACGAACAGTTGATGAACCGTCTCTCCGTATTCCCACTTCTTTTCCAGCAGTTGACTTATTGTGAACATTTGGTCGCTTGTTGACCGGTTCCTACGGAATCCCCATTGGTAGTCTCCCACTATTTCTGCGTACGTTGTGATTCTCGCCAGTATGACATTTGTTAGTATTTTGTATGTGGTTGGGAGCAATGATATTCCTCTGTAGTTTCCGCAGTCAGATCTGTTGCTTTTTTTTTGAAAATGGGGACGACTATTGAGGTTTTCCATTTTTCCGGAGTGACTTTGTGACATTTCTAACAGATACACACACAATACACAAGCAAATAGTGAAGAACACCGAACGAAAATCGAATAAAAAAATACATCAGAGCCGTATACCATAGCGATAACATAACAATTCCACATCAGTTGAGTGTACTTGAGTTTAGAAATCGAGTTCGTACACGTGGCCAGTAGCCTGATGCTTCATTGCTTCGCTTTTCTCCCGTTTCGTCATGTTCGAATCACATGTTCTTCACTATCATCGCAAACGCTACAACTTCCTTATCCCATATTGTTTTGATGAGTTGGTGGATCTTTCGAACAGTTGCCTCTCCTCCAAACTTCACACGCTCTGCCGGTATGCAGTCGACTCCGGGAGCTTTGTTTTTTTTCAATCGATTTATTGCGTCGATAATTTCGTTGAAAGAGAGCTCTGGGATCTGAGGCTCGGCTGTATGTACGTCTGGTGCGTTTATTTGTGTTTCATGGGTGCGCACATTAAGCAGGTTTTCAAAATACTGCTTCCATCTTGTCACGATATTGTTTGTTTGTGAGACCAGACAGCCGTTTGCGGCTGAAATTATTTTGGCTCTCCCTCGGTAGCCATTTCTAATTGAATTTATCCCGGCATACATACCTCTGATGTTCTTTGCTTTCTAGGATTTTTTCGATCCGAGTCTTCTCCCATTCGCGTTTTCTGCCTTTGAAAAGTCTCATGGTCTCTTTCCGAATCGTCGCGTATCTTTCTGCGTTGACTTTGTGGGGGTTGAATTATGTACCAGACATGGGCACTAGATCCACTCAACGCCCCAACACACCATTGGTTTCGCTGTAAATTGTCCACAAAATAAACTGAACTTCAAGCAAGCAGAAAAATGAAAATGCACGCAAGTATTTAGTTGTTAAGTGTTCTTTATTTTATCTAAGTTATGGCATCGGCACATGCGCATAAAACTGGGAGCTCACAATATAGGGTGTTTACTGTCTTTGAAAACAGGTTCACAACAAAACTTCAAGAAGTTTATTAGCTTAGAAATTATTCACAACCAAGTTCACTTAATCCTTTGGCGATGGACGCCTACACTCCTTCAGGATCGCCGAAAGTATCGTACAAAGTTCACTTTAAAAGAACAAAACGGATTTATCGCCTCGATTACTAAAAACACTGGACTCCAACTCGCACTCTGGAATCGTGTATCTTGGCGTAGGATGAAAAGTAACGTTAAGCGGCGCGACCGTCCGCTGTGGTGATAGAAAGAGAGACTCTTTTCTCGATTCTAGATGTTGTTTCGTCGCGGATATCGCTATTCAAAATGCACACAAACAGGAAGAGGGCCTGTACATGGGGAAAAACAGTATTTCATATATCGGCTGCAGTCGAATATGGAAAAACGACAACAAAAACTGACTAACGATATTTGAACTCCGCTCGTATAGCGACCGAAAAAGGTTGCTATGTTTATACTAGCGGTTCTTGATGCAGAATTAGGTTTCTGAGTATTATGTCAACAGAAACGCTATTTCGGGGATCAAACGCTAAGATACGCGTTTGTTTGTCTTAGCTAATGGTACGAGGGTTATTTAGGAGAACGATACCGTGGGACCTGATCTGGTGATCAGGGTGATTACACAATGACGGTTGTGTATTTATTCACGTCAACTGTGCATTGCATCCATAGCGAGTCAAGGGTCGAATTCCAGTGTGAATATTTACACTGGCAAAGGATTCGGCTCTTGGCAGTTAGGTGCGAGTTGCGCTATGCTTTGTATTAGTGAACAAAACATGGGACGTGACCATTGTTAGATTGTTTAGGAAAAACAAACTATGAGCACGTCCATTTCGATGCTAGTTTATCGCTTATGCAACCGATCAGGGATAATCGGCTGCAGCTGTATAAGCAAGCAATTTGCCATGGCGTGTCTTTTGGACCATCGGATTGTTGGAGCAAGAACACGTTGCTAGATTGGCGTGTGTTTACCAATCGAGATTGCTGAGGAGCTGAGCCGATTGGGTTGGTATGGTTCATGTAATATGAACGAAATGATTTGGTGATGTGCATGCTTGCTGGGGTTTTACTTTCAGGTGAAAGCTAATGAAAGTTAGCTTACGCTGCTCGATTGAAGGTAAGTAAAGTGGCTTGGTGAGTGAGGGGAAGGCAGGTTGATTTTAGGAAATGCGTGGTTCTTAGGGAATGCTTTAAAGAACCCCCATAACTTCATCATATCTTTCTAAGTGTATCACTTTGAGGCGTTTACGTTGTTCGATCTTCGCCCTGCACTCATCGTCAAACCAAGGTTTGGACTTAATCGTTTTCTTAAATCCTAATACCTTTTGGGCTGTTAGTTTGATTGTGTCTCTGATCGATCTCCATTTAGTGTCCACACTATTGGCTTCCTCTTCTCCACTGCCCCCGTTCTCTAGAATGCTAAATCTATTCGTTAGTTTCTCTTGATATTCAGCCCTTTTGCGCAGGTCTTTTAGTTTATCAATGTCGAACTTTTTGCTCGTCTCCCGTGACTGGCCTATGTGGGTTTGCTGCGAGCCGACTTCTAATTTTGCCCATCACTCCTCTATACGATCTTACGTTAAGGATATTCGAGTGGTGTCTTTTGGCTATGAGGAAGCGGTCTATTTGGTTACGTTACGCCGTCGTGATATCCATGTGGCTTTATGAATTTGGTTGTGATTGAACATCGTGCTTTTCACTACCAGATCTTTTGACACTGCGAACGTAATAATTCGAATTCCATTATAATTTAAAACGTTGGTATAGTTGGTTGGAAGATATCTTCCTTTCTAATTTTCGCATTGAGCTCCCCGAGGAGGATTTTAACATCGAATGATGAGATCCTATCAAATATTTCCTCAAGGGTCTCATAGAACGTGTCCTTCGTTTCTTCGTTCGTAGATTCTGTTGAGGCGTGTACGTTTATAAATATATAATTGTACCATGGGCCCTGTATTTTAGCACCGACATTCGGTGATTAATAAATTTCACTTCTGTTACATGGGGCGTAATCTTCTTGCTGATGATGAAGCCGGTTCCGAAGTTATGTGTATCGGTACTACCTCCACACGCCAGTGTAAACCCGTTGGTTTTGATTAGTTGGTGTGGGAGTCGGACTTCCTGAAGCACGACGATGTCCATTTTATATTGTATTGCATTTTCTACGACCGTCTGTCGCGCCTGGTTTATATAACTTTCGAACATTCCACGTGCCGACGCGTATATCCCGCTTTTTCCGTTTTTCCCTACATCTCCTTTTTGCCGAATCGGTGTTTTCGCAGAAACGAGAGCATCAATGTCGTTTTTTACGTTTCGTTTTCGGGGGATTGGGACGGGAAAGCCCACTGATCTTGCCCCCATCCATCATCATCATCATCATCGGCACTACAACCTGAAACCCGGTCTTGGCCTTATTTAGCAAGTCCTGAGGCTTGTTAAATTTTCCATAATGATTTGTTTTTTCCGGGCAAGGTCATTAGTCTTGCGCCAGAGGCTCCCCGACGGGGAATCGAACCCCGGTCTCCCGCATGACAGGCGGGTATACTAACCAGTATACTATTGAGGAGCTGCCCCCATCCATCAACCGCCCTAAATTAATTAACCTGAAAACTCTATCCGATATTCTATTCAGTCACCAACTTCTCTTTGGCTCGATCGACTCGCCAATCTATCGACTCAATCTTATTCAAGGCCACAATATACGTTTATGACTCCAATGAACCCATCTCCCGAATGCTGCGAAGTACAAACGCCAAGTTCGCCATTTTTCACTTCAATTTTAGCACCCTCACTCTAAAACACTGCCTCCTAATTACCCCCCGCTACCTTTTTTCCATCTCCCGTCCCACCCCTTATCATTGTTAAGTTATTAACTGATTAAATAAATTAGTTCGTTAATTAGCCCATCAAAATCTTTTTGTAAGCTTGCAATAATCTTATATTCCCAAATTGTTTAAGCAAATAATTTAACATTATTAATTATAATTAGTTGATTTAATTATTATTAAAGGTTGTTATTATTACTCATTTTTATTTTGTTGATAATAATTATTATTAATAGTGATTTTTATTACTAATAATATTCGCTCTTAGTAATTTTCATTATTAATCATTTAAATCATTAACAATAATTATTTTTAATACTTTTTATTATTGAAAATTTATTAAATTATTAACTCTAGAAACACCCGAACATTTATTTACATATTTGAATATCTTTGCTTTAGTGGAAAAGATCATGCAACTGGTGATTTGTTCGCCTTGAAACAAGAGAGACCCACAAATTTATGGGAGTATTACATCTGCTTGGAGTTACAGAGTCGCTTAAACAGCCAGGATATTGTAAATAAGTGAAATTGTATTCTTATGCTATTCCTTGATATATTCTACATTTCAGCTTCGCGTATTTATGAGCATTGAATGTGCGCTCATTGGTAACAACGCCGGCATTCTGGTATCCGAATATTCTCGCTATGGTTCTTTGATTGCTGTTTGCAATAAAATCAAAAAAGTTACATTCAAGGACCTTGATGAATACGTCGTTATGCACTTGGCCAGCCAATTGCTTCTCATTGTGGATCACCTACATGCGTGTAAC
This sequence comes from Microdon myrmicae, assembly GCA_963931805.1. NCBI lineage: Eukaryota > Metazoa > Arthropoda > Insecta > Diptera > Syrphidae > Microdon > Microdon myrmicae. The sequence continues at coordinate 101,363,986 of OZ007501.1, read as the reverse complement.
ATTATCCACGCTGACATTAAGGCTGATAACTTTTTACTCATGGAAAAGTAAGTCCTATTAAGCATTCAACACATTACACTTGCACAGTGTATTTATCTTTCCAGGTTAACCATTAATAAAACGGCGCCAACAATACAGTTGATAGATTTTGGTAATGCCATCGACATGGATCTTTTCGAAAAGGGACAAAAATTCACATACTCTTTTGAGACTGAATGCTTCCGGTGTCCAGAAATGCACGAGAACCGTCCATGGACATTCCAATTGGATTTGTACGGATTAGCGGGAGTTATTCACGTCCTTTTATTTGGGAAATATATGAACATTGTAAAAAGAGGTGGTGTCTGGAGACATACTTCCAATTATCCGCGGTATTTTAACAAGAGCGTCTGGCAAAACATCTTCCATGCCTTGCTGAATATACATAATTGCCAAACATTGCCGAATTTACAAAATTTACGCGCCTTATTAGAGGAGGAACTAACTGAGAACCAATGTGCACTGAAACAAGTTTTAGACTTCAATCGAGCTTTAGAATCCTGCTAGGCGAATATTTTTCAAAATAGTTTTTACTTTTTTTTAATAATAAAACATTCATGTTGTGTTATCTATATATTTATAAAAAAAAAAACTAATGTTTGCTTATTTGTCTGTCCCGTATATGCTCCTAAACTAGTCAATTGTGATGCAACTGCAGTTATTGTTGGCAGTTGCATGAAGGTTTCTGACATAGTACCTTTGACGTACATTATGTGGTGCATGTTTGGCGGATGTTGTCTTTAGTCGCCGGAGTGTTCCGCCGAACACTGTTCACATATCAGAGAAGCACAACCGAGAGCATGGAGCGAATACTAACTCAAATAAATCACTGAGATATTTTGCTTTTGAACTTTTATTTTAATTTTTATTACTGTGAAGCATTATTTCTAGATGCATATGGGAGATTGCTTGTGACACAATAATACATTTTTGCTTAGTCTATAAAGAAAGATAATACGCACTTCCACCACACTTCTAATTGTCTTAGTTTTTTTTTTTTTTGTTTGTTTGCACCTCCTTGTTTATTGTGGTCTAACGCCTACGTTCTTCTCTATTGTTTTTAACACAGCAATGGACCATATACAAAAACAGCACACGTTCACTTTGGACGACACGAAAAGTATTATAATTTGTTATTATATACAATTCAATTCAATTCAATTTTATTGGTAGGTAATTACATTTATGGTATATTTTACAACTAGTACTTAAGAGATTTAGGATAGCAATTCCTTTACAACTATAATCTTAAATCTATATAATGATAATAGGACAATTTTAATGAATAACAAATAATAAATTAAGGGAAAACTACAATAAAAAACCCTTATTTGAATCTTAAGACTAATATTGCACGGGCTTCCGGTTATTTTATATAGTAATGACCTCGATATAAATTTCATAGACAGAGTACATATGTAGTGATTTAGGATAACGCAAGACGGGAAACAAGAACATTGTCAGAAAAAGAACAATTGACGAAGAAGTTTCGATTGATTTTGTCAATAAGAAATTCTACCGGTTTAACGTTAGCGTTTTCATGTAGTTCATGTGTCGAATAAGGCCATGGCAAATTCAGCAACATTTTCAATATTTTATTTTGACACCTTTGCAATTTTATTTTGTGTGTGCGAGCACAATTACACCATACAGGGGCCCCGTACAGGAGTATAGCTTGAAAAATGATTTTAAATATTATAATTTTATTTTCGATGCTAAGCTTTGATTTTCTACACACTAATGGATACATAACTCTTACGACTTTGTTTATTTTGTCAATTGTGGTAGTGATGTGTTTTTGAAAGATGAGTTTTTTATCTAGAATAATACCTAGATATCTAAAGTCTTCGGACCAATCAATATCAACTGCACACATACTGAGTTTAGTGCCATTTGGTAGGTAGCAGTGTTTCCTACATCTCGAAAACCAGACAGCTTGTGTTTTATTACCATTTATTTTTATTTTCCATTTCCTGTAATATAATTGTCAAGAGCTGCTTGCAAAGAGTTGTAGACATTAGTGAATAAGGCACCCGAAGAGAAAATGGCCGTATCATCGGCAAACATAGCTACCTGAATGTTTTCACCTAGACATGGTAAATCTGCGACAAACAATGTGAATAATATGGGACCAAGGACCGAGCCTTGGGGTACACCATAGTGGATTTGCTGAGTAGCGGATATGTCGGTTCCTAAACTCACAACATATTTTCTCGAACGAAGAAAGCTCTGGATAATTTTGATAAGCGGTATTGGCAGCTTAAGTTTTAGTAGCTTATAAATCAAGGCATCGTGCCATACCGTATCAAGGGCTTTTTCGATGTCCAGAAGGACCAGTACCGTTGACTTCTTGTTGATTAATTTACTAGCTATGTGGTTTTTAATGCGCAAGACTTGGTGAATTGTGCTGTGACCACTACGGAAATCGAACTGAAAGTTTGGTAAGATGTTATTATCTTCCACAAAACGATCAATACTTTCCTTAATGATTTTTTCTAAGAGCTTACTTAGACAGCTAAGTAGACTAATAGGTCTGTAGCTTTCGGGGCTGTTCTTCGGTTTGCCGGGTTTCGGGGTAGGTATTACTTTTGCTGTTTTCCAACAGTCCAGAAAATAACAATTCTTAAGACAAGCGTTGAAAATGAACGTTAAATAGTTACTTGCAGCAGGTGGAAGTGCTTTGATTAATTTGCTGTTAATATTATCGAGACCCGCAGCCTTTTTCGATTTCGATTTTTTTATCAATTCTTTAACTTTGCTGATATTAGTTGCGTAAGTACTTTGAGCTGGTGTTTGAGAAAGTACATGGATAGTGTTAGCAGCTTCAGCTTCAGTATACGCGTCGCTTAGATGCATAGATATGGAGTGGTTCTTACTAAACGTGTTAGCAAGTAGGTTCGATTTCTCCACTGAAGAAATAAACAACTTGTCGTGAACTTTAAACGGAGGAATACTTAACCCTCTCTTTTTCATAATTTTTGATATTTTCCAGAACGGTTTGCTTGCTTTGTCAAGAGAGGAAAGGTGTATATTCCAACACTTGTTCCTATATGCTGAGATTTCTTTTTTAATGATATTATTTAACATTAACTAGAAAACAATCGATTCTATAACGAAGCCATTTTCTTCTTTCAGAGTTTCGTAGCCTAATCAAATGTAAGATATTTTCAGGAAGCGGTGACTTATCAACTGGAGCAGTGGAACATGTAAGGTATCGCAAGATCGGCCGCTCTATTGATAACAGAAACAAAATTATTACATAGGATATCGATGTGCTCGCTGCAGGTTATAGAGTTTAGGCTGGTATCACCTAGAACCAAGTTCGTGTTTATATATGATTTATAACAATTCCAGTGGGGGGCGGAATAGTTGTGGTATAAACTGGTACGATTTACAGCTACTGTATGATTCACTGTGAGGCTGATCGGAAGGTGGTCTGAAGTTAACGCATTTAGAGGTAATGGTACTGTGCAGTAATTTGGAATATTAGTGATATATAGATCAAAAGCTGGGGGGTTCTTGTTAGCACTCGCTGGGATATAGGTGGGGAGAAGTGGATAAAGTATGGAAAAACTTTAGCTCGATTCAGTAACATCTAGTAAAATGTTACCCCAGCAGTTTGCCCTAAGACAATTCCACGACTGATGTCTGCAGTTTAGATCACCACCAATAATTACCTTGTTTCGAGTGTTGACTCTATACAATTTTTGCAGGTCCCGCTTAAAGTAAGTAGATTTCTCAATGTTTCTATTTCCACCAGGGAAATAGACCGAAAAAAGACTCACCTTGGAGTTATCACAATGTTACATCTATACTAATTTCCTCAATTAACTTATGGTGCAATGAAGGACGCAAGGAATGTTCTATACATTTTTTCACAACAATGGCGACACCTCCACCACTAGCATGTACCCTGTCTAGGCGATAACATATGTAATTTTGATGTGAGAAAGAAATGTCTTGTTTGAGCCAGGTTTCTGAAACAAGTGCAATGTCAATATTAAAATTTATCAAGAAACTAAAAATGCATGCTTTTTGTTTTTGATGCTTCTCGCATTCCAAGTTATGATATTAAGAGAGTTTCTTAACATGTTTTTTCCGAGTATATGTACTTAATAGCTAATGAAGTAATGACGTTAAATTGGTCAGCTTTAGTTTGACAAGCACTAAGCTTGGTTATAACTTCATTAAGAAGAGAGTTTATCTCGCTAAATGAGAACAAGTTATCATTAGTTATAGTTTCAGACGGATTTTTCTTCTTGTGTGTCGTATCACTGTTGGAAGGTTGCTGGGTTTGATGGAGGCCAGAGCCCAGGTGGATGAAGGAGGTGAAGGTTGACGCACAGATCGGGGTAGTGGAGGAAAATTATCAATGGATAATCGGTCGGGCAGTGGCTGCTGTTTGTCACTCGGAGGCTGTAGGAACGTTGTATTTCCTGTACCACGTCCACGTGGGGATAATTTGCGGCGAATGTCTATGTACTGCTTTCGGCTTATGCATTCTGGATCGGTGGATTTATGTGGCCCACTACAATTTACACACTTGATGACCTCATTCGTTTTGCAGTCTGATGTTTTATGGTTTCCCGAACAGATTGCACAGAAGCTATTTATGTCACAATGCATCGAGCCGTGACCGTAAAGCTGGCAATTGTGACATTGTGTGACCTTACCTGGATGATGTTTTTTAAAGTCCCAGCGAACGAAGGTTTTGAACAAGGTAGAGTAGTTCCGTTTTAGTTCGTTTAATTTAACAGTACCGCGTTGAATGTAGACGATGTACGAGGGTACAACAAATGTTGATCATCGAAAATCACTTTATTGTTTTTCAAAATATTCCCCATGAAGATCTATACACTTTTGCATGCGTTTGAACCAATTGTCGAAGCACTTTTGCCACTCTGATTGAGGTATCTCCAACACATGGACTCTGAATGCAGCAACCGCTTCTTCAGGTGTCGAAAAACGTTTACCTCTCAGTTTGTTTTTTACGTACGGGAATAAAAAGAAGTCATTCGGTGCCAAGTCAGGACTATACGGCGGATGACCCATCAAATCGATGTTTTGGGTGCTCAAAAATGCTGTTGTCCCAGCCGATGTGTGAGAGCTCGCATTGTCGTGGTGAAGAGTGATCCGTCTTCGGCGGTTGGTTTTCCTGATTTCTTGGAAGACAACTGGCAAACAAATGGTTGTGTACCACTCAGAATTGACTGTTCTGCGTTGTTCTAGTGGTACGGTTGCGACATGTCCAGTTTTTCCGAAAAAACAGGCGACCATTTGCTTGGAAGTGCTTCGTGCGCGAACAACTTTTGTTGGATTTGACTCATCTTGAAACACCCAGACAGTCGACTGCTGTTTACTTTCGGTCTCATACGCGTAAATCCACGATTCATCACCTGTCACGATGTCATAGACGTGTTTCGAAGCACCGCGACCGTATTTTTTGAGCATTTCTTTCGACCAATTGACACGAGCCTTTTTTGGGCGATTGACAAATTGTGTGGGATCCAACGCGAACAAATTTTTTTGACAGTCAAATGTTTATGCAATATTGAATGTATGCTGGTCCCACTAACGCCTAAGGTTGTCTCAATCTCACGATAGGTCACATGACGATCTTCCAATATCAGTTCGCGCACAGCATCAATGGTTTTCGGAACAATAACTGATTTTGGACGACCTTCACGAAATTCATCTTGGAGTGAACTACGACCACGATTGAATTCACCATACCATCGATAAACACTGGTCCTTGATGGAGCTTCATCGCCAAAAATTGAATTAAGTTCATCCATGCACTGTTGCTGAGTTAATCCACGCCGAAAGTTGTAAAAAATAATCGCACGAAAATGTTGATTTAATTCCATTTTTGGGCCGAGATGAATCTTTTAAGTTACTGTAAACAACACAAATAGCGCTGGTATGTCAAAACGTTCTGAGTGCGTATAACCTCAAAAATGTCCAACTTTACGACAGAGCTGTCAATTGCCGGATTGCAACGCTAGGGTTGCCAAGTCCCGAAACATAAGAGGCAACCCTCGTACAAGTAGTGTTTGTACAGGGCTTTTGTTGATGAATTTATGTGATGGTTTTAACATCTAGGCACTTAATCCCGAGTGCAATTAGTTCATTTTTTACTATATCGTTGCTAATCAAGTCTAATCCGGATAACACTACCTTTAATGGACGATTTTCCTTACGCGAGTAGGTAAAAAACTCACATTTTAACCGTAAGAGTTCGGTTCTGATTTTGTTATATATGTCCATTGTTGGGGCACATATTTTTTGTCCAAGCGATATGTTTTTAATTAAGTATTTGTCTATCTTAATGTTGCTCAAAATATCACGCACTTTAGCACTAGTTGTTTTTAACACCACAATTGGCGGAACGGTTTCTTTAGGAAGTTCTGCGCACTGTTCGTCATTGGTCGGAACCATTTCAGGAGAGTCTTCCATCAGACTTTGAAGTGGTTGAAAAAAATTAGTGGTTGAACACATTTTAGATTTTTCTAGCACTTTATTGTTCACTTTTGAAAGTTTATCGGGAGGAGTTTGGCCTCCAATAACGGGGTCGTAACGTAACCGTTTGCGCTTAATTTTGTTTAACACACGTGGCCCAGGGCCCATAACTTAACGGGTTTAACACTTGTTCAAATTTTTGTATGCGGAAAACGAGGCAAAGAAAACAAGATAATGATAATTAAATTGTGATAATTATTGTGAAAATAACGGTTGATTAAGATAAATAGCACGAGCAAAACTGTGAGACAAGTTGTCTGTTTGAAAGTCAGCCAGGTACTCGAAGGACTACAATTTAATAATTCTTATTTTACTGTTCAACCACGCTTCAGATGGGTAACAAAGGAACTGTGGAAATTGGACGTCGATTTCTAGATGCATTTCAAAGTCATAAAACATCTGGCATACGAAGATATACGTTAAGATGTTTATGATAGCTAGAATTGTGTGTCGGCGGGTCGACTCGCTGTGTCTTTGTTTGGACACGTGCACTTTTCGGTTTTGGGATCTTGCAAGGAATTAGAGGTGCTAATTGCTATTTGCGTACATGAGAGATATGCATCATGCTGCTTGTGGTTTTACGGGAATTGCATTGGTTGGATGAAATTACGTAAATGGATTTGATTTGCATGGATGAATTGAATTCAATATTAGGAAATTTTGAACGTTTAGTTCGATTGGTTTTGAACATTGAATTCAATGTTGTGTTGGGGATATGAATGTCACTTTTTACTTCAGGCGGAAAAAGGGACTTTTGAGGACACGTGTCTGTGGGCACGTGTAATCTGGATATAGGTGAGTATATTCCTTGGTGGAACGACGATATCTCCACCTATAGTAGATTGAGTGGTTCGTAGAACCGCCACACATGAATATGTACTATAAAGCCACGAACGATACAAGAATAAACTAGCGAAAGTTAGTTATCGTGGGAACGCATGTATATATTGTAAATTATAAACCAGACATCAGGCTTTATCAGTATCTATATCTCAACAAACATGTAGAGGCTGCTTTGCTGCGACAACACTATTTCGTCAACATGACATCAAAATAGAGTTTATACGCTCTGTAGTCCTGCTCAGGTCGATATTTATATATGGTTGCCTAGTGTGGTCCAATATAGGTCAATATTTTATGGAAACTGCACAAGGCCAATAACCTTGCCCGGAAAAACAAATTATTATGGACAATTTAACAAGTCTCGGATAAGCAACGGATACCGGTGGAAAGACTTGCTAAATAAGGCCAAGACTGGATCCCGGTTGTAGTGCCGATGATGATGATTTTATGGAAAAGGTTTGGATTTTAGAAAGAAAATTTCTCAGAACTTGTTTCAGATTACACCTATCACCGGAATTATATTATATAAAACACTATCCAAATAAGACGACTATATATAATGAGACCAATATAAGCAGGGTGGATAACTTTATAATATAACTATTCAGAGGACAAGTAGCAAGAGTAATAATTTTGTCCGATGACCTAATTTCCTGGACTTATTACACAAATGCTTTGTATTATAGAAGGATGCGTCGCAACGGCTTCATTCCACCAAAGGTAATTCTCGAATTCGACATGAACAGGGTAAGTCTGGAACTCCGTTGATTGACCACGCATATACGCCATACGATCGAGAAGTTACGTGCACCAAAAAAGAGCGCTTCAAATTCAGAAGGCCTATATTCCATAGATACCAAGAAGAAGTTCTTAGATAGCGCCCAATGAAATGAAGATAAGAAATTTGTACCAAAGGAAGTAGAATAATTGTGTAGAGTATAATAACAATAAGTAAGTAAGTTTAGGGTAAAATTATAGCATTTGCGATGATGTTCAAGAGCTTGCTAGACGATATCGTCGTTCTTGGCGATTTTAACCTCCTCCTTCTCCAATGGAGATTGGCTGACGATCAAGCCTTCTACTTCTCAAACCCCACAAGTTCCAAGGAAAGTATTTTTATAAACGACCTCACCGACTCATCATCATCATCGGCACTACAACCGGGAACCGGTCTTGGCCTTATTTAGCAAGTCCTGAGGCTTGTTAAATTTTCCATGATAATTTGTTTTTCCGGGCAAGGTCATTAGTCTTGCGCCAATAATAATTGTGTAGAGTAGAATAACAGTAAGTTTAGGGTAAAATTATAGCGTTTGCGATCATAGTGAAGAGTTTGCTAGGCGATATCGTCGTTCTTGGCGATTTTAACCTCCCCCTTCTCCAATGGACATTGGCTGACGATCAACTTCTCAAACCCCACAAGTTCCGAGGAACGTATTTTTATAAACGGCCTCACCGACTCATGCCTCCGTCAAATGTCCCAAATCATATAGGTAGGCAACTGGACCTCGAGTTCACAACTGACCCACACAAGTCCTCAGTTGCCCCTAGTCTTCACGCTCTCTCTACCATTGACAATTACCACCACCACTGCTCTTATCCCTATATCCTGATCATGAAACGCAGCCTTCTATACCTCATGACAGCTTTCCCTACAACTTCCACAAAGCTAACTTCCGCCTTCTAAATGAGCATCTTAGCAAAACAGCGTTTCGCTGTGATCATCTGGGGGTAGAAGAAGCTACTGCCACTCTCTATAAGGAGATCTACTATGCCATGGCCCTATATGTCGCCTATTCTCATCACAGGTCATCGATTTCATCGCCCTATATGCCTCTTATTCTCGTCACAGGTCATCGGTTTCATCGCCGCCATGGTACAACCGCACACGCCGCACTCTTCGGAACAATAGAAATAACTTGTGGAACATTTTCCTAAAAACGCGTTCTTTCCAAAACTACTACAACTATCTCAGATCCTCTTATAAATTTACCGAGCTCTACAACTCCCTCAACTCCAACTACCTCACAAAAACACAATCCAACTTGATTAATGACCTCAAATATTTTTTCCACTTTATAAATTACAAACGTAAGTCCGACGCCTATCCTAACCCCCTTTCTTATGACACGACTACTGCAACCGACCCCCTAACTATTGCCAATCCATTCGCTTCGTTCTTTAATAAATCCTTCACGGACATCTCCTTGGAGCCTAAGCCGTCTTACTTCAAAGACTTGTCCGAATTCTCCCTTGGCCCCTCCACCCCTCAACTTATTCAGCATCACGTATTTGAGGAGAAATCAAACTTACCCAAAGATGAGTTCTGCCTTGGACCCGATGGACCCCAAGCTGTCCTTTTAAAGAAATGTTCCTCTTCTCTTGGTCTCCCGCTATCAAAAATGTTCTATCGATCCCTTATACGAGTTATCTTCCCTAGTTTTTGGAAATCCTCCTCTGTCACCCCCATTCATAAAAAGGCACCTACAAACGATATAAGCAGCTACCGTCCCATCGCCAAACTATCTCATATCCCTAAACTGTTCGAAGGAATTCTTTATAACGTGTTATTTTTCCGTTGTAAGTCCATCATCTCATCCAACCAGCATGGTTTCCTTGTGGGTAGGTCGACCACAACCAATCTGGTCGAGTTCTCATCCCATACTCTTCGTGCCTTAGAGAATGGCAACGAAGTCGATGTAATCACCACAGATTTCAGCAAGGCCTTTGCCAAAATCTTCCATAATGTCATCCTTTTTAAGCTGTCCTCCCTGGGTTTCGAACCCCTATTGATTAAGTGGTTATCTTCTTATCTGGAAGATCGATTCTACCGTGTCAAATTCAGATCCTGCCTTTCCAACCCTCTTCTTCCCACGTCAGGGATTCCCCAAGGCAGTCATCTAGGTCGCCTCCTATTTATCCTTACCATCAATGACGTTGACTCCTTTATCAAATACTCATCCATCTCCTTCTATGCAGACGACACCAAACTCTACAAAACGATCATCTCTCCTCTCGACTCCTCACTTCTCTAAACGGATCTCGACTGTTTCTCAACTTGGTGCCGTAATAACTGCCTCGAACTCAACGTTGTCAAATGTCACTCCATCACCTTCTCCCGCAAACGCCCCCCCCCCCCCCCCCCGCGTTCCTACTTCCTGCTAAACCAGCAGATATTATCTGTACCCCCGATACGTGACCTCGAGATCTTATTTGACAGGGAGCTTAGCTTCATCCCGCATATTGATGACATTATTCTTAAGGACGACTCTGCCCTTGGGTTTTTGAAACCCCGGTCTAAAGATTTCTCTAATCGTTACGTTTCACGTTCTCTCTACATAGCTTTCGTCAGCCCCCTTCTTGAATACGCCAGTCAGGACTGGTCTCCACACTACTCTTCCCATATCCGCAGAATCGAAAGTTTGCAACGTCGTTTTCTGCCTTTTGCCCTCCGCGGACTGAACTGGGAGAATCCTCGGACTGAAGTGGGAGAATTCTCGGATTCTAGCCGGCTCCATTGTTATATATGAATAACAAGTTTGTTATATAAGAAAAACAAATCAGAATAACAAATTAGAATAACAAATTAGTTTATCCGAAAAGCAATGCGCCACAGCTGTTTCCACAAGGTCCACAACCTGACGAATGTAAGTTCGTACATTCAACGTGTGGATCGAGGCTATGTGTTTTTTCTTAGCCTTTACATATCTTTAGTGTTAGACCATATTAACAAATATCTTCGCTCGGTGGGATAATGAGTTTGTGGGAGGTTACCACGTAACACCATCTGATTAACCTCAACACACTTGAGGAGCGCAGAACTCATGCCGATATCCTTTTCATCCATCGTCTCCTCTCAGGCACAATCAACTGCCCAAGCTTGCTCTCCACCATCGCAATCCACACTAACCCCCGTAACCTGCGAAATCCTCGTCCCTTCTAAATGCCCACGCACCATACTTCTTACGGCTCTAATGAACCCATTTCGCAAATGCTGAGATGGGCAAACTCTGACCCTACCTCCTTCCATTTCTACCTTATATCTACTGCACTCAAAATCCTTCTCCCCACCCCCACCCCCCTCCGGCCTTGCCCCACCCACCGTCTACACCCTTACAACCCGTACACATTCCAACACACATGCCGTTCACTGTCACTGTCTCACAAATGCCACATTCTCCACTCCCACATACACTCGCTCTTCTCCAGATCCTACCTCCCCTACCCCCAAGTCCTCTTCTCCTTCCTTGTGTTTTTCTTCTTTTTTTTAATTATATTTTTTTTAATTACTACTTTAGATTTGAAGTTAGTCTGTAAGTATTATGTTATATTAATTTAAGCTTGGATTAGCCTAATAAATCAATATTCTATTTTAAATATTCTATTTTTGTGATTGGATTCGACGCTATCACGGTTAGAATCACTAAAAGATAGAACTAAGTTCTTCGACAATACATACCGCGGTGACTGGATGTGTGCATCCACACCGAGGAAGTATATGATAGAGTAGCAGCAACGACATCACAGCGAGCCTCCAACATAGGCGACCAGAGCAAGGGATCAACCCCCAGACGCTTAGGAGAGCAGACACACTCCAGAGGACTTGTTGCAGCGAACCAACAAGCGAAGCAGAACCGGACTCCGTCGTCAACCGTCAACGAGTCGTGCGCGTAACCCAGGGAGCTATTCACGATCAGCTCAGCGGTCATTCAGTTCCAGACACCCGCGACCCTCAACAGGGCATCGACTGCGAATTGGGGGAATTGGGGATAGTTCGGTCTATTCTCAAAAGATAGTTCTGGCTGTTGCAAATGGTTTCATGGTGGGAGCTGATTTTGGTTCTCTCAGAGAAGTTAGACATCTGCCAATAACATCCACTAAATATCGCTTTGAGTTTTATACAATACCTTGTTTTTTTTAAATCTTGAATATTGCAAATTTTGTGTTAACTATTCAGTATTTGTGGGAGAATTTAGTTTTCTGCTTTAATCGGAAGAAAAGTGTGACTGGAGCATCGATTGTTTGGGGAAGTTTTCTTTACTTTCTTCTATCTCGATATTTCATCGTGGAGAAGGTTGGAGTTTATATTATACGGCCGCTGCCGTTTTTTTTACTTGTAAATGTTGTATAGTGCATCTTCATTGTATTGAAATCAACGGGATTCGCCTTTGTCTAGATCTGAATTTAGAGACCCGAGTCGGTTGCACCTCAACTGGTACATCATCGATGCGTTAACCGGCTTGATTGGTTGAAAACGAAGAAAACAGTGCGTCGTCATCGGCAAAACTGAATATTTTGTTATACGTTAAAATTAGCAGATGGTTAATATGAACCAGAAATAGAAGCAGTGCTAATATGTAACCTGGAGGCACCCCGGAATTATTAAAAATGAAATCCAAAGACACACCCTCTACAGCACCCCGATTTGATCAATTTGCGAATGATCTACTTATCCGATCGCAAAGTTGCTGGGAAAGTTTATGAGAACGGAGCTTACGCTTTGTAAAGTCCTGTGCTAAACACAGTTAAAAACCCTAAAGATATATCGGGTTTTCCAATAGGGACTTGACCCGTTTTTTTTGGAAAATAAAACGCAAACCATTTGAGATATTTCAAAAACTTTATTATCGGCTTGAAGTGCAATCAAAATATTTATGAATGAAACTCGACTTTGTTCACATGGCCACCGCGGGCACGTTTGTAGCGGTCGATTCATTGGACCCAATTTTCGATAACTCGGCCACACATTTCGCTATTTCGCGTTCAATGTTGGTTCTGAGCTCTTCCAACGTCGTCGGCTTGTTGGCATAGACCAATGACTTGACGTAGCCCCAAAGAAAATAGTCTAGAGACGTTAATTCGCACGAACGAGGCGGCCAACCGACTGGCCCATTTCTTGAGATAACACGCTCATCAAACGTACTTTTCAATAAATCGACTGTATCGTGTGCTGTGTGGCTTGTGGCACCGTCCCGTTGAAACTACATGTCGCTCAAGTCCATATCTTCCAATTCGGGCTAAAAATAATAGGTAATCATGGTGCGATAACGATGGCCATTCACAGTACCGTGACGATTTTTATCGTCGACGAAAAATATGGCCCAATGACGCCGCCGGCATGTAAACCGCACCAAACAGTTATTTTTTGTGGATGAAGTGGTGATTCATGAAGCACATTTCGATTTTCACCCGACCAATAACGCATGTTTTGCTTATTGACGAGCCCATTGAGCCAAAAATGAGCTTCGTCACTGAAGATGATTTTGCGATGACATTCATCATCTTGGCGCATCTTTTCCAGAGCCCAATCGGAGAACGTACGTCGCTTCAAATGGTCCATCGGCTTCAATTCTTGAGTCAGCTTGATCTTGTATGGGTGTAAACCAAGATCCTTATGCAAAATTTGCCATAAAGTGGTCTGCGCAATGCCCAATTTTTGAGAATGGCGTGGAATTGACTGATTTGGATCGTTTGCTACGGACGCCTGAACGGCAGCGATATTTTCCACACTTCGACCAACCCGTTGTCTCACTGGCACGGCAACATCACACAACGAATATGTAGAGTCAAATTTTTGCACTAAACTTGTTATTGCCTGTTGTTAAAGATTCTTTGCACTGCACACACAGACAATGAAAACACACGTAATGAAACAAGGAAAACTAGTCTTAATTTAACTGACACTTTATTTAAAAATGAATTTTATTTTAAACCCTTTAAATTGGGTACATCGACACGACACACAACCACGACGATGGTTTGATTTAGACTCGTTCCTTTTCGACTTTTTATTTTTTTCGTACCGCACGACTTACGAGTTCAACCGTCTTGAGTGACGGTTTTAAACGATTTCGTTTAATTTATCTATCGAATTTTCACGCGCGGCGGCTTTATCACTCTGTCCGTCCAGGACAACGATGGGTATTCTCAGACTCGTTTAATTTATGAATGTCCAAACCGGACGACGTTCATACATCGACACCCCCTTATCTGTCTATTGATCGTGTATCCCGAAGTACGCATCCATTGTTTACACACAATAGATATTTCTTCATACACATGGGGTATGCTTCGCAGTACATTTCTTGAAAATCGTAAACATTGAAAATGTTTATGATCTGCGAGATCTGATTGTGTGGATGCGCGTATACCATTCTTAGAATCTTGTATTTACACAAGTGTTCATTTATGGTCAACGATGGCAAAGATATTTTGTATACTTTATTGCTTCGTTACCATAGAATTGTTCTTTGTTTTGAGCAGCACATTATTTTCTTTGTGCCGTCATGGATTTTTCCCAGATGTGGTATCTGGATTCCATGATTTGGCCGTATATGCATTTTGTAGCTAATGCACTTTTACAGGTACTCATTGGGTTGGATATGTTGATTTGGATTAATCAACATATGGGGCCTCACATGAAGGTGAATCCTGTTAATGGTGGGGGGTGGCCCCCAAAAAGGGTGAGTATTAGGAGAGGGTAGGCGTTGCGTGTAACACTGTCTACTAGGGCGAGAATTACGACCGAAAATTGGAGTTAATGCTCTTAAAGTTGCGGTCACCGACTCCATATTTCGGTAGCAAATTTTTATAATTTGCAGACCTTGTTCGTTCGTGTACTTAAGCATGATGAAAATGTTGAGTTTGCTGAATAAATTGACAGTGACAGTTTGATGATTAGTGAAAGGGTGCGTTCACAAATTAAATTCAAAGTTGTCAAGTTCCTATATAAAAACCCTATATAATGGAAATGCTCTCGGCTCATAATATATTTCAATTGAAGATGACCAAATGTTAACGAGTGTAAAATAAGTTTTGAGGGTTTTCCAAAAGATGGCGTCACTAACATTAAATCATATCGGATCACTTGTAACTATATTCGTGTTAAAGCGTCATTATTTCCCTCCAAAAATCTGTATGTGTCATTTCACTGAAGTAAAGCCAACATTCTCCCTTTGTGCTCTAACCATGCCATCCTTTATGCCAAGAAAACACAATTTGGGGAAAGCCTGCGTTTTTGTTTTAATTTGAAGGAATGTACAGATTGCTATATGAAGCATATAGGGAACATGCTCCAACAATAAAAACATGTGAGTACTGGATCCGGCGTTTTAAAAGTGCCGATTTTGACAACAGCGACAAAGAACGGCAAGGTAGGCCAGTAAATTAGACTATTGTTACATCTCGCTACACAACCCCCCTCAATTATCAATCAGCCATCATACAGTCATATTGCACTGTGGGAGTACGATAGTCGCGACGCCAGCATGGGCGAGTGTTCTACTATCCACCCACTCGCCGCTAATGTTCCAATGTCACTCACGATTGTTCCGCTGCCTGCAAACGAACGATCACCAGGAAGAGGAAAGCAAAATAAAACACCGATTGTTTTGGTAGCTCACACGTTCTTTTATTACTTTAATTGCTTGTTTCTTTTCACATTTTACACTATTGTATTTAGACCGCGGTCACAAGAGAAATTACTTTCAATTGAATATTTTTGCTATCAACTCAATCTGACTCAATTTTCACAACTCCGGTATATACGCGTCCTCGACGCGCGACGAGGAGCGGGAGGCCAACCGACCGTCGCGAACGGTGGTTGTAATAGGACTCAGCGATAAACGGCCCGTGCAGAGCCGACTCGCTAATGGGGTGAGTTCGGTGGGGTGGTGAAAAGGAAATGAAATTTCCTTTGACCAGTGACCAATGGAAGGCGATCTCTGGGACGCGGTGGTGTACGTGTGTGTTCTTACACATCACCATGTCTATCGGTGCGTTTAGCCAAGGATAAACGGAACCTACAACGAGGGAAAAAGAACAAAGGGGAAACGACTTAAGGGTACATTCTCATCAGTTGGGTCAAATTTTGGTCAACATTTTTTTTGCGGCTTTCGATAGCTATAACTGTCTAGAATATCATGTTAAAAGGAAAATTCGAAATTCGTAATGGTTAAAAAGTTATGAGCCTCCGAGCCGACTGAGTCAAAGCAGGTAGCGAGCGTCACTTAAAACTTTAAACGCGTTTTCTGGAAAACAACGTTTTTCGAGCTGGTGACTGTGATAACTCAGTCAATTTTCAACGAATCTTAATGTTTTTTTTTAAATAAGCGTAATTGAACTCTCTATCGCATGAACCATAATTATGCCGATACGTTGTAAATTGATTTGTTTATAAACAAAAAAAAGAACGAAAACATTCATTAAAAGCGCACATAAATTTCAAAATGTCGCCATTTTGTTATTTTTGGATAGATTTCATTTTTCGTGGTTCATGCCATAACCATACTCATACTAAACAAGTAAACATTTTCGATTTTTTGTTTCAGATAAATCTTATGACCTGTAGGACAGTCGCCATAGAGGTCCTTTATTTCGCAGCGGTCTACGGCGCAACGTGCCCCTGCCTCGGGGTTATCATGAAATTAATTGAAAATTTTTTAAAAGCTACTTAAAAGTACAATAAATATACCTGAAAAATCGCAAGTGTCTACATTTATTACTTTCCTCAACAAAAAACAAAAGTGAAAATAGCCTATTTTTCGGCCTTACTGATGAGAATGTACCCTTAAGACATCGTTCGGTAATGAGGCTCAGCTGAGTAAATAGCAGCCACTCATTAGATGCTAAAAGGGATTGCGATAATTTATACAATAGAGATCGTATATCGTCTCTTTGCCGACTGGGAGAATCGGATTCTTTTGTTTGCATATGTTCATGCTATTGAATCCAATCCGACGGCTAAGCGCGACGTCGGTGATTGTTTGAAGATTCAAACAAAGAAATATTTCCACAAGAAGTGCTTACAGCTGAATCAATAGTTGCAAGTCTTTGGAAAGTAATTTAGATGGTTACACAATGGCGTTGTGTATACCATCTGTGTTAATTGGGAATTCGGTTCTTGGTCGATAATGCAGAGATGCATTGATACATACATGAATGCCCTTGAAGGAAAAATTCTTTACAGGAATTTCCGATAATGCATTGAAAGCATTAATTATCCTTGGGAAGGAGATGTTTATGCTGCGGGGAGATTGCGGTGCAGGTGTGGAAGGTTGGAATTTGGCTGGCAACCAATGGTACCGAATAGGTTTTGGGATTCATGATAAGTTAGGAAAGATATCTTATAGGAAATTTGTATGCGAAGAGATGCATGAAAGGTAAGAATTCTTTTACAGGGACTTTTAGATTACAAATTTGATCCATTTGATGCGTGACGCATTTACAGGTGCCTAATGCGGTTGCATTAGCAAAAACCTATGCAGACTGGGATGAAGTTATGGGGGTTTTTCAGGTAAGTGGGCCGTGGGGTTTGGCGGAACCGCCACAGCACACAAAGCAATTCTCAAACAATTAACGCAGTTATATAACTGGCGTCTCTCCCACAAGCAATTAATGTGCATATCGCATATGTTGCGATATTCATTCGAATATTACCTATGACGCATACTCGCTTCCCAAAGCTACACGCTTATCGTGTATCGTCAATACGATATACGACATTACGATGTTACGATGTTACGGCATTACAATGTTATCATATTACGATATTGTGATAATACGATATTACAATATCACCATATTGCATGTCAGTGGGGGAAGAACAATAATAGGTTTCGATGGCAAATAAACTCCTCCTGCAGAACTGACAAGTACTCTGCAACAAACACAATAAAACTATATCAAACATTTCTTTATTTTCAAACCCAATTAAACTGGATTCTTCGGTACAGACAGGACATCTCGTAATGTATGATGTAACTTTTTGTGACGTATAAATGCTCGCCTGCCATTGATTTCTTCCCCGCAAACATCGCACGGTTTAGGCACATGAACTAGCAAGTGCTGATTTAATTGTGCTTCGAAGTGAAACGCCTTTGGACAATACTCACACTTAAACCCCTTCCTGTCATCATGAAGTCGCAAATGCCTCGTCAGTTCGCTTTTAGACTTATATTGATTTCCACACTTGTCACAGATGTTAGGCTTCTCTCCAGTATGATCCAGAATGTGATTTTTCAATTCAGTCGTTGTGCCAAATCGCTTTTTGCACCGTTCGCATTCATGCCTCAGCTCTCCTTTGTGTCTTTGAATATGTACTCGATAATTAGTTGGATTTGCAATTTTTAACCCACAAAATTCACAGGTGAACCTCCGTTCTGACACATCCAAGTGCGTGTCCTTATGGGCTTGTAAACTGGCTTTATGAAGAAACTGCTTCTGACATAAGTTACATGAAAAAGGTAAATCTCCGGTGTGTTGTTTCTGATGCAGTTTGTATTTTGAATTGGAAAAGAAAACCTTTTCGCAGTGATCACATTTAAGTTTTCTGCTCCCGCGAATCTTACCTTTGAGGAAGTGCATTTTGTTTAAAATTAAGCCACTTAGATTACTAGGTTCTTCAGTACTGGTTTGCTCTTTATTTTCCACTTCACTCCTGAGGGTTTGGGCGTAAATTGCCCGTAACCTTTTGATCTGTGATATTATTGTTCCTCGTGTCGTGCGGATGGAATATTTCATTTCAATAGACGAAGCAATAGCATCATATGCAGCGTAACGTACACGACGGTTACGAAACTCGTGATGAGATTTATTCCAAAGACATTCACTCCGGCGGTAGGCATCGACTACGTCCAATAACATGTTAGATTTTGGAACCTAAGAGAAAGATTTAACAAGGGGTATAAGTCATTATATTAAATTTTACTTACTTCCAAAAAAGCGCTGGCATTCCCCTTAAGAAATTTGAGTAGATTGAAGAACCAATAGTTCGAGATGAATTTAGCATTGGGATCGTTGTTACTGGATTCGAAGGCCCTTAGTTTGCGCAATTCTTTGTAGAAAGCACATCGGAGTTTATTTAGTTTATTGCTGAGATCTTGGACATTCAGAGAAGTATGTAATTCGTCGTTAATTGTGTTAACAATTATGTGAAACATTTCAGTGCGATGTTTTCTATTGTGGTAATCAGGATGTCCCTTATCCCAGAGGCAATCGTGAAATTTATATAACTCTATCATCCGAACTGTTACCGCGTCACTGTCCATTGGCTAGAAAATTATTGTGTGGGGGTTAATTGCTACTCGAGAACGTTTGATAAAATTGTATTAATTTTGAAGGTTGTATAAAGCCTTTTACACCTCTCAAGGTCCATTCTATTGTTATGATATTGTGGCAGTGGTGAGGAACATATAATTATCAGTCTAACAAGTTCTAAAGAAACTTAACAATCATAATACAATTTATAGAGGGTGCGCCATAAAAGATGTCGGTATGTAATCATTGAATAACTTTGACATTTATCAACCGATTGACTTGAGTAGCCATGTTTTTGAAAGGTCAATTCAGTATAATTTTAACCATGAATCGTCGAAAATATCGCACCGCCTGACAACACGAATTGATCCGCGGATGGAATACATCTCCGTAAGGCAATTCGCGCTCGGAAAACTATACCAACAAGATACTGATCCGAGTCGACGTTGGCACCTCGGTACGTTCGTACCGTCATCAGGCTCGAGGAATGGCGGCGATCTATCAACACGTGTTCAATATGGTATAATTCAATAATAATACAATCGAGCCTGATGACGGTACGAACGTACCGAGGTGCCAACGTCGACTCGGACCACTATCTTGTTTTCCGAGCGCGGATTGCCTAACGAAGACGTATTGCATCCGCGGATCAGGTTCAAATCAACACGGCTGCCTTACGCAATGAGAATACCAGTAACACCGTTGGTCATGCGCTAGGACTCGCCCTTGAAGAGCTCGACGGAGGGAGAGTAAGTCCTCAGGCCAGAATGCCGGGCGTAGAAGAGAAATAGACACGCCTTAAGAATACTGTCATTAGTACTACCAACTCCATCTTAGGCAGTTGTCGTAGAGATCGGAGCGACTGGTTTGATGATGAGTGCAAACAAGCGACTGAACGTTAGAATGCTGCATACCGGGCAATGCAACAGTCTCATAGGACGCGGGTACGCGAGGAGAAATACAAAGAGCTCAGAAGATCTGAAAAAAGACTCCACAGACAAAAGAAAAGTGCCTGGGCAAAAACCTTGTCTGTGAAATAGAGAAAAGTAGAGAGCGAAGTCCGCACCAGGCGCAGAAGTTCTACCAAATAATCGGCAGTATGACGCGGTACACACCACGCTGCACTTACTGCAAGGATAAAGAGGGTAATCTGATCACCGATCCTGAAGGCATTCTGGAGCGATGGGGAGTGCACTTCAAAGAATTGTTAAACAGTCAGCTCACAGAAGAATTGGAGGCTCCACCAATGCAAGATCAAGACCAAATGCTGCCGCCACCAGGCATTGAGAAAACAGTAAAAGCCATAAGACAGCTCAAATCAAATAAAGCCGCCGAAGCTGCAGACATACCAGCTGAGCTGATCAAACAAGGAGGGACAGCGTTACATTACGCAATTCATGAGATCGTGGTGCACCTATGGGAGCAAGAAAAGATGCCGAAAGATTGACGACGCGGAATAATTTACCTCATACATAAGAAGGGAGATATCACAGTGTGCAGCAACTATAGGGGTATAACATTGCTGAGTACCGCCTATAAGATACTGTCCTCTATCCTACAAGTTCGGATAGCCCCATACACTAAAGTCATCATTGGTCAATAACAGTGTGGCTTCCTTCCAGGTAAATCAACGATTGATCAGATATTCACCCTTAGGCAGGCGATGGAAAAATGTATGGAATTTAAGACCCCATTATATCATCTATTCATAAACGTTAAGGCTACCTACGGCAGCATAGCCAGGGTATAACTATATAATGCCATGCGAGAGTTCGGCATTCCAAACAAATTGATACGACTTTGTAGGTTAACCATGACCTACGTAACTAGTCAAGTAAAATAGCGGGATTGCTGTCCAAACCAATAAAAATCTTTAATGGACTCCGACAAGGGAACGGTCTGGCTTGCCTCCTCTTCAACCTGGCGTTGGAGAAAGCAGTCCGAGACTCTGGCGTTACAACTAGAAGGACTATTGTCACGAAGTCCAGCCAGATACTTGCCTACACAGATGACATCGACATCATCGGTAGAACCGATTCGGTTGTACAGGACTCCTTCACCCAGATCGAACAGGCGGCACAAAAACTGGGACTGCACATTAATGAGGGGAAAACTAAGTACATCGTGGCAGCTTCTGCGAAGAGAAGACCTCACGTTGGTCAAACTACCTGGGTAGCGGAGGGAGTTTGAAGTAGTGCAATCCTTTAACTACTTTGGGTCAATACTATCAGCCGATAACAATATGGAAGAAGAAATACGCGAACTGCTGATCAAATCCAACAAAGCCTACTATGGTCTATCAAGGCTCTTTAAATCCCGAAATTTATCCATAACATCCAAGCTACTACTGTACAAGACCGTGATCTTACCTGTACTCATGTATGGATCCGAGACCTGGGTGCTCAATAAAAGGCACTCTGAACTCTTAGCCGCGTTCGAAAGGAAGGTCTTAAGGAGAATTGTTTGCCCCGTATGTGAAGGAGGACGATTCCGGAGACGCTACAACCAGGAGTTGTACGCGATCTACCTTGAAGCTAACGTTGTAAGAAAAATCAATCTCGGTAGACTCCGGCGGGCGGGACACCTAGCTCGAATCAGCGAAGAGGAGCCTGCCCGGAAAGTCGTTTGTGGCAGAATGTATGGAAGGAGACAGTGCCGCAGACTTTGTCTGCGATGGAGGGAAGGCGCATACCAGGACGCCCAGAGCCTGGGAGTGCCAAACTGGATGATATCAGCTCGAAATCGAGTCCGGTGGAGAGATTTGCTAAATAAAGCCAACACCGGATCCCAGTTGTAGTGCCGATGATGATGATGATGATGATGCCAATCTTGAGATTCATTATCCGCAATGGGAGAAGAACCTTTTCTAGGACTGAACTTAAACAAGCTTTAAAGATTACATAAAGAAATGGAATTTTAAAAACTCTTGTCGAAGAATATACTTTTTTTAAACTAAACTTGAAACTTTAAAACGTTTCTCAGTTCAAAATAATTCAGGATCAGAGAGCGAAGTGCTAAAAAATTGCTGTTTTTCGAATGAATGCTTCAAAATCGGGAAAGTGCGCTCATTGGCATAACAAGATTTATATGACGATGATGCCAATCTTGAGATTCATTATCCGCAATGGGAGAAGAACCTTTTCTAGGACTGAACTTAAACAACGTTTAAAGATTACATAAAGAAATGAGAAAAAAATTTGAAAAATGAAGAAAAATTTTAAAAAATTTAGTCGAAGAATTTAATTTTTTTTTTAAACTAAACTTGAAGTTTTAAAACGTTTCTCAGTTGAATCTAATTCCGGATCAGAGAGCATAATGCTAAAAAATTGCTGTTTTTCGGCCGAATGCCTCAAAATCAGGAAAGTGCACTCCTTCGCGTAAAAAGGTTTATATGTCCATTACTTACCTGCACTCCTTTTACTGCAACAGGTTTACTCATAATATTCTGGTCCACACCGCTCTGATCCATCTCATAACTGGTCTAGAACAATTCAAAGATCAGCCTTCATACTATACACTTTATAACATCCCCAAATACTTACTTCACCAGTGATGGGTTGCTTCCCTTTCTCCGAATCCATTTCCTCAAAGAGGAAGTAATCTGTTTCTGGAAGCAAATAGTTTTCGTCGACAGCTTCCTTGGCGTTGCTTCTGTGACCCTCATCATCCTGCCCTGTGTATTCAATAAGCTCCTTAAAGATATCGGCCGTGTCCTCATCGCTCAAATTTCTCTGGTTCAAATTTGAATCCTCGCACATGATACCACAGCCTCCTGCGGGGGCATCACTCGCCGGACCGGCTGGTACTTCACACGACCTTTGATTTACATGATCGATAAACTCGCTTAAAGTACAATAACCCTTGTCACACTTTCCGCAATTGAGCAGAAAGAACTGCTTGTCGGGAGTGCGATATATCTCACCACATTTTATTGTGAAGAATGCAACGTGCGGATCACTTTCGATTTTGATAGCGGGCACCTCCAGCGATATATTATTCATTGTGCACTGTTCTTTCAATCCTTTCAATAACAATCACTAACGAATTCATGTTTACATGGTTTACTTTAATATTGTTTTGCACTCAGAAACGCGAGTAACGTCACCACCAAGTAGCAGAACGCGGCCAAATAAGTGGGCTTTCTTTGTTTACCTTCGCTTTCACTAGCTCTCTCTGAAGCTCTTCCAATTGGCACGCGAAGAGAGACTTAATCGTTT
The DNA here is from genome assembly GCA_963931805.1 of Microdon myrmicae. NCBI lineage: Eukaryota > Metazoa > Arthropoda > Insecta > Diptera > Syrphidae > Microdon > Microdon myrmicae. The sequence goes on along the minus strand of OZ007501.1, from coordinate 101,340,335 downwards.
AGTAGAGGCCTCGTATCACAAGCTTTTGCTTTGAAATGTAATAGAACTGGATGATCAAGCTTCGTAAGCCCAAAGCTACTTGGAATTGTCTGATCGCCTTTTGATGCGGCAGTTGATTGTCTACTTGGCCGTTGGACTCTTTGAATTTATACAGATGACGAAGCATGTCCTTGAGATTGTGTGATCGTAACTCCTTGATGGATGTGTGAAAAAAGAAATTCTCTGCGTTTGTATGCAAATCGTACAATTACCCTTTGACGGATTGCGTAACCAATTTGAATAGATTCAATTTTACTCATTATTGAGGAAAAGGGACGGTTAGTTCAAGGACGTATAATTTGAAGGATATTGCTCGTCAATACCTAGGCAAGAAAAACCGAACGAAAGAATGGAAAGGGTTTTAATTATTCCAATTAACCGAACGTGTATCTGTTGGGTAACATAATGCAAAGTGTGTGTTCATGATCTGTTGCAAATATCTGGTAGGACATGAAGCAGAGAGATGTCCCTGGCCTTGAAATGCTCATTTATCTGGACCATTGAAATGCAATACCTGCTTAAAGAGTTGCAAGATAAATCCGATCCAATTAGTTATATCATTATTTATTGAGACTTTTTTTATTATCGTTTTTTTTCGTAAGAACTATTAGACATGAGAATGAGCGGTGTATAGCTAAGTAGAGATATGGCAGGATCATATTTGCGTAAAAGAAGTTACTTACCAACTGACAATATAACTTGCACCTACATATTTGCAACTGGGACAACTGCCAATCAAGAAGGGATGTAAGTTTGCAAGGATGGTTAGGTGGGATGGGCATTTCTCGTATGGCGGATATTCTTTATATGTAACAGTTTTTTCTTAACTACAATAGAGTTGATGTAGTGACAGTAACTGCAATTGAGTTGATGTTTCAGATCCGATGGCTTATTGTTTTTGGCAAAGTCCTCAAGTTGTGCTTTCACAGCTGGGGCTGCCTTTGTGCCATACTTGTGATCAGCAGCCTCCTTGCATAGCATCAACATCTGGTTCATCCTTGCGGGAAATTCAATGAGAGCATCCAAGGGCTGTTGTCTGATCGTTATCACCTAACTCTTGGTAAGTCTCCGTGGGCATGTACCCTTAGTTGAGGAGTCTTTCAGCTTCCTCGAAAGTTGTTGGTGAGTTTAAGGCAATTAGTAAGTATGCCTCACCTCGCAATCGCGTGGGAAATATTTTCAAAAACGCGGAATGCTCCTCTGCAGGTAGGCATCCGATTACCTTCCTGCAGCATCCTAAAAACGTTTGTATCTCACTGTCCGCCAAAGGGCCTTGCCCACCTGAGAAGACCGGCACAAACTGAGAGGTGAGCTTCGCGATTTTAACGAAATCAACAATAAAGTTGGGTGACCCTAGTTCGATAGGCAGAATATGATGGTAGGGGGATGCTGATAGTAGAAGGAGAGACGTTTGCTATCCCGAAGACGTTTTTTTTTGTGTTTGTTAATTGGTGACTTATCTAGGGGTGAGATTGCTTCCCAAGATTTTGTTGGCACACAATATGAGCAAATACAGAGATACAGAGTTCAAGAATTAATTTTGTATGGTTTTGGTTTATAAGTAAAATTATGTTGTCATTGGCAAGGTGCGTTATAATTAGAAGTGGACAACTTAGGACTAATTTAATTGAAGTTTAAAGTATAATATTGATTAATAAAAAATGGTTACATATCTAACAAATTTCTGCTGCTGTTGTATCCGCTGCTTGATTTCCTCTCGCTGTTGACGTGGTGGTAGATAGTCGCTGTTATTGGTTTTCTGCTGTATCGGACTGCTGGTGTTGTTCACTGGACTATTTATCTGTACTACCTTATAGGGACCCCCCAAATGGGAGCTAACTTTCCTTGCTTTTGCGCGTTCCATATTAAAACTTTGTCGCCCACATGGAACGTGAATGGGCGTGTCTTACGGTCGTAGTAATCTTTCGACTTCCTCTTGGAAGTTAACAGGTTACGCCTTGCTATTTCGTACGCATGTTGAAGTTTGTACTTCAATACCTTATGGTAACTGTCATGGTTATATACCGGTTCCGGAGGTTGCTTTATGCTCGTCGGTACCTCCGGGGTAAACCCAAATAGACCGTCCATTGACGTAAGCTTAGTACCTTCGTGTACATTGGTGTTGTATACGAATGTTGCCGTCCTCAGGTACTGGTCCCATGATTGGGAATTCCCATCCACAATGCTTCGCAGGTAATCTACGAGAGGGCGATGGGCTGGTTCTAAGGCTCCATTCGATTGTGGGTGGTACGCTGAGGTTTGTAGTTTTTTAATACGGAGCAGTTTGCACACGCTTTTAAACAAACTGCTTAGGAAATTGCTTCCCTGATCGGTGACCAGTTGCTTCGGAACACCATACCGAGCAATTATTTGGTCGAAAAAAACTGTGGCCACCGTTTCTGCCTCCGCATCTGGGAGAGCGTAGCAATCTATATACTTCGACAAGTTGTCCTGGAATGTAAGTATATACTGATTGCCGGTTGGAATGCGATCAAGAGGACCTACTATATCTAAGTATACTTTGTCAAAATGCCTCTTTGCAATATCGGTTTTTACCATGAGCATACGTATGTTCGGTGAAGATTTCATGGTTTGACATGTTTTACATACTTTGATGTACTGTTTAATGTCGCGCATCATGTTCTTCCACCAAAGATTTCTACGTATTTTGTGGTACGTTTTACTCACTCCTTGGTGTCCACCCAAAGGAGGAGCATGGTATTTCCGGAGTAGGAACTGGATGTCTTCAGGATTGGTTATCTCCATTCCTTTTTCCGTGCAGGTCGGAATGGGGTTCTCGTTAAGAGAGGACTAATCGTCATTTGGACTATCCTGAGTTCCTTCGCTTGCCCTTAACTTTTTAGCTTGGGCGCGTGTTAGTACATTGCACCTTGGTAGTGTGGGAGTCTCATCACAAATTTGCGGGATATGACTCAAGGTATCTGCATTAGTGCTGTATTTACGGGTTTATACTCCATTTGATAGTCGAACTCCAGTAGTTTACGATGGAACCTTAGTAAACGTGACGTGGGGTCTTTCACGTTGAATACTCCCGTTAACGGTTTGTGGTCCGTGTATATGTTGAATTTTCATCCTTGTAAATAACAACGGAAATTCTCAGTCGCCCAAACAATGGCTAGTAGCTCTTTCTCTCTGTAGAGTAGTTCTTTTCCGCCTTATTCAAGGTTCGGCTGGCATACGCGACTGGCTGATTCTTACCGATTTCGCCTTGCGATAGTACGGCACCCAGTGCTTCGTTGCTCGCATCCATGGTCAGATTAAAGGGTTTGGTAAAATCTAGATAAATTAATAGTGGCGGCGAGACCAATAACTCCTTTATGTTATCAAATGCTTGTTGGCATTTGTCTGACCAGGTAAATTGTATGTCCTTCCTTAACAACTTTGTTAAGGGGCGTACTATCTTCGAAAAATTCGGAACAAATTTTCGGTAATAGTTCCCCAAACCTAGAAACGATTGGACGTGCTTTACCGTTTTGGGAATGGGGAAGTCCCTGACACTAGCTGTCGTGTCGGGATTTGGCATTGCCCCCTTTTCGGAACAAACATGTCCCAGGTATACTACTTCCTTCTGGAGGAACTTGCATTTCTCCGGTTGCAACTTGAGGTTGTGGTATCTCATTTGATCAAATACTTTCCGGAGTTTGTCATTATGGTGTTCTAGGTTTTTCCCATATATGAATACGTCGTCCAGATAAACAAAGCATTCGATTCCTTGCAACCCGGTTAGGACATGGTTCATGAGTCTCTGAAACGTAGCTGGTGCTCCCTTCAGACCAAATGGCATAGACTTACTTGTTGAGCTTGATTGGTGTCAGCTGCTGTGGTTCGACGACTGGGTGCAGGGGGCGTTGAAATGATGCTCCTCTGTTCAGCTTCAGTCCGCTGAAGGGTTGTCTTTGTTTTCTCCTCAAATGTTCAATTATTATTTCTTCAGATAATTCTTCACGTTAGAGTAATGACTCTCGACTGCCGACAGTTGTTTTGCGTAGTTTTACGGCGAATGTCAATTATATTTTTATATGCCGTTGACGTGTATTTTTTATCCGGCGCCAACGCCGTTTTATTATTATTTGTCTACTAAGTAGAATTTGCACAAAGTAGTTTATGCAAATTAGCTACTTGGCGATTTGTTTCCCTTTCACTGGTAGAGAGGGGAAACTTACGAAAGGGTATTAGTGGATGTTACGGGGGACCTGGACACGAGGTAGGTCCGTAACAGCGCCCTTTTGCGGAATTCGCCAGGTCTTACAGTTTTTGAGACTTTTATTTGTTTTGTATGTGTTTTTTTTTTTTTTTTTTTTTTTTTTTTTTATTGTGGGCTCTGGGCTGTATCCCCAAAGCTGCCTCGCATGTGCTGCCAACAATATGTCGAGGTGCCTGGGGTTGACATGTAGCTGTCGTCCGCGTCGCTGGCCTCTACGGTCATCTGGGCGGCAATCTCCAGGGTCCATTCGCTCTTCCGTTCGGAGATTGGCGTTTCGCAAGCTGGTCCTCCGTCACCAGTTTCGCGGACTGTCCGCTCCAAATTGATGTGTGTTGGTTTTTTCCCTAGTCGAGTTACGAAACGGACCTCCGCAGCCAGACTCAGCTCCGGACGAGGGGTAAGGGTGTCTTGCCCAGTACGTTCGGGGTATGTTATTTTGAGGGTCAAGGGTTTTCAAGCGCTTAGGCTTCCTTGATCCTACTGGGTAACCAGGGATTTTCAAGCACATACAAGTATTGTACTTGGGCTTCTCAGGCCCCACGTTGGGCGAAAAAGTGTTATATATTGTTATACAACATTTATCATTTAATAGTTATATGGTGTTACTTACGTTGTTTTGCTGTTAGTGTTCTTCACAGTTGAAAGGTCCTTGGAGAATTTTTAGTCCCTGTTTGGGTTCTAGCAGTTGACCGTTCCTCCTCGACACTTGTGTGGATTTTTTATCCAGCGGATGGCTGATTTTCCTCTTAGTTGAATAAAAGAAACTTTTCTTTTTAGTTGGTAATTTTATTTGTTTGAGGCAGTTAGTTGGGGATAGCTACCCGGAACACTTTACTGATAATTCTGTTCTGCCTTAGACTTTTATTATTTTTATAGAATTATACTTTTATTATTTTTAAGTTAGTTAAGTTACTCTAGACCTTTGTTACTTTAAGTTAGACGTTTATCACCTCTAATCAAATCAAAGCAAAGGGCCCGTTGTTCCGTTGCAAGGCTGCAACCCTTTGCTTGGTCGATTAGGTCTCCCCTTCTGTCCGTTTGCAACCGTTTTTTTATACCTGAATTATGGGTGAAGAAGTGCGAACGATGCGTTTATTAAATTGAGGCTAAATGCCTGGCACGAGTCATTCGCATTTCCCAATGATCATATCCACTTAATTGCCCTGCTTAAGGTGCAACGGCATTGGCTTAAGCAATTACTTAATTGATTGCTGCATATACCGAACCAATTAAAGTACATTGGCCCACGTTCAAATCGTATTGTTCGATCGATTTGCGTTTCGTTGCTGTGTCTGTCCTTCCACAGATCTCAGCATTTTGATCGACGCTAATAGCCTTTGAAGGCACCGACCGTGTCATATGACTTGTATGACACTTGTTTTCGAGCATGAAGCAAAATATGCGTTCAAAATATGAAACCGTCTGAATAGGTCCGAGAACAGGTGCTTGCTTGGTTTTTGAATGTGAAGCAAAATGCATTTAGCGTGTGGCCTTTGGAAGTGGGAATGTGATATCGTATGTTAATTGTTTGATTGCATCGAGTGCAATGATACACAATAAACGTTTAGCTTTGGAAGGTGGGTATCATCATCATCATCGGAACTAAAACCGGGAACTGGTCTTGGCCGTATTTAGCAAGTCCTGAGGCTTGTTAAATTTTCCATAATGATTTATTTTGTCTGGGCAGGGTCATTAGTCTTCCCCGACGGGGAATCGAACCCCGGTCTCCCGGGTGACAGGCGGGTATACTAACCACTATACTATCGAGGAGCCCGAAGGTGGGTATGAATGAATAAATATCGCAACGTATGCAATATGAACATTAATTGCCTGTGGGAAAAGGCGTTAGTTAATTGTACATTGCTTTGTGTGCAATATGAATATTAGTTGTAAGGATGATTGCTAATAGAGAGAGGTTGTGTAGCGATGTGTAACACATCCCTGCTATTGCAGAATTAATCAGACCTCAGACTGTTTCCCCAACTCGACTGTTTTAAAAGCAACAAAAATGAAATTACAACCATTGGTAAAAACCTCCTTACATCCTGAAATTAATGACAGGGTTCCTAACTTGTCTCAATTGTGCAGGAATAAGTGCAATGCTAAATAAGAACCACATATATAGGGTGGCGCAAAATTAATCATCCATTTTGTTTTTTAATTACTTTTTTACTAAATAAAAAAATGATTTTGACTGATGGGAATCTTTATTTAGACCTTTACAATTTTTTCTGTTATGTTAAGAGATGGCTGCAGCTGTCTACTTTATAAATGTTAAATCTGATTGACGTACGACGCGATTTGCAAATATTTTATAACATCTTCCGATAGGGTGATTCATTTTGCCCCACTCTATAGTAAGCAAAAATTCTTCAAAAAAATTGTTTTGTTACAATAAACAACAGCGTAAAAGAGATTTTGATATCCTTAAATATCAAAGCACAGTGCGGGGGGATTAAGGAAAGGAAACCCTTATGGATGTTGGGCTTGAGTGTCTAGAAATGACAGTAATGAGGAAACGTACACAGCCTTGTGAGTAGGGCGTTAGAAAATACTCACAGGTAGGCCGGGTTGTCGTAAACTGTATTCCAAACAATCTCCTATAATATCCGTCAGTCAGCGTTCACATTCGTTTATAGCGTTCCCAACAAATACTCACACAGCCACGAGCAAATAGTGAAGAATAATATTGAAATAATTAATTTTATATCATTTGAGTGTTCTTGAGAATATCGACCGAATTTGTACACGCGGGCGTGGTCTGATATGTTCAGGCTTTGGCTCTATCTTTCAGTGATTCTAACTGTCATAGCGTCGGTTCAAATCACTTCCTCATCACTATAGTTGCAAACGTTACCAACGCAATAAGTTCACATTGTACGTGAACTGCAGGCAAAAAAATTAAATACAGGAGATCATTCCGTAGACGAACCACACGAATATGAAATGGTCTGTCTGATCATATGTTACCTATTACTATTGATTGATTTGCCCAAAGTTCATGACGTCACCAACTCGACTAGGCCATCATTCCATAACCCGTGTACCGATAGGCTGACACTTAAGGATATCCCAAGACCCCTTTTGTGCGCGCGTTTGTGTAAAAAAAAAACACCTTTCCCCAAGGTACGCCTCCGTCGCGGTTTCCGCACTGGCATTCTCACATTGGTCTTCCGTCAGGAATTCTACGGGCGGTTCTGTTGTTGTCCATTTACGCTACATGCCCGACCCATCTCAATTTCGCCGATCTGATGATTCTCACTATTGTGTTACCTAGTCATTGTAATATCCAGGTATCCAAGACTAATGTATATCGATACTCCCCTCTTTATCGTCCTCCTCTCTTCTGTTCTTATTATGCCTTGACATGTAGTGTACCTCAAAATCCCTTTTGTGCGCGCTGACGTATGCATAAAAAAACATATAAATCCAATATAGAGAATCGTTCTTCAACTGAGGCATTCGATTATGGGAGGTGTTATGGGGGCCACACCCACAGTCTCATCCACAATCGCATAACCCCCCCTCTCTATAATTATAATCGCGCCAAATAGTAAATTTACATGAACTACTAGGTAATAGCGGGGGGGGAGCAAACATACAGGGCAAAGTTACTGATCGCTTTCAACGCCGAGAATGCCAGAACGATCCTTGTCCCCGTTCAATCCAAGTTGACATGCAGTCTTCACGTGACACCCCTGGATAGCTACTTTGGCACCTGCCAAATAGTAAACCAATGCATGCAGCGACATCCTGAGAAAGGTTGCCGCAAAGCTGATAACCTTGCCTGGAAAAACACACTCTTATGGCATATTTAACAAGCCTCCAATATGGACCCGATACACGACGACCATGGAAACGAAAAACGGCTAAACGATTTGAGAATTTTCTAAACGAAAACGGCTAAACGATTTGAGAATTTTCTCATGGAACGTCCGCTCACTATACAGAGCTCGAGCTACACAACAGCTAGCCGATGCCCTGTCCGAATATAAGGCTAACATAACAGCATTACAAGAAATAAGATGAATGGGGAGTGGTGTTTTTCAAAGAAACTAGTATGACATTTATTACAGTCTTCATGCATAACCATGTGCTCGGGGTAGGCTTTCTAGTCAGCCGAAAACTGAAGCCTGCCATTATCGGCTTTAATGCAATAAACGATGGACCATGCATTCTTCGCGTGCGAGGAATGTTTAAGAACATAAGCCTCATAAACGTTTACGGACCTAGAGAGGAGTCCCCTGACGACAAAAAGGAAGAATACTACGAGCACGTTGAGCGGGCCCTCAATGCCTGTCCAAGATACGATGTGAACATCGTTGTTGCTGATTTGAATGCCAAAATAGGTCGGGAGCCGGTTTTCAGGCACTACGCAGGTTCCCGTAGTTTGCATGAGAACACTAATGACAATCGACCACGAGTCGATTCCGCATAAAGATATCCACAAAGCCACCTGGGTATCACCTGATGGAGCCAATCGCAACCAAATTAACCACGTGTTGATAGATCGCCGCCATTCTTCGAGCCTGATGACGGTACGAACGTACCAAGGTGCCAACGTCGCCTCGGATCACTATCTCGTTGGTATAGTTTTCCGAGCGCGAATTCCCTCACGGAGACGTATTGCATCCGCGGATCAGGTTCAAATCAACACGGCGGCCTTACGCAATGAGAACACCAGCAACACCTTTGGTCATGCGCTAAGACTCGCCCACGAAGAGCTCGATGGAGGGAGAGTAAGTGCTGGGGCCAGAATGCCGGGCGTAGAAGAGAAATGGACACACCTTAAGTATACTGCCATTAGTACTGCCAACTCCATCTTAGGTAGTAGTGGTAGAGATCGGAGCGACTGGTTTGATGATGAGTGCAAACTAGCGATTGAACGTAAGAATGCTGCATACCGGGCAATGCTACATACGCGGGATCGCGAGGAGAAATTCAAAGAGTTCAGTAGATCCGAAGGAAGACTCCACAGAGAAAAGAAACGTGCCTGGGAAAAAAACCCTGTCCGTGAAATAGAGAAAAATAGAGAGCGATGTCCGCACCAGGCGCGGAAGTTCTACCAAACAATTCGCACTATGAGGCGGTACACACCAAGCTGCACTTACTGTAAGGATAAAGAAGGTAATCTGATTACCGATCCTGAAGGCATTCTGGAGCGATGCGAAGTGCACTTCAATCAATTGCTAAATGCTCAGCTCACAGAAGAATTGGAGGCTACACCAATGCAAGGTCAAGACCAAATGCTGCCGCCACCAAGCATTGAGAAAACAGTAAAAGCCATAAGACAGCTTAAATCAAATGAAGCCCTCGGAGCTGATGGCATACCAGCTAAGATGATCAAACAAGGAGGGACAGCTTTACTTCACATATTTCATGAGATCGTGGTGCACCTATGGAAGCAAGAGGAGATGCCGGAAGATTGGCGTCGCGGAATAATTTGCCTCATACATAAGAAGGGAGATATCACACTGTGCAGCAATTATAGGGGTATAACATTGCTGAGTACCGCCGATAAGATACTCTCCACTATCCTACAAGATCGGATAGCCCCATACGCTAAAGTGATCATTGGTCAATATCAGTGTGGCTTCATCCCAGGCAAATTAGCGATTGATCAGATATTCACCCTTAGGCAGTCGATGGAAAAAGGTATGGAATTTAAGATTCCATTATGTCATCTATTCATAGACTTTAAGTTCGCCTACGACAGCATAGCCAGGGTAGAACTATATATAGCCATGAGAGCGTTCGGCATTCCAAACAAATTGATACAACTTTTTAGGTTGACCATGAGCAACGAAACTAGTCAAGTAAAAATAGTGGGATTGCTGTCCAAACCAATAAACATATTTAATGGACTCCGACAAGGGGACGGTCAACCTGGGGTTGGAGAAAGCAAACCGTGACTCTGGCGTTATAACTAGAGGGACTATATTCACCAAGTCTATCCAGATACTTGTCTACGCAGATGACATCGACATCATCGGTAGAACCGATTCGGTTGTGCAGGACTCCTTCACCCAGATCGAACAGGCGGCACAAAAACTGGGACTGCACATTAGTGAGGGGAAAACTAAGTACATGGTGGCAACTTCTGCGAAGAGAAGACCTAATGTTGGTCAAACTATCAGGATAGTGGAGCACGAATTTGAATTAATGTGATTCTTTAACTACCTTGGGTCAATAGTATCAGCCGGTAACAATACGGAGGAAGAAATACGCGAACGGCTGATCAAGTCCAACAAAGTCTACTATGGTGTATCAAGGCTCTTTAGTCCCGACATTTATCCAGAACATCCAAGCTACTACTGTACAAGATCATGGTCTTAACAGTACTCGTGTATGGATCTGTGACCTGGGTGCTCAATAAAAGGCACTGTGAACTCTTAGTCGCGTCCGAGAGGGAGATCTTAAGGAGAATTGTTGGCCCCGTATGTGAGGGAGGACGATTCCGGAGACGCTACAACCATGAGCTGTACGCGATCTACCTTGAAGCAAACGTTGTAAGAAAAATCAACCCCGGTAGATTCCGGAGGGTGGGACACCTAGCTCGAATGAGCGAAGAGGAGCCTGTCCGGAAAGTCCTTTGTGGTAGGATGTATGGAAGGAGATAGCGCGGAACCCCTTGTCCGAGATGGACGAATAGCGTTGACCAGGACGGCCAGAGCCTGGGAGTGCCAAACTGGATGGGATGACATCGGCTCTAAATCGGAACCGATGGGGAGACTTGCTGAATAAGGCCAAAACCGGATCCCGGTTGTAGTGCGGATGATGATGATGATGACTTGGCAATAACCTAAACAAAAAGTTAGCGACGAAATTTATGGCAAGATGTCGAAAAACGTTAAAGAAAAAGTTTGTCAGCCTATGAAGAATCGCCAACCGGAGAAGATAAAAGACCGTCGCATGAACGGGAGTTAATTCAATAATAGAAAAGTATCGCGACGCTAACAAGACGAACTCGCCTTATGTGAACTAGTAAGCCGAATTCGACACGTTACCTATAATTAATTCTCGCTGCGTGTAAAACAGTATCGCAACGCTAATAAGACGAAATCGCCGCGAGTGAACTACGCGTCGCCTCAAGTTTAACACATCGCAACAGGGGGATCAAGAATCCAAATATTCACATAGCTTCCACAAGCAACAGCCAATAGAAAAGGCGGCTTGAATTCAGATCAACGAGAGAGATATGGGATGGAGAGTCATGATAGAGATTGCAGGTCAGTGGCCGAAATCAAGCCCAATCTGAAACTGTTTGGTATGAAAAAGAGAGTTGCAGCAAAGTTTCGTCGTCTGATTTGGGCAGTAATTTTCGGCGCGTTGTGGAAGGTTTTTTTTTCAACCTTGTCAATAATTAATTGTTTAAACAATCTTGAGTTTCGGTGCAGCAGTATTGGAATAAGGAATAAAATTCATCAAAGTTTCAAATTCACCGAGTTTCTTTGTCTTTTCTTTTGTTGCACGCGGTTAAGAATCCAGTCGCGCCGGTTTTTTTTTTTGTGTGTGTTATCGTAAAATACAATATCCAATAAAGGATGTTATTAAAAAAAACCAACAATTCCAAGCAAATAATGTGTTTGGCGCAGAAGGTTTGGAAGATCTTTTTCTATTGGTTCTTGTTTGCCAACTTATGGCCGCAAAAGCTTCTCCAAGCAAATTGTATATTGGCATTATATCAAAAACCCAAGCAAATCTACTATTGCTATCTTCAATTTGTAAAAATTCTTCTATGAATTCTTCCCTTACGCCAATCTACTTTGTTCACCGTCTTGAATATAATATATAACTATCAATGAATTGTAAGGGAGTATATTTCGCACCCAATTAATTAATATTGAGAAGAATATGCTGTTTTTAAAGTGTCATAAAACATGTGTCAAATTTTTATTTGAAGACCGATACATCTCCTTGAAACGAACTTCAACCGAAATTAATAGTATTTGGATCAAAAAATTTTCCTTTAAGAAATTTTCAACCTGTGTACGTCAACTTCAATCACATTCTGTATTCAGCCACTTATTTTCAGCGCCAAATTCACTTTTATATACAACGGTTATAACGGTATTATTGTCTTTTTGTGACTGATGTATTCGATATACCATCCGATACCAAAAGAAATAGAATGGACTTAAACAATGCCATACAAACCTCTCAATCATTCGCTGCTGGTAACGAAAACGTACCATTCCCAGATTTGGCACAGCAACGGCGCCAAAAGGAGAACGCTATCAATACCTACAGAGGCGAGGATCCCCTGGAACCATGGTTTGAATATATTTCTTGGATAGAGCTGAACTATCAATCAGGAGGAAGAGCGTCCGCCATAGAAGATATTTTACTCAGGTGTTTATTAAAGTTTGAAAAGGATGAACGTTACTTTCAGGATAGACGATTGATTAAATTGTACATCAAATATGTGAGTTTGAACTATTCAAATTTTGTGCGCCGTTCACAATTAATGTTATGGTGTGCTTTTTGTTTTAGATCGATTTCCATGACAATCCGCCAGAATGCTATCAACAGCTCTATAATCAAGGAATTGGGGCTACCGTGGCAGATCTGTATTTATGCTGGGCGTATTACTACGATGTAGCTGGTGATTTTCGTAGAGCTGATCAGATTTTTAGGAAAGGTATTGAACGTGAAGCACAGCCAGTGGACGAACTTCAAAAGGCCCATCATGACTTTGGATTCACAATGTCTCAAAGGATTCTATACGATGACGCGGTATCCTTGCAGAATTTTAAAAAATGTTATGAAGAGAAAAGGACGAGGTTAACGTCACTAAAATATTATAATAGAAGAATTGCCGGCAAGCGGTCGGAAAGTACAAGCAATGGCAAGGAGAATGTAAAACCTTTGGTGAGTTAAGTAATTTTTTTTACATGAAACGCTATTATAAAGGGTTTTCGACCATTATCAAGAAGAGGAAGTGTTGTAGAGTAGCAGAGACGAAGGGAGGATACCACGTGGTTGGATGGACGTACGCTGAAGCCTCTAGTTAATGGAGGAGAGTGATGATGTGCACGTATATCATCAGGAAACCTTTGCAACGACGAAATACAAAATGGTGATGTTCGTCAAGTTCAACCAATTGCATTGTCGCCAGTGTGCGCATCGGATGTACACTAATGTAGAACATTAGATGTCCAACACTTCCCCTCGATAAGCGCACCAGTGCGAAAAATTTACATCAGGTTTAAGAGGTCGAGACACCTCTCGTGCTTCGGTATGGATAGGGCCTTAGTGAGAATGTCTGCAGGCATTTGTTCCGTGGGTATGTATTCGACCGAGAGCGTTCCGTTGTCCAGTGCTTCGCGGATGAAATGATGTCGGACGTCGATATGTTCGCTCCGGGAGTGAAATACGGGATTCTCAGCCAGCTTCCGAGCACTGTTGTTGTCGTTGAATAACTTCAGCTTGTCTGGTAAGGCGAATCCCAGTTGACTAATCAGTCTTCGTAGATGCATGGCCTCTTTCACGCATCGGATATGGCCATATACTCTGCTTCTATGGATGATAGCGCGGTGGTTCTTTGTTTACGCGATTCCCATGAGACATGTGTGCCGTTAAGAATAAAGGCATACCCAGTGTACTATCTCCTGTCGTCCGGGCAGTTGGTCCAGTCCGCATCGGCGTATCCGGTGAGACATTTCCCGCTCGTTTTATAGGATAACCCAATGTTCGTCGTGCCTTTCAGGTAGCGTAAGACACGTTTGGCGGCTTTACAGTGATGCTCTTCGAAACAGCTGTTGAATTGGCTCAATCTGTTCACGGCAAAGGCTATATCTGGTCTTGTTCATACTGCCAAGTACATGAGAGATCCAATTAACTCTCGAAACGGCAGGTTTCTGTCGGGTTCCTCCTTCCCTTTCTGTAGTATACTGCCGCTGTCCAGAGATGTACTCACGGGCTTCGAGTGGCTCATGTTGAAACGGTCCAGGATTTCGGATATGTATTTGGTTTGAGTCATCCGCAGTTCTTCCTTGTCTCGATGAAATTCGATTCCGATACAATGCTTTATTTCGCCGACGTCCTTTGTGTTAAATGTTTTTGAAAGCTGCTTCGATAGTTCCTCGATCTTTACTGTGCTATGTGAGGAAACTAAAATGTCGTCCACGTATACGGTAACCAGGAATATGTCCTTTCCTTTTCCTTCAAAGAATATGCAAGGATCGGGAGTGGACTGCTTGAGACTGAGGCGTTTGAACTCGCAGCTCAGCTTCGTGTGCCACTGTCGTCCTGCTTGGCGAACTCCGTATAGAGTTCTGTTAAGCAAGCATACCTTATTCTCCTTTTGCAGTTACGTTAGCATTTGTTTTGCTTTAATGTTTTCTCTGCTTTTTCCGGATTGAATTCATTTCTCCAGGGCAACGTCGGTGTGTTTGGGGATCTCCATGTAAATTTTCTCGTCGAGCTCGCCGTTTAGATAGTCCGTTGTAACATCAAGGTGGCGGATGCTCATGTTGTGTTGAGCGGCTAGGGTGGCCGTAATTCGAATGGAGTTCATTCTTGCAACTGGAGCGAACGTTTGGTGGTAGTCAATTCCGGGTACTTGGGAGATTCCTTGTGCAAAGATGCGTGCCTTTCTTCGTTCCAGCGTGCCGTCGGGATTCGATTTGTTCCGCAAGACAAAACGGCTGCCGATGACTTTGTCTTGTTTCGGCCGATCTACCAGAGTCCAAGTGTCGTTTCTGATGATGGCATTTATCCACTCCTCGGTGTCTGGACCGCTTGTTGCTTCTTTTATAGGAACTTCGGCTGCTCCCGCGGTCTCCGAAATGATGTCGCATTCTTGAAATAGTTTTCGAGGTCTTCCCCTGAGTTCAGTCCTTTCTATCCGTAGTCTTCCCGGTCCTCTTCTTGTGATGATTGTGTCAGATCTGCTGGTTGGGGTTGTTGGTTGGCCGGTTGCTTCATTTCTTGTTATTTCGAGTTGTTCATCTCTCGCCATGGTTTCGTTGTGTTGTATACGGTGTGATGAATTCGACCGTGGCACTTTCAGTATCAGATTTGTTGTTTGTTGGGCGAAAATCGTTGGAGGCGGGACTCCGGTCGTTATGTTTTTCGCAGAACTTCACGTCCCTCCCAATTTCGATTCTTCGTTCGTCGGGGAGCCAAATCCTGTACGCTTTCGATTTGTCAGAGTAGCCGACGAAAACCCCCTTTTTGGACCTGGGGCTGAATTTACCTTTCCTTGGTCCTCGTTCTAGCGAGTAGACAACGCATCCAAATTCACGAAAATGTCCTACGTTTGGAGCGTGTCCAGTCCACACTTCGTATGGGGTTCTTTCGTTGAGTGTGTTGGTCGGACATCTGTTTCTGATGTGGTTTGCTGTGTTGGCTGCTTCTCCCCAAAATCTTGTGTCCAGATTTGCTTGTCTGAGGAGGCATCTACCCATATACACCAGGGTCCGGTTTTCTCTTTCGGCTACTCCGTTTTGCTGAGGTGTGTGATTCACTGATAGTCTGTGGTGGATGCCGTTTTTCCTTAAGAAGGTATTGAATTCGTTGTTGACGTACTCGGTCCCGTTGTCAGACTGTAAGCTCTTGATCTTCCTTTCAGTCTGTTTTTCGGCAAACGCTTTAAACTCTCTGAAGGCGTTTAAAACCTCGCTCTTGCTTTTGATAATTTTCACTGTGCACCACCTAGAACAATTGTCGATGAACGTGACGAAGTATACAGACGCGCCCAATGTTTTGATGCTCATTGGCCCGCAAGTGTCGGTGTGAACCAGGTCCAATATGCCGGTTTTTCAAGCCTCGTTGTTTTCCTGAGAGCGCAAATATCGCACTTCATGTCTTGTGTGGGCTGCCTGAAAAACATTCCTCGTATACTCCCGTTTCTGTGGCTCGAAGTTAAATCCTTAATATTCAAGTGACACAGTCTCCGGTGCCAGGTTTCCAGTAGTGATATATCCGGGGTAGTTGTATTGGCGGCTGCGTGGGTTTCTTTCAGGCTTGCTGGGACGAAGTGCAGGTCGTTTTTCCTTACAGCCTCGACGATGACCTCCCGTTTTGAGTTCGTTACTTTCGCTCCTTCATTATCGAAAGTGATTGTGAATCCTCTGTCAGCGATTTTGCTCACAGACATTAGATTCGCCTGCAGATCGGGGACGTGTAGAACGTTATCCACTTTTAGGTTTCAATATTTGCCTTTGTACTGGGTGCTGATGTTTATGTCGCCTCGTCCGGTGATGTCGGTTGAGGCACAGTTGGCAAGGTTGAGTTTCATCGGATGAATTTCGTTGTATCCTTCGAATGCTTCGGTGTTACTCGACATGTAGGATGTGCTTCTGCTGTTCAGGCACCACCCCTTACTGACAGTCGACTTAAAAGTCTGAAATCCATGTTGCAGTTGGTGTAAGCTAATACACTTGTACCGTAGTTGTACGTCTTGTTTTCCTTTCCTCGATCTTTAGAAGTTCCCGGTCCTTTTCTGTTGAGAGAGCGGCACTCGGCGTTCTTGTGCCCGGCTTTTCCGCAATGGTAGCTTTTGTAGGAAGGTTTTTGTCTGTTTCCGGGGTGATTGTGTCCAGCGTTTGTCCTCCGTCCTCGTGTCGCGTTGTTTGGCGGTCATCGCGCCTTCGGCTTCATGTCGTTCGTTGGTGCGCCTGCCATCGCTTTCCTCGATTATCTTGATTCGTAGCGCCTCCGGTGAAGGTAACTCGTCTCGGGATTCTATGGCGCATCTGAAGTTCTCGAACTTCGGGGAGAGACTGTGGGGTAGTTAGGTACTTGCGTCAACACGGACGCGGATTCAGTACTAACACCACGTACAACGCGCCGCGAAAAGGAAACAAAGTTTAACAGAGAAACACATTTGGTTTGTTTTAACGAAACTGTTTTTATTAATATCTGCTATCACGATTAGTTTTACAATATGAATTATGTATTTACTATTGTTCTCACTACTTTAATATACAAAAACAACACAAAACAACAAACTAAACCGCATTCCCAAGTTCTTCTGACTGTTTCTGTTTTTTTTTCTTTTTCGTTGGTGTGCTTTTATTGAAGTCGATCCTGACTGCACTTCGACTCCCGACTCTGAGTAACGCGATAGTTGGGCACGTGTGCCCCGTTGCCCGGTAAAAATCTGACTGTTCCATAGGAAGTCATCAAAAGGCAAGGAACCCCGAAAGAAACTGGAAAGGAGGCGGAGTTACACGATTAACTTGAAGTAGTTAATCGTGATTGGACCGGACGGGGTAGTCATACATTATGCATGTGTGGGTATGCCATGCATACGATCGTTCGGCGACCGTGGTGGATGGAGGTACATCGCTAGTGCATTTTCTAAGAAAGTAAACACTAGCATGTGGGGTGTGAAAAACCGAAACCGATGATTTGGTCATCCTAATGGAAGGCCATAAATCATCATTTCGGTTGCCGATGATTAAACATTGCAACGAACATAGGGTGCAGCCATTGCCAGATGTTGAAAGTAAACATTTTCTGGCTGCATCTTGATCGTTGCTTGATTACTGTCTCTGGACGTGGGGATCGATAATTGGAAGCCAGCGATTGCTGGTAATCAGGGACATGTTTGGTTTGCGTCAGCAGAAACCTTGTCGGCGGTAGCAAATCAATAGGGGCAAATAGCCGCATGCATGTTATGCCGAGGGTAAACAAATACAACGAGTCACAAGGAACTCTTGTTGATTGTTGTTTCCATAGCTTAAGGCTATGGAAACGAGATGCCCTGGCAGAATGTATGCCTAAAGATAGGATTTCAGATGCCATGGCAATGTGATGATTTTGCCGTGGACTTATGCTTTTTATTTAGGAGATAATATGCGCCTCGGGGGTGAATTTTCGATGCCACGGTAAGGTGATAAGCTTTGCCGTGGGCTTAATGTTTCTTAGGGAATATGGACTGGCCGAGGGTAAGTTTTCGATGCCACGGCAAGGTGATAAGCTTTGCCGTGGATTTAATGTTTTCAGTGGTGGTGATGGAGAAAAAGGGGTTTGGAAGGAAATCCCCTACAGAATAGGTAAGCTGCCTAACAGAACTTCAAAACAGTTATCCGATTGGGTAACCGTAATAATTCCGGCGATTTGGCTGGGGGTAAATGCCGTAGCAAGGTTACGCAACCTTGCTGAGTTTCGACCGAGAGGTAAGTCGTTCGCCTGGAAAAGTGGGGATCGAGCGATGCCTGGCTCTTCGGGCCCTGAAAAGCCCCACATCACTCCCTCCCCAGTGACGTAGTCACGAAACAGGTAAGGCAGGTTAGGGGGTGGTTAGTTGGTTATGGGCGCGCGTATGAGCGCGAGTACGGGGAGGTTGTGCTGGTGGAGTAGGAGTGGTGTCAGTAGGTAGAGGTGATTCTGGAGCGGAAGCTTCCAGAAAACAGGGCTTAAGCCTTTCGACGCTGACCGTGGATCGCTTGCCTCTAATGTCGATCTCGAAGACGCGGTCACTGATGCGGCGGAAGACTTTGAATGGGCCATCATAAGGTGGGTCGAGGGGTTTTTTGACCTTATCCACCCTGACAAAGACGTGCGTGCAGCTGTGCAGTTCAGGGTGGACGAAAAGTTTTTTGGAGCCGTGCCTGGTTACGGGGGTTGCCCTAACCTTACGTAGCAGGTCACGGAGATGTCCCAATTCACGAAGTTGGTCACGCGGTGTTTCGCCGTTCAGGAAAAGTTCTCCTGGAAGAAGGAGGTTGGTACCATAGGTAAGCTCTGCTGCCGAAGCACCCAGGTCCTCCTTAATGCTTGTCCTCAGGCCGAGGAGGACAGTTGGAAGGGCGTCAAACCATTGTGTGTCATTATGACACATGAGTGAGGCTTTAAGAGATCTGTGCCAGCGCTCTATCATCCCATTTGATTGCGGGTGGTAGGCGGTGGTACGACTCCTTTGGCAGCCGAGAAGATTTGTTAGCTGCCTAAAAATCGTCGCCTCAAATTGTGGACCTCGGTCCGAAGTTATGGTGGTTGGTACACCGAAACGTGTGACCCAAGTTGAATAAAAGGCCTTGGCGACTGATTCGGCAGTAACTGCCCGGAGAGGTGTCGCTTCTGGCCATCGCGTGCAGCGATCCATCATAGTGAGGATATAAGAAAATCCTCTTGATGGAGTAAGCGGTCCCACTATGTCTATGTGGACATGGGCGAAGCGTGCCGTGGGAAGCTTGAATTGCGCTGGCTCCAGTACATTATGTCGCGCTACCTTGCAGCGCTGGCACTGGAGACAAGCACGGGCCCAACCGGTGAGGTCTTTGTTCATCCGGGGCCAAATAAATTTGCGACGGACAGCAGCGGCTGTTGCTCGGCCGCTGGGGTGGGCAGGGTTGTGGTAAACCTGGAACACGCCCTTACGAAGTTTCTCGGGAATGTAAGGTCTAGCGGTTCCAGTGGAGACATCACACCAGATTTCGCCCAAAGGGTCGCGAAGGGTAATTTTCTTAAGCTCTAGTGCCGTATCGGCAGTTAGGAGGGACTTGAGCTGTTCGTCCTCCTCTTGAGCTAGGGCAAGGTCAGTGTTATTCAAGGCGGTACGCAAATGAATCGTATCGATTCGAGAAAGGGCGTCCGCCGTGACGTTCTGTTTACCGGAGATATGCCTGATCTCCGTAGAATATTGCCCAATGAGGTCTAATTGACGCTCTTGTCGGGGGGAGGCATTTCCCGACTTCTTCCGGAACGCATAGACCAATGGCTTATGGTCTGTTAAGATGGAGAGTGAGCGACCTTCTATCATATGACGGAAGTACTTAACAGCGCTGTAGATCGCGAGCAATTCACGGTCGTAGGCGCTGTAACGTCGCTCAGTGGGACTCAGTTTCCTTGAAAAGAAACCAAGTGGTTCCGGGCGGCCTTCAATGTCCTGTTCAAGGACGGCTCCGATTGCGGTATCCGATGCGTCGCATTGGATAGAAAGTGCCGCTCCCTCGAGAGGGTATCGGAGTAAGGTGGCATTTGCCAATTGTTCTTTGGACAGTTGGAATGCTCTATCAGAGTCTTCTGTCCAATTAATGGGGCGCTTATCGTTGCGCTTGGCTCCTTTTAAAAACTCATTTAGGGGAGCTTGAACTTGGGCAGCGTTCTTCAGTGTTGGACGATAGAAGTTAAGCATGCCCAGAAATCGACGAAGCTCACTCACGTTAGTAGGACGAGGATACTTCATGAGGGCCTCCACACGGTCTGGTAGTGGGCGAATGCCCTGGTTGTCAACAACATAACCCAGATAGGTGATTTGCTCCTTGGCGTATTGACACTTATCTGGGTTGATGACAAGACCGAATTCACGGAGGCGCTCTAGGACCTGACGTAAGTGGCGTTTATGTTCGGCGTGGTCTCTGGAGGCGATGAGAATGTCATCTAGATATGCATGGCAGCAATTAAGACCACGTAAAGCCGTGTCGATATAACGCTGGAATGTCTGTGCGGCATTCCTGAGGCCGAAAGTCATCACTTTGAACTCGAAGAGTCCGACAGGTGTAATGACTGCGGTCTTGGGGATGTCTTCAGGTGCCACCGGAATTTGGTGGTATGCCCTGGTGAGATCCAGGGTTGTGAAGACATTGCACCCTCGTAACTTGTACGAAAAATCGTAGAGGTGTGCAATTGGGTATCTGTCCGGGACAGTTGCTGCGTTCAACAGCCTGTAATCGCCACATGGGCGCCACTCACCAGAACGTTTCTTCACTAAGTGGAGTGGGCTTGCCCAGGGACTGTCCGACGGTTGGCAGATACCTAGTTCGATCATATGCTCGAACTCCGCGCGCGCCGCACGTAATTTTTCCGGAGCCAGTCGACGTGGACGCTGGCTCACCGGGGGACCACGTGTTTCAATATGATGAAACACCGTGGCTTTATGTCGGCGCTGGTTAGGCGGAGGAATTGTTGTACTCACAAATTCCTGTACCAAAACCTGGAATGGGTCTATGCACTCTGTGGCCCCTGAAGTTGCCGCTGGTGATGCCGTCATGGGCAAGGGGGGTGCGGTTGGAGCCACAAGTCTGTTATGGGTCGAATCGACCAACAGATTATGTGCGCCTAATAGGTCGGAACCTATCAGGGGTTCGTTTACGTCCGCAATGACGAAACGCCAAGTGATCGGACGACAAAGACCCAATTGGAGTGTCAGCTTTTTACGTCCGTACGTAAATATCGGCGTATTATTTGCTGCTGACAATTTAAGTGCGGCTGGCACGCGGTTACGCGGAGCAAACGATCGCGGGAGGACTGAAATATCGGCGCCGGTGTCGACAGTAAAAGCGATATTCAGTTTCGAATCCCGGATGGTTAAGCGACTTATCGTAGGGGTGCCGGCCGATTGCGCGAGGGTGTCGGTCGGCAAAATTAGTTTAAAGAGCGCCTCTGGTTGGTGGAAGGTTGCGTCCAACCACAAGGCGCTTTGCAATTGAATGCGCGATCACCATATCGCTGGTGATTGGCGCACCAAGGCAGAGTAACGGCATTATCAGGTATGTTCTGCCTATTAGTATTGCCGTTACGGGGAGGTCGAGCCGGAGCTCGCTGGGGATTGGCCCGGTGAGGGCCATTTTGGGTGGGATTGGCCCTCCGTGGGGCATTTTGGGAGAAATTTTGCCGATTAATAGGACGGCTCGGCATGGCTCGATTCTGGGCGCCTCGAGGATTGTTCCTCACCTCCGCGCGCAATTGCGTTATCTCGCGGAGGAGTGAGGTTTGGAGCGCCCGAAGGTCAGCAGGAGTTAGTTGTGTGGGTGGACTTCTTTGGTTGAATGCGTTGGGGCCTGCCTCTGGATTCCCCTGAGGGAAATTGGTTGAGGCGGGCCTTCTAAGAGGTAATTGGGTTTGAGGAGGATCGAGGGTTGGGACCAATTGAGGGGCTGGGAAAGGCAGACGAGGGTGCCGTGCAGGCCGGGCGGCGTGTTGAGAAACCGCCGCTACCCGGTACGCTGGAGGCTCAGAATACTGATCTGAGCTTTCCATAATTGCGTCCGCAATTTTGGATAAATAGCCCAAACTCTGATTGGGTTGGGCTATAAGTGCCGAACGGGCATGCTGGGGAAGACACCTCAAAAAGTGAGGCTTTATTAGGTCGTCCCCAATCCTGGTCCCCGCTATAGAGCGTAAATGGGTCAGGAAAAGAGATGGTCTCATC
Organism: Microdon myrmicae; assembly: GCA_963931805.1. Lineage (NCBI taxonomy): Eukaryota > Metazoa > Arthropoda > Insecta > Diptera > Syrphidae > Microdon > Microdon myrmicae. The sequence continues at coordinate 101,317,965 of OZ007501.1, read as the reverse complement.
CCAGAAAGGTTGGATACAGCGGCTAAACGTTGTTGCCGCACACTTCCTGGCTCGTCCAATGCGTCGAGCAGAGCTTCACGCATGTTGCTATATGGGTTGCGGCCGGCCGACCTTATTATGTGTGCAACATGCGGTCGTTGAGTGCGGTCAAGCACTTTTAACAGCTCAACTGCACGAAGTTGTTCGTCGTGCAAGGCTGAGGCCTGGAAGATGCGGTCTGCCACTGCAAACCAAAGGTCTGGGTCCTCCTCATCGAAGGGGGGAAGTCCTATATTAGGGTGACGAGTCCCATTCCCGAGGCTGGAAGCATCGTGGAATTCTTGGGACTCTGAAGGTCTTTGGGGTTGTTGTGAGGTGCTGGCACCAGTTGTGGGCATTAAAATGCCGGAATTTGCCAAAGGGCAGATACCAGGGGCGTTGGAAGAGGTTGGGAGAGCGTTAGAAGATTGGGGTCGGTTCACGACGCTGGGGGCAACCGGGGGTGCCAGGGGGGTAGATGGTACGGGCAAGTCTAGGTCGTCACCGACTTGCTCAGTGGGGAAATCGACGCTGGAGGCGTCGTGGAATTCGAGGGGCTCGGATTGTTCCTGAGCCTTTCTGGCCATGGTGTTTCGGGTGTTGACCATTGTGGGTTGTATGACGCGAAACTAAAGTTAAAAGCGTAAGAGGACGCGAAGAAAGGTGAAAGGAGGCCAATGGGTGAAAAGGAGTCGCAGGAAGTTGAGAGAACCACGGATGTCTTAAAACCAATGGTTTTCCCTAACCAAAATAAGCCGAGCGAAGGTCGGAAGTGGAGTCAAGAGGAGCCAAAAGGGAATCGAGCCGTGGGCTTACTTCGAGTCGCGAATAAGTGGTCGTGTGGAGTCGTGATATGAGTGTGAGGAGTCTTGTGCGTTCAAATGTGCCCAGAAGGGGCTTACAAATGGTTTTAGTTAAATTTTGTTTTTATACTTTATAGAATTTGGCAACATTCGTCTCTATTCAAGTCACGGCGATTTTAAACTTGCCGAGAATGTCAATTGTTCCCAGTGCAAAAGGTTGCGATTGAACTGCTCGCTATTGGGTTATTACGGAAGGTGCGTGTTCACTTTTTTAACTCAATAAAAAAAAACCGTCGCGGTCACCAATGTGGGGTAGTTAGGTACTTGCGTCAACACGGACGCGGATTCAGTACTAACACCACGTACAACGCGCCGCGAAAAGGAAACAAAGTTTAACAGAGAAACACATTTGGTTTGTTTTAACGAAACTGTTTTTATTAATATCTGCTATCACGATTAGTTTTACAATATGAATTATGTATTTACTATTGTTCTCACTACTTTAATATACAAAAACAACACAAAACAACAAACTAAACCGCATTCCCAAGTTCTTCTGACTGTTTCTGTTTTTTTTTCTTTTTCGTTGGTGTGCTTTTATTGAAGTCGATCCTGACTGCACTTCGACTCCCGACTCTGAGTAACGCGATAGTTGGGCACGTGTGCCCCGTTGCCCGGTAAAAATCTGACTGTTCCATAGGAAGTCATCAAAAGGCAAGGAACCCCGAAAGAAACTGGAAAGGAGGCGGAGTTACACGATTAACTTGAAGTAGTTAATCGTGATTGGACCGGACGGGGTAGTCATACATTATGCATGTGTGGGTATGCCATGCATACGATCGTTCGGCGACCGTGGTGGATGGAGGTACATCGCTAGTGCATTTTCTAAGAAAGTAAACACTAGCATGTGGGGTGTGAAAAACCGAAACCGATGATTTGGTCATCCTAATGGAAGGCCATAAATCATCATTTCGGTTGCCGATGATTAAACATTGCAACGAACATAGGGTGCAGCCATTGCCAGATGTTGAAAGTAAACATTTTCTGGCTGCATCTTGATCGTTGCTTGATTACTGTCTCTGGACGTGGGGATCGATAATTGGAAGCCAGCGATTGCTGGTAATCAGGGACATGTTTGGTTTGCGTCAGCAGAAACCTTGTCGGCGGTAGCAAATCAATAGGGGCAAATAGCCGCATGCATGTTATGCCGAGGGTAAACAAATACAACGAGTCACAAGGAACTCTTGTTGATTGTTGTTTCCATAGCTTAAGGCTATGGAAACGAGATGCCCTGGCAGAATGTATGCCTAAAGATAGGATTTCAGATGCCATGGCAATGTGATGATTTTGCCGTGGACTTATGCTTTTTATTTAGGAGATAATATGCGCCTCGGGGGTGAATTTTCGATGCCACGGTAAGGTGATAAGCTTTGCCGTGGGCTTAATGTTTCTTAGGGAATATGGACTGGCCGAGGGTAAGTTTTCGATGCCACGGCAAGGTGATAAGCTTTGCCGTGGATTTAATGTTTTCAGTGGTGGTGATGGAGAAAAAGGGGTTTGGAAGGAAATCCCCTACAGAATAGGTAAGCTGCCTAACAGAACTTCAAAACAGTTATCCGATTGGGTAACCGTAATAATTCCGGCGATTTGGCTGGGGGTAAATGCCGTAGCAAGGTTACGCAACCTTGCTGAGTTTCGACCGAGAGGTAAGTCGTTCGCCTGGAAAAGTGGGGATCGAGCGATGCCTGGCTCTTCGGGCCCTGAAAAGCCCCACAAGACTATACAGGAGCATGATGCATAGCAGATCGTCGTTGATTTCGATTTCCATGTCGTTCAATTTATCGACGGTGTCAAAGAAGTCACTTAAGTGTGTTCGCACATCGTCGTGATCGCTCATTCGATGAAGCGTCAGTCTCTTCAGTAGACTGGCTTTCCTGGCCGGACCTTTTGACTCGCACACGGAGATGAGTTTCTCCCATACTTCTCAGGAAGTTTCACACGCTTTAATGATCTTAGCCTTCCTGTCTCCTGTTTTCCACTGCTCGACTACGCCCGTGTGCGCCTCCACCGACTCAGGTTTCACGATTTCTCCAGTCACATAGCCCCATGCGTCGTTCTTTACTAGGATCGCCTCCATCTGCAGCTTCCAAGTGTCGAAATTATCCTTTCGCAGTTGTTCGATGCTCGCTGTGGATGGCGCCATTTTGTTGATAGACGAGAATTTAGCTTTCCTGGGTTGTTTGTAGGTTTTCCACGCGTTTATCCAACCGTAACTCTATTTTGCAATGCTCTGGTGAATGTCTGAGCCCATAACCTGTTGTAGAGTAGTAGAGACGAAGGGAGGATACCACGTGGTTGGATGGACGTGCCCTGAAGCGGCTAGTTAATGGAGGAGTGCATGTACATCATCAGGAAGCCTTTGCAACTTGACGAAATACAAAATGGTAGATGTTCGTCAAGTTCAACCAATTTCATTGTCGCCGGTGTGCACATCGGATGTACACTAATGTAGAACATTAGATGTCCAACAGGAAAAAAATAAGAAGAGAAGTTAGAGATAAGTATTAGACGTGAATATCTGTACATTATAGAAACGTGGAAACGCGTGATGAAGCAGATCATTCCCCACTGATGTGTTTTGGCTTAAGAATTAATTCTAATGGTCCTCCAGATTGTCGGGTATCACAGAAAATATTTGGCATTCATCAAGTTCAGTAGATAGCGGTAGTCAGATTTTGTTCTACCTATGTTCTAATAATGGTATTTTTTTACATCAATGCCTCCAAAAACATAAGCTTATGTCTTTGTTGGTAAAGCAAAAATCCAACGTATATCCATTCGCGGCACTTGCGTCGTGGAAGCCAACAAACAAACAAACAAATTTTTAAGACCAAATTTAAGCGGGTGATCGCCTTTTCTCACGACAGACGTACCTACAGCACTGAGTTACCGCCTTGAGATTCTATTACGTAGCTGTTGGAGCTATTTTTGGAGAAATATAATATTCTGGGCATACTCGTCCTAGAAGGATATGTGCCAGGGCCCAGATTCTTGCATTTTATCGACCTCCAAATATGAGAACTGAATTCCAGTTTATAACAAGTACACTCTCTTTTGATTGTATCCAATTCGAAGAAGTGAAATATTTCTTGCACCCCTTAAGGAGCCATAAACAATTCGCAGTTTAGCAGCGTCAGATATGTGGCCCCTCTAGTTAAGAATTAAATTAAGACAAGTACCCAGAATTGACGGTTTGTTGAGTTTCTCGGCGTAAGTGCAACTCAAGAGAGAGCTTCTGTTTTTGGAGGCATTGAATTTTACTGGATGAGGCAGAAGAACTTGCTAACTTGAATTGAATTTGAACGTTCTTTTTTTTTTTTTTTTGTCACTCGCCAACGAACCTTTAAACGAAGCAGATCGTTCGCTCGTCCGCGTACATCGCAATTATCTTTTCGCAGTACGCATACAGGCAGGTATACCTGGACAATATAATACACCTTCCTTCCCGCACCGGGTTTTGTTTTGTGAACAGTGCCAGTGACAGTGAATAGACAAAGACCAGTGTGATACAATGGCCTGCGGGGCAAATATAAGTGGTAACCGGTTTCGGGATCTCGTCGAGGACGTAGATTTCGAAATACGTAAAAAAAAATTAAAAAACTTCCTAGAATCGAAGAACATTTTCCAAATTTACCGATGACATCAGTAAAAAATCCGAAATTTTTAATTATCACGGCCAAACAAAGTGAAAAACCCATCTCGTCGCTTAATCCATTTGTAATTAAAAAAGTGATAGATGATATAAGCCGAGAATACGAACAAATTACGATCTTACGCGACGGAAACTTATTAGTGAAAGTTAACTCACCAAAAATCGCGGACCGGTTCCTAAAAACAACTAATTTAGGCAATGTGTGCCCCGTCACTGTGAAGCTTCACGAGAAATTGAACGAGTCTAAGGGTATAGTTTACGCTCCCTGCCTAATAAATGTTCCCGAATCAGAAATAATTTCGGAAATGCAATCGCAAAATGTAACATGTTTACAAATTTTTAAAAAGGGATGAAAATAAAATCCAACGGCCATCAGGCCTAATGCTATTTACTTTCGACCTCTACCAACCACCAAAATCTGTGGATATAGGTTTCTACAAAGCAAAGGTCAACGAATACATCCCCAACCCCATGAGATGTCGTAACTGCCAACGACTCGGCCATACAACAAAACGCTGCACTAACACCACAATGTGTGAAAAATGTAACCTCCTACCTCATATGCCTACCGATTGCTGCCGTACTATGTGCGCCAACTGCTCACTCCCTCATTCTGCTGCAGACAAAACCTGCCCATCATATATTTAAGCCAAGGAAGTACTGGCGATAAAAACCACGACCAAACGCTCAATGGGCGAAGCCAAACGCATTTACAAGGAAAAAAATGTCTCCAAACCCGATCAACTTTCGGGAAGTTTCGCAGAAACGCTGAAGTTTAACCCATCGCATGGACTCATAAAAGAACAAAACAAATCAAACATAATACCAGCCCCAACATTCAAAGAACCTCTTGCAACTGGCCCCTCCACATCTAATACAGCAAACAACATTAAAAATCCATCGCCTCACCAGCCATAAAAACCAGTAAAATATAATTTCACCAAATCGGACTCATCAACAACACCACCAGCTCAACAAACACCATCAAGTCATCTAACATCGACAGCTCAACTAACTCCAACCAACCCGCCACAACTACAAACAACTTTTCCCCTTCTTTGGGATTGGCTGAACTCGAGCCACCTTTTAGCAGGTAAGCAATCTCCTCCGTGCAAAAGATACGCGGAAGAGCCTACCAAGAACCGGTGGCAGTTCTGGAGCGCAGTTCTTAAGGACTACTGCTCGTATTCCGTCCGGTTCGGTTGCCTTATTAAAGTCCAGTCCACGTAGAATCCGTTGAATAGCACGCGGGAGGAACGTCACGTACTCCATCGACGACCGTACCAGTGGAATCATAGGTGGGTCGAAAAGACCGGCATCGAGGTTTGAATTCGCGGAAAATCCACAAGAAATTTCCGGTTTTATGGTAAAAATTTAAAAGCCAATGTTATTTTTCCGTAAATTTTTATTCAATCAAAATAGGATCCGTTGGCATCTATGATATTCTTCCAACGTGACGCAAGGTCAAATATTCCTTTTTCGTAGAAGTGCTGATTTTTTGAGGCAATGAAATCTGCAAAGGCTTTTATGACCTCTGTGCGGTTCCGGCAAAATGAATCCAGATTGCGGATAAGATGGTAGTCCATTACGGAAATGTTAGGAGAATACGGTGGATGCGGAAGAAATTCAAATCCCAACTGCAACAGCTTTTGCACCGTAACTTGTGAGGTATGGAGTCTAGCATTGTCATGCAAAAGGTTCGGGCCGTGCCTATTGACCAACGCAGGTTGCTTTTCAGCCA